>CM071845.1:37115687-38315687 GCA_036507285.1 Trichosanthes cucumerina | reverse complement strand
AATCCGTCATGAACTTCCTGAGCCAAACAACTTCCTTTGCAGCTTCACAAGCCGCAACATACTCGGCTTCCATCGTGGAATCAGCGATGCATCACTACTTGATGCTTCGCCACACTACAACTCCTCCATTAAGAATGAAGGCTGACCCCGAAGTGGATTTCTTAGAATCCTTATCGATCTGAAAGACAGAATCTGTGTATCCCGTATGGATTAAATCCCCACTCCCATACACAAGACTGTAGTTCCTCGTTCTCCTAAGATACTTGAGGATTGCCTTTACGGCTGTCCAGTGATCTAATCCTCGATTGGATTGATACCTACTGACAATCCCAACTACATAACAGATGTCGGGCCTAGTACACAGCATGGCATACATCAGGCACCCTACAGTTGAAGCATAGGGGATTCGTCTCATATCCTCAACCTCTTGAGGCGTCTTAGGACATTGATCCTTAAACAGGTGAACCCCATGCCTGAAAGGCAGCAATCCCTTCTTTGAGTTCTGCATCTTATATCTAGACAACATCTTGTCAATATAAGACGCTTGAGACATGGCTAGCGTTCTGTTCTTCCGGTTCCGGACAACCTGGATACCTAGAACATACTGTGCCTCTCCCAAATCTTTCATTTGGAATTGCGAAGCCAGCCATTCCTTAATGTCAGTAAGAAATCCTACCTCATTCCTAATGAGAAGGATATCATCCACATACAATATAAGAAATGCGACAGTTTTGTCGATGATTTTCTTGTAGATACAAGGCTCGTCAACATTTTGACCAAAGCCATAAGATTTGATAGCCTCATCAAACCTTATATTCCAAGACCTCGAGGCTTATTTCAGTACATAAATAGACCTTTTAAGCCGGCAAACTCTTTACTCTTGGCCTTGGGCAATGAACCCCTTGGGCTGGACCATGTAGATGGTCTCGTCAAGGTTGCCATTCAGAAAGGCGGTCTTGACATCCATCTGCCATACCTCATAGTCATAATATGCGGCAATGGCCTGAAGGATTCTAATCGACTTTACCATGGCAATAGGTGAAAAGGTTTCCTCATAGTCAACCCCTTCCACCTGGGTAAAACACTTTGCCACTACTCGAGCTTTGAAGGTCTGCACCTTCCCATCTACACCACGTTTAAGCTTGTAGATCCACTTGCAACCAATAGGTTTAACCCCATCCGGTTGGTCCACAAGCTCCCAGACGGAATTGAAGTACATCGACTCCATTTCCTGGTCCATAGCTTTAATCCATTCGTCTTTGTCAACGTCAACCATTGCTTGATCATAGGTCAATGGATCCTCACAGCCATCATCAGGAGTGACGACCTGGGTTTCAGCTAAACCCATGTAACGTTCAGGCTGTCTCACAACTCTCCCACTACGTCGAGGCATTCCCAACTCTTGAGAATGGACTTGAGTAGACGAGCTAGGATCAACAACACTTGTTGACGTACTAGCACCATCGGCAAGAACTCTTCTTTGGTGAACCATCCATTTCATTCAACACAATTTTACTCCTTGGTAAGTGATCCCTGATGTGGTCTTCCTCAAGGAAAGTGGCGTTTGTCGACACAAGCACCCTATTATCCTTATGATCGTAAAAGTAACCACCTCTAGTCTCTTTTAGGTAACCTACAAAGAGGCACAACTTTGAACGGGGTTCCAACTTCTTCGGGTTTGACACCAACACATGGGTCGGGCATCCCCAAATTCTGAAATGACGTAAACTGGTTTTACGACCATGCCAGAGTTCGAAAGGTGTTTCACAAACACTTTTCGTCAGAACTGTGTTCAAAATGTAAACCACAGTCTCCACTGCGTAACCCCAAAAAGAATCAGGGAGACGAGCATAGCTCATCATCGACCAAACCATGTCCAACAAGGTTCTGTTTCTCCTCTCCGATACACCATGATATTGTGACATACCAGGTGCTGAGAGTTGGGACGTAATTCCATGTTCTATCATATAGTCCTGAATTCAGTATCCATATACTCTCCACCTCGATCCCATCGAAGTGTTTTGATCGTTTTACCTAACAGGTTCTCAACCTCAGTCTTGAACTCCTTGAACTTTTCAAGTGTTTCAGACTTCCTATGCATTAGGTAAATGTACCCATACCTCGAATAGTCATCTATGAAAGATACGAAGTATTCGCAACCTCCTCGTGCTTTAACATTCATCGGACCACAGAGGTCAGAATGTATAAGCTCAAAGGGTTCCTTGGCTCTACATCCTTTTCCACTAAAAGGATGTTTGGTCATTTTGCCTTCAAGGCATGACTCACATACCGGTAAAGAGTTTTCTTCCAACTCGCTTAGAAGTCCACTCTTCACTAGTCTTTCAATCCTATTGAAATGTGGCCTAACCGTAGATGCCAAAGATGGGCACTCTCTTTTGGAGAAGCTTTCAATCTCTTAGTTCGCGTTTCAGCTGTTTTAAACAATTCGGTGTTCAAAACACTTTTGACCGAATTAGGGTTCAAAACATATAAATTGCTCTCAAGCGAAGCAGAACAAATCAAATTTCCATTTCGAGAAATAAACGCTTTATTGCTCTTGAAAGAAACGAAGATATTTTTTTCTAATAGGCAGGAAATAGAAACTAGGTTTCTCGTAAACCAAGGAACTATGTACATATTATCCAATAATAAGTACTTCCCGCAAAAGAACAACTTCACCGTGCCTATTGCTGCAGCCGAGACAACTTCTCCGGATCCAACCCTGAGTGTTATCTCACCTTCTTGCAGCCGCTGCCAAGAACTTAATCCTTGAAACGAAGTGTCACACCCCCTCCCAAACCACTTGCTAACTTAGCCCGGGAGACGGCATGAAGCCAACAGACATTGTTACCTCTTAACAATACCTGCTGACACTACTTTACCTGAAAACACACTATGTTCGCATATGGAACACTTTAAACTTAACACAATGTGAAACTGGACATCTATAAGACGTACATGAGGAGAAACTCTTCTTAAGTCCCTCTTGGAAACTAAAACGAGCAAGAACATCGAACCACAAACAAATTCAAACCACTAATTAAACAACCACAACCTCTAAAGCACATACGACTATAACTACATAGTTCTCTTAAAATAATTTACAAACATATGGATTTACTAAACCACACCAACCACGTACAACATATCAAACATGAGAAGCTTCTAGCGGACTATGGCAAAGTTATCGAGCACCGGAGCTCGATCTCTACCGAAAAGCGGAAAAAACATGAAAGAATGAGCTATAAAGCCCGGTGAGTGACTTGAGTTTAAAAGAAAGCTATTAACTCGTAAATCATATCACCGCCAACTATGAGCATATGCATCCGTAATCAAGCATTAAAAAATCATGTGTAATCCGAATAGCTTTTCATGAAAATCGCAAGTATACCGTTAAAATCTCGTAAGGCATGTAAATGATATAAACTCTTTTTAAAACATGTCACAATCTACGTTGTGTAGGCACGCCAAGATACACCAACGTTTATTCTACGATGTAGTGGGGCCCGCCAAAGACTCCCATCGTCTTTTTGTCGAGTGGGGCCCGCCCAAAGACTCACGGCGGGGTTGTTGTCACGGAGTACACTCAACGTCGACAACGAGAATAAGACTGTGTGCACTGTGACTATCTGACCTCGGGCTCAATATCTCGAATATCACATGAAAACATTTGAACATGCCACTTATCTTTTCTTTCATAAAACTCAAGCTTACTTAGCTTGTTCATAAAACTAGAAATCTTTAAAACATACTTGCTAGTACATGCTTGCTTGAAATCATAACATTTCCATACGTTTTGGCAATCATTAGACATATGCTCATGTATAAATTCCTTCAAGACATTTAGGCTCACAACGAGCACTTGAAATCATTTCTTAGAAAATATGAATACTCATAAACATGTGTTTCAAGGAAAACATTAAGCATTCAAACCATTTCGTTTTAGTAAAACCTTGCATTTTCATAAACATAATACAAGCCTATAAACCATTTTCCAGGTTCGTTTTGTCACTCACAGTGTTAGAACTAGAGTCTTGACCCGTACACTTGACCTTTTGTTTTTGGCCTGTCAAACAAACCAAAACCATGTTTTAGAACCTCGAGCTCATGGTTTTTAACCTTAAAACTACAAGAAAATACTCCAACAAAAATTCCAGCATTTAACAGATTTTATGCCCTGTATTCAGACAGCTATAACTTCTTCATTACTTAGCCAAACAGGGTGAAATTTATACCAAACTCTTCCTTTTTGAATCCTCTAAAAATCATGTGAAGACATGAAATTGAAATTTCCAATAGATTGGTTCAGAAATACCTCGAAAGCTTCTTTCCCAGGAACTAACTTCTGCTATTCCAGATTCGAATTTCTGCTGCAACCCGAAACTTGACCTGCTATTTACAACATCTTCCAATCATTTTCTATTCACGATTTCTTCATGAAAGTTGTAGGAAATTCAATAATCTTTCCAACCATACCTATTAGAGCTTCGGATTCCAACTCTACAGACCAATACAACCAAAACATCAGAGACTTCTCGGATTTGACAGCAAATTCTGTCTTCTGTCTTCCTCTTCACAAAACAGTAGCTTAAGATCTGAATTTGCTCGAGCTTCCTTCATGAATTTTGTTCCAATATGAGTTAACTTTCATGAAACAAAATCTCAAATCTTACCGCTTTCTGTGGAGCTCGTGATGAATAAAATAGCAGAACTTGTCTGAGTTGTTCACCTTGCTGCTGCACAAGTAATCTTTGAGTTCTCCTCCCTCTCTTCTGCAATTTCAGCACCAAAAACCCCTTCTTCCTCTTCCTTTCTGCTTCTCTGATGAAAACCCTTGCTTTCCTTTTAATAAATGAAGAAGAAGATCGAAGGAACATGGTTTTAAAAAGAAAATTAGGTGGGGTCCCACCATCCACTTCCCTTTTCATTTTTCCTTTTCATTTTTTCCTTTTCCTTTCTTTTCTTTTCTTTTCTTTTCTTTACTTTTCAAAACAAAACTTAGTATTATAACCTTTCCTTTCATTTTCTTTCTTCATTATTCTTAGAGCAAACCAAACAAAAATGGTTTATGTTTTTCCTTCCTTGTTTTCCTTTTGCCTTTCACTTCATTACTTTTCATTTTAAAACAAGGAAAACCAAGTTTTAAGCATTCATTTCTTCCTTTCTTTTGTTGTTTGATAATAAGAAAGTTCCAAAGAAAGATCTCGGGTTTACAACTTACCTCCCCTTAAGAAATTTCGTCCTCGAAATTTTGTTAGTCCTTAGGTGAAAATCATCGGATACTTCCTCCTCATTTAGTCTTCTAACTCTCGGGTTGCCTCCCTCCACCGTGATGTCTCCAACGAACCTTCACGAGTGGGATCGTCTTGTTTCTTAAAACTTGTTCTTTTCTGTCGAGGATTTGAACTGCATCCTCTGCGTAACTCATGTCTTTTTCAGCTCAACGGGTTGTGCTTGTAGCACATGTGTCAGATCTGGAATATACTTCCTCAACATGGACACATGAAAAACATCATGTACTCAAGATAGTTCTGCTGGCAATTCTAGTCTGTAGGTTGCTGGCCCAACTTGTCCCGTTACTTGATAAGGACCAATATATCTAGGGCTTAGTTTACCTTTCTTATCAAAACGAAGGACACCTCTCCATGGAGATAACTTCAAGAAAACTTGATCTCCGATCTGGAATTCCAAGTCCTTTGGTCGCTTATCTGCATAACTCTTCTGACGGTCTTGTGCTACCTTCAGATTCTCTCTGATTACCTTAATATTGTTTATCATAACTTGCACCAACTCAGGACCGATTAGCTTCCGCTCTTCTAGTTTATTTCAATATACTAGCGTTTCTACAGTCTTTTATCTAGAGCTTCAAATGGTGCCATGTCAAAACTAGACTGATAATTGTTATTGTAAGCAAATTCCATAAGTGATAGGTGTGTATCTCAACTTCCCTTAACTTGAGGAACACACGCTTGCAACATGTCTTCTAGGGTCTGGATGGTCCTCTCTCTCCATGCATAACTGTCTCGAACATGAAACGCTGTACTAAAACTCAGCTTTGTCCCCATAGTTTTTTTTTGTAAGCTAGGCCAAAACATAGAAGTAAATCTCGGATCTCTATCTGGAAGTATGGACGACGACACTCGTATTGACTCACAATTTTGTCGACGTATAGCTTAACAAGTTGATCAAGTGTGTAGACGTCGATTTTAATCGGTATAAACCTTGTTGTCTTAGTGAGTCTATCGACCATTATCATATACCATAATGTCCTTTGGGAGTATGATGTGTACAGCACGGGGAATCCATAGCGATATGCTCTTATTTCCACTTCGACACGAGTAGTGGATTAAGGAGTCCTCCCGGTCTTTGTCTAACTGGTTCAACTTCTCGGCCAGATTAAACATCTATCAACATAATCAACTATCTCCGCTTCATCCTGTGCCACCAATAAGTCCCTTTCACGCTTTTACACATCTTGGTGCTTCTGGATGCATAACATAGCCGAATGAATTATGAGCTTCCTCTAGAATAGCATCTTAAGCTCACTAATACTCGGGACACATAGTTTTCTCTCGCTTAACTATGGTTTCATCTGTTCTCATTCTAGATTATACTGGGCCTGTTTGGACATTCCAAACATTTTCTCATGAGTTACTAATCTCTCTGGTTGTTTTCTCACAATCTTTGTTACACAGTGAAGAGACTGATCCTGGAATTGAGCTAAGAGACCCCTTGAATTCTTTGCAATCACAAACAAGTAAATGTGACACCTTTCACCAAACAAGTAATGTCTCCAGATCTTGATTGCTAAAACAATTCTTCGCTAACTCAAGATCATGGGTAGGGTAATTACATTCGTGCTTTTTCAATTGCCTTGACACATAAGCTATTACTTTTCCTTCTTGCATCAGTACACACCCTAAACCTTTCCTCGAGGCATCACAAGAAACCACATACTCTTTTTCCAGATTCACAGAAGTGTCAAAATAAGTGTTGTAACTAATCTCTCTTTCAGCTCCTGAAAACTCCGTTCACACTTATCTGACCATTCAAACTTAGCATTCTTCTTTGTCAAAGCTGTTAAGGGTAATGCTATTCGTGAGAAATCCTCAACAAACCGCCTGTAGTGTCCTGCCAAGCCTAGGAAACTACGTACCTCTGTCGTACTAACTGGTCTCTCCCAGTTGACTACAACTTTAACTTTATTTGGATCCACACTAACACCATTTGCTGAGGCAACATGCCCCCAAAACACTACCTGGTTCAACCAAAACTCACATTTGGTGAATTTAGCGTACAACTGTTTATCTCGTAGTGTTTGCAGAATAATACTCATGTGTTCCTCGTAGGCTTTCCTGTCAACTGAGTAAACTAGTATATCATCAATAATCACTATTACAAAGTTATCCAAATACTGGTGGAAAACCTGTCCATGGGGTCCATGAAAACTGCTAGTGCATTGTTAAACCGAATGGCATTATTAAACACTCATAATGCTCGTACCTCATTATGAATAATGTCTTAGGAATGTCTGATTCTCTGACCTTTAACTGATGATATCCACGATCTTAAATTAATCTTACAAAACATCGATGCACTCTCTTAACGGGTCATACAAGTCATCTATTCGGGGGTAAAGGATACTTATTACGTATCGTGACTTTGTTTAATTGTCTATAATCAATGCATAATCTACGGGTACCATCTTTCTTTTTCACAGATAACACTGGAGCTCTCCAAGGCGATACACTAGGTCTGATGTATCCCTTATCAACTAGTCCTTGTAACTGCATCTTTAGCTCCCGATCTCACTTGGAGCCATTCTATATACGGCGCTTGCGAAATAGGTGTTATTCATGGTACAGTTCAATGGTGAACTCAACTTCCATATCGGTGGCAATCTCGATAGATTCGCTAGAAAACAACAAGAAAATTCATTCACAACAAGAACATTTTCTTATTTTAGCTTTTCTTCCCGCACCTCAACTACATGTGCAAGAAACGTCGTGCAACCTTTCCTTAATAACTTCGAGCTTTGAATCACGAAAACAAACTCGTAGGGATAGTCTTTCTTTCATCCTATAAAACCACTTCACTAATCCTTGTTTCTTGAAAACAACTTCCTTTATATGGCAATCTCTGGAAGCATAATGAGTGAATAAGAAATCCATTCCTAGGATTGCATCTAACACTGCAACTCTAGTGGAAGAAGATCCACTAACATATTGAGACCTTCTACTAAGACCTCACATTCGCATCACCGAATTGACTAATAAAGCATCACCAAAGCTGGAGTGTATATAACTAACCTTTTACATAAAGGTTCTAGCTTCCCATTCAACTTAGTCAAGAACATACTAAAAACAAAGAAATGTGTAGCACCTTGTTCTATTAAAAGCAAAGTGTGTACATTTCAAATAGTAATTGTACCAATAATCATATTCGGTGCATCCTCGACTTCATCTTTGAGTCATAACCTAGACCTTTTTGTGTTGCTTAGGCCTCCCTACAACTCTCTTTAGTCAGTCCACTTAGCAATGGTCAGAATCGGGGTATGTATCTCGTGTCGTAACCCTCTTTCAATTAAATCGACACTGCCGCTCTTAGATGCCACACAATCACATCAACATACCGCGACAACTCGGTATATCTTCTCTCATACTCACCACCACTGGAAGTGTCTCTTGTTTTAGTTCTAAAAATTCATCCCTCTTTGCTCTCTCAGTGCACGTGCTAGGGTAATATTTATTTTTAAATATACTTCTAAAAGTTTGCCAGTGTGAAGTACGTGCATCACTACAACTAGCTAACATCGATCTCCATCATCCTTCTGCCTTCTTTAGTAGCAAGAATGTGGCCAACTTAACATTTCGCTCCTCAGAGCAACTCATAACATCAAAACATTTATCAAGCTTATTTAGCCAAACCTCGAAACTTCAATGGATCTTTGGAACCTCAAACACTGTGGCTCCTAATTCTTTTAGGTGATCTATTCTATATGTCTTATCTCGGATTACTTAGCCCCGCTCCCTATGGCTTACCTACCTCCTCGTGAGGAATTAGCATGTCGCTTAACTCGGCCCCCATCCGAACTCTCGGGGCACTAGATCTCCACTTGGGATTGATCTTGGGTAAGATCCTGCGTCGAATCCCGATCTTGCTGCGCATCTGCCCGCTAGTACGTGGTGGCATGACTTCTATAACATATTAACATACTAGAAATGTAATGAGTACTCAACTCAAACGCACAATTCTAGACTTGTGTTCACATTCTAGTCCTAATGGACTTACTCTTATCCTTACTTGGATCATGTTTCTGCTAGTTCTAATGAACTAACTCAATAACTTGCTATTTACTTTTCAGTTTCTTGTAGAGCTAACTTGCTCTGTCTCATTCCCATGGAGCTAACTGCTCTGATACCAAGTTGTCACACCCCCTCCCAAACCACTTGCTAACTTAGCCCGGGAGACGGCATGAAGCCAACAAACATTGTTACGGCATGACGCAGTGGGAGGGTTGTTTCCCAACCTGATCGCTACTTGGGTTTAGCTGAAACTCAAGTTGTTATACCTGATGACGACGTAGAGGATTCATTGTCTTATCAACACGCAATTAATGACGTAGATAAGGACATATAGATCAAAACCATGGACTTTGAAATGGAGTCCATGTACTTCAATTCAATTTGGGAACTTGTAGACCAGCCTGAAGGGGTAAGACCCATAGGGTGCAACTGAATCTATAAGAGAAAGAGACATGCAACCGGAAAGGTACAGGCCTTTAAGGCTAGACTTGTAGAAAAGGGTTTTACCCAAAGGGAAAGAGTTGACTATGAGAAAACTTTTTCCCCTATTGCTATGCTTAAGTCAATAAGGATACTCTTGTCCATAGCCGCATTTTATGATTATGAGATCTGGCAAATGGACGTCAAGACTGCCTTTTTGAATGGTAATCTTGACGAGTGTATCTATATGTCTCAGCTGAAGGGTTCATAGGCCAAGGTCAGAAGCAAGAAGTTTGCAAGCTCAATCGATCCATTTATGGGTTGAAACAAGCATCCAGATCTTAGAATATAAGATTTGATATTGCGATCAAGTCTTATGGCTTTGGCCAAAACGTTAATGAGCCTTGTGTTTACACGAGGATCATCAACGACAAAGTAGCTTTCTTAATACTTTATGTGGATGATATCCTACTCACAGGGAATGATGTAGGATACCTAATTGACATCAAGAATTGGCTAGCGACGCAATTCCAAATGAAAGATTTGGGAGAGACACAGTATGTTCTTGGGATTCAAATTTTCAAGAATCGTGGAACAAAACGCTAGCCTTGTCTCAAGCGTCCTATATCGACAAAATGTTGATAAGATATTTTATGCAGAATTCCAAGAGAGGTTTATTACCTTTCAGGCATGGAATTCCTATGTCTAAGGAACAGTGTCCTAAGACACCTCAAGAAGTTGGGGATATGAGACGTATTCCCTATGCCTCGACAGTAGGTAGCTTAATGTATGTTATGCTATGCATGAGGCCAGACATTTGTTATGCAGTGGGAATAGTCAGTAGGTACCAGTTCAATCCAGGATTAGACAACTGGAACACAGTTAAAAATATCCTCAAGTATCTTAGGAGAACGAGGGACTATACGCTTATGTATGGGACTAAGGATTTGATCCTCACAGGGTACACTGATTTTGATTTTCAGACCGATAAGGATTCTAGGAAATCCACATCGGGATCAGTTTTCACCCTTAACGGGGGAGCTATAGTATGGCGTAACATCAAACAAGGATGCATCGCTGACTCCACCATGGAGGCAGATTATGTAGTTGCTTGTGAAACAGCTAAAGAGCCTGTTTGGCTAAAGAAATTCCTTATTGATTTGGAAGTTGTTCCAAATATGCAATTTCCCATCACCTTATACTGTGAGAACAATGGTGCCGTAGCCAACTCAAAGCAACCTCGTAACCACAAAGGAGGGAAACACATAGAGAGGAAGTATCACCTGATATGGGAGATAGTGCAACGAGGAGATTTGACGGTCACGAAGATTGCTTCGGAGCACGACAAAGCTGATCCGTTTGCAAAGACTCTCACGACTAAAGTGTTCGACGGTCATCTGGAGAGTCTAGGTCTACGAGACATGTACATAGGATAATCTAGGGCATGTGGGAGATATGTAATGGGTATATGGATGCCCTAGTTTATTGTATTTTGTATTTCTGTAATAACTGTTTTAGATTGTAATATGCCTCACTAGAGTTATTAGTTCAAGTGGGAGTTTGTTGGGATTTATGCCCTAAAACTCGTAGTTTGTAAATAATGTTCTAATTATCAATAAAGAATTATTATTTTTAATAAAGGTTATTGTTTATCATTATTTACTATCTAGCCTTATATTAACACTAAATCCAATAAACTAACATCCAAGGCTATAACATGTCTCTTGAAGAGAATGTAGTGTATATATAAAGGATCTCAGTTCGAGATACAACCTAAATGGTTTATAATAAGGTGATAAGGCTTGGGAACCTTACCCTAGTAATACTATGGGTATGACCTACTTTGTATATGATACAAACAGAGTGATCCTAGCATGTTCGGTTAGATGACATGTGAGTGGGGATATCCTATGTGATGAGATTGCATAAGACCAGACTACCAAATAGTAATCGCTAGGTGTAACTCCATTGACTAGTTAAGTTTCTATTCCACTAGGATGACCAGGGCAACTTGATCTCAATCCTGAGCAGGTTACGAACAACTATTTGCGAGGGATTGTCCTTTGACTAGTTTGGGTGAAAGTGGGTCATGTCGCCGACTTAATAAGCCTACCATCTTGGGGACAAGACCGAGCAGGCAGCTGTGGACTTAACCTAATAAGAAGGAATTCACTCCTTCCCGCCTATTAAGGTACGTAGATGAATGTTCCCTTAAGTGGTTTCTCCAAGACTTGAACAAAGAGCCCATCCCTCTCATTTGCCCAAGAGGGACTTCTGTTTGCTGGTAGGACCACGAACAAATTGTTCATTAGAGGAGCACTGAGACTTTTAAGGTAAAAGATGTAACCTAGGAGTAAAACGGTAATTTGACCCAGTTGGTGTTACGAACATTCGTGAAGGATTGACTTGCTGTTATTGGTCAATATTCGTGGACACAAAAATATATCTGCAGTGAGAAGAGTGCAACTGCGGGACTTTAGTGGAGTGTTCCCGCAGTTAACGAATGTTGATTAGGAGGTTAATGAGATTAACCGAATAATCTCGTATCGTTGGAGCATCTTATCTGTAGGACCATTAGGTCCACCTTCTAGGTCATAAAAGGTTCTTAGATTGTTTGAATTTGAAATGTTCAAATTCAATTCGAGAATAAACATTAATGTATATAGATACATTATAATATAAAGTTTTGGAACTTTATATGATAAATTTAATTTGAATATGATTCATATTAAATTATATGAGAGAATTAAATATTTGAAAGAGTTGAAATATTAATTTAAATGTGAATGAGATTCATATTTAAAAAAACTATAGGTTAAAATTTAATGTGCATAAGATGTGCATTAAAACTACTGGTTAAAGGGTAAAATGATTAAATGTGAGTTAATCATTTAATTAATTAATGTGATATTTCAATGTTTTAATTAAATATGATTTAATTAAAATAGTTAAATTTAATTAATTAATTAATTATTAAATAATTAATTTGGAAACATGTCACAATAACATGATTCCACAACTCCCCAATTCTCTCTCGATAGGGAGTGGGAAGTTTCCCTGCATTTCCTTTAACTTCTCATTGTGAGATGGGTTGGTTGATCGAGGTGTTGGTTTTAGAATTTTTGGAAAATTCTCACAAGAACGCTCTCTCTCTCAATCAAAGAAAATCCCTAACCTCTTCAAAATTGTTGGAAACCTATCCACCAAGGTTGGATCTAGGATTCTTAGAGAACAGAAGATTCTCTCTTTTGGTGGTGTCTTGTACGGAGGAGAAAAATTTGTTTTGCTGTATTGCTGTAGATTCCAAGGAGCAAGGAGTTGCTGTGGAAAATTTGAAGTACAAAGGTAAATATGTCTTTCCTTTTAGTTCAGGAAATTTACAGCATGTTTATATTAACGTTAATCCCTACTTTAATTAGTTAATTGCTTATCTCTCTGTTTATTTCCAATGTACTGGTTTTTGGAGTAAACGGAGAACAAATAAGTAATTCTATTTCAAATCACATTTCTGCTGCTCATAGGGATTCGATTCCCTTCAAAGGCCAAGGTTTACATCTTACCTAGCTTATCTGAAGTATTGGCTAAGAAACACGTGACCATGGTCACCGCCAAGGAGATCATGGAGTCGTTGCAAAACATGTTTGGACAACAGTCCTTTCAGGTGAGGCACGATGCTCTCAAGCACGTATTCAACACCCGAATGAAGAAGGGAACAGGTTCTCGACATGACGGTCCACTTTAATCTGCCTGAGATGAACGATGCTTCTATCCATGAGTCGAGCCAAGTCAGCTTCATATTAGAGACTCTGCCAAAGAGTTTCCTTCAGTTTCATAGCAATGCTGTTATGAACAAAATTAGCTACACACTGACCACCCTCCTCAACGAACTACAGACCTTTCAGTCCTTGATGTCAGTCAAGGGACGGGAAGTTGAGGCAAATGTTGCCTTCAGGTCCTATCACAGGGGTTCGACCTTTGGGATGAAGTTTGTGGCTTCATCTTGAGGCTCGAAAGGGAGGAAGAAGAAATTGAAGAAGGTTGGGAAAGCTGACTGTGAAGCGAATCGATTTCCCGCAGCGAAAGACGTCGTGAAACATCGTTGATTCGTTGTGTGTGTAATTTCTTCAAAACAGAATTTATCACATAAAAACTAAGTTAAGCATGCTGATTTGAGAAGGAAAACAGTGAGTAAATGTTTTACTAACCTCTTGTAGACAACTTCTACCAATTCCTTCTCGATCTCTCACGATCCAACGATCCTCACGAACAACAACACCTCCAAAAGATCTTCTCGGTTGTTCTCTGAAGGTAGAGGGAGAGTTGTGGAACTCCCTTTGGAATTTGGGATAGAGAGAAGGTATGGAGAATTAAGAGAGATTAGAGAGAGATCTTTCTTTCTCTTTTGGTGGAATTTTGAAAATGAGAACTCTTGCCTTACCAAGTGCTTCACAAAGCACCAATTTATAATGGTGAGTTGTGGAGTTAAAATCTCCCCTAATTCACCATTTCATCACAACCATATGATATGCAAATCATATTTGCATATCACATTATGTAAGGTATCTCATACCTTATTATACAAATCCTATTTGCATAATTGTGGAATAATTAATTGAATCACATTCAATTTAATTTCTCTCAATTCAATTTCTCCAATTTAGCACTAATTAATCAATTAGGCTATTCTATAGTTTATTATGAATCTAATTCACATCAGTATATAATGTCAACTATATCACATATAATTGACATAACTGCCAAATTAATGAATTTGAACACTTCAAATCCACTCCAAACTATAAACCTTCAATTTGTCCAATTGAGCCAACCGAGGGACCTAATGGACCTACACCTGATGAGCTCCAATGATATGAGATTAACCGATCAAACTCTTTGATCTGGTTAATCACAATTCATAAGCTACGGTAACACTCCACTAACACCCGTAGCTGAACTCCCACCACTATAGGACAAGTTGTGTCCATTGATATAGCCAATACCCGCTCGTCGTCCCTTCACAGGTTGTTCATAGCCACTGCTGGGTCGACTTATCGTTTTACTGTTGGGATGTATGTCCTAATCTCGTTTTGTTTGTAATATTACTATTTTGAAATAAATAAGAGTAATCTTTCATCACTTTGTGTCTCGTAATTTTACAAACTTTGTCCAATAATCTAAGCTCCAGGGTAATTGAATTTATGAGAGAACAAAAATTTGAACGGTGTGTAGTGGACACACAGGGAGGATCACGTTCGAGTTAATGACCCGAATGGTCTACGGTATATGGATAGGGTTGGAGACCTAATCCTAGATACACTGTGGATGCGGCCCGCTTTGTATTAGATAGAAACAAGGTGATCTAACTGGTTCATGTGGTTGACATGCGAGTGGGGGCATCCTGTGCAATGAGATTGTACAAGGTCGGACCGTGAATTATTAGACCTACTTATATAACACCGTTGACAGTATAGGACTAATAACTTCGTAGATGACCATTAGTGACTCGACCTTATTCGTGAGCGTGTTACAGACTCCTGTCTGCGGGGGTCTGTCCTTTGACTAGTACGGGTGAGGGTGGTCACAGTTACTCGCCCAATATGCCTATCTTCAAAGGGGCAGGACCACGTGGGGAGCTGGAAACTTAAATACGCGAGTTGGAATTCACTCGTTCCTGACATTATGGAAATTAGAGGGGTTGTTCCTTTAAGTGTTGTGTCCAGGGCTTCGACAACGGGCGTCCAGCCTCTCACTGGCCCGAGAGGGGTGTTGTTTATTGTTGGCCATTACAACGTTGTTGTTCATTAGAGGAGCAGTGGGGACTTAAGGAGCAAGAAGTAGACACAGGGGTAAAATGATAATTTGACCCAACAGTGTCTACGAACAACCTGTGAATGGTCGACTCATGGGCATTGGTTATATCGATCGACACAACTTGTCCTACAGTGATGGGAGTGCAACTACGGGCTTTAGTGGAGTGTTACCGTAGCTAATGATAGTTGATTAACCTGGTCAAAGAGTTTGACAGGTTAGCCTCGGATCATTGGAGCTCGCCACCTATCGGTCCATTAGGTCCCTCGGTTGGCTCAAAGTGGATAAATAGAGGGTTTACAGTTTGGTGTGGATTTGAAGTGTTCAAATTCATTATAAGGGTATTTATGTCATTTATATGAGATATGATTGACATATTATATAGTTTAATGTGAATGAGATTCATAACAAACTATAGGTTAGCCTAATTTCTTAATTAGGGTTAATTTGGAGAAATTGGATTGAGAGAAATTAAATTGAATGTGATTCAATTTAAAATCCACAATTATACAAATGTGATTTGTATAATGAGATATGAGATATCTTATTACATGTGGTTATGCAAATATGATTTGCATAACCTATGGTTGTGGTTAAGTGGTAAATAGGTGAAGATTTCAACTCCACCTATCACAATTATTTAAACTCCTTTGCAAGAAGGAGTGGTAGGCTTGTTGTTCGTTTTTTGGAATCTCACCAAAACAACAAACAATTCTCTCTCAACTCTTCTCTCAATTCTCTCCTCCCTTTCACCAAAAGGAGTCCCACCTATTCTTCTTCTACCTAAAAGAGAACAACCGAGAAGCCCTTTTCGGAGGTGTCCGATTCGTTGGTTTGTTCGAGGAGATCGAGTTCGTTGAGATCGTGAACACGAAGAGTTCGTGACCGGAGAAGGATTACGTGAAGAACGATTCTTCAACAAGTAAGTTTCTCTTACTGTTTTTCCTTCTAAAAGTACGTTTAACCAGTTTCTATAGGATAGAAATTGTTTTAAGAAAACGTTTTTCACAACGATACCACGACGATTCAATGGTCCTTCCGCTGCATGGGATTTTCATTCCCTTCATTTACCCCCGTGTCTACTTTTTTTCCCTTAAGTCCCATTGCTCCTCTATGAACAACTTTGTTATATGGTCCAACCATAAACAATGTCCTTCTCTAGCCATTGAGAGGGCGGGCGCCCGTTGTTCAAGTCCCGGAGACAGCACTTAAGGGAACAACCTCTCTAGATTCCCTAGTTCGGTAACGAGAGAATTCCTTCTTATAAAGTCAAGTTCCCAGCTCCCCACGAGCTTTTGTCCCCAAGAATATAGGCATATTGGGTGTATACAGACCACCTTCACCCGTACTAGTCAAAGGACAGACCCCCGCAGACAGGAGTTTCTGACATGCTCAGGATTAAGGATGAGTCACTAATGGTCATCTACGAAGTCATTAGTCCTACTGTTAACGGTGTTACATCAGTAGGTCTAATGATTCACAGTCTCGTCTTGTACAATCTCATTGCACAGGATGCCCCCACTCGCATGTCAATCACATGAACGAGCTGGATCACCTCGTTTGTATCTAATACAAAGCGGACCGCATCCACAGTGTAACCAGGATGAGGTTTCCAACCCTATCCATATACAGTAGACCGTTCGGGTCGCTAACTCAAACGTGATCCTCCCCGTGTGTCAACTACACACCGTTCAAGTACTGTAATATGAACCTGGAGCTTAGTTTATTGGATTAAGTTTTATAAAATGCGAGATACAAAGATTTAACAAATCAATAACTTTTATTCATTTAAAACAACTATATTAAAAACTTCACGAGATTAGGACAAAAACCAAAACAGACTGCGCTGCCGTCCAGAAGGGCAAGAATGTCAAGAAGGTTGCAGAAAAAGGAAAATGTTATACTGCAACGGGGACAGACACTGAAAGTGGAACTGCCCCAAATTCCTTGCCCACAAGAAGAAGAAAGGTAAATGTGATTTACTTGTTACATAAACTTGTTTAGTGGAGAGTTGTGACTCTGTCTGGATACTTGATTTCGACTGTGCAACATGGCGGAGATGCGATTGTGCTTTCGCCGTAGTCTTTCTATTTGATTATCTCAGCTGCCACAGTTGGCACGGTGAAGCTTTATTTTTGTAGGAAGTACTTATTATTAGATAATTTGTACATAGTTTCAAGGTTTACTAGAAACCTCGTTTCAATTTCATTCCTTATTGAAAGTAATAAAGCATTTATTTCCTTCAAACGCAATGAGTTTTGTTCTGCTTCACATGAGAATAACCTATACGTTTTAAAACCTAATTTGGTCAAAAGTATTTTGAATACTGAATTGCTTAAAACTGTTGAAACACGAACAAAAAGGTTAAGAGTTTCTCCGAAAGAAAACGCCCATCTTTGGCATCAAAGGTTAGGCCACATAAATCTTAATAGGATTGAGAGACTAGTGAAGAATGCACTTCTAAGCGAGTTAGAAGAAAATTCTTTACTCGTTTATGAGTCATGTCTTGAAGGAAAAATAACAAAACGACCTTTTAGTGAAAAAGGTTATAGAGCCAAAGAGCCTCTGAAGCTTGTACATTCTGACCTTTGTGGTCCGATGAGTGTTAAAGCTCGGGGAGGTTACGAATACTTCATCTATTTTATAGATGACTATTTAAGATATGGGTACGTTTACCTAATGCATTGCAAGTCTGAAGCTCTTGAAAAGTTCAAGGAGTACAAGACTGAGGTTGACAACCAGTTAGGTAAAACGATCAAAACACTTCGATCAGATCGAGGTGGATAGTATATGGACACTGAATTCCAAGACTATATGATAGAACATGGAATTATGTCCCAACTCTCACGACCTAGTATGCCATAGCAGAATGGTGTATCAGAGAGGAGAAACAGAACCCTTTTGGACATTGTTCAGTCGATGATGAATTTTGCTCATCTCCCTGACTCGTTTTGGGGTTACGCAGTGGAGACAACGATTTACATTTTGAACAACGTTCCGTCGAAGAGTGTTTCTGGAACACCTTTCGAACTCTGGAATGGTTGTAAAGCCAGTTTACGTCATTTTAGGATTTGAGGATGCCCGACCCATGTGTTGGTTTCAAACCCGAAGAAGCTGGAACGTCCTTCGAAGTTCCTTGAGGAGGACCACATAAGGAATCATAAATGAGGAGGACTCAAAGGAAACGGGGGGTGGTCTATTTTTCAATCCTAAGGAAAATAGGGTGCTTGTGTCGACAAACGTAACGTTTCTTGAGGAGGACTACATAAGGGATCATAAACCTAGGAGTAAGGTTGTGTTAAATGAAGTGGACAGTTCGTCATCAAGAGTCTCTTATGGTTCTAGTACGTCAACAAGTGTTGTTTATCCTAGCTCTTCTAGTTAAGTACATCCATCATAAGAGTTGAGAATGCCTTGACGTAGTGGTAGGGTTGTGAGACAACCTGAACGTTACATGGGTTTGGCTGAAACCCAAGTCATCATACCAGATGATGACTGTGAGGATCCATTGACTTATGATCATGCAATGAATGATCTTGACAAAGACAAATGGATTAATGCAATGGACCAGGAAATGGAGTTTGTGTACTTCAATTATGTCTGGGAGCTTGTGGACTAACCGGATCGGTTAAAACCTGATGGTTGCAAGTGGATCTACAAGCGTAAACGTGGTGTATATAGGAAGGTGAAAACCTTCAAAGCCAGACTAGTGGCAAAGGGTTTTACCGAGAGAGAAGGGGTTGATATGAGGAAACTTTTTCTCCTGTTGCCAGGGTAAAGTCTATCAGAATCCTTTTGGCCATCGCCGCATATTATGACTATGAGGTATGGCATATGGATGTTAAGACGACCTTTCTAAAAGGAAATCTTGATGAAACCATCTATATGGACCAGCCCAAGGGGTTCATTACTCAAGGCCAGGAGCAAAAGGTGTGCAGGCTTCAAAAGTCTATTTATGGACTTAAACAAGCCTCGAGGTCTTGGAATATAATGTTTGATGAGGCTATCAAATCTTATGGCTATAATCAGAATGTCGATGAGCCTTATGTCTACAAGAAAATCATCAACAAGACTGTTGCATTCATGATATTATATGTGGATGATAGCCTACTCATTAGGAATGATGTAGGTTTCCTTACTGACGTTAAGGAATGGTTGGCTTCGCAATTCCAAATAAAGGATTTGGAAGAAGCACAATATGTTCTAGGTATCCAGATAGTCCGAAACTGGGAGAAGAAGACGTTAGCCTTGTCTCAAGCATGTTACAATGACAAAATGTTGTTAAGGTATAAGATGTAGAACTCCAAGAAGGGCTTGCTGCCTTTTAGGCATGGGGTTCACCTGGCTAAGGAACAGTGTCCTAAGACACCCCAAGTGTTGGGATATGTGCCCTAAACTTGTGTAATTTTAGTCAGATGAATAAAGAGTTATTTGATTTGATGAAATTATATTCACGCTTTATAAATCCAATAAACTAAACTCTAAGGTTATAATAGATCTTGAATATCAGTGTAGTTAACACTATTTGGATTATGTTCTAGAGTATAACATAAATGCACTATTTGGATTATGTTCTAGAGTATAACATAAATGGTCTATGGTATAAGAATAAGGTTGGAAACCTTATTCTAGTAACACCATGGATGTGATCCACTTTGTAGTTAGTACAAATGAGATAATCCAACTAATTCATGTGGATGATATGCGAGTGGGGGCATCCTATATGAAGAGTTCATACAAGACCAGACTGGAAATTATTAGTCTAACAGTATAACACCGTTAACAGGATAAAACTGATAATTTAAAGATGGTCATTAGTGGCTCGACCTAAATCCTGAGAATGTTAAGAACTCCTGGTTATAGGGTTTGTCCTGAAACCCAAGTTGGCACATCTAGTGATGACTGCGAGGACCCATTGTCATATGATCAAGCAATGGATGACATTAACAAAGACGAATGGATAAAAGCCTATGTACTTCAATTCCGTTTGGGATTTTGTGGATCTACCTGATGGGGTTAATCCCATAGGTTGTAAATGGATCTACAAGAGAAAACGTGGTGTAGATGGGAATATATAGACCTTTAAATCTAGACTCGTGGCAAAGGGCTATACCCAGCGAGAAGGGGTTGACTATGAGGAAACCATTTCTCCTGTTGCCATGATTAAGTCTATACGGATCCTTCTTGCCATTGCTGCATATTATGACTATGAAGTATGGCAAATGGATGTCAAGACAACCTTTCTGAACGACAATCTTGACGAAAACATCTACATGGACCAACCCAAAGGGTTCATTGAACAAGGCCATGAGCCAAAGGTTTGTAGGCTGAAACGATCCATTTATGGATTGAAACAAGCCTCTAGGTCTTGGAATATAAGGTTTGATGAGGCTATCAAATCTTATGACTTTTATGAGAATGTTTATGAGCCTTGTGTATACAAGAAGATAATCAACAGTACTGTCGCTTTTGTAGTGTTATATGTGGATGATATCCTACTCATTAGGAATGGTGTAGGATTCCTGATTGACGTTAAAAACTGGCTGGCTATGCAATTCCAAATGAAAGATTTGGGAGAAGCGCAGTTCATTCTCAGGATCCAGATTGTCCGGAACTGCAAGAACAAAACACTAGCCTTGTCTCAAGCATCGTACATCGACAAAGTGTTGATTCGATATAAGATGCAAAACTCGAAGAAGGGTTGATTACCTTTCAGGCACGTGGTTCACTTGTCTAAGGAACAATGTCCTAAGACACCTCAAGAGGTTAAGGATATGAGACGAGTCCCTTATGCATCAGCTGTAGGTAGCCTCATGTACGCCATGTTGTATACTCGACCCGACATCTGTTATGCAGTTGGGACTGTCAGTAGCTATCAATCCAACCCAGGATTAGATCACTGGACTGCGGTAAAATCAATCCTCAAGTATCTTAGGAGAACGAGGAACTATATGCTCGTGTATGGGGCTAAGGATCTGATCCTTACAGGATACACGGACTCTGACTTCCAAACCGATAAGGATTCTAGGAAATCCACTTCAAAGTCAGTGCTTACTCTTAATGGAGGGGCAATAGTCTTGCGTAGCATCAAGCAAGGATGCATTGCTAACTCCACTATGGAGGTTGAGTATGTAGCAGCTTGTGAAGCGGCTAAAGAGGCGGTATGGCTTATGATGTTCATGATTGATTTGGAAGTCGTTCCAAATATGAACCTCCCGATCACCCTTTATTGTGATAACAGTGGTGACGTGGTCAACTCGAGAGAACCTCGTAGTCACAAAAGGGGAAAACATATCGAACGAAAGTATCACTGAATACGAGAAATTGTGCACCGAGGAGACATGATCATCACGAAGATAGCATCGGAGCACAACGCTGCTGATCCGTTTACAAAGACTCTCACAGCTAAGGTGTTCGAGGGTCACCTAGAAACCCTAGGTTTACACATTAGAACTTGACTACGGCAAGTGGGAGTATTGTATCAAAGGGTATTCAATGCCCTAGTTTATTGTATTTGCATTATTGTAATGTTTTATGTACTCCACTAGCTTTAGGACAAGTGGGAGTTTGTTGAGATTTATGCCCTAAACTCGTGTATTTGTAATTATTTGAGGAAATGAATAAAGTTGTTATTTTTTCCTTTAAACTTGTATTCTCGCAATTACAAACTTAAATCCAATAAACTAAGCTCCAGGGTCACATTTAGAATGCCACCAAAATGGTCTATAGTAGATGGATGAGGTCAGGAACCCTATCCTGTTAACACTATGGATGCGACCCACTTTGTATTTGATACAAACGAGGCAATCCAGCTCCTGTTGGGATTTATGCCCTACACTTGTGTAATTTTGATCAATTAAATAAAGTGTTATTTGTTTTGATAAGATTACAGTCTTGCTTTTATAAATCCAATAAACTAAGCTCCAAGGTTATAACGTTTATCTTGAAATCAGTGTAGTGGACACTATTTGGGTTGACTTCAAGATTATGACCTAAACAGTCTATGGTATAAGAATAAGGTTGGAAACCTCATTCTGGTAACACCATGGATGCGACCCACTTTGTAATTAGTACAAATGAGGTAATCCAACTCATTCATGTAGTTGACATGCGAGTGGGGGCATCCTGTATGAAGAGTTCATACAAGACTGGACCGCAAAATTATTAGTCTAATCAGTATAACACCGTTAACATGATAAGACTAGTAATTTATAGATGGTCATTAGTGACTTGACCTGAATCCTGAGCAAATTAAGAACTCCTTCTTATAGGGGTTTGTCCTTAGACTAGTATGGGTGAGAGTGGCCTATAGCCGACTCAATAAGCCTACCTTCTCGTGTGACGTAACCTCGTAGGTAGCTGGAAACTTAACTGTGCAAGATGGAATTCACTCATTCCTCTACTGAGGAATCAGATAGGTTGTTCCCTTAAGAACTGACTCCAGGTCTTGAACAACGGGGCCCCGCCCTCTATGAGGGTATGAGTCTAAGGTAGGACCTTAGACTTGTTGTTCATTAGAGGATCAGTGGTGCTTAAGGAGCAAAGAGGTAATCACAGGGGTAAAACGGTAATTTGACCCAGCTGTGATTACGAACAACCTGTGAAGGGTCGACTCATGGGTAATGACTATATCAGTGGACACAATAATATCTACAGTGAGGAGAGTGCAGCTACAAGTCTATAGTGGAGTGACTTGTAGTTAATGAATATTGATTAACTGGATCAAAGAGTTTGATCAGTTAATCTCACATCATTGGAGCTCATGATCTGTAGGTCCATCAGATCCCTCCGTTGGCTCAACATGGTAATATTGAGGGTATAAAGTTAGGAGTGAAATTGAAGTGTTCAATTTCATACATGAGGAGTTATATCAATTATATATGATTTAATTGATATAATATATAGTTTTAATGTGAATTAGATTCATATATAAACTATATACTAAAGAGAGATTAAATGAGGGGTAGAATGATGATTTCCATACCATTCCCCTATATATAGTTGCATGAGATGCAACTAGGTTAAAGACCTTGGTCAAGACTTTGAGAAAGTTTTTATAAGCCTCCTTGTTGTGTTGTTGGAAGTGTTCCAAAACACAAATCTCTGTCACAAAATACCTCACCACTCCTAAAGGGAACCCACCTTTCTCCCTCACCTAGAGAACAACGGAGACGATCTGCTGGTGGTGTCGGTGTTCGTACGAGTTCTTGTTGCTGAGATCGTGACCGTGGAGAGAGCAGCACTTGAAGAAAGGTTCTTCAAAGGTAATATACTTGTTGTCCATTTCTATATTTGTTGCGTAAAATTATATTGCAATACCGCAAGTGTACGGGTCAAGTTTTAGTATAGTGATTTATGAGTCCAAGTATCGTCCTCGGGAATGGGTTTCTAGATTAATTAATTATTAAGGTACTAATTCTCAATTTTAGCTAAAGAAACATAACATGGATAGTTGATTTGAAATTAAAATCAAGCAAACAAACAAACATGTGGAGACACGAATTGATAGAATGGTGGAAAGTGATTTTACAAGTTAAAGACCTAACTAACACATGCATTGAACCAATGAGATAAAATTATAAACAAGAAGTAAAATACTCAAGAAAATCTCTCGATTCTTAGTGAGCCTCACACATGTAATAAACTCATAGTCTCCATATGAACCTACGACATGCATGGCATTACGCAACTTCTTTATGTGTTTCCCTAAGATTTCTAAGTCATTCTCATGCCAGAATTCTAAGGGTTTTGACAATTTTGTTCTAATTCAAGCTTTATCTCTCGAGTTCACTTAAATCAACAAATTAAGAAGTCAAGAACTAATTGTCAAAAATAAGAACGAAACATGCTTCAATACATTGTAATAAAGTCATAACAAGCAAATCAAATCCTACTACAATGTTTAGCTACTCTAAATCACATGAAAAATAAACTAAACAAGTAGAAAACGTCTTAGAACGCTATTACAAATTGAAAGAAAGAGAAGTAAACTTAGGTGTCGATGCCGGTCCTTCGTCTCCGAGCTCCCGTCTTCGATCTCGAACCTCCACGAATGCGTTGGCTCCCAAAATCACTCTTTTCTCTCTTCTTACAAGGTGTGTTTCAAAATTAGGGCAAAACTCTACCAAATTGTGCTCCCCGTTGCAAGAATCATAATGTTGTATTTATAGGCATCAATGGGGCAGCGTTGCAACGCTGTACCCTAGGCGCGTATCAAATATGGAAACTATCGACGCCAGCGGTAACGCTGTGTGGACAAGCATGCAACGCCGCTACTTTACTTAACGCGCGCTTCTTATCGAAGTAGCGTTGCGACGCTACAAGGCACTAATATATTATGTCATCTATATCTCATATAAATGAATCACATTCAATTTAATTTCTGTCAATTCAATTTCTCCAAATAGCACTAATTAATCAATTAGGCTATACTATAGTTTATTATGAATCTCATTCACATCAAACTATATATTATGTCATCTATATCTCATATAAATGACATAAATACCCAAAAATGAATTTGAACACTTCAAATTCACACAAAATCAGTAAACCCTCAATTCGCCCAATTTGAGCCAACCGAGGGACCTAATGGACCTACACGTGACGAGCTCCAATGATCCGAGACTAACCTGTCAAACTCTTTGACCCGGTTATTCAACATTCATTAGCTACGGTAACACTCCACTAAAACCCGTAGCTGCACTCTCATCACTGTAGGACAAGTTGTGTCCATCGATATAACAAATACCCATGAGTCGACCCTTCACAGGTTGTTCGTAGTCATAGCTGGGTCAAATTACCGTTTTACCCCTGTATCTACCTCTTGCTCCTTAAGTCCCACTGCTCCTCTAATGAACAAGTACATTGCATGGTCCAACCATAAACAACAACCCTCTCACGCCAATGAGAGAGTGGGGCCCCGTTGTTCAAGCCCTGGAGACAACACTCAAGGGAACAAGCCCTCTAGTTTCCCTAAGTCGTGAACCAGTGAATTCCTTCTTGCGTAGACAAGTTTCCAGCTCCCCACGTGGTCCTGCCCCAGAGAAGATAGGCATATTGGGCGAGCAACAGTGGCCACCCTCACCCGTACTAGTCAAAGGACAGACTCCCGCAGACAGGAGTCTGTGACACGCTCAGGATTAAGTCTAATAATTCACGGTCCAGTCTTGTACAATCTCATTGCACATGATGCCCCCACTCGCATGTCAACCACATGAAAGAGTCAGATCACCTCGTTTGTATCTAATACAAAGCGGGTCGCATCCACAGTGTATCCAGGATTAGGTCTCCAACCTTATCCATATATTGTAGACCGTTCGGGTCATTAACTCGAACGTGATCCTCCCTGTGTGTCCACTACACACTGTTCAAGTTCTAGTTCTCTCATTAATATAATGACCCTGTGTCACACCCCCTCCCGAACCACCTGCTAACTTAGTCCGGAAAGAGGCATGAAGCCAACAGACATTGTTCACCTCTTAACAATACCGATGACCTGTTCTACCGATAAACATACTATGCTCAGATATGGTTAACTTTAACATAACACAGTGAAACTTGATAACTACTAAACATACATAGGGAGAAACATTTCTTAAGTCTCCCATTTGAAAACTTAAACGAGAAATAGCATCACAACCTGTAACAAGCCAACCCCATTGTTTATACAACCTCTTATGTACAAACAACTATAACTACACAATGACTTGCTATACAATACCCAATGCACGTACACAAAATACCAACTTATGAAACTTCCAGCAGACTATAGCAGGATGTCAGGTACCAGGAGCTCGATCTCTACCTGAAAAGGTTTGAAAACATTGAAAGAATGAGCCTAAAAGCTCAGTGAGTGTCTATCTTTAAAACATTACATTCTCACAGGTGAATCATAATAATGGTAGATTATAAGTAGTAAATAGCTTAACATCTGTTTGTAAACACAAACAAACCATGCTTCCAATTTATAGGTTTAAGTCACAACTTATGCATAGCACACAACTCGAAATGTACTATCATATTCAGGGTAGATAGATCAATAATATAGAAGCTCATAACAGTAAAACATATGACAAGATACCACATTCAAATCATAGAGGTGGTAGAGTTACATTTATACCAATAAGGTTCATACCTCTCTCTCTCACGTGCACGTGGAATACCTTTGGTCGTTTGGTTTTCCCTAATACTTTCTCTATGTCCTTCAGTATTAAGGTAAAACCATTTACTACCCGAATACCTTCTCATTGTCCTTCAGTATTAAGGTAAAACCATTTACTACCCGGATACCTTCTCATTGTCCTTCAGTATCGGGATATCATGATTCATTCCCCCTCTAAGTACCTTCTCTAATGTCCTTCAGTATTAGGGGTTAACCACAAACAAGGGCATAATTTGTGTACCATGAAAATCATGTCTTTATAACACATACAACAATTTCTTGACATTTTCACATTATCATCTAAACATGTTCCCAAGTGGATTTACACAAAACATTCTCTAAAGGAAAGCATATTTTCATAATTTAGTTTCCATACTTGGATTTATAGTTACAATTAATTCAAAGCATGCTTAGGTTCCATCATGAACTTTATGTTAGACACTCCATGAAGCTATACATAATTAGTTCAAACAAGATTCAATGATCAACAATTATGTTTTTGAAGAAAAACATAGGTCAAGCATAATTCTAAAATAGAGTCACTCACAGTATTAGAATTAGAACCTTGGCTTGTAAACTTGACCTATTGCTCTTGGCCTATCAAACAAACCAACTCAACCAATAGAACCTCGAGCTCATGATTTTTGACCTTAAAACTTGCAAGAAAACACACTTTCAAATTTTCCAGCATTTTCAGATTTTCTGCCCTGTTTTCAGACAACCATAACTTCTTCATTACTTATCCAACAATAATGCAATTTATACCAAACTCTTCCTTTTTGAACCCTCTAGAAATCATATGAAGACATGAAATTGAAATTCCAAATGGATTTGTTCACAAATACCTCGAAAACTACTTTCCTCAAAACAGACTTCTACTGTTTCCAGATTCAGATTTCCTGCTGCACAACAAATTTTACCTGATATTTAAAGCATCTGCTAGACATTTTCTACTCACGATGTCTTCATTAAAGTTGTAGGAAATTCAATAAGTTTTCGAACCATACCAATTAGAGCTTCTAACTCCAAGAATACAGATCAAAACAACCAAAACATCAGAGACTTCCCAGATTTGACAGTAAATTCTGTCTTCTGTCTTCCTCTTAATAAAACAGTAAGTTAACTTCAGTATTAGCTCGAGCTTCCTTCACGACATTTGTTCCAAATTCAGTTAAGTTTCATGTATAAAAAACTCAACTCTTACCTCTTCTTGTTGAGCTCGAAAAGATCACAATATCATAACTGGGATGAAATGGTTTCCTTGCTGCTACTTTGAGTTATTCTCCTTTCTTCTGCAACTTCAACCCCAAAACCAGGTTCTTCTTCTTCCTTGAACTTCAACCCCAAAACCAGGTTCTTCTTCTTTTTCCCTTTTGCTTTTCCTTTTCTTTTTCCTTTTCTTTTTCCTTTCCTTTATCCCTTTCTTTCTTTTCTTTTCTTTTCTTTTCTTTTCTAAACAAAACAAAACATGATATAATATCCATTCCTTTCTTTTCATTTTCTTCATTATTTTTAAAGCAAACCAAACCAAAATGGTTTAAACTTTTCCTTCCTTGTTTTCCTTTTATCTTTCACTTCATTTCTTTTCTTTTGTTTTTTTTATAAGGAAGATCGAAAGGAAGATCTTGGGTTTACAACTTACCTCCCCTTAAGAAATTTCGTCCTCGAAATTGAGTAGTCTTAAGTGAAAATCATCGGGTACTTCCTCCTCATTAGGTCCTCTAATTCCCAGGTTGCCTCCTCCACTCCGTGATGTCTCCAACGAACCTTCACGAGTGAGATCGTCTTGTTTCTCAAAACTTGTTCTTTCCTGTCGAGGATTTGAACTGCATCCTCTGTGTAACTCATGTCTTCTTTCAACTCAACTGGTTGTGCTTGCAACATATGTGTCGGATCTGGAATACACATCCTCAACATGGACACATGAAAAACATCATGTACTCGAGATAGTTCGGCTGGCAACTCTAGTCTGTAGGCTGCTGGCCCAACTCGTCCCGTTACTGGATAAGGACCAACATATCTAGGGCTTAGTTTACCTTTCTTGCCAAAACGAAAGACACCTCTCCACGGAGATAACTTCAAGAATACTTGATCTCCGACCTGGAATTCTAAGTCCTTTCGTCGCTTATCTGCATAACTCTTCTGACGGTCTTGTGCTACCTTCCGATTCTCTCCGATTACCTTAATATTGTCTGTCGTAATTTGTACCAACTCAGGACCGATTAGCTTCCGCTCTCCTACTTCATTCCAACATACGGGCGTTCTACACGACCTTCCATACAGAGCCTCAAATGGTGCCATGCCAATACTTGATTGATAATTTCATTATTATAAGCTTAATTCCATAAGTGATAGGTGTGTATCACAACTACCCTTAAATTGAAGGGACGCTTTCAACATATCCTCTAGAGGTCTGGATGGTCCTCTCCGATGACCATATGTCCGAGGATGGGCATTTGTACTAAATTTCAACTTTGTCCCCATAGCCTTACGTAAACTAAGCCAAAACTTAGAAGTAAATCTTGGATCCCTATCTGAAACTATGGACACTGGCACTCCGTATTGACTCACAATTCTTCCAACATAGAGCTCAACAAAGTCGATCAAGTGTAGACGTCGCTTAAAAATCGGTATAAACCGTGTTGTTTTAGTGAGTCTATCCACTATTACCCAAATACCATCATGTTCACTAGAAGTACGTGGTAATCCAAACAGAAAATACATAGTGATATGCTCCCATTTCTATTCCGGCACTGGCAATGGATTAAGGAGCCCTCCTAGTCTCTGTCTAACTGGTTTAACCTGTTAGCATATCAAACATTATCAACATATTCAGCTACCTCCCGCTTCATCCCAGGCCATCAATATGCTCCCTTTCAATGTCTTATAAATCCTGGTGCTTCCTGGATGCATAGCGTAAGCTGAACTGTGAGCTTCTTCTAGAATAGCATCTTTAAGCTCACTAACACTCAGAACACATAGTCTTCCTTGCCTCTCTATGGCTCTATCTGGTCTCATCTTAAATTCTGCCTCTGGGCCCTTTTTGGACTTTCCAAACATTTTCTGCAAGTTACTATCATCTGGTTATCTTCTTACAATCTCTGCTACGAGCGAAGACTTGACTTGGAATTGAGCTAAAAGACTCCCTGAATTCTCTGCATTCACAACTGCCTTAGAATCCCATAGAGTACTTAAAAATGTCGCTCGAACACCACACAAGGCGTCATTAGGAAGTCTTGACTTCCTACTCAATGCATCTGCTACCACATTCGCCTAACTTGGATGGTATTCTATGGTACAATCATAATCTTTAATCAGTTTTAACCATCTTCTCCGTTTGCTGATCCACACTAACTCCTTTATGCGGATCCACACTAATTCCATTTGCTGAAACAACATGCCCCAGAAACACTACCTGATTCAACTAAAACTCACATTTGGTGAATTTAGCATACAATTGCTTATCTCGTAGTGTTTGTAGAATAATCCTCAAATGTTCCTCATGAGCTTTCCTATCAATTGAGTAAACTAGTATATCATCAATAAATACTATCACGAACTGATCCAAAAACTGGTGGAATATCCTGTTCATGAGGTCCATGAAAACTGCTGGTGCATTCGTCAAACCGAACGACATTACTAAAAACTCATAATGCCCGTGCACTGGTTCGAATCTTTGTCTTAGGAATATCTCGATTCCCTAACCTTTAACTGATGGTATCCTGATCTCAAATCAATCTTAGAAAACACTGATGCTTCTCTTAACTGGTCAAACAAGTCATCTATACGGGTAAAGGATACTTATTACGTATCATGACTTGTTTAACTGTCTATAATCAATGCATAATCTAAGGGTACCATCTTTCTTCTTTACAAATAACTTGGAGTTCCCCAGGGTTATACACTAGGTCTGATGTATCCTTTATCAACTAGTTCTTGTAACTGCGTCTTCAGCTCTTTGAGCTCGCTTGGAGCCATTCTATACGATGCTTGCGAAATAGGTGTTGTTCCTGGTAGAAATTCAATAGTGAACTCAACTTTCCTATCAGGTGGCAACCCCGACAGATCTGCTGAAAAAAACATCAAGAAATTCGTTCACCATAAGAACATCTTACGGTTTTAGCTTTTTTCTTCTGCACTCCACTACGTGTGCAAGAAATGCCATGCAACCTTTCCTCAACAACTTTTCGACTTTTAATGCTGAAATCAAGCTCAGAGGGATAATCTTCCTTTCACCCCTGAAAACCACTTTAGCTAATCCTGGTTTCTTGAAAACAACATCCTTTCTATTTAGCACCACTTTGGTGCCCCTCTCTGCGCCTACTGGAACTCTTTACCGCTTCAAGTCATGCTGGGATCCAACTCCTCGGTCCCTCTCGTGTGGCCGCTCAAGGTGTGGGCAATCCTCTTAAAGTGCCCTGCCGGCCCACACCGGCAACACACATCGACACCCACAAGACATTGGCCTCGATGATTCTTGCCACAATTCGCACAAGGTGTTCTCCTTGCTACACCAGCAACAGACTCCTACATTGTCTGTGGTCTTGTTGTGGACCTGGCAGACTGACTAGGTGCTCTCTGACTCCGTCTCTGATAGGGACCACTAACCTTCATCTGCCTCGATGCCTGGCCGCCAGCTCGATTCTTAATGTCCTGACGACTTGAAACATTTACTCCAGGTGTAAATCTTATCTGTTCACGACCCCGAAAACTGCTCGCCGGTGAAGGCCCTCGAATAGGCTCCACTACTGGTTGTGCCTCTGTTATACTCTGCTCAACACGTAGAGCAGTCTCTACCAGCAGGGAAAAGTAAGCCCACTTTGCAATGCCTGTGCATGGGGTTCGTATCTCAGGACGTAACCCTCTTTCAAATCTCCGACACCTGTCACTCTCAGATACAACAATCACATCAGCATACCGTGACAGCTCGGTATACCTTCTCTCATACTCAGCCACTGAAAGTGGCCCTTGCTTCAGTTCTAAAAATTCATCCCTCTTTGCCTCACGATACGTGCTAGGGTAATATTTATCTTCGAATATGCCTCTGAATGTTGTCCAATCCAGAGTACGTGCATCACTTCGTCTGGCTAAAATCGATTTCCACCATCCCTCTGCTTCCTTCTCTAGCAGCAATGTGGCTAACTTGACTCTTCGTTCGTTAGGGCAACTCATTACATCAAAACATTTTTGTGGCATATTCAGCCAAACCTCGGCATCAGCTGGATCTATGGAACCCTCAAATACTGTGACTCCTAATTTCTTCAGACGTTCTATTCTATACGCCTCTTTTTTTTTTTTGAATAACTTGGCCCTGCTCTCTCTGGCCTACCTGCCTCCTGTGAGAAACTAACATGTTGCTCTTCTCTGGCCTCAGTCTGGACTCTCGGGGCACTAGATCCCCTCTTAGATTGACCTTGGGTAGGATCCTGCGTCCTGCCCTGATCCTGCCTGCGTCGTCTGCTAGTACGTGGTGGCATGACTTCTATAACATATCAACATATTAGACATGCTATGGATACTTAACTCAAATACACATAACTAAACATCTATTCACATTTTAACCCTAACTGGACTTAGTCTTATCCTGTCTTGGACCATACTCTACTAGTTTGATCTGAACTAACTCAATAACTTGTTATGACTTTTTAGTTTCCTCTCAGAGCTAACTTGCCCTGTCTCATTCCCCATGGAGCTAACTGCTCTGATACCAACTTGTCACACCCCCTCCCGAACCACCTGCTAACTTAGTCCGGAAAGAGGCATGAAGCCAACAGACATTGTTCACCTCTTAACAATACCTGATGACCCTGTTCTACCTGATAAACATACTATGCTCGTATATGGTAAACTTTAACATAACACAGCGGAAACTTGATAACTACTAAACATACATAGGGAGAAACATTTGTTAAGTCTCCCATTTGAAAACTTAAACGAGAAATAGCATCACAACCAAGAACAAGCCAACCGACTGTTTATACAACCTCTTATGTACAAACAACTATAACTACACAACGACTTGCTATACAATACCAGCCACGTACAAAATACCAACTTATGAAACTTCCAGCAGACTATAGCAGGATGTCAGGTACCAGGAGCTCGATCTCTACCTAAAAAGGTTTGAAAACAATGAAAGAATGAGCCTAAAAGCTCAGTGAGTGTCTATCTTTAAAACATTACAAGCTCACAGGTGAATCATAATAATGGTAGATTATAAGTAGTAAATAGCTTAACATCTGTTTGTAAACACAAACAAACCATGCTTCCAATTTACAGGTTTAAGTCACAACTTATGCATAGCACACAACTCGAAATGTACTATCATATTGAGGGTAGATAGATCAATAATATAGAAGCTCATAACAGTAAAACATATGACAAGATACCACATTCAAATCATAGAGGTGGTAGAGTTACATTTATACCAATAAGGTTCATACCTCTCTCTCTCACGTGCACGTGGAATACCTTTGGTCGTTTGGTTTTCCCTAATACTTTCTCTATGTCCTTCAGTATTAAGGTAAAACCATTTACTACCCGAATACCTTCTCATTGTCCTTCAGTATTAAGGTAAAACCATTTACTACCCGGATACCTTCTCATTGTCCTTCAGTATCGGGATATCATGATTCATTCCCCCCCCCCTAAGTACCTTCTCTAATGTCCTTCAGTATTTGGGGTTAACCACAAACAAGGGCATAATTTGTGTACCATGAAAATCATGTCTTTATAACACATACAACAATTTCTTGACATTTTCACATTATCATCTAAACATGTTCCCAAGTGGATTTACACAAAACATTCTCTAAAGGAAAGCATACTTTCATAATTTAGTTTCCATACTTGGATTTATAGTTACAATTAATTCAAAGCATGCTTAGGTTCCATCATGAACTTTATGTTAGACACTCCATGAAGCTATACATAATTAGTTCAAACAAGTTTCAATGATCAACAATTATGTTTTTGATGAAAAACATAGGTCAAGCATAATTCTAAAATAGAGTCACTCACAGTATTAGAATTAGAACCTTGGCTTGTAAACTTGACCTATTGCTCTTGGCCTGTCAAACAAACCAACTCAACCATTAGAACCTCGAGCTCATGATTTTTTACCTTAAAACTTGCAAGAAAACACACTTTCAAATTTTTCAAAGCATTTTTAGATTTTTTACGCACTGTTTTGATGACCATAACTTCTTCATTACTTATCCAAAAATAATGCAATTTACACCAAACTCTTCATTTTAACCCTCTACAAATCATATGAAGACATGAAATTGAACTTCCAAACGGATTTGATCAGAAATACCTCGAAAGCTACTTTCCTCAAAACAGACTTCTGTTGTTTCCAGATTCAGATGTCCTGCTGCACAACAAATTTAACCTGATATTTAAAGCATCTTCTAGACATTTTCTACTTACGATTTCTTCACGCAAGTTGTAGGAAATTCAATACGCTTTCGAACCATACCAATTAGAGCTTCTAATTCCAAGAATACAGATCAGAACAACCAAAAGATCAGAGACTTCCCAGATTTGACAGTAAATTCTGTCTTCTGTCTTCCTCTTAACAAAACAGTAAGTTAACTTCAGTATTAGCTCGAGCTTCCTTCACGAAATTTGTTCCAAATTGAGTTAACTTTCATGTATCAAAAACTCAACTCTTACCTCTTCTTGTTGAGCTCGAAAAGATCACAATATCAGAACTGGGATGAAATGGTTTCCTTGTTGTTACTTTGAGTTCTTCTCCTTTCTTCTGCAACTTCAACCCCAAAACCAGGTTCTTCTTCTTCCTTGAACTTCACCACACGAGGCCTCAGCTTTATTTTGTGGAAAATGAGTTTTAAAATGGTTTTTAAAATAACTTAAAGAAAAGCAATCGGTGGAGGCAATCTTTGTCTTTTTCCCTTTTGCTTTTCCTTTTCTTTTTCTTTTTCTTTTTCCTTTCCTTTATCCCTTTCTTTCTTTTCTTTTCTTTTCTTTTCTAAACAAAACAAAACATGATATAATATCCATTCCTTTCATTTCATTTTCTTCATTATTTTTAAAGCAAACCAAACCAAAATGGTTTAAACTTTTCCTTCCTTGTTTTCCTTTTATCTTTCACTTCATTTCTTTTCTTTTGTTTTTTTTATAAGGAAGATCGAAAGGAAGATCTTGGGTTTACACCCTGGAGCTTAGTTTATTGGATTATGTTTATGAAATATGTGAAACACAAAGTTTAAATAAATAACTCTTATTTATTACACAATGTTGAAATAAATAACTCTTATTCATTTACAACTTTGAATATTACAAACTACACGAGATGAGGACATACATCCCAACAAACTCCCACTTGGACTAAGCTAGTGGAGTATAAGATACATTTCTCAAATGTACAGTAAAGTAATACAATAAAGTAATACAATAAACTAGGGCATTGAATACCCTTTTACAATACTCCCACTTGCCCTAGTCAGGAAGCACTCAAGACCTAGACTCTCAGGTGACCTCAAACACCTTAGCCGTGAGAGGCCTTTGTAAATTGATCAAACAACGTTGTGCTCAAGCTATCTCGTGTGATCACACGCTCTCGCGATTGCACAATCTCCCGTATCAGGTGATACTTACGCTCTATATGCTTTCCCCTTTTATGACTTCGAGGTTCTCTCGAGTTGGCTACTGCACCACTGTTGTCACAAAACAGTGTGATTGGCAAGTTCATATTTGGAACAACTTCCAAATCCGTCATGAACTTCCTGAGCCAAACAGCTTCCTTTGCAGCTTCACAAGCCGCAACATATTCGGCTTCCATCGTGGAATTAGCGATACATCCCTGCTTGATGTTTCGCCACACTACAACCCCTCAATTCAGAATGAAGGTTGACCCCAAAGTGGATTATCCTAGAATCCTTATCGGTCTGAAAGTCAGAGTATGTGTATCCCGTAAGGATCAAATCCCCACTCTCATACACAAGGTTGTAGTTCCTCGTTCTCCTAAGATACTTGAGGATTGCCTTTACTGCTGTCCAGTGATCTAATCCTGGATTGGATTGATACCTACTGACAATCCCAACTGCATAACAGATGTCGGTCCTAGTACACAGCATGGAAAACATCAGGCTCCCTATGTAAACCCATGTAAACAGATCGATCCTCGCAGTCATCATCAGGAGTGACGACTTGGGTTTCATCTAAACCCATGTAACGTTCAGGCTGTCTCACAACCCTCCCACTACGTCGAGGCATTCTCAACTCTTGAGAACACACTTGACTAGACGAGCTAGGATCAACAACACTTGTTGACGTACTAGCCTCATCAGCAACTCTTGCTGATGAACTGTCCATTTCATTCAACACAATCTTACTCCTTGGTAAGTGATCCCTGATGTGGTCTTCCTCAAGGAAAGTGGCGTTTGTCGACACAAGCACCCTATTATCCTTAGGATCAAAAAACAGACCACCCCTAGTCTCTTTTGGGTAACCTACAAAGAGCCACAACTTTGAACGGGGTTCCAACTTCTTCGGGTTTGATACCAACACATGGGTCGGGCATCTCCTAATTCTAAAATGACGTAAACTGGTTTAACGACCATGCCAGAGTTCGAAAGGTGTTTCACAAACACTCTTCGACAGAACTGTGTTCAAAATGTATACCACAGTCTGCACTTCATAACCCCAAAAAGAACAAGGGAGAAGAGCATAGCTCATCATCGACCGAACCATGTCCAACAGGGTTCTGTTTCTCCTCTTCGATACACCCTTCTGCTGTTTCATACCAGGTGCTGAGAGTTGGGACGTGATTCCATGTTCTATCATATAGTCCTTGAATTCGGTGTCCATATACTCTCCACCTCGATCTGATTGAAGTGGTTTTATAGTTTTACCTAACAGGTTCTCAACCTCAGTCTTGAACTCCTTGAACTTTTCAAGAGTTTCAGACTTCCTATGCATTAGGTGAACGTATCCATACCTCGAATAGTCATATATGAAAGATACGAAGTATTCGTAACCTCCTCGTGCTTTAACATTCATCGGACCAAAGAGGTCATAATGTATAAGCTCAAGGGGCTCCTTGGCTCTATATCCTTTTCTACTAAAAGGACGTTTGGTCATTTTGCCTTCAAGGCATGATTCACAAACCGATAAAGAGTTTTCTTCCAACTCACTTAGAAGTTCACTCTTCACTAGTCTCTCAATCCTATTGAGATTTATGTGGCCTAACCTTAGATGCCAAAGATGGGCACTTTCTTTTGGAGAAACTTTTAATCTCTTAGTTCGCATTTCTGCTGTTTTAAACAATTCAGTATTCAAAATGCTTTTGACCGAATTAGGGTTCAAAACATATAAATTACTCTCAAGCGAAGCAGAACAAATCAAATTTCCATTTCGAGAAATAAATGCTTTATTACTCTTAAAAGAAACGGAAATATTTTGTTCTAATAGGCAGGGAATAGAAACTAGGTTTCTAGTAAATCCGAGAACTATGTACAAATTATCCAATAATAAGTACTTTTCGCCAAAGAATAGCTTCACCATGCCAATGGCTGCAGCTGAGACAACTTCTCTGGATCCAGCCCTGAGTTTTATCTCACCCTCTTGCAGCCGCTGCCAGGAACTTAATCCTTGAAAAGAAGAGCAAACATGATTAGTGGTGCCTAAATCCAATATCCAGACAAAGTCATTACTCTACACTAAGCAAGTTTCTGTAACTAGTAAATCATATTTACCTTTTACCTTCTTCTCGTCAAGGAACTTGGGACATCTCTTTCTCAAGTGATCATCCCCGTTGCAGTGGAAACACTTTCGTGCAACTTCCTTGATCTCTTTGCCCTTTAGGGCGGCAGCGCGGTCAACCTTATCGTCTTTCAACTTCTCCTTCTTCCTTTTCGGGCTTGAAGAGTCTACAAACTTTGTCCCAGAGGTCGAACCTCTGTTAAAAGATCTAAAGGCAACACTTGCCTCAGCTTCCTGTCCCTTGATTTGCACCAAAGACTAGAAGGTTCATAGATCGTTGAATAGGACTGTTGGACTGGGCACCTGAGGACCCTACTTAGTGAGTGCGAACTCTTGGTCGTCATTTACCAAAATCGTGTCAATATTGTTTTTCCACGAAAAATTATCGATCACTAACTTTACGGAAGCTAAAGGAGCATTAAAAGAGTTTGACATTTTGTTGCTGAAAAATGGAAAAGCTTTGTATTAGTCTCGCAAAAACATTGAAAATGCAATCAGGTTTTAGCAAATTTGTATCCTATAATCCCTAGGTCATTTAAAAGTTGCAATGATACCCCAAAGGTTTAGAATGACCGCCACCGTAGGGTAGACAAAACCACTCCTCCTCTAGGACGAGACTCTCTCGACCTGACCCTAATACCAGAATAACTCTTATTCCATTAGGCATCAAGTTGCCATTTTTCGGTCTGAATTCATTAACTCTTAATGAATCCTGTGAGTGTCACCCTCAAATTTCCATGTATCCGTCCAAACAATAGCCGCCGTAGGGAGGACTAAGAAGGAAAACCAACAAGGAAATCGTATCCCTTTCAGAAATTCACGGTGTTCCGACTCCCATGATCAAGGCCCTCCGTAGGGATTGTTTGGTCTAGGCCAAACTAGCAGGTGGATTATAGGCGTCTCGTGATTTGAATCGAAAGAAGAGACCGTGGGTCCCGCTTTCATAGGTCCCGCTTCCACTAACTATAAGTACTCTCTCCATTCATGTTGAATATTGACCCATACAAATGTCACTCGTAGGGGGACGCTCCCATTTGTGCCACTTGGCCGAGCATGGATCTCACGGTGTGAACTTAACGGAGATTTGTGGATTGAAAATTAATTGTATCTCATACACTTTATTTCCTCCCACTCAGCACTTTAAATTAAATGGGATTGACCTAGATAAACCGGCTAAAATTTACCTAAGTCTACCAATATAACTCTCATATTGGATTAGCCTAGGTCTATAATCACATTATTAACTTAGGTCTATGTGAGTAAATTAATTAACTCTTAATTAACGACACTCACAAGTATATAACCTATGAACCTCCGGACCAAATTCACTCCTAGGTCGATTCCCAAGTAAGTGGTGTTCCGCAAAGCGTCAGCTTAAATACCCTAGCCTTAGATAGAACCTTCCTTAGACAGAGTTACTTATCAATCTTCATTCAAAGGTCATATTTGATTTCCTAATTCTAATCTTATAAGAAATAGAAAACCTAAGTCTAATTATTCAAGTTCTAAACATTTTAAAACTAATAATTAACTTAGGTTACATGTATTTCTATGTTATAGTGCTTGATCATTCATCACATGAATAATAAACTATAACATATACATTCATCACATGAATTAAATGCATGAGCATGCTTTTAATCTAAAAATATAACACTTATATCTAAATAAATTAAAACATGCAAACTTTATATTATAACTCTTATAATATAAACCTATCATGCATACTATATATTATAACTCTTATAATATAAATATGATGCATGAAATGTTTAACCGAAGGTGAGATTTTAAATCTATATGACATACATTATGCACATAGAAAAATATTTCATACATCTCATGCATAAAATTAATAAATAGCATTATTGGACCGATTTTTGGCACCCTAGGGACATAAAATTAAATTAATTAACATTAATATAACATTTATATTAATATTAATTAAAATAATTAATAAAATACATGTTATAAAATCAGTTTACAAAGAAAAAAAATTAAAAATAAAACACGTGTTGCTGCTAGGGCTCGAACCGCCGCACGATATACCTTATGCCACTCACGCACGTCTCGTGCAAGTGCCCGCTGGAACTGTTCACTACGCGGCAGCGTTGCAATGTCGTGGCCAGCGTTGCAACGCTGCAGCGTTCAGTGTTGCCTCTGCGTTCTCACAGCATTGCAACGCCGCACCTCGCGTTGCAACGTTGTGCCTACAACGCACCTTAATCAGCATGGACATCGTTGAGACGTCGATGAACAACGTCTCAACGTCGTCGATAGAACAACAAACACGTTTGCTGTTCTTTGTCGTTTTTCGCCCGTTTCCGCTCTGATTTCTTCACAGCATCTCATGCCACAAACGACACGGACTTACAGACTCAATTTACATAAAAAAAAATACCCAAAACACCGGGCCTTTACATTGATCTCATCAACTTTAATGCAAATCTAAACCAAGTGCCAAAAAACTGAAAACATCCAAAATTGCAAACCATTTGAAGGGAATCGAATCCCGCAGCAAAAGCGATCGTGAATTGTGCGTTCTAAATTAAATTACATGGATTACATTCAAGAACGATTCTTCCTAGATTAAGCATAAATTAACAATATGGAATGCGAGATATTCCTTTGAAGAACTTTTCTTCGAGTGCTCCTTTCTACCACGATCACGATCTTAGCAACTGGAACTCGAACGGATGAAGACACTACCACCGGATCTTCTCCGTTGTTCTCTAGGTGAGGGAGGAATGTAGGTTCCCTTTAGGCCAGATGAGATGATTTTGTGAGAGAGATTATGTTTGGGAACTTTTCCAACAACACAACAAATGGCACACACTTGGGTTAGCAAAAGCTTAGGTTGCATCTCTTAACCTAGTTGCATCTCATGCAACTATATATACAAGGAGATAGGGATGGAAATTACCATCCTATCCCTTTTACATTCTCTCTTTAGTATATAGTTAATACGTGAATCTAATTCACATTAAAACTATATATTATATCAATTATATCAAATATAACTGATATGACATCTCATATATGAAATTGAACACTTCAATTTCATTCCTAACTTTATACCCTCAATATAGCCATGTTGAGCCAACGGAGGGACCTAATGGACCTATAGTTCATGAGCTCCAATGATGTGAGATTAACTGATCAAACTCTTTGATCCAGTTAATCAATATTCATTAACTACAAGTCACTCCACTAAAGACTTGTAGCTGCACTCTCCTCACTGTAGATTATATTGTGTCCACTGATATAATCATTACCCATGAGTCGACCCTTCACAAGTTGTTCGTAATCACGGCTGGGTCAAATTACCGTTTCACCCCTGTGATTACCTCTTTGTTCCTTAAGCACCACTGATCCTCTAATGAACAATAAGTCTAAGGTCCTACCATAGACTCATACCCTCATAGACGGCGGAGCCCCGTTTTTCAAGACCTGGAGTCAGTTCTTTAGGGAACAACCTATCTAATTCCTTAGTGTAGGAATGAGTGAATTCCATCTTGCACAGTTAAGTCCCCAGCTACCTACGAGATTTTGTCCCTGAGAAGGTAGGCTTATTGAGTCGGCTACAGGCCACTCTCACCCATACTAGTCTAAGGACAAACCCCTATAAGCAGGAATTCTTAATTTGCTAAGGATTCTGGTCGAGTCACTAATGACCATCTATAAATTATCAGTCTTACCCAGTTAACCGTGTTATACTGGTTAGACTAATCATTTGCAGTTCGGTCTTGTATGAACTCTTCATACAATATGCCCCCACTCGCATGTCAACCACATGAATGAGTTAGATTACCTCATTTGTACTAATTACAAAGTGGGTCGCATCCATGGTGTTACCAGAATGAGGTTTCCAACCTTATTCTTCTACCATAGACCATTTAGGTTATATTCTTGAACACAATCCAAATAGTGTCCACTACACTGATGTTCAAGATATATTATAACCTTGGAGCTTAGTTTATTTGATTAATAAAGCAAGAATATAATTTTATCAAAATAAATAACCCTTCATTTATTTGATCAAAATTACACAAGTTTAAGGCATAAATCCCAACAATCGCCCACTTGACCTAAAGCTTGTGGAGTACTAAAACATTACAGTAATGTAAATGCAATAAACTAGGGCATTTAAACCCTTTGTACAAAATACTCTCACTTGCCCTAGTTGGGGAAGACTTTTAAACCTAGACCTTCTAGGTGACTCTCAAATATTTTAGCCGTGAGAGCCTTTGTAAAAGGATCAGCAACGTTGTGCTCTAAGGCTATCTTCGTGACAATCACGTCTCCTCTATGCACGATCTCCCGAATGAGATGATATTTCCACTCAATGTGCTTTCCCCTCTTGTGACTTCGGGGTTCCCTCAAATGTGCCACTGCACCACTGTTATCGCAATACAGCGTGATGAGCAAAGTCATATTTGGAACAACTTCCAAATTTAGCATGAATTTCCTTAACCAAACGACCTCTTTAGCTGCTTCACAAGCTGCTACATATTCGGCCTCCATGGTTGAATCAGCGATGCATCCTTGTTTGACGCTTCGCCATACTACAGCTCCTCCGTTAAGAGTAAAAACTGGCACTGATGTAGATTTCCGAGAATCTTTATCAGTCTGAAAGTCAGAATTCGTGTATCCTGTAATTATCAAATCCTTAGCCCCATACACAAGCATGTAGTTCCTTGTTCTCCGTAAATACTTAAGGATTGTTTTAACCGCTGTCTAGTGTTCAGGTCATGGAATGGATTGATACCTACTGACCATTCCAACTGCAAAACAGATGTCAAGCCTAGTACACAACATGGCATACATCAGGCTCCCAACAACTGATGCATAAGGAATCCGTCTCATATCCTCAACTCCTTGAGGTGTCTTAGGACCTTGTTCCTTAGACAAATAGACTCCATGTCTAAAAGGCAATAAGCCCTTTATGGAGTCTTGCATCTTAAACCTTAGCAACACTTTGTCTATGTAAGATGTTTGAGACAAGGCTAGTGTTTTACTCTTGCAGTTCCGGACAATCTGGATCTCAAGAACAAACTGTGCTTCACCCAAATCTTTCATTTGGAATTGCGTAGCTAGCCAATTTTTAATGTCAGTAAGATATCCTACATCATTCCCAATGAGTAGGATATCATCCACATATCGAACTAGGAATGCGACAAAACTATTGATGATCTTCTTGTAGACACAAGGTTCATCATCATTCTGCTCAAAACCATAAGATTTCATTGCCTCATCAAATTTTATATTCAAGGACCTAGAAGCTTGTTTCAGTCCATAAATTGACCTTTTAAGCCTGCAAACTTTTTGCTCTTGTCCTTGTTCAATGAACCCTTTGGGTTGGTCCATGTAGATGTTTTCCTCAAGATTGTCATTCAAAAAGGCCGTCTTGACATCCATTTGTCATACCTCATAGTCATTATATGCGACAATGACAAATAGGATACGGATAGACTTTACCATAGCAACAGGTGAAAAGTTTTCCTCATAGTCAACCCCTTCAACCTGGGTATAACCCTTTGCTACTAGTCTAGCTTTAAAGATTTGCACCTTCCCATCTACACCACGCTTTCTCTTGTAGATCCACTTAAAACCTATAGGTTTACCCCATCAGGCTTATCTACAAGATCCCAAACAGAATTGAAGTGCATAGACTCCATTTCTTGGTCCATGACTATGACCCATTTGTCTTTGTCTTTGTCAACCATCACTTGATTATAAGTCAATGGATCCTCGCAATTGTCATCTGGTATAACAACTTGGGTTTCAGATAAACCCATGTAACGGTCAGATTGTGTTATAACCCTCCCACTACGTCGAGGCATACTCAACTCTTGAGATGGACTCTCTTGACTAGACAAGCTAGTATCAAAAACTCTTGTTGACGTACTAGTATTATTAGCAACCTTTGCTATTGTTCCCTCTAACTCACCCAACACAATTTTACTTCTTGGTTTGTGGTCCCTTATGTGGTCCTCCTCTAAGAAAGTGGCATTTGTCGACAGAAAAACCTTATCTTCCATAGGATCATAGAATAAATCACCTCTTGTTTCTTTTGGATAGCCTACGAATAGGCACAATTTTGAACGTGAATCGAACTTCTTTGGATTTGTCACAAGCACATGTGCTGGACAACCCCAAATTTTGAAATGACATAAACTACCTTTACGTCCTTTCCAGAGTTCAAAAGGTGTTTCAGAAACACTTTTTGACGACACATTATTCAAAATGTATACCGCAATATCTACTGCGTAACCCCAAAATGAACTAGGGAGATGAGCATAACTCATCATTGATCGAACCATGTCCAACAAGGTTTTATTTCTCCTTCTGATACACTGTTTTGTTGTGGTGTACCAGGAGCCGAGAGTTGGGATGTAATTCCATGTTCTATCATATAGTTCTTGAATTTTAAATCCATGTACTCTCCACCTCGATCTGATCGAAGTGTTTTAATTGTTTTACCCAATTGATTTTCAACCTCAGTCATGAATTCCTTGAACTTTTCAAGTGCTTCAGACTTATGTTGTATTAGTTAAATATGCCCAAATCTGGAATAATCATCTACAAAGGAGATGAAATATTCATAACCTCCTCTGACTTTAACACTCATCGGACCACAAAGGTCTAAATGTATAAGCTCAAGAGGTTCTTTGGCTCTATAAGCTTTTCCACTAAAAGGTTTTTTAGTTATTTTGCCTTCTAGGTAGGATTCACATACAGGTAAAGTATTTTCTTCTAACTCATTTAGAAGTCCATTCTTTACCAATCTCTCAAGCCTATTGAGATTAATGTGACCCAATCTAAGATGCCAAAGATGAGCATTTTCTTTAGGAGAAATTTTACGTTTCTTAGTTTGTGTGTTTGTAGTTTTAAATAATTCAGTGTTCAAAACCATTTTGACTGAATTAGGTCTTAATACATACAACCCATTTTCTAATGAAGCTAAACACATTTCCATACCTTTCTTTAAAATAAACACTTTATTAATTGAGAAGGAAACAGAAATACATTGTTCTATAAGGTAAGAAATTGAAATAAGGTTTCTAGTAAACCCTGGTATCACTAATATATTGTCCAACAACATATATTTCTTGCCAAAATAAAGCTTCATCGTGCCTACTGCTACAGCTTAGACGACTTCTCCATTTCCAACCCAGAGCGTTATCTCTCCTTTCTGTAGCTGCTGCCAGGAATCAATTCCCTGAAAAGAAGAGCAAACATGATTAGTGGCGCCTGAATCAAGTGTCAAAGCAGTTTTATCATTATCCACTAAACAAACTTCTAGGCAAAGTAAATCATATTTACCTTCCTACTTCGTTTCTGCAATGTACTTCGGACAGTTCCGTTTTCAATGCCCGTCTTCGTTGTAGTGGAAAAACTTTCCTTTGTCAGCAACTTCTTTGACTTTCTTGCCCTTCTGAGCGGCAGCTTTGTCAGCTCGTTTTCCTTTACCAACCTTCTCCATGTTCTTTTTCTTCCCTTTCAGGTTGAAGAAGATGAAGCCACAGTTTTTGTAGCATAGGTCGAACCTCTGTGATAACTCCTACTGGCAACATTTGCCTCACCTTTGGATCCCTGAATTTTCATCAAATATTGAAAGATCTGGAGTTCATTCAGAAGGGAGGCAAGATTAAAAGTAAGCTTGTTCATAACAACACTACTTCTAAACTGTAGGAAACTATCTAGAGAGGTTTCTAGAATGAAGCTGACCTAACTCGATTCATCTATGGAAGCACCATTCGACTCCGCAATGTTAAAGTGCACCATCATATCTAGGACATGATCCCGAACAGATGTACCCTCTTGCATCCATGAATTGAGTATGTACTTTAGGGCATTGTGTCGGGCCTGTGTGGACTGTTGTCCAAACATACCCTGCACAGAATCCATGATTTCCTTGGCAGTTATCATGCTCTCATGCTTCTTGGCTAATATGTCAGACATATTTGCCAGCATGTAGACCTTGGCCTTATCATTGGCCTTGAGCCATCGATCATATGCATCACGAACATTTCGTGACCCATTCGAGCCTGGCACCTAAGGACACTCCACATTTAGCACAAACTTCAGATCATCCACTACCAATATAGTGTTTGTTGGGATTTATGCCCTAAACTTGTGTAATTTTGATCAATTAAATAAAGTGTTATTTGTTTTGATAAGATTACAATCTTGTTTTAATAAATCCAATAAACTAAGCTCCAAGGATATAACATTTATCTTGAAATCAGTGTAGTGGACACTATTTGGGTTGAGTTCAAGAATATAACCTAAATGGTCTATGGTATAAGAATAAGGTTGGAAACCTCATTCTGGTAACACCATGGATGTGGCCCACTTTGTAATTAGTACAAATGAGGTAATTCAACTCATTCATGTAGTTGACATGCGAGTGGGGGCATCCTGTATGAAGAGTTCATACAAGACTGGATCACAAATTATTAGTCTAACAAGTGTAACACCGTTAACAAGATAAGACTAGTAATTTATAGATGGTCATTAGTGACTCGACCTGAATCTTTAGCAAGTTAAGAACTCCTGCTTATAGGGGTTTGTCCATAGACTAGTATGGGTGAGAGGGGCCTGTAGCCGACTCAATAAGCCTACCTTCTCAGGGACAGAACCTCGTAGGTAGCTGGGAACTTAACTGTGCAAGATGGAATTCACTCATTCCTACACTAAAGAATTAGATAGGTTGTTCCCTTAAGAACTGACTCCAGGTCTTGAACAACGGGGCCCCGCCCTCTTTGAGGGTATGAGTCTAAGGTAGGACCTTAGACATGTTGTTCATTCGAGGATCAGTGGTGCTTAAGGAGCAAAGAGGTAATCACAGGGGTAAAACGGTAATTTGACCCAGCTGTGATTACGAACAACCTGTGAAGGGTCGACTCATGGGTAATGACTATATCAGTGGACACAATAATATCTAAAGTGAGGAGAGTGCAACTACAAGTCTATAGTGGAGTGACTTGTAGTTAATGAATATTGATTAACTGGATCAAAGAGTTTGATCAGTTAATCTCACATCATTGGAGCTCATGAACTGTAGGTCCATTAGATCCCTCCGTTGGCTCAACATTGTAATATTGAGGGTATAAAGTTAAGAGTGAAATTGAAGTGTTCAATTTCATACATGAGGTGTTATATCAATTATATATGATATAATTTATATAATATATAATTTTAATGTGAATTAGATTCATATATAAACTATATACTAAAGAGAGATTAAAGGAGGGATAGGATGGACATTTCCATCCTATTTCTCTATATATTTGGTTGCATGAGATGCTACTAGGTTAAGGAATTACAAGCTCTCTCTTGTTGTGTTGTTGGAAGAGTTCCAAAGCACACATCTCTCTCAAAATACCTCACCTCTCCTAAAGGGAACCCACCTTCCTCCCTCACCTAGAGAACAACGGAGAAGATCCGGTGGTCGTGTCTTCGTACGTTGGAGTTCCTGTTGCTGAGATCGTGATCGTGGGAGAGTGGAGCACTCGAAGAAAGGTTCTTCAAAGGTAATTATCTTGTCGTCCATTCTCTTTTACATGCTTAATCTACTTATATTTGATCTTGAATTTATCGTTGTAACTAAATCAAGAGCGCGCGATTCCCTTTAATTGGTATCAGAGCCCAATTGCGTTCTTGATTTATGTTCTGGATTTTTCAAGAACAAGGTAGGATTTACTGTTTTTGCATGAGATGTATGAACGGTTTTGCAAAATTAGATGTTTTCAATTTTGGCACTTAGATTTACAATTTCCATTGAATCGTTCAATGAAAGGGTCCGGTGTTTTGGGTAATTTTAATTGTAAATCGAGTCTGTAAGTCCATGTCAATCGAGGCAAAGCGGTTGCTGAGAAGATCAGAGCGAAAACGAGCAAGGAATAGTGGATTCTCATTGTTGTCTGTGTGCAGCGTTGCAACGCTGTTCATCGGCGTTGCAACGCTGCACTTGCGGTAGGAGGCGCACACAGGAGGCAGCGTTGCAACGCCGAAGGCGTTTCGCAACGCGCTCCAACGGGCAGAAATGGACAAGGCGCAGCGTTGCAACGCTGGAGGCGTTTCATAGCAGCTTCAAACGGACAGAAAACATTTTTTTTAATTATATATTAAATATAAAAACGTTTTATATTTAATTTATATTTAATTAATTAATTTTAGATAATATAATTAGATTATATTATTTAAAATTAATTTTAGGGTGCCAAAATTGGTCTAATTTTGCTATTTAAATTATGCAATTGTTGTGTAATTATTGTCATGCATAATGTATGCTTTTATTTTAGAAATCCCACCTTAGGTTAAGCATTTTCATGCATCATTTATAATATAAAGAGTTATATTATATAGTTTGCATGATTAATTAATATAAAGTTGTTATATTAATTTATGGACAACATTGACATGCTTTATATATCATGAGATGAATATGCTATGAATGTCTTATTATTCATGTGATGAATGATCAAGCACTATAACATAGTATGCATGTCACCTAAGGTTAATTATTAGTTTTAAAGTGTTTAGAACTTGGAAATAATAGACCTTAGGTTATCTAGTTCTAATTAGATTAGAATTAGGACCCAAGTAATTTATAAACTATGATTAAAAGAGGAACTCTGTCTAAGGAAAGTTCTGTCTAGGTTGGGGTATTTATCTTTGTGGAAGCGGAACACCCCTACACGGAAGGCGACTGGGAGTGAAATTTAATCAGAGAGTTTTATAAATTACAGTAGCGTCAGCGAGTTTATTAAGGGGTTAATAAACTAGAAATCCTAGGTTTAATATAAGGAGTTATATTAACAAACTTAGGATAAAATCAATATAAGAGTTATATTGATAGAGTTAGGTAAAACCATTAGTCGGGTTTTAGCCTAAGTAAGATTCCTATAAACTTTAAAGTATTCAGTGGGAGGAAAAAGTGTATGAGATACATATTTTTCCACCTACGCTATCTCAGGGAAGTTCACACCGTGAGACTCATACTTGGCCTCGTGGCGCAAACGGGAGCGTCTCCCTTCGGATGGTGTTTGTATGAGTCAATATCAAGGTGAATGGAGAGGATACTTATAGTGAGTGGGAGCAGGTTTAGTGAAAATAAAACCTACAGTCTCTTTTGTCGGTTTACACCGTTAGACCACTATGGTCAGCCTGCTAGTTTGGCCTGGACCAGACAATCCCTTCGGAGGGCTTGATCATAGGGGATCGAACACAGTAGACACCCGGAAGGGATAAAGATTTCCTTAGACTATTTTTCAATCTAGTCCTCCCTTCGGCGGATTTTATTGGATCGAAACTCTGGATCTAAAGACAGAGGGTTACACTCACCGGGTACATAAGTTGTGTATGTATCCAGACCGAAAAATAGTAACTAAAACCTATAGGTATAAGAGTTATTCTGGTATTAGGTTTTGGTCAAGAGTGTCTTAATCCAGAGGAAGAGTGTTTTTGATTACCCTTCGGTGTCATACATTCTAAACCTTTGGAGTATCATTGCAAATTATAAATGGCCTAGGAATCATTTGATAATTAGTTAAAACATGATTGGATTAGATTTATAGCAAGAAACTCATACAAGTTTTTTTGTAAATTTTTCAGCAAAAATGTCTTGCTATGATTTCGTTATTGGGTGCGAAAAAGTTAACCGGAGAGAACATATGACTTGGAGGAATGGACTCAACATAATCTTGGTTACACATGATGTTAAGTTCGTTCTCAATGAGGAGTGTCCTCAATTTCCTGCTCAAAACGCATCTCAAGCTGTTGAAGATGCATATGACCGCTGGATCAATGCCAACGAAAAGGCAAAAGCCTATATCCTGGCTAGCATACTTGATGTTTTAGCCAGGAGGCTGGAGGGCAAGGTCTCAGCTCGTGAGATCATGGATTTTGTGCTAAATTTGTCTAGACAACCGTCCAAACAAATTCGGCATGAAGCCCTAAAATTTGTTTACAACGCACGCATGAAGGAAGGAACATTAGTGAGAGAACATGTTCTCAATCTGATTGCCCACTTCAACGTAGCGAAATTAAACGGAGCGGTCATAGATGAGAAATGTCAGGTTTTGTTCATCCTAGAATCTTTTAGAAGAGTTTTCGGTGATTAAAGTAGCAATGCAAATGATGAACAACATAGAGTATGATCGACTTCTCTCTACTATGATGTTCTTTGAATTATCGTTTCTTATGGATGATAAGAGACAACAAAATGGAGAGGCAAATTTGTTTGCTCATTCCAATAGCTCTCAGGAGGATTCATCCTCTGGACTAAGAACTGCAGCCATACTTCTGGACTTAAGAAGATATAGAAGAAGAGGAAAATGAGCAGATAAAGAGCAATCGTAAATCGGCAAAGAAAAGTCATTATTTGATAACATGTAGCTTAAGGGTTTATTAGAAACCTTATTTCTTGCCTTAGCGAACATTGTACTTTTTTTTCTTTTCAATTGAATAAAGTGTTTATTTCATTGGAAAAGTATTGTACTATGTGTTGCTCTTTTTGAGAATTATTTGCAAATGGTTTAATTCAGCTAAAATAGTTTTAACATTAATCTCAATAGGATTGAGAGATTGGTAAAGAACGGACTTCTAAACGAGTCAGAAGAAAATTCTTTGCCAGTATGTGAATCATGCCTGGAAGGCAAAATGACTAAAAGACCTTTTCGTGGAAAAGGTTATAGAGCCAAAGACCCTCTAGAGCTTATACATTCGGACCTTTGTGGTCCGATGAATGTTAAAGCCAGGGGAGGATATGAATATTTCATCTTTTTTATAGATGATTATTCTAGATTTGGGCATATTTACCTAATGCACCACAAGTCTGAAGCACTTGAAAAGTTCAAGGAATTCAAGACTGAGGTTGAAAATCAATTAGGTAAAACTATTAAAACACTTCGATCGGATCGAGGTGGAGAGTACATGGATTTAAAATTCCAGAACTATATGATAGAACATGGAATTACATCCTAACTCTCAGCTCCCGGCCCACCACAGCAAAACGGTGTATCGGAAAGGAGAAATAGAACCTTGTTGGACATAGTTCGATCAATGATGAGTTATGCTCATCTCCCTAGTTTCTTTTTGGGCTACGTAGTGGAAACTGCAGTATACATTTTGAATAATGTGCCCTCCAAAAGTGTTTCTGAAACACCTTTTGAACTCTGGATAGGACGTAAAGGTAGTTTATGTCACTTCAGAATATGTGGTTGTCCAACACATGTGCTTATGACAAATCCAAAGAAGTTGGATTCACGTTCAAAGTTATGCCCATTCGTAGGATACCCAAAAGAAACAAGAGGTGGTTTATTCTATGATCCTAAGGAAGATAAGGTGTCAACAAATGCTACTTTCTTGGAGGAGGACCACATAAGGGACCACAAACCAAAAAACAAAGTAGTGTTGAGTGAGTTAGACGGAATAATAGCAAAGGTTGCGAATAAGAACACTAGTACGTCAACAAGAGTTGTTGATACTAGTTTGTCTAGTCAAGAGAGTCCTCTCAAGAGTTGAGTATGCCTCGACGTAGTGGGAGGGTTGTAATACATCCTGACCGTTACATGGATTTAGCTGAAACCCAAGTTGTTATACCAGATGACAACTGCGAGGATCCATTGACTTATAATCAAGCAATGGTTGACACAGACAAAGACAAATGGGTCATAGCCATGGACCAAGAAATGGAGTCGATGTACTTCAATTCTGTTTGGGATCTTGTAGATAAGCCTGATAGGGTAAAACCTATAGGTTGTAGGTGGATCTACAAGAGAAAACGTAGTGTCGATGAGAAGGTGCAAATCTTTAAAGCTAGACTAGTAGCAAAGGGTTATACCCAGGTTGAAGGGGTTGACTATGAGGAAACTTTTTCACCTGTTGCTATGGTAAAGTCTATCCGTATCCTTCTTGCCATTGTCGCATATTATGACTATGAGGTATGGCAAATGGATGTCAAGACAGCCTTTTTGAATGGCAATCTTGAGGAAAACATCTACATGGACCAACCCAAAGGGTTCATTGAACCAGGACAAGAGCAAAAGGTTTACAGGCTTAAAAGGTCAATTTATGGACTGAAACAAGCATCTAGGTCCTGGAATATAAGATTTGATGAGGCGATCAAATCCTATGGTTTTGACTAGGATGATGATGAACCTTGTGTCTACAAGAAAATCATCAAGAGTTCTGTCGCTTTCCTAATTCTCTATGTGGATGATATCCCACTCATTGGGAATGATGTAGGTTATCTTACTGACATCAAGGAATGGCTAGCTACGCAGTTCCAAATGAAAGATTTGGGTGATGCGCAATTTGTTCTTGGGATCCAGATTGTCCGAAACCGCAAGAATAAAACACTAGCCTTGTCTCAAGCATCTTACATAGACAAAGTGTTGTCAAGGTTTAAGATGCAAGATTCCAAAAAGGGCTTGTTGCCTTTTAGACACGGAATCCATTTGTCTAAGGAACAGTGTCCTAAGACACCTTAAGGAGTTGAGGATATGAGACGGATTCCTTACGCATCAGTTGTTGGGAGCCTGATGTACGCCATGTTGTGTACTAGGTCTGGCATCTGTTTTGCAGTTGGGATGGTCAGTAGATATCAATCCAATCCAGGACTTGAACACTGGACAACGGTCAAAACAATCCTTAAGTATCTTCGGAGAACAAGGAACTACATGCTTGTATATGGGGCTAAGGATTTGATCCTTACAGGATACACGGATTTTGACTATCAGACTGATAAAGATTCTCGAAAATCTACATCAGGGTAAGTATTCACTCTTAACGGAGGAGCTGTAGTATGGCGGAGCGTCAAGCAAGGATGCATCGCTGATTCCACCATGGAGGCCGAATATGTAGCAGCTTGTGAACCAGCTAAGGAGGCCGTTTGGATAAGGAAATTCATGTTAAATTTGGAAGTTGTTCCAAATATGACTTTGCCCATCACGCTGTATTGCGATAACAATGGTGCAGTGGCAAATTCGAGGGAACCCCGAAGTCACAAGAGGGGAAAGTACATAGAGTGGAAGTATCATCTCATCCGGGAGATCGTGCATAGAGGAGACGTGATTGTCACGAAGATAGCCTCAGAGCACAACATTGTTGATCCTTTTACAAAAGCTCTCACGGCTAAAGTATTTGAGAGTCACCTAGAAGGTCTAGGTTTACAAGTCTTCCCCAACTAGGGCAAGTGGGAGTATTTTGTACAAAGGGGTTTAAATGCCCTAGTTTATTGTATTTACATTACTGTAATGTTTAGTACTCCACAAGCTTTAGGTCAAGTGGGAGATTGTTGGAATTTATGCCCTAAACTTGTGTAATTTTGATCAATTAAATAAAGTGTTATTTGTTTTGATAAGATTACAGTCTTGCTTTAATAAATCCAATAAACTAAGCTCCAAGGTTATAACATTTATCTTGAAATCAGTGTAGTGGACACTATTTGGGTTGAGTTCAAGAATATAACCTAAATGGTCTATGGTATAAGAATAACATTGGAAACCTCATTCTTGTAACACCATGGATGCGGGAGCGTCCCCCTTCGGATGGTGTTTGTATGAGTCAATATCAAGGTGAATGGAGAGGTTACTTATAGTGAGTGGGAGCAGGTTTAGTGAAAACAAAACCTATGGTCTCTCTTGATCGGTTACACAAGTAAGATCACTATGGTCACCGCTAGTTTGGCCTGGACCAGACAATCCCTTCGGAGGGCTTGATCATAGGGGATCGACCACAGTAGACATTCGAAAAGGATAAATATTTCCTTAGTCTGTTTTTCAATCTAGTCCTCTCTTCGGCGGATTTTATTGGATGGGGACTCTGGGATCTATAGACAGAGGGTTACACTCACAAGGTACATAAGATGTGTATGTATCCTGACCGAAAAATGGTAACTAAAGCCTGTAGGATAAGAGTTATTATGGCATTAGTTTTTGTTCAAGAATGTCTTGATCCGGAGGAGAAGTGTTTTTTATTAACCTTCGGGGTCATACATTCTAAACCTTTGGGGTATCATTGCAAATTATAAATGACCTTGGAATCATTTGATAATTAGCTAAAACATGATTGGATTAGAGTTATAGCAAGAAACTCATACAAGTTTGTTTGTAAATTTTTCAACAAAAATGTCTAGCTCTATTATTTCCTTATTAGGTGCGGAAAAGTTAACCGGAGAGAATATGATGACGTGGAAAAACAAATTGAACACTGAAGGGAATCGGAGTCCCGCAGCGGAACCGATTGCGAATCGCGCGCTCTTGATTTAGTTACAACGAAAAATTCAAGAACAAATATAACTAGATTAAGCATGTAAAACAAAATGGACAGCAAGATAATTACCTTTGAAGAACCTTTCTTCGAGTGCTCCACTCTCCCACGATCACGTCACAGCAACAGGAACTCCAACGTACGAAGACACGACCACCGGATCTTCTCCGATGTTCTCTAGGTGAGGGAGGAAAGTGGGTTCCCTTTAGGAGAGGTGAGGTATTTTGAGAGAGATGTGTGCTTTGGAACTCTTCCAACAACACAACAAGAGAGAGCTTGTAATTCCTTAACCTAGTTGCATCTCATGCAACCATATATATAGAGAAATAGGATGGAAATGTCCATCCTACCCCTCCTTTAATCTCTCTTTAGTATATAGTTTATATATGAATCTAATTCACATTAAAACTATATATTATATCAATTATATCATATATAATTGATATAACACCTCATGTATGAAATTGAACACTTCAATTTCACTCCTAACTTTATACCCTCAATATTACCATGTTGAGCCAACGGAGAGATCTAATGGACCTACAGTTCATGAGCTCCACTGATGTGAGATTAACTGATCAAACTCTTTGATCCAGTTAATCAATATTCATTAACTACAAGTCACTCCACTATAGACTTGTAGTTGCACTCTCCTCCTTTGTAGATATTATTGTGTCCACCGATATAGTCATTACCCATGAGTCGACCCTTCACAAAGTTGTTCAGTAATCACGGTGGGTCAAATTACCGTTTTACCCTCGTGATTACCTCTTTGCTCTTAAGCACCACCGATCCTCTAATGAACAACAAGTCTAAGGTCCTACCTTAGACTCATACCCTCATAGAGGCGGGCCCCGTTGTTCAAGACTTGAGTCGATTCTTAAGGGAACAACCTATCTAATTTCTTAGTGTAGGAATGAGTGAATTCCATCTTGCATGATTAAGTTCCCAGCTACCTACGAGGTTACGTCCCGAGAAGGTAGGCTTATTGAGTCGGCTACAGGCCACTCTCACCCATACTAGTCTAAGGACAAACCTGTTGGGTTTTATGTCCTAAAACTCGTGGTTTTGTAAACTGAATGTATATTCTATTTCACAATAAAGTTGTTATTGAAATTTATTCAGTAAAGGTGTTATTGAATATGTGTATTGTGTAACCTTAACCCAATAAAGAACCCTTGGCTATAGGATGAATACTTGAACTTTATGTGTGACATAAAAGTGGAACAAGTTCAAGTTATAGCCAAAACAGTCTATAGTATAAGGATAGGGTTGGGTACCTTATCCTGGGGACACTATAGACGCGGCCCACTTTGTAGAGTACAAATAATGTGATCCTAAATCGTTCATGTGGAGACATGTGAGTGGGGGCGCCCTATGCAATGAGTTTGCATAAGATCTGATCATGAAAAAGTCACTTAGACTTTATAACTCCGCCATCGTCTTAATCGACTATATTCATACGATGACCTAGGTAACTCGATCTTAATCCCTCGAGCGTTCTATGGACTCCTGTTTATTCGGATTATCCTTAGATTTGCATGGGTGAGAGTGACTCGAGGCCGGACGACTCAATAAACCTCCCATTTCGTGGATAAACGGGTAGATCAATGAACATAGTTCGCAAGATGGAATTCATTCCTACCCGCTTTAGGGATTAGTAGAGAGGTTGTTCCCTTAAATCCGACTCGGGTCTTGAACAATGGGCCCACCCCTCTCATTGGCCCGAGAGGGATTCGGTTTCTTTGGTTGGACCACAAACCAATTGTTTATTAGAGGATCGGTGGGACTTAAGGAACAAGAGGTAATTACAGGGTAAACGATAATTTTGACCAGTTTGTAATTCTGAACGACTGTGAAGGATCGACTTACTAATCATGGTTATATCGAGTGGGACGAAATATATCTGGTGTGAGGAGAATGCAGCCACTAGGCTTTAGTGGAGTGTCCGGTGGTTAACGAATGTTGATTAGCTAGGCTAAAGAGTTTGGCCGGTTAATCTCGTATCGTTGGAACTCATGATCTGTAGGTCCATTAGGTCCTCCTTACTAGCTCGGACTTAGCCTTATAACATTTTGAGAGAAAAGAATTTGAATTGTTCAAATTCGAGTTTGGAAGAAAGCGTTAATTATATGTGATACTTTTAACGAACCATAGCTTAATTATGAACTAAACTATGATTAATAAGAGGTGGATATATTTAAATATGATTTAAATATCGGATCGATTTATAGCATGAATAAGGATTCATGTTCGGAAAATCGATCGGGATCGGGCAATTTATTTAATTTAATATTTAATATTAAATTAAATTAAAAATTAATTTAATTAATTTTGAATAATTTAATCAATTATATTAATTTTAATTAAAAATTAATTTAATATTGATTTTTGAATTAAAATTAAATGAAAAATAAATAGATTTTCATGTTTTTCATGAAAATCAACTTGACAAGTTGCCTAATCCTCATCATCTTCAAAATTGTACAAAATTAGCCACCTTCACCTCAAAGCATCCTCATCACCCTTGAGTTGTCACTCCATTGAAGTTTATTGAAGCTTTATATAATGGTGATTTGAGGGATGTTGTGAGAATTTTACAGAAAATTCAATATTCCTGAATTAGTGACCTTTGAGGTTTTTTCTTCCAAATTCTCTCAACCTAGGATCCCACAATCCGTTATAAGGCTTGAGGATAGTAGGGAAGACTCTAACGGTCGTACACGAAGTGTTCGTGCTGAAAACCATCCACCGAGTGAAGAGAATTTGATCTTCAAAGTTGAGTTTTCTATCCCTCTGTTTTTCCAGCTTTGAGCATGCATTTTATTTTACAAAATTGATCAACTTAGAGTGTTCAAGATGCAAAATTGCTTCCGCTTTCTTAATCTAGACTCTTTCAAAACCCCTATAAGCAGGAGTTCTTAACTTGCTTAAGATTCAAGTCGAGTCACTAATGACCATCTATAAATTACTAGTCTTATCCTGTTAACGGTGTTACACTGGTTAGACTAATAATTTGCAATCGAGTCTTGTATGAACTCCTCATACAGGATGCCCCCACTCGCATGTCAACTACATGAATGAGTTGGATTACCTCATTTGTACAAATTACAAAGTGGGCCGCATCCATGGTGTTACCAGAATGAGGTTTCCAATGTTATTCTTATACCATAGACCATTTAGGTTATATTCTTGAACTCAACCCAAATAGTGTCCACTACACTGATTTCAAGATAAATGTTATAACGTTGGAGCTTAGTTTATTGGATTTATAAAGCAAGAATATAATTTTATCAAAACAAATAACCCTTTATTTATTTGATCAAAATTACACAAGTTTAGGGCATAAATTCCAACACCATTAACAATCATCTCATGACAATTAATGCAACCCACCTAATTTTATGAATTCACAAAATACACAACAAAGAGCAATGATTGGCTCTGATACCAATTGAAGGGATTTGGAATTCCCGCAGTGGAAGACTTTGTGAAACGTCGTTTAGTCGTTGTGTAATTCTTATCTTAAAATTGAACTTATCTCATAGATCCTAGGCTAAACATGTATATAAGAGAAGAAAAATAGTAAGGATTATGCTACTTACTTGTTGAAGAACTCTTCTTCAAAGCTTTCCTCCTCCGGTAACGATCTCGATCCCTCTCGAACGAATGATCTCCTCGATCCGAACAGCAAGATACCTCTAAAGGGTCTTCTCGGTTGTTCTCGGGAGGTTGAGGGAGAGTATGTGGGACTCCCTTTGGTTTTGGGTGAGGAGAGTTTGAGAGAATGGAGTGAGAGTTGAGAGAGAAGTCATTGCTCTCTTTAGATCAAAATCCAAAAAATGGCAATTTTCTTACCAAAGGCTTCTTGCAAAACCTTTAAATACTAATGTGTGGTGGAGTTAAAACCTCCACCAAAACACAGTTTTACTATAACTATTGATATACAAATCATATTTACATATCACATAATATAAGGTATCTCATACCTTATTATTCAAATCTCATTTGCATAATTGTGGATTTTTAAATTGAAACACATTCAATTCAATTTCTCTCTATTCAATTTCTCCAATTAACACTAATTAATCAATTAGGCCATACTATAGTTTATTATGAATCTCATTCACATCAAACTATATATTATGTCATCTATATCTCATATATATGACATAAATACCCAAAAAATGAATTTGAACACTTCAAATTCACACCAAACTGTAAACCCTCAATTTGTCAAATTTGAGCCAATCGAGGGACCTAATAGACCTACTGATGACGAGCTCCAATGATCCGAGACTAACCTATCAAACTCTTTGACCTAGTTATTCAACATTAATTAGCTATGGTAACACTCCACTAAAATCCGTAGCTGCACTCTCATCACTGTAGGACAAGTTGTGTCCATAAATATAACCAATACCCATGAGTCGACCCTTCACAGGTTGTTCGTAGACACTCTTGGGTCAAATTACCGTTTTACCCCTGTGTCTACCTCTTGCTCCTTAAGTCTCATTGCTCCTCTAATGAACAACAACGTTGTATGGTCCAACCATAAACAATAACCCTCTTGGGCGAGTGGGAGGGTGGGGCCCTGTTGTTCAACCCCTGGAGACAACACTTAAGGGAACAACCCCTCTAGTTTCCCTAATTCGGGAACGAGTGAATTCCTTCTTGCGTAGTCAAGTTCCCAGCTCCCCACGTGGTCTTGTCCCTGAAAAGATAGGCATCTTGGGCGAGCCACAGTGGCCACCCTCACCCGTACTAGTCAAAAGACAGACCTCCGCAGACAGGAGTCTGTAACACGCTCAGGATTAAGGATTAGTCACTAATGGTCATCTACAAATTTATTAGTCCTATACTGTAAACGGTGTTACATAAGTAAGTCTAATAATTCACGGTCCGGTCTTATACCATCTCATTGAACAGGATGCCTCCACTCGCATGTCAACCACATGAACGAGCTGGATCACCTCATTTGTATCTAATACAAAGCGGGCCGCATCCACAGTGTATCAAGGATTAGGTCTCCATCCCTATCCATATACTGTAGACCATTCGGGTCAATAACTCAAACGTGATCCTCCCTATGTGTCTACTACACATTGTTCAAGTTCTAGTTCTCTCATAATACAATGACCCTGGAGCTTAGTTTAATTGATTATGTTTATGAAAAAAATGCGAGACACAAAGCATTGAAAAAAAAAATAACTCTTATTTATTTCAACATGGTTTATTACAAATTACACGAGATGAGGACATACATCCCAACAGGAAATACTTATTATTGGATAATATGTATATAGTGTCAGGGTTTACTAGAAACCTTGTTTCCATTTCCTGCCTACTTGAACACTATATTTCTGTCAATATTTCTAGTAATAAAGTATTTCTAGAAATGGAAATTTGTTGTATTCTGCTTCACTTGAGAATAACTTATACGTTTTGAAACCTAATTCGGTCAAAAGTGATTTGAATACTAAATTGTTTAAAACGGTTGAAACACGAACTAAGATAGTAAAGGTTTCTCCTAAAGAAAATGCCCATCTTTGGTATCTAAGGTTAGGCCACATTAATCTCAATAGGATTCAGAGACTAGTGAAGAGTGGACTTCTAAGCGAGTTGGAAGAAAACTCTTTACCGGTATGTGAGTCATGCCTTGAAGGCAAAATGACCAAACGTTCTTTTAGTGGAAAAGGATATAGAGCCAAAGAGCCTCTGGAGCTTATACATTCTGACCTCTGTGGTCCGATGAGTGTTAAAGCACGAGAAGGTTACGAATACTTTGTATCTTTTATAGAGGACTATTCAAGGTATGGGTATATTTACCTAATACATAAGAAGTCTGAAACTCTTGAAAAGTTCAAGGAGTACAAGACTGAGGTTGAGAACCTGTTAGGTAAAACAATAAAAACACTTCGATCGGATCGAGGTGGAGAGTATATGGACACTGAGTTCCAGGACTATATGATAAAAAATGGAATTACGTCCCAACTCTCAGCACCTTGTATGCCACAGCAGAATGGTGTATCGGAGAGGAGAAATAGAACCCTATTGGACATGGTTCGGTCGATGATGAGGTATACTCGTCTCCCTGATTCTTTTTGGGGTTACGCAATAGAGACTGCGGTTTATATTTTGAACAATGTTCCGTGGAAGAGTGTTTGTGAAACACTTTTCAAACTCTGGAATGGACGTAAAGGCAGTTTACACCATTTCAGAATTTGGGGATGCCCGACCCATGTGTTGGTGTCAAATCCGAAAAAGTTGGATCCCTGTTCAAAATTGTGTCTCTTTGTAGGTTACCCTAAAGAGACTAGGGGTGGTCTGTTTTACGATCCTAAGGAAAATAGGGTGCTTGTGTCAACAAACGCCACTTTCCTTGAGGAATACCACATCAGGGATCATTTACCTAGGAGTAAAATTGTGTTAAATGAAATGGACAGTACATCAGCAAGAGTTGCTGATGGGGCTAGTACGTCAACAAGTGTTGTTGATCCTAGCTCGTCTAGTCTAGTCCATTCTCAAGAGTTGAGAATGCCTCAACATAGTGGGAGGGTTGTGAGACAGCCTGAACGTTACATGGGTTTAGCTGAAACCCAAGTCGTCACCCCCGATGATGACTGCGAGGATCAATTAACCTATGATCAGGCAATGGTAGACGTTGACAAAGACGAATGGATTAAAGCTATGGACTAGGAAATTGAGTTGATGTACTTCAATTCTATCTGGAAGATTGTGGATCAACTGGATGGGGTAAAACCTATTGGTTGTAAATAGATCTACAAGCGTAAACGTGGCATAGATGGGAAGGTGCAGACCTTCAAAGCACGACTAGTGGCAAAGGGTTTTACCCAGGTTGAAGGGGTTGACTTTGAGGAAACCTTTTCTCCTGTTGCCATTGTAAAGTCGATCAGGATCCTTCTAGCCATTGCCACATATTATGATTATGAGGTATGGCAGATGGATGTCAAGACAGCCTTTCTGAATGACAATTTTGATGAAACCATCTACATGAACCAACCTAAAGGGTTCATTGCCCAAGGCCAAGAGCAAAAGGTTTGTCGGCTTCATAGGTCTATTTATGGACTGAAACAAGCCTCGAGGTCTTGGAATATAAAGCTTGATGAGGGGATGAAATCTTATGGCTTTAATCAAAATGTTGACGAGGCTTGTGTCTACAAGAAAATCTCAACAACACTGTCGCATTTCTGATAATATATGTGGATGATAACCTTCTCATTGGGAATGAGGTAGGATTTCTTACTGACATTAAGAAATGGTTGGCTTCGCAATTCCAAATGAAAAATTTAGGAGATGCCCAATATGTTTTAGGTATCCAGACAGTACGAAACTAGAAAAACAGAACGCTAGCCATGTATGAAGCGTCTTATATTGACAAGATATTGTCTAGATATGAGATGCAGAACTCCAAGAAGGGCTTGTTGCATTTCAGGCATGAGGCTCACCTGTCTAAGGATCAATGTCCTAAGACTCCGCAAGAGGTTGAGGATATAAGTCGAATCCTCTATGCTTCAATTGTTGGGAGTCTCATGTATGTCATGCTGTGTACTAGGCCCGACATCTGTTATGTAGTTGGGATTGTCAGTAGGTATCAATCCAATCCAAGATTAGATCACTGGACAAACGTAAAGGAAATCCTCAAGTATCTTAGGAGAACAAGGAACTACAACCTTGTGTGTGGGAGTGGGGATTTGATCCTTACAGGATACACAGACTATGACTTTCAGACCGATAAGGATTCTAGGAAATCCACTTCGGGGTCAACCTTCATTCTGAATGGAGGAGTTGTAGTGTGGCGAAGCATGAAGTTGATGCATCGCTGATTCCATGATGGAGGCCGAGTATGTTGCGGCTTGTGAAGTTGCAAAGGAAGCTGTTTGGCTTAGGATGTTCATGATGGATTTGGAAGTTGTCCCAAATATGAACTTGTTGATTACCCTGTTTTGTGACAATAGTGGTGCAGTAGCCAACTCGAGAGAACCTCGAAGTCATAAGAGGGACAAGCACATTGAGCGGAAGTGTCACGACACGGAGGCGTGGCATCGCTGAGACGTGATACCACACAGAGATAGCGTCGGAGCATAACGTTGCTGATCCATTTACAAAGGCCCTCACGGCTAAGGTGTTTGAGGGTCACCTAGAGAGTCTAGGTCTTCGAGTGATTCTTGACTAGGGCAAGTGGGAGTATTGTAAAGGGTATTCAATGCCCTAGTTTATTGTTATTTTACTGTATATTTGAGAAATATATTTTGTACTCTACTAGCTTAGTCCAAGTGGGAGTTTGTTGGGATGTATGTCCTAATCTTGTACTTGCTTGTAATATTCACTATTGAAATCATTAAGAGTTATTTTTTTCACCACTTTGTGTCTCGCATATTTACAAACTTTGTCCAATAAACTAAGCTCTAGGGTCATTGAATTATGAGAGAACTAGAACTTGAACGGTGTGTAATGGACACACAGGGAGGATCACGTTCAAGTTTATGACCCAGCAGTGTCAACGAACAACTTGTGAAGGGTCAACTCACGGGCATTAGTTATATCAATGAACACAACTTGTCCTACAGTGATGGGAGTGCAGCTACGAGTTTTAGTGGAGTGTTACCGTAGCTAATGAATGTTGAATAACAGGGTCAAAGAGTTTGACAGGTTAGTCTCGGATCATTGGAGCTCGTCATCTGTAGATCCATTAGGTTCCTAAGTTGGCTCAAACTGGATATATAGAGGGTTTACAGTTTGGTGTTGATTTGAAGTGTTCGAATTCATTAAAAGGGTATTTATGTTATTCATATGAGATATAATTGACATAATATATAGTTTAATGTGAAAGAGATTCATAATAAACTATAGGTTAGCCTAATTGATTAATTAGTGCTGATTTAGAGAAATTAGATTGAGAGAAATTAAATTGAATGTGATTCAATTTAAAATCCACAATTCTACAAATGTGATTTGTAAAATACGATATGAGATATCTTATTGTATGAGTTATGCAAATATGATTTGCATAACCTAAGGTTGTGGTAAAATGGTAAATATGTGGAGATTTCAACTCCACCTATCACCATTATATAAAGCCTTTGTGAGAAGGCTTTAGGGCTCTCACAAGTCATTTTTTAGATTTTACCAAAAAGGAGAACTCTCTCTTCTCTCAAATCCTCTCTACTCCTAAACCAAAAGAGTCCCACTACTCTCTCTTTACCGACGAAGAACAACTGAGAAGATCAATTGGAAGTGTCCAATTCATTCGTTGTTCGGAGAGTTCGTGATCGTAGAGATCGAGAGCACGAAGAGTTCGTGACCAGAGAAGGAATTCTTTGAAAAGCATTCTTCAACAAGTAAGTACATTTATCTTGTTGTTTTTCCTTCCTTTACAGCATGTTTAGCCTATGAATTTATGTGATAAATTCGATTTTAAGAAAAGGGTTTTCACAACGATCATCATGACATTCCAAGTCATTTCCGCTGCGGGAGTTTTATTCCCTTTATCAATATGCCTACCTTCTCAGGGATGAAACCATGTAGGGAACTGGGGACTCAACTTCGCAAGAAGAAATTCACTCGTTCCCCGTTCTAGGGTAACTAGATAGGTTGTTCCCTTAAGAGGTGTATCCAGGTCTTGAATAACGAGGCCCCTGCCTCTTGTTGGCCCGGGAGGGATAATGTTTATGGTCAGACCATAAACTTGTTGTCCATTAGAGGATCAGTGGTGCTTAAGGTGCAAGAAGTAGTCATAGGTGTAAAACGGTAATTTGACCCAACTGTGACTACGAACGACCTGTGAAGGATTGATTCACGGGCATTGGTTAAATCAATGGACACAACTTGTCCTACAGTGAGGAGAGTGCAGTTGCGAGTCTTTAGTGGAGTGACTCGTAGTTAACGAATGTTGATTGACGGAATCAATGAGTTTGATTAGTCAATCTCGTATCGTTGGAGCTCATGATCTGTAGGTCCATTAGGTTCCTCGACTGGCTCAACATGGAATTTAATAGAGGGTATAAAGTTTTGGAATTAATTTTAAATGTTCAAGTTCAAATTTAGGGAATATATCAAATATATATGATATGATTGATATAATATATAGTTTAATGTAAATATGATTCACATTGAACTTAATTATGTCTAATTATGGAATTTGGACATAAAATATGGTAGAACTTTGGAGAAATGAAATTGGACTTATTCAAATCCAATTTCTCCACATTATATGAATATGATTCACATAATAAGGTTGACACAAGATAGGTGGAGAATTTGTCTCCACCCAAATTTCCTATAAAAGCATCCATTTGGACGCATTTTAGGTCACTTGAAGCATTTGTGTGGTCTTGCATCCAAAGCAATCACAAGAGTTCTCTCAAGTTCTCTCCAAAATACATCCTTAATCCAAAGGAGATCCCACCTCTCTCCCTCTCCTAGAGAACAACCGAGAAGGTCTTTTGGCGGTGTTCGAGAATTCGTTGGTAGAGAAGAGGAGCTCGTAGACAACGAGGAACCACTTGAAGAATTGGTCTTCAAAGGTAATCTTCTAAGACTTCTATGCTTTCAAATTAGTATGCTTTGTTGGGATTTATGCCCTAAACTTGTGTAATCTTGATCAATTAAATAAAGTGTTATTTGTTTTGATAAGATTACAGTCCTGCTTTTATAAATCCAATAAACTAAGCTCCAAGGTTATAACGTTTATCTTGAAATCAGTGTAGTGGACACTATTTGGGTTGAATTCAAGATTATAACCTAAATAGTCTATGGTACAAGAATAAGGTTGGAAACCTCATTCTGGTAACACCATGGATGCAACCCACTTTGTAATTAGTACAAACGAGGTAATCCAACTCATTCATGTAGTTGACATGCAAGTGGGGGCATCTTGTATGAAGAGTTCATACAAGACTGGATCACAAATTATTAGTCTAACCAAAGATAACATCGCTAATGAGGATAAGACTAGTAATTTATAGATTGTCATTAGTGACAGGACCTGAATCCTGAGCAAGTTAAGAACTCCTGCTTATAGAGGTTTGTCCTTAGACTAGTATGGGTGAGAGTGGCCTGTAGCCGACTCAATAAGCCTACCTTCTCGAGTGTGTGAGAACCTCGTGAGGTAATTGGGAACTTAAGCTGTGCAAGATGGAATTCACTCATTCCTCTACTAAGGAATTAGATAGGTTGTTCCCTTAAGAACCCGACTTGTGTCTTGAACAACGGGGCCCCGCCTCTATGAGGGTATGAGTCTAAGGTAGGACCTTAGACTTGTTGTTCATTAGAGGATCGGTGGTGCTTAAGGAGCAAGGAGGTAATCACGTGGGTAAAGCGATAATTTGACCCGGTGTGATTACGAACAACCTGTGAAGGGTCGACTCATGGGTAATGACTATATCGGTGGACACAATAATATCTACACGGTGAGGAGAGTGCGGCTACAAGTCTATAGTGGAGTGACTTGTAGTTAATGAATATTGATTAAGCTGGATCAAGGAGTTTGTTCGTTTAATCTCACATCATTGGAGCTCATGATCGGTAGGTCCATTAGATCCTCCATTGGCTCAACATGGTAATATTGAGGGTATAAAGTTAGGAGTGAAATTGAAGTGTTCAATTTCATACATGAGGAGTTATATCAATTATATATGATGTAATTGATATAATATATAGTTTTAATTTGAATTAGATTCATATATAAACTATATACTAAAGAGAGATTAAAGGAGGGGTAGAATGGTCATTTCCATCCCATTCCTCTATATATATAGTTGCATGAGATTCAACTAGGTTAAGACTTCAAAAGTGTATTCCTAGCCTCTTAATTGTGTTGTTGGAAGAGTTCCAAAACACAAATCTCTCTCACAAAATACCTCACCACTCCTAAAGGGAACCCACCTTCCTCCCTCACCTAGAGAACAACGGAGAAGATCCGGTGGTGGTGTCGGTGTTCGTACGTGTTCTTGTTGCTGAGATCGTGACCGTGGAGAGAGGAGCACTTCAAGAAAGGCTCTTCAAAGGTATATACTTGTTGTCCATACTCTTATTATATGCTTAATCCATGTTTACGTTCTTGAATTTTCCGTTGTAACTAAATCAAGAGCACGCGATTCGCAATCGCTTCCGCTGCGGGGACATCGATTCCCTTCAATTGGTATCAGAGCCCAATTGCGTTCTTGATTTATGTTCTGGATTTTTCAAGAACAAGGTGGGATTTACTGTTTTTGTGCATGAGATGTATAAACGGTTTTTTGCGAAATAAGATGTTTTCAATTTTGGCACTTAGATTTACAATTTCATTGAAATGTTCAATGTAAGGGCCCAGTGTTTTGGGCAAATTTAATTGTAAATCGAGTCTGTAAGTCCGTATCGATCGAGGCAAAGCGGTTGCTGAGAAGATCGGAGCGAAAACGAGCAAGGAATGGAGATTCCTATTGCTGTTCTGTGAATGGCGTTACAACGATGCCTTCAGCGTTGCAACGCCATCGCGCGGCAGCGCTTGGGCCGAGAAGACGACAGCGTTGCAACGCTCGGCAGAAAACGACAAAAGCAGCGTTGCAACGCCGAAGACGTTTCACGCGAGGAGCAACGGGCAGAAACCGAAATTTTATTATTTATATTAATTATAAAAATGTTTTATTTTAATATATTTAATAATTTTAATTTTAATTACTATAATTATATTATATTAATTAAAATTATTTCTAGGGTACCAAAATTGGTCTAATTTTTTCTATTTTAATTATGCAATTGTTGTGTAATTATTGTCATGCATAGTGTATGCTTTTATTTTAGAAATCCCACCTTAGGTTAAGCATTTTCATGCATCATTTATAATATAAGGAGTTATATTATATAGTTTGCATGATTAATTAATATAAGGTTGTTATATTAATTTTTGGACAGCATTGACATGCATTGTATTTCATGAGATGAATATGCTATGAATGTTTTATTATTCATGTGATGAATGATCAAGCACTATAACATAGTATGCATATCACCTAAGGTTAATTATTAGTTTTAAAGTGTTTAGAACTTGGAAATAATAGACCTTAGGTTATCTAGTTCTAATTAGATTAGAATTAGGAACCAAGTAATTTGTAAGCTATGATTAAAAGAGGAACTCTGTCTAAGGAAAGTTACATGTCTAGGTGGGGTATTTAAGGTGATTTGAAGCGGAACACCCCTACACGGGAGGCGACTGGGAGTGAAATTTAATCGAGAAAGTCTTATAAATTACAAGATGGCGTCAATGGGTTTATTAAGGGGTTAATAAACTAGAAATCCTAGGTTTAATATAAGGAGTTATATTAACAAACTTAGGATAAAATCAATATAAGAGTTATATTGATTATCAATATAAGAGTTATGTTGATAGAGTTAGGTAAAACCATTAGCCGGGTTTTTGCCTAAGAAAGATTCCTATAAACTTAAAGTATTCAGTGGAAGGAAAACGTATATGAGATACATATTTTTTCACCTACGCTATCTCAGGGGAAGTTCACACCGTGAGACTCATACTTGGCCTCGGGGCGCAAACGGGAGCGTCCCCCTTCGGATGGTGTTTGTATGAGTCAATACCAAAGTGAATGGAGAGGGTACTTATAGTGAGTGGGAGCAGGTTTAGTGAAAACAAAACCTACGGTCTCTTTTGTCGGTTTACACCGTTAGACCACTATAGTCAGCCTGCTAGTTTGGCCTGGACCAGACAATCCCTTCGGAGGGCTTGATCATAGGGAATCTAACACAGGAGACACCCGAAAGGGATAAAGATTTCCTTAGACTATTTTCCAATCTAGTTCTCCCTTTGACGGATTTTATTGGATCGAGACTCTGGGATCTAAAGAAAAAGGGTTACACTCACGGGGTACATAAGTTGTGTAAGTATCCAGACCGAAAAATGGTAACTAAAACCTATAGGAATAAGAGTTATTCTGGTGTTAGGTTTTGGTCAAGAATGTCTTGATCCAGAGGAGGAGTGTCTTTGATTACCCTTCGGTGTCATACATTCTAAACCTTTGGAGTATCATTGCAAATTATAAATGGCCTAGGAATCATTTGATAATTAGCTAAAACATGATTGGATTTAGAGTTATAGCAAGAAACTCATACAAGTTTGTTTGTAAATTTTAAGCAAAAATGTCTAGCTCTATAATTTCCTTATTGGGTGCGGAAAAGTTAACCGGAGAGAATATGATGACATGGAAAAACAAACTCAACACTATTTTGGTAGTGGATGATCTGAAGTTTTTGCTAACTGAGGAGTGTCCTCAGGTGTCAGGCTCGAATGCGTCACGAAATGTTCGTGATGCATATGATCGATGGATCAAGGCCAATGATAAGGCCAAGGTCTACATGCTGGCAAGTATGTCTGACATATTAGCCAAGAAGCATGAGGGCATGATTACCGCCAAGGAAATCATGGATTACATGTGAGGTATGTTTGGACAACAGTCCACACAAGCCCGACATAATGCCCTAAAGTACATATTCAACTCGAGGATGCCAGAGGGTACATCTGTTCGGGATCATGTCCTGTGTAAACCCGAGATCTTTCTTTGGAACCTCCTTATTATCAAACAACAAAAAGAAAGAAGAAATGAATGTTTAAAACTTGGTTTTCCATGTTTTAAAAAGGAAAGAAATGAAGTGAAAGGCAAAAGGAAAACAAGGAAGGAAAGTTTAAACCATTTTGGTTTGGATTGCTTTTAAGACAAAAGAAGAAAAGGAAATGAAACAAATGTTTTATATGTTAAGTTTTGTTTTGTTTTGTTAAGAAAAGAAAAGAAAGAAAGAAGGATAAAGGAAAGAAAAAGAAAAGGAAAAAGAAAAAGAAAAAGCAAAAAGAGAAAAGGGAAAAAGACAAAACAACACCTTTTTCCACCGATTGTTCTTTTTTAAAAATGATTTCTCTCCATTTTCTTCTCTTTCATCACAAACTAAGGCTGAAGCTTCGTGGTTGAAGGAGAAAGGAAGAAGAAGGAGGCCATTTTTGGTGATTTTGAGCTGGAGTTGCAGAAGAAAAGAGGAAAACTCAAGGGAATTCTTTATTACAGCAAGGAAATCAACTCAGACAAGCTCTGATTTTCTGTTCATCTCGAGCTCCACAAGAAGAGGTAAGAGTTGAGCTTTTGTTTCATGAAAGTTAACTCATATTGGAACAAACTTCGTGAAGGAAGCTCGAGCCAATTCGGATGTTAAGTTGCTGTTTTGTTAAGAGGAAGGCAGAAGACAGAAATTTGCTGTCAAATCCGAGAGGTCTCTGATGTTTTGGTTGTTCTGTTCTGTATACTTAGAGTTAGAAGCTCTAATTGGTATGGTTCGAAAGCTTATTCAATTTACTACAAGTTGCGTGAAGGAATCGTGAGACGAAAATGATTGGAAGATGTTGTAATCTTCAGGTTAAGTTTCGGGTTGTAGCAGGAAGTGAAATCTGGAACAGCAGCAGGATCAATTTAGGGGTTAAGCTACTGAGGTAATTTCTAACCAATACGTTAGGAATCTCATTTTCATGTCTTCATAAGAGTTTTAGAGGGTTCAAAAAGGAAGAGTTTGGTATAAAGTACATTCTGTTTGGCTAAGTAATGAAGAAGTTATGGCTGTCTGAAAACAGGGCGAAAATTCTTAAAATGCTGGAATTTTTGTTGGAGTGTTTTCTTGTAGTTTTAAGGTTAAAAACCATGAGCTCGAGGTTCTAAAACATGGTTTTGGTTTGTTTGACAGGCCAAGAACAAAAAGGTCGAGTGTACGGGTCAAGACTCTAGTTCTAACACTGTGAGTGACAAAACGAACCTTGAAATGGTTTATAGGCTTGTATTATGCTTATGAAATGCAAGGTTTTGCTAAAACGAAATGGTTTCAATGCTTATTGTTTTCCTTGAACACTTGTTTATGAGCATTCATGATTTCTTAGAAATGTTTTAAAGTGTTCATGATGAGCTTAAATGTCTTGATGAAATTTATACACGAGCATATGTTTATTGCATTTTTGAAGTCTATGGAAATGTTATGACTTCGAGCAAGTATGTTTTAGCAAGTATGGTTTTAAAGATTTCCAGTTTTATGAACAAACTAAGTAAGCTTGAGTTTTATGAAAAGAAAAGATAAGCAGGCATGTTCAAAAGTTTTCGTGTGATCTTCTGAAATATTGAGCCCGAGGCTTTATGGTACCGTGTGCACACAGGTCATTTCTGTTGTCGACGTTGAGTGAACTCCGTGACAACAATTACATTGTCGTGAGTGCCGGGCGGGCCCCACTACGACAAAGATGATGGGAGAGTCTTTGGCGGGCCCCACTACATCGAGAGCAAACGAGATTGTGACATGTTTTAAAAAGAGTTTATCACATTTACATGCCTTACGAGATTTTAACGATATACTTGCTGGTTTTCATGAAAAGCTATTATGATTACACAGTTACTTTTAACATTTGATTACAGATGCGTATGCTCATAGATGGCCAGGTGATATGATTTACGAGTTAATAACTTTCTTTAAAACTCAGTCACCATCGAGCTTCATAGCTCATTCTTTCGATGTTTTTCCCCACATTTCAGGTAGGATCGAGCTCCCGGTGCCTGATAACCTGCCATAGTCTGCTGGAAGCTTCTCATGTTTGATGTGTTGTACGTGGTTGGTGTGGTTTAGCAAGTCCATATGTTTGTAAATTATTTTAAGAGAACTATGTAGTTATAGTCGTATGTGCTTTAGAGGTTGTGGTTGTTTAATTAGTGGTTTGGTCTGTTTGTGGTTCCGATGTTCTTGCTCGTTTTAGTTTCAGGAGAGACTTAAGAAGAGTTTCTCCTCATGTACATCTTATAGATGTCCGCTCATTGTGTTAAGTTTAAAGTGTTCCATATGCGAACATAGTTTGTTTTCAGGTAAAGTAGTGTCAGCAGGTATTGTTAAGAGGTAACAATGTCTGTTGGCTTCATGCCGTCTCCCGGGCTAAGTTAGCAAGTGGTTCGGAAGGGGGTGTGACATCCTGGATATGATAGTACACTTTAACATCGCGGAGTCGAATGGTGCTTCCATCGATGAGTCGAGCCAAGTTAGCTTCATTCTCGAAACCCTTCAGATAGTTTCCTCGCAGATTTAGAAGTAATGTTGTTATGAACAAGCTTACTTTTAATCTTACCTCCCTTCGAATGAACTCGGACCATTCAATCTTTGATGAAAATTCGAGGATCGAAAGGTGAGGCAAATGTTCCCGAGTAGGAGTTATCACGGAGGTTCGACCTGCGGGACAAAAATAGTAGCCGTCTTCTTCTAACTTTGAGAGGTAAGAAGAAGAACATGAAGAACGTTGGTAAAGGGAAACAAGCTGACAAAGCTACCGCCCAAAAGGGCAAGAAAATCAAAGACGTTGCTGACAAAGGAAAGTGTTTCCACTGCAACGAAGACGGGCATTGGAAACGGAACTATCCGAAGTACATTGCAGAAAAGAAGATGGAAGGTAAATATGATTTATTTTGCCTAAAAGCGTGTTTAGTGGATAATGATAAAACAACTTGGATACTTGATTCAGGCGCCACTAATCATGTTTGCTCTTCTTTTCAGGGAATTGATTCCTGGCAGCAGCTACAACAAGGAGAGATGACGCTCCGGGTTGAAAATAGAGAAGTCGTCTCAGTTGTAGCAGTAGGCACAATGAAGCTTTATTTTGGCAAGAAATATGTATTGTTGGACAATATATTAGTGATACCAGGGTTTACTAGAAACCTTATTTCCATTTCTTGCCTCATTGAACAATGTATTTTTGTTTGCTTTTCTATGAATAAAGTGTTTATTTTAAAGAAAGGTTTAGAAATATGTTCAGCTTCATTAGAAAATGGATTGTATGTTTTAAGGCCTAATTCAGTCAAAGTGGTTTTGAACACTAAATTATTTAAAACTGCAAACGCACAAACTAAGAAACGTAAAATTTCTCCTAAAGAAAATGCTCATCTTTGGCATCTAAGATTGGGTCACATTAATCTCAATAGGATTGAGAGATTGGTAAAGAACGGACTTCTAAACGAGTTAGAAGAAAATTCCTTACTAGTATGTGAATCCTGCCTGGAAGGCAAAATGACTAAAAGACCTTTTAGTGGAAAAGGTTATAGAGCCAAAGATCCTCTAGAGCTTATACATTCAGACCTTTGTAGTCTGATGAATGTTAAAACCAGGGGAGGATATGAATATTTCAACTCTTTTATAGATGATTATTCCAGATATGGGCATATTTACCTAATGCACAGCAAGTCTGAAGCACTTGAAAAGTTCAAGGAATTCAAGGCTGAGGTTGAAAATCAATTAGGTAAAAGAGTTAAAACACTTCGATCGGATCGAGGTGGAGAGTACATGGATTTAAAATTCCAGAACTATATGATAGAACATGGATTACATCCCAACTCTCAGCTCCCGGCACACCACAGCAAAACGTTGTATCGGAAAGGAGAAATAGAACCTTGTTGGACATGGTTCGATCAATGATGAGTTATGCTCATCTCCCTAGTTCCTTTTGGGGTTATGTAGTGGAGACTGCAGTATACATATTGAATAGTGTGCCCTCCAAAAGTGTTTCTGAAACACCTTTTGAACTCTGGAAATGACGTAAAGGTAGTTTATGTCACTTCAGAATATGGGGTTGTCCAGCAAATGTACTTGTGACAAATCCAAAGAAGTTGGATTCACGTTCAAAGTTGTGCCTATTCGTAAGATACCCAAAAGAAACAAGAGGTGGTTTATTCTATGATCCTAAGGAAGATAAGGTCTTTGTGTCGACAAATGCCACTTTCTTGGAGGAGGACCACATAAGGGACCACAAACAAAAAAGTAAGGTAGTGTTGAGTGAGTTAGACGAAACAATAGCAAAGGTTGCTGATAAGAACACTAGTACGTCAAGAAGAGTTGTTGATACTAGTTTGTCTAGTCAAGAGGGTCCATCTCAAGAGTTGAGTATGCCTCGACGTAGTGGGAGGGTTGTGATACAGCCTGACCGTTATATGGGTTTAGCTGAAACCCAAGTTGTTATACCAGATGACAACTGTGAGGATCCATTGACTTATAATCAAGCAATGGTTGACATTGACAAAGACAAATGGGTCATAGCCATGGACCAAGAAATGGAGTCTATGCACTTCAATTCTGTTTGGGATCTTGTAGATAAGCCTGTTGGGGTAAAACCTATAGGTTGTAAGTGGATCTACAAGAGAAAACGTGGTGTAGATGGGAAGGTGCAAACCTTTAAAGCTAGACTAGTAGCAAAGGGTTATACCCAAGTTGAAGGGGTTGACTTTGAGGAAACCTTTTCACCTGTTGCTATGGTAAAGTCTATCCGTATCCGTCTTGCCATTGCCGCATATTATGACTATGAGGTATGGAAAATGGATGTCAAGACAGGCTTTTTGAATGGCAATCTTGAGGAAACCATCTACATGGACCAACCCAAAGGGTTCATTGAACCAGGATAAGAGCAAAAAGTTTGCAGGCTTAAAAGGTCGATTTATGGACAGAAACAAGCCTCTAGGTCCTGGAATATAAGATTTGATGAGGCTATCAGATCTTATGGTTTTGACCAGAATGATGAAAAACCTTGTGTCTACAAGAAAATCATCAATAGTTTTGTCGTTTTCCTAATTCTCTATGTGGATGATATCCTACTCATTGGGAATGATGTAGGTTATCTTACTGACATCAAGGAATGGCTAGCAACACAATTCCAAATGAAAGATTTGGGTGATGCGCAGTTTGTTCTTGGGATCCAGATTGTCCAGAACCGCAAGAATGGAACACTAGCCTTGTCTCAAGCATCATACATAGACAAAGTGTTGTCAAGGTTTAAGATGCATGATTCCAAAAATGGCTTGTTGCCTTTTAGACATGGAATCCATTTGTCTAAGGAAGCAGTGTCCTAAGACACCTCAAGGAGTTGAGGATATGAGACGGATTCCTTACGCATCACCGTTGTTGGGAGCTTTGATGTACGCCATGTTGTGTACTAGGCCCGACATCTTTTTGCAGTTGGGATGGTCGGTGAGGTATCAATCCAATCCAGGATTTGAACACCTGGACAAGCGGTTAAAACGATCCTTAAGTATCTTCGGAGAACAAGGAACTACATGCTTGTGTATGGGGCTAAGGATTTGATCCTTACAGGATACACGGATTCTGACTTTCAGACTGATAAAGATTCTCGGAAATCTACATCAGGGTCAGTTTTCACTCTTAACGGAGAAGTCGTGTAGTATGGCGGCGTCAAGCAAGGATGCATCGATTCCACCATGGAGGCCGAATATGTAGCAACTTGTGAAGCAATGCAAGGAGGTTGTTTGGTTAAGGAAATTTATGCTAAATTTGGAAGTTGTTCCAAATACGACTTTGCCCGTCACACTGTATTGCGATAACAGTGGTGCAGTGGCAAATTCGAGGGAACCCCGAAGTCACAAGAGGGGAAAGCACATAGAGCGGAAGTATCATCTCATTCGGGAGATCGTGCACCGAGGAGACGTGATTGTCACGAAGATAGCCTCAGAGCACAACATTGTTGATCCTTTTCCAAAGGCTCTCACGGCTAAAGTATTTGAGAGTCACCTAGAAGGTCTAGGCTTACAAGTCTTCCCCAACTAGGGAAAGTTGGAGTATTTTGTACAAAGGGTTTAAATGCCCTAGTTTATTGTATATACATTAATGTAATGTTTAGTACTCCACAAGCTTAGGTCAAGTGGGAGATTGTTGTGATTTATGCCCTAAACTTGTGTAATCTTGATCAATTAAATAAAGTGTTATTTGTTTTGAAAAGATTACAGCCTTGCTTTTATAAATCCAATAAACTAAGCTCCAAGGTTATAACGTTTATCTTGAAATCAGTGTAGTGGACATTATTTGGGTTGAATTCAAGATTATAACCTAAATAGTCTATGGTATAAGAATAAGGTTGGAAACCTCATTCTGGTAACACCATGGATGCGGCCCACTTTGTAATTAGTACAAATGAGGTAATCCAACTCATTCATGTAGTTGACATGCAAGTGGGGGCATCCTGTATGAAGAGTTCATACAAGATGGATCACAAATTATTAGTCTAACCAAAGATAACACCAGATAACGAGGATAAGACTAGTAATTTATAGATGGTCATTAGTGACTTGACACGAGATTCGAGCAAGTTAAGAACTCCCGCTTATAGGGTTTGTCCTTAGACTAGTATGGGTGAGAGTGGCTTGTAGCCGACTCAATAAGCCTACCTTCTCAAGGACAGAACCTCGTATTTAGCTGGGAACTTAACACAATTAAGTGCATATGCGATCAATTGCTTCCGCACGGGATTCAATTCGCTTCAGTTGCATGGTCCAACCATAAACAACATTCCTATCGAGCAAGTTAGAGGGTGAGGCCCCGTTATTAAAGCACTAGTGACAACACTTAAGGGAACAACCCCTCTAGTTTTCCTAGTTTGGGAACGAGTGAATTCCATCTTGCGTAGTTAAGTTCCCAACTCCCCACGTGGTTATGCCCCTGAGAAGGTTGGCATCACTACAAGAATTTTAGCATTTTCTAACACTTTTTATCCCGATTCTCGAAAAATGGTTGGGATAGATGTATAATACTGACGGTTTCATATACCGTCGACGAAAGTGAAGGAAAGGCTGACTCCCATGTAAAACAGTCGGCACAAATATACAAAAAGTCGACCGTTTTGACAACAATCGGGAAAGAGATGGTAAATGGCAACCATTTCTAAAAATGGTCGGCAATTATATGGGAACAGGCCGACCGTTTTTAAAACGGTCGGCGAATATATGGAGAAAGGCCGACCACTTTTAAAATGGTCGGCCAATAAATGGAGAACGCCGAACGTTTTTAAAAATGGTCGACATATAGATAGGGAAAGGTCGACCGTTTTTAACATGGTCGGCAAATAGATGGAGAAAGGCCGATTGTTTTTAATAACGGTCAGTAAATAGATGGAGAAAGGTCGATCGTTTTTAAAACGGTCAGTGAATAGATGGAGAAAGGCCGATCGTTTTTAAAACGGTCGATGAATAGATTGAGAATGTCGATCGTTTTTAAAAACGATCGGCATATAGATAGGGAAAGGTCGACCGTTTAAAAAACGGTCGGCATGAGATTGTAAAAGCTGACTGTTGTTAAAATCGATCGGCAAAGAGTTGGGTAAATGCCGACCTTTGTTAAACGGCCGACAATCCTTTATTATAATCGTAAAAGCTCTTCCTCTTTTTTTCATTCCCCCATTCGCTCTTTCACTTTCCCCCTTTCTCTCTCCTTCAACCCACATACTGTCGTCGCCAGCCTTCACCTCTGCACACCGCCGTCCCCTGCCGTCTACAAGCCGCCTCTACACGCCGTCGTCGCCTGCCGTCTACAATTCACCGTCTTCACTCTGCCTTCGCATGTCGTCTACAAGCAGCCGTCTGCACACCGATGGGTTGAAGCTTCTCGATTGAAGGGAATGAGAATCCCCGCGCAGTGGAAGACGATCGAATCGTCGTGGTATCATTGTGCAATTCGATTTTGTTAAAATTAACTATCTAATAGTATAGAAGGAACAATAGCATGTTAGAATGGTACTTACTTGTTGAAAACCGTCTTCAAATTTCCTTCTTCCGATGATCACGAACTCTTCGTGTTCTTCTCAACGATCTCGATCTCCTCACATGAACAACGAATCGAACACCTCCACTTGATTTCTCGGTTGTTCTACCTTAGGTAGAAGAAGGATGGTGGGTTCTTTCTTTGGTTTAGGGAGGAAAATTTGTGAGAGAGATTTTTGAGAGAGAATGGAATTGCTTCTTTTGGTGAGAATTCAAAAAATGAGCAAATGATCAATGAACCCTTCTTGCAAAGGGGTTTATATAATGGGGATAGGTGGAGTTGAAATCTCCACCTATTTACCATTTTACCACAACCATAGGTTATGCAAATCATATTTGCATAACCACATATAATAAGATATCTCATGTCTCATTTTACAAATCACATTTGTATTATTGTGGATTTTTAACTTGAATCACATTCAATTTAATATCTCTCAATCTAATTTCTACAAGTTAGCCCTAATTCCACAATTAGGCTAACCTATAGTTTATTATGAATCTCATTCACATTAAACTATATAATATATCATTCATATCTCATATAAATGACATAATTACCCTTCTAGTGAACTTGAACACTTCAAATTCACACCAAAATTGTAAACCTTCTATTAATCTAGTTTGAGCCAACCGAGGGACCTTATGGACCTACAATGACGAGCTCCAATGATCTGAGATTAACCTATCAAACTCTTTGATCTACTTAATCAACATTCATTAGTTACGATAACACTCCACTAAAGCCCGTAGTTGCACTCCCATCAGTGTAAGACAAGATGTGTCCACTAATATAACTAATACCCATGAGGCGACCCTTCACAGGTTGTTCGTAGACACTCCTGGGTCAAATTACCGTTTTACTCCTGTGTCTACTTCTTGTTCCTTAAGTCCCCACTACTCCTCTGATGAACAACAACGTTGTAATGGTCCATCCATACACAACAACCCTCTCGTGCCAGTGAGAGGGCAGGCGTTTGTTGTCCAAGCCCTAGAGAGAACACTTAAGGGAACAACCCCTCTAGTTTCCCTGAAGGCGGGAACGAGTGAATTCCATCTCGCATAGTTAAGTTCCCAGCTCCCTACTTGGTCCTGTCCCTGGGAAAATAGGCATATTGGGCGAGTAACTGTGACCACCTTTACCCGTACTAGTCAAAGGGCATACCTCCGCAGATAGGAGTCCGAAACACGCTCAGGATTCAGGTTGAGTCACTAATGGTCATCTATGAAGTTATTAGTCCATACATCATAATATGATGTTACATCGATGAGGTCTAATAATTCACGGTCCGGTCTTGTACAATCTCATTGTACAGGATGCCCCCACTCGCATGTCAACCACATGAACGAGTCAGATCACCTCGTTTGTATCTTAATACAAAGCGGGTCGCATCCACAACGTATCCAGGATTAGGTCTCCAACCCTATCCATATATCATGAGACTATTGGGTCATTAACTCGAACGTGATCCTCCTTGTGTGTCCACTACACACCGTTCAAGTTCTAGTTCTCTCATATATTCAATGACCCTGGAGCTTAGTTTATTGGACAAAGTTTTTAAAACTTGCGAGACATAAAATGATGAAATAAATAACTCTTATTAATTTCAAATGTTAATTTACAAACTAAACGAGATTAGGACACACATCCCAACACTGGAATCATCTAAAGGCCACATAGTACCTAGACTTGGTAATGTATATTTTTTTACTTTTGCTTAAATATATATTTATACAATTTCTTAAGCTAATTTAGATATTATATAATTTTCCTCTTCAGATGAAAAATGTTTGAAGATTATGGGTGTTTCATTGATGGATTTCAAAGATATGATTCCTCCATGCTTCATACTCAAGAAATAGCCTGAAATTGCATTGTTAGTTTTAACCCACCCCTAATTGTTCATAGGAATAAAAATAGACTTCTCCTTGTTGTTAGTTTTTTTTTTGTTTATTTCTTTGATTATATATTAAATATTACATTTCAGTTTGTATACCTCTAATTTGTTGTTGTAATCAATTATATAGCTCTTTTAGTATGAGCTAATTTGTATCAGATTAAAAAAAATCATATTAAAATGTTAAGATTTTCAATCCTTGGTGGGTTCTCAATCTCCTTAAATTTTTAGAATTGAAAAATCATATATATTCGCTTGTTCCTTCAAACTGTGTTACAGGTCCTTAAACTTTCAATTCTATGTACAATAGGTCTGTAAGATTTTAAGTAATGGTGTAATAGGTAGCTAAATTTTCATTTTTGAGTCCAAGTACCTACCATATTTGAATATTTTTTTCATATAAACTACTTTAGTCCACACAAAACTGGAGTTGAAGGAACTACTGAATACTTTTAATGTTCAAGGTACTCATTAGTTACAAAATTAAAAGCTTTTTGGACCTATTAGACAACTTTTTAAGATCATATCCCAATACGGAACTTAAAGGTTCAAGAATTAAACTTGTAATTGAACCTTCTTTTTGAAGTGGAATTTGGGTGGGGTAGGTATTGTTTGAAGTTCGGGAAATAGAGATTTCATGTGGATGAAAAAGATAGGAGTGAGAAGAAATGGAGTTAGTTTGTTTTCTAATGTGTCTTCTCATGTTCTTATTAAATGGATTGTTCTGTAGAAGGAGATCTCATTGTTAGATCTAAATATGATTTTTCAATTGATTGTTCTGTACAAGGAGATCTCATAGTTAGTTTGTTTGGGAAATAAAGATTTCATGGATTGTTTTCTGCCTCTTTCAGCTGTTAATTTGTCTTTCAATGTTGAAAACATTATTATGTCTTCGTTCTTTAGCAGTGAAAGCAATTATTCTGATTATGGGTTTTATTTTTCTTTAGGATTAATTTACACAGTTACATCTATTCATTCTAAATAAAAGGTTTTGCAATACAAATGATTAATGCTTTTATGGATCTTTATTACTATGCAGTGTGATTGTCGAAGCCCTGAAGGTGGATAGCTTACAAAAGCTTTGCTCGTCATTGGAATAAATACTCCGTAGAGTGGTAAGATACATGATTTTTGTGTTCTTCCTTGTCTACATAGTAAGCATGCTTGAATCATAATATTCAAGTAAATGCGATCAACAATTTGCATGATTCACGTGATGTCTTAGGAGACTCTAGCCTAGGAAAGATAGATTTTGTTTATGTTGTTGGTTTAGAGATATTTACCATTCCTAGTAACATAGCATGTGCCCCAAACAAGCTTATAATAGTCTATATTTGGGGTGCAGAATATTCCACCAATTATAATAACACAAATTATTATAGCATGTGCCCCAAACAAGCTTTTAATATTTTGGGTATAGTTTTGTGGTTTTAAACTTTTTGCTATTCAAGGACTCGAGGCCTTGTTATTGAAGATTATCTTTAGGCATGTTTGAATTTCAATTCCAATAAAGAATTCAACTCATGAAGAATGCAACTCATGAAGCCATGTGCATAAGTGCTTTTAGGCATGTTTGAAGATTATCTTTCCGGCCTTTTCTAAGTACTTTTAGGTGCTAAGCAATTAAACACATATTTCTATGGCAAGTTAAAACTTTAGATAATTAAGAATGCAACTCATGAAGTCATGTGCATAAGTTCTAAGGGACTTTTAACAACGTTTTAAGTAAATCCATAAACTACTTGCTTTCCTTTGTTATAAGTTGTCCTAAAAGTAAATGAAACTACATTACAAAAAACATGGATACATTTATCATCTTAGGGTATAGATAGTAATTTTAAGTTTTGCAAGATAGTAGTAGATTTGACAAGACATCACAAAGATATCAGAATTTATACCTTCTGACAAACCATGAGTAATTTCTTTAGAACTTAACAAACTCATTGTGTATTGTGTATATCCTATAGGTTTTAACATCTCAAGGACAAGGAGATGAGTTAAAAGTGTATAAATAAGGATCAAGATGAATAGAGATTGGATTAAACTTAGAGACAAGTTATCGACCGAGTATACGGAAGGAGTAATCCAATTTTGAGAAATGACGAAGATCCATGTTAATTCCTCTGGGAAAACAAGATGCCCATGTAAAAAATTGTATGAATGCAATGTGGCAAACTTTAGAGCGAGTAGAGCGACATCTATTCACTTATGGAATATCTCCCTCGTATAGTCAATGGGTATATCATGGAGAACCAGTTACCAACTTACCTAGGGTACAACAGTACACAGCTTGATCAGTACACGATGACAGATTAAATACTGTAGACGTAAATGATCTCGATGGAGAGAATGAGGTGTTCAACCTTTTAAGTGACCTTCATGTCCCGATGATCGAAGCAGAGATAGATGAAGACAACAATTTTTCAAATGAGATGCCCCCTAATTTTGAAGAAAATGAAACGTCAACCTTGTTCGAAGATTTAATGGCACAAGCACATCTTCCGTTGTACATTGGTTGTACACCATTCTCATCCTTAAATTTTTTGGTGAGGTTGATGCGTATTAAGGTTCTTAACAATTGGAGTAATAAATCATTTGATATAAGCATTTTCGATCGATGCATGTATACCCCAATCTTTCTATGAATCTAAGAAGAAGTTGCGTGACCTAGGGTTAAGCTATGAGTTAATTCACAGTTGCAAGTACGATTGCATATTATATTGGAAAGAGTTTGCTGATTTCCAACAATGTCGAACATGTGAGGAGCCTCAATATAAAGTCAAAGATGGAAAATGAAAGAAAATTCCTCATAAAGTGTTACGTCACTTTCCATTGATACCACGATTGAAAAGGTTGTTTTCATCGAAACATTTTGCTTATGAAATGAGGTGGCATAAAGATAAACGCGTTGAAGAAGATGGCGTTTTATGGCATCCAGCTGATGGTGAAGGGTGGAAGCATTTTGATGGTCAATTCCCTTAGTTCGCTTTAGAAGCACAAAATGTTTGTTTGGGATTAGCTTCAGATGAATTTAATCCATTCGGAAATATAATCACTTCTTATAGCATGTGGCCGGTGGTGCTAGTTCCATACAATTTAGCACATTGGAAATGCATGAAAGAAACAAATTTTCTCATGTCCTTACTTATTCCTGGGCCAAAATCTCCTAGTAATGAGATTGATGTTTACTTGCAACCATTGATTAAAGAATTGAAAGAGTTATGGAAAAATGTTGTACGAACCTATGACACAAATAGTGGTGCGTACTTTCAATTGCGTGCAAGTTTGTTATGGACTATAAATGACTTTCCTACATACGACGACATATCTGGGTGGAGTATGAAGGGTTACCATGCATGCCCCATTTGTAAGGAAGATTCATCGTCTTTTAGGATAAGAAGTAAAATTTCATACATGGGGCATCGACGTTATCTTCCAGCGAATCACAGTTGGCGTAAGAGTAAGCAATTTGACGGAAGTGGAATTTAGACCTTCTCCAGTTGTAAAGGATGGAGATTAGACCTTACAAGAAGTTTGCATGTTTAACTTTCCTGTGTTTAGTAAACATGAATCGAAGAAAGATAAGAAAAGAAAACGAATTGACATGAATTTGACGAAAAATAGCATTTTCTTTGAACTACCGTACTGGTCAAAACTTCTGTTACGACATAAATGGGATGTGATGCACATTGAAAAAAACATATGTGACAACTTAGTTGGAACATTGTTAAATATAGAAGGAAAAACCAAGGACACAACAAATGGTCAATTAGATTTAGAGGATTTGAATATACGAAAAGATCTACACTTGCAGCAAATCGACAACAAAATTTTAAAACCACATGTTGCATACACGCTGCCTACTATGGAAAGGATCAAGTTCTGCAAGTTTCTAAAATCAGTGAAATTTCTTGATGATTTTGTGTCGAATATATCACGGTGTGTTGGTGTCAATGATGGAAAAATATGGGGATTGAAAATGCACGACTCCCATGTTCTACTTCACTGACTTCTGCCGATGGGTGTCCGAAGATATTTACCGAAGGACGTGCCCATTACTATTGTTGAGTTATGTACATTCTTTCATGATATGTGCGCGAAAGTAATACACACAAGTGATTTGGATCGAATGCAATATGATATTGTAGTCATACTTTGTAAATTGGGAAAAATATTCCCACCATCTTTATTTACTGTAATGATGCATCTTGCAGTTCACTTGTCATATGAAACGAGAGTTGTGGGTCCTTTTAGCTACAGTTGGATGTATCCGATTAAGAGAAGTTTACGAACATTGAAACAGTACGGGCGGAACAAAGCACGCCCAGATGGTTCAATAGCAGAAGCATTTGTAATGAATGAATCATTGAATTTTTGTTCCTTGTATTTAAGTTGGATTGAATCAAGATTCAATAGGGACGAACGAAATGACCACCAAATTCCTGTGAATGCGACATGTGGGCAGTTCGAAATGTTTAAACAAAATGCAAGACCATTGGGGAGTTCAACCTTAAGGACCTTATCCATTGAAGAGAAACAAATAACCCATTGGTATATTTTGAACAATTGTGATGAAATAAAGTCCTATAGCACGTACGTCCCGAATACTCTTAACTCTTAATTTTTTGTTAAGTATGGTTGAACTAAATATAGGAAATAACATTTGTCTTTATTGGTTAATATACAAACAACACTTGAAACTGATTCGTCTTGAAACACGCACCGCGAAAGAGTTATATAAAAGACATCAACAGAAATTTCCTGCTTGGTTTAAGGATCATGAGAGTTTATACATCTGAGAGCTTATCTATGTATTTTGAATCATGGTTACGATTTATAAATGAACAAATAACAGGTTCTCTCATTACGCGATAGTGGAAATATGACTGATGATTTATACTCAATGGTGATGGGACCAGGTTCTCAAGTTCGCTCTTATAGTGGATGTATTGTTAATAGAGTCTGTTTTCACACTTTAACACGTGATAATCGTCGGGCTACACAAAATAGTGGAGTCCTAGTTCCTGGAGAATATGAAACTGAGGGCAATGAGTTGAATTTTTATGGTGTATTGACTGAAGTGTTACACTTAGAATATTTGAAGGGAAGACGAATTATGATATTCAAATGTAAATGGTTTAATACAGAAATCAAAAAGAAAAAATCACACTTTGAGTCTACAAGAAAATCATCAACAACACTGTCACATTTCTTATATTGTATGTGGATGATATCCTACTCATTGGGAATGATGTAGGATTTCTAACTGACATTAAGAAATTACTAGGTTTGCAATTCCAAATGAAAGATTTGGGAGAAGCTCAATATGTTCTAGGTATCTAGATAGTTCGGAACCAGAAGAACAGAATGCTAGCCATGTCTCAAGCATCCTATACCGACAAGATGTTGTCTCGATATAATATGCAAAACTCCAAGAAGGACTTATTGCCTTTGAAGCATGGGGTTCACCTGTCTAAGGATCAGTGTCCTAACACGCCTCAAGAAATTGAGGATATGAGACGCATCACTTATACTTCAGCTGTGGTGAGCCTTATGTATGCAATGTTGTGTACTAGGCTCGAAATCTGTTATGTAGTCGGGATTGTCTGTAGATATAAATCCAATCCAGGATTAGATCACTGGACAACCGTAAAGGAAATCCTCAAGTATCTCAGGAGAACGAGAGACCACATGCTTGTGTATGGAAGTGGGGACTTGATCCTTACGGGATACACAAACTCTGACTTTCAGACCGATAAGGATTCTAGAAAATCCTCATTGGGGTCAGTCTTTACCTTCAATGGAGGAGTTGTAGTATGGCGAAGCATCAAGTAGGGATGCATCGCTGATTCAACGATGGAGGTCGAGTATGTTGGGCTTGTGAAGCTTCAAAGAAGCTAATTGGCTTAAGAAGTTCATGGTAGATTTGGAAGTTGTTCCAAATATGAACTTTCCAGTAACCCTGTTTTGTGACAACAGTGGTGCAGTAGCCATCTCGAGAGAAGTTCGGAGTCATAAGAGGGGCAAGCATATTAAACGTAAGTATCACCTGATATGGGAGATTGTGCATCACGGAGACGTGACAGTCACGCAGATAGCTTCGGAGCACAACGTTATTGATCAGTTTACAAAGGCCCTCACGGCTAAAGTGTTTGAGGGTCACCTAGAAAGTTTAGGTCTTCGAAATCTTCCAAACTAGGGCAAGGGGAGTATGGTAAAGGGTATTTCTATGCCCTAGTTTATTGTATTACACTCATGTATTACTTTACATTTTAGAAATGTATATGTACTCCACTAGCTTAGTTCAAGTGGGTGTTTGTTGGGGTGTTTGCCCTAATCTTGTGTACTTTGTTATAAAGTTGTTATAAATGAATAAAAGTTATTGATTTATCAAAATTTGTATCTCGCATTTTATAAAACTTAATCCAATAAACTAAGTTCCAAGGTCATATATAGTACTTGAACGGTGTGTAGTTGTCACACGTGGAGGATCACGTGCGTGTAAATGATCTGAACGGTCTACAGTATATGGATAGGGTTGGAAACCTCATCCTTGTAACACTGTCGATACGACATGCTTTGTATTTGATACAAACGAGATTATCCAGCTCGTTCATGTGGTTAACATACGAGTGGAGGCATCTTGTGCAATTAGATTGTACAAGACCGAACCATGAATTATTAGACCTACTGATGTGACACCGTTAATAGTAGCACTAATTGAAGGGATCGAATCTCGCAGCAGAAACAATTGTTAATCGCGTGTTCATGGTTTTGTTACATAGATCTAAAATATAAGAACTAAAACTAAGATTAAGCATGCTTTACAAAGTATAGGACAACAAGATATTACCTTTGAAGAATACTTTCTTCACGAATTCCTCCTCCAATGGTCACAATCTCAGCAACAAACTCGAACCTTGGGAAGATCCACCACTAGATCTTCTCTGTTGTTCTCTAGGTGAGGGAGGAAAGTGGGATCCTTCAGGATGAGGTGAGGAGATCTTTTGAAATTGTATTTGAAACTCATTCCAACACAAATGAGAGAACTCTAGGGTTTATGTGAAAGCCTTAACCAAAAGTTGCATCACATGCAACTATTTATAGGGAGATAGGATGGAAATTATCATCCTAACCCTCCTTCATTTTCTCATTAGTATATAGTTAATATGTGAATCTAATTCATATTAAAACTATATATTATATCAATTATATCACATATAATTGATATAACACCTCATTTATGAAATTGAACACTTCAATCTCATTCCTAACTTTATACCCTCAATATTACCATGTTGAGCCAACAGAGAGACCTAATGGACCTACAGTTCATGAGCTCCAATGATGTCAGATTAATTGATCAAACTCTTTGATCCAGTTAATAAATATTCATTAACTACAAGTCACTCCACTATAGACTTGTAGTTGTACTCTCCTCATTGTAGATTATATTGTGTACATTGATATAATCATTACCCATGAGTGGACCCTTCAAAGGTTGTTCGTAATCACAGTTGGGTCAAATTACCCTTTTACCCCTGTGATTACCTATTTATTCCTTAAGCATCACTGATCCTCTAATAACAACAAGTCTATGGTCCTACCATAAACTCATGCCCTCTTAAGCTAGTTTAGAGGGCGGGGCCCCGTTGTTCAAAACATGGACTCAGTTCTTAAGGGAACAACCTATCTAATTCCTTAGTGTAGGAATGAGTGAATTCCATCTTGCATGGTTAAGTCCCCAGCAATCTACGAGGTTTTGTCCCTGAGAAGGTAGGCTTATTGAGTCGGCTATAGGCCACTCTCACCCATACTAGTCTAAGGACAAACCCCTATAAGCAGGAGATCTTAACTTGCTCAGGATTCAGGTCGAGTCACTAATGACCATCCATAAATTATTAGTCTTATCACATTACAAATGACGTTATATTGGTCGATTTAATAATTTGCGATTGATCTTGTTTGAACTCTTCATACTAGATGCCCCCACTTGCATGTCATCCACATGAATGAGTTGGATTACCTCATTTGTCTTATTTACAAAGTGGGTCGCATCCATGGTGTTACCAGAATAAGGCTTCCAGCCTTATTCTTATACCATAGACCATTTAGGTTATACTCTTGAACACAATCCAAATAGTGTCTACTACACTGATTTTCAAGATATATTATAACCTTGGAGCTTAGTTTATTGGATTTATAAAGCGAGAATATAATTTTATCAAAACAAATAAATCTATATTTATTTGATCAAAAATTACATAAGTTTTAGGGCACATATCCCAACAATCTCCCACAAGACCCAAAGCTTGTGGAGTACATAATTTAAACATTACAATAATGTAAAATACAATAAACTAAGGCATTTAAACCCTGTGTACAATATACTCCCACTTGCCCTAGTTGGGGAAGACTTGTAAACCTAGACCTTCTAGGTGACTATTAAATACTTTAACCGTTAGAGTTTTTGTAAAAAGACCAGTAATGTTGTGCTCTGAGGCTATCTTCGTGACGATCACGTTTCTCGATGCACGATCCCCCAGATGAGATGATATTTTCGCTAATATGCTTACACCTCTTGTGACTTCGGGGTTCCCTTGAATTTGCCACGACACCACTGTTATCACAATACAAAGTGATAGGCAAACTCATATTTGGAACAACTTCCAAATCTAACATGAGTTTCCTTAACCGAACGACCTCTTTAACTGCTTCACAAGCTGCTACATATTCGGCCTCCATGATGGAATCAGCGATGCATCCCGCCTGACGCTTTGCCATACTACAACTCGTTTGTTAAGAGTAAATACTGACCCTGATGTATATTTTCGAGAATCTTTATCTGTTTGAAAGTCAGAATCCATGTATCTTGTAAGGATCAAATCCTTAGCCCCATACGCAAACATGTAGTTCCTTGTTCTCCGAAGATACTTAATGATCGTTTTAACCGTTGTCCAGTGTTTAGGTCCTAGATTGGATTGATACCTACTGACCATTCCAACTGCAAAGCAGATGTCTGACCTAGTACACAACATGGCGTACATCAGGCTCCCAACAACTGATGCATAAGGAATTCGTCTCATGTCCTCAACTCCTTGATTGTTGGTATTTTTGTCCTAATCTCGTGTTTGTAATATATTGTTTGAAATTAATAAGAGTTATTCATTTCATCACTTTGTGTCTCGCAATATTTATAAACTTTTCCAATAAACTAAGCTCCAGGGTCATTGAATTTATGAGAGAACTAGAACTTGAACGGTGTGTAGTGGACACACAGGGAGGATCACGTTCGAGTTAATGACCCGAACGGTCTACAATATTAGATACAAACGAGGTGATCTGACTCGTTCATGTGGTTGACATGCGAGTGGGGGCATCCTGTGCAATGAGATTGTACAAGACCGGACCGTGATTTATTAGACCTACTGATGTAACACCGTTAATAGTAAGGACTAATAACTTCGTAGATGACCATTAGTTACTCGACCTTAATCATGAGCGTGTTACGGACTCCTGTCTGCGAGGGTCTGTTCTTTGACTAGTACGGTTGAGGGTGGTCACTGTTACTCGCTTAATATCCCTATCTTCTCAGGGACAGAACCAAGTAGGGAGCTGAGAAGTTAACTACGCGAGATGGAATTCACTCGTTCTCGCCTTTAGGGAAACTAGAGGGGTTGTTCCCTTGAGTGCTGTCTCCAGGGCTTGGACAACGGGCGCCACCTTCTCACTGGCCCGAGAAGGGTGTTGTGTATGGTCGGACCATCACAATATGTTGTTCATTAAAGGAGCAGTGGGGACTTAAGGAACAAAAGGTAGACACAGGGGTAAAACGGTAATTTGACCCAGCCGTGTCTATGAACAACCTGTGAAGGGTCGACTCATGGGCATTGGTTATATCAGTGGACACGTAATATTCTGCACTGATGGGAGTGCAACTACGGGCTATAGTGGAGTGTTACCGTAGCTAATGAATGTTGGTTAACCAGGTCAAAGAGTTTGGCGAGTTAATCTCGGATCATTGGAGCAGTCACACTTTGTAGGTCCATTAGGTCCCTCGGTTGGCTCCACCTGGATTAAAAGAAGGGCTAATGTTTTGGTATGAAATTGAAGTGTTCAATTTCACTTTAAGGGCATTTATGTCATTTATATGAGATGTGAATGATATAATATATAGTTTAATGTGAATGAGATTCATAATAAACTATAGGTTAGCCTAATTGTTGAATTAGGGCTAATTGGAGAATTTGATTGAGAGAAATTAAATTGGATGTGATTCAATTTAATTAATACACAATTAATGCAATATGAGATATGAGATATCTTATATTATGTGGTTATACAAATGAGATTTGCATAACCTATGGTTGTGGTAAAGTGGTAATTATGTGGACATTTTAACTCCACCAATTCCACTATATAAACCCTTCTTGCAAGAAGGATTGTGATGACTTCTCTCATTTTTTAGATTTTCACAAAGAAGAGAAGAGAAATTCTCTCAATTCTCTCTCATTTCTCCTCCCTCTCCAAAACTCACAAGATCCCACAATCTTCCCTTCTCCAAAAGAGAACAACCGAGAAGGCATTTTTGTGGTGTTCAAGACCTTTCGTTGGAGGTGTTCGTTGAGTACGAGGAGCACGAAGAGTTCGTGATTTGAAGAAGAATTCTTGAAGAAACTCTTCAACAAGTAAGTAAATTCTACTTGCTGTATTTTTCTTCTTCTTACAAGCATGTTTAGCCTAGATCTAGTGTTAGATCAATTTTAATGAAACTATGTTGCATATTGATACATCGACGATTCAATCGTCTTTCGCTGCACGGGATTCTCATTCCCTTAAATTGGTATCCGAGCCATCTCGATGGTTCTTCAATTTGCACTATTTTATTAAAATTTGGTGGGTGTTTTACCATGATTTATGTGATAAATTGTTGGTTTGCATAATGAATGTTTCGATTTTTGGCACTTTTAGATTTATTTTCTGTTTGATGAGATCAAATGTAAAGGGCCCGTGTTTTTGGGAATTTTAGAAAATAAATCGAGTCTGTAAGTCCGTGTCGTTCGTGGCAAGTGTTGCTGTGAAGAAATCGGAGCGAAAACAGGCAGAAAACGATGCAAAAACAACAAAGTGTTTGTTGATCTGTTGATGGCGTTGAGACGCTTCCCAACGGCGTCACAACGCTGTCCTTGCGGACGGAGGCCCTGCAGCAGGTCAGCGTTGCAACGCCGCTGGCGTTGAGAACGCGGGTCGACGCTGTACGCGACAACGTTACTGCAACGCTGCCCACGGCGTTGCAACAGTGCACGCGTTCAGGAGCAATTCGCAGCAGTTTCGCGAGGTCGTGAGTTCGAGGCTTAGTGGGGGCAATTATTTTTCGGATTTACATTTTATTTAATTATTTTTATTTTTCAAAATGTATTTTATTTATTTATTTAATTATTTTATTAAATAATATTAATATAAATGTTATATTAATGTTATTTAATTAAATAATTGTCCCTAGGTGCCAAAAATCGGTCCATTTTTGCTATTTAATTATTTTATGCATGAGATGTATATTTTAATTAATTTCTATGTGCATAATGTATGTCATATAGATTTAAAATCCCTCCTTAGGTTAAACATTTCATGCATCATTTTTATATTATAAGAGTTATAATATATAGTATGCATGATAGGATTATATTATAAGAGTTATAATATAATGTTTGCATGTTTTAATTTATTTAATATAAGTGTTATATTTTTAAATTAAAAGCATGCTCATGCATTTAATTCATGTGATGAATTATATTATGTTATAGTATATAGTATTATTCATGTGATGGATGATCAAGCACTATAACATAGAAATGCATACAACCTAAGTTAATAATTAGTTTTAAAGTGTTTAGAACTTGATTAATTAGACTTAGTTTTTCTAATTTTCTAATGAGATTAGAAATTTAGGAAATCAAATATAACCTTTGAATGGAGACCGATAAGTAACTCGTCTAAGGAAGGTTTTGTCTAAGGTTTGGGGTATTTAAGTTGACGCTTGCATGAACACCCTACACTGAAACCGCACGGGAGTGAATTCGGTCGGGAGATTCTTAAGTTATATTCTCGTGAGTGCCGTTAATTATGTGTTAATTAATTTACTCACATAGACTTAAGTTAATAATGTGATTATAAACTTAGGTTAATACCATATAAGAGTTATATTGGTAGACTTAGGTAAATTTTAGCCAGTTTATCTAGGTCAATCCCTATTAAAATTAAAGTATTGAGTGGGAGGAAATAAAGTGTATGAGATACATTTGAATTTCCAACCACAAATCTCCTTAAAGTCCGCACCGTGAGATCTATACTCGGCCTCGTGGCGCAAATGGGAGCGTCCCCCTTCGGATGACATTTGTATAGGTCAATATCATCGTGGATGGAGAGAGTACTAATAGTGAGTGGGAGCGGGACTTGTGAAAACGAGACCCACGGTATCTTCTTTCGATTCACACCGTGAGACGCCTATGATCTGCCTGCTAGTTTGGCCTGGACCAGACAATCCCTTCGGGGGGCTTGATCATGGGAGTCGGAACACCGTGAATTCCCGAAAGGATACAGTTTCCTGGTTGGTTTTCCTTCTTGGTTCACCCTTCGGTGGCTATTGTTTGGATGGATACTTGGAAACTTAAAGATTGAGGGTGACACTCACAAAATTCGTTAAGTGTTAGTGAATTCGACTGAACAATGGTAATCGGACGCCTAATGGAATAAGAGTTATTATGGGATTAGGGTTTGATCGAGAAAGTCTCGTCCTAGAGGAGGAGTGTTCTGTTCACCCTTCGGTGGCGGTTATTCTAAACCTTTAGGATATCATTGCAAAATATTGAATGACCTAGGGATCATGAAACAATTTTGCTAAAACTTGATTGGATTTCAAAAGTTTTTTGCTAGACTAGTACAAAGGTTTTTCTTATTTTTCAGCTAAAAATGTCTAGCGCAATAATAGCTTTACTCGCTTCGGATAAATTAGTGGGAGATAATTACCAAAGTTGGAAAAACAACATTAATACAATTTTGGTACAAGACGACATAAAGTTCGTGCTATCTGAGGAGTGTCCTCAGATGTCGGGCTCGACCGTGTCGCGAAGTGTTCGCGACACGTACGATCGCTGAATCAGGACCAATGAAAAGGCCAAGGTCTATATAATTGCCAGCATGTCTGATGTCTTGGCAAAGAAGCATGAGCTGATGGTTTCCGCTAAGGAGATCATGGAGTCCTTACAGGAAATGTTTGGACAAAGATCCTTTCGTGTCCCGGCATGACTCGCTCAAATACGTTTTCAATGCACGGATGAAAGAAGGGTCGTCTGTCCGTGAACATGTTCTAGTCATGATGACCCACTTCCATCTCGCCGAGATGAACGGGGCTTCGATCGACAAGTCGAGTCAGTCGATTTTATATGGAGACTCTTCCAAGAGTTTCCTTGATTTCATAGCAATGTCGTTATGAACAAAATTAGCTACACTCGACTACCCTCCTCAATGAGCTACAGAATTTCCAATCCTTGCACAAGGTCAAGGAATGAGGCAAATGTTGACTACTGAGTCTTATCACGGGGTTCGACCTGCAGGGACGAAACTCGTTTGCTCCTTCATGCCCGAAAGGGAAGAAGAGGATGAAGAGGGGTAAATCGCCCTGTAGTGTTGCGCCCACAAGGGCAAGAAGGTCAAGGAGGTTGCAAAGAAAGGAAAGTGTTTCCACCGCAAATGGGGCGGTCACTGGAAGAGAAATTGTCCCAAATTCCTGGCCGAGAGGAAGAATCAAGGTAAATGTGATTTACTTGTGACTGAAACATGTTTAGTGGAGAGTAGTTACTCTGCTGGATATTGGATTGGCGCCGCCACTAACCACGTTTGTTCTTCTTTTTTCGGGATTGATTCTCGGGCAAATTTGTGAGAGGGTGAGGTGACTCTACGGGTTGGATCCGGGGAGCTTGTCTCTGCTGCAGCGATCGGCACGGTGAAGCTAAACTTTGGCGGTGAGTACTTATTGTTGGACAATCTGTACATAGTTCCAGGGTTTACTAGAAACCTTGTTTCAATTTTCTGCTTAATAGAACATTGTATTTCAGTTTCTTTTGAAGTTAATAAAGCGTTTATTTCTTTCAAAGGGAATGTTATATGTTCAGCTTCACTCAAAAATAATTTGTATGTTTTGAAACCCAATTCGGTCAAAAGTATTTTGAATACTGAATTGTTTAAAACTGTAGAAACACGAACTAAGAAAGCAAAAGTTTCTCCAAAAGAAAATGCCCACCTTTGGCATCTTCGGTTAGGCCACATTAATCTCAATAGGATGGAGAAACTAGTGAAGAGTGGACTTCTAAACGAGTTGGAAGAAAACTCTTTGCCGGTGTGTGAGTCATGCCTTGAGGGCAAAATGACCAAACGTCCTTTTAGTGGAAAAGGATATAGAGCCAAAGAGCCTCTTGAGTTAGTGCATTTCGACCTCTCGTGGTCCGGATGAATGTTAAAGTTCAGGGCGTTATGAGTACTTTGTGTCTTTCATAGACGACTACTCTAGATATGGGTATATTTACCTAATGCATAAGAAGTCTGATACTCTTGAAAAGTTCAAGGAGTACAAGACTGAGGTTGAAAACCTCTTAGGTAAATCGCTTAAAACACTTCGATCGGATCGAGGTGAGGGTAACTGGACAACTAAATTCCAGGACTATATGATAGAACACGGAATCACGCCCCAACTCTCAACACCGTATGCCACAATGAGAATGGTGTATCGAGAGGAGAAGCAGAACCTTGTTGGACATGGTTTGGTCGATGATGAGCTATGCTCGTCTCCTTGATTCTTTTTGGGGTACGCAATGGAGATGCGGTTTATATTTTGAACAATGTTCCGTCCGAAAAGTGTTTGTGAAACACCTTTCGAGCTCTGGAGTGGACGTAAAGGCAGTTTACATCACTTCAGGATTTGGGGATGCCTGGCCCATGTGTTGGTGTCAAACCCGAAAAAGTTAGAACCCCGCTCAAATTGTGCCTATTCGTAGGTTACCCTAAAGAGATTAGGGAGGTCCATTTTTATGATCCTAGGGAAAATAGGGTGCTTGTGTCGACAAACGCCACTTTTCTAGAGGAAGACCACGTCAGGGATCATTTACCAAGGAGTAAAATTGTATTAAATGAAATGGACAGTACATCAGCAAGAGTTGCTGATGGGGCTAGTACGTCAACAAGTGTTGTTGATCCTAGCACGTCTAGTCAAATCCGTTCCCAAGAGTTGGGAATGCCTCGACGTAGTGGGAGGGTTGTGAGACGACACCGATCGCTACATGGGTTTAATTGAAACCTCGCTTGTCGCTCCCGATGATGATCATGTGAGGATCCATTGACCTATGATCAGGCAATGGTTGATGTTGACAAAGACGAGTGGATTAAAGCTATGGACCAGGAAATGGAGTCTATGTACTTCAATTCTGTATGGGAGCTTGTGGATCAACCGGATGGGGTAAAACCTATTGGTTGCAAATGGATCTACAAGCGTAAACGTGGCGTAGATGGGAAGGTGCAGACCTTCAAAGCCCGACTAGTGGCAAAGGGTTTTACCTGTGTTGAAGGAGTTGACTATGAGGAGACCTTTTCACTGTTGCCATGGTAAAGTCGATCAGATCCTTCCGACCATTGTGCGTATGCGTATTATGACTACGAGGTATGGCGGATGGACGCCAAGACGACCTTTTCCGAATGGCAAACTTGATGAGACCATCTACATGGACCAAACCCAAAGGGTTCATTGCCCAAGGCCAAGAGCATAAAGTTTGCCGGCTTCATAGATCCATTTATGGACTGAAACAAGCTTCGAGGTCTTGGAATATAAGGTTTGATGAGGCGATCAAATCTTATGGCTTTGATCAAAATATCGACGAGCCTTGTGTCTACAAGAAAATCGTTGACAAAACTGTCGCATTTTTGGTGTTGTACGTGGACGATATTATTCTCATTGGGAATGAGGTAGAATTTCTTACTGACGTTAAAATTTGAACTGCAAAAGGTGTTTCTGAAACACTTCTTGATGGAACACTATTCAAGATTTGAACTGCAGTGTCTACTGCGTATCCCAAAAACGAGGCAGGCAATTGAGCATAGCTCATCATAGAACGAACCATGTCCAACAAAGTTCTATTTCTCCTTTCTGACACACCATTTTGTTGTGGTGTATTAGGTGCTGAGAGTTGAGATTTAATTCCATGTTCAATCATATAGTCGTGGAATCTCAAATCCATATACTCTCCACCTCGATCAGATCGAAGTATTTTAATGGTTTTCCCTAATGCATTCTCTACTTCAGCCATATACTCTTTGAACTTTTCAGGAGCCTTAGACTGGTGATGCATTAGATATAGATAACCATACCTCGAATAATCATCTATGAAAGAGATGAAATATTCGTATCCACCTCAAGCTTTAACATTCACCGGACCACAAAGATCCGAATGTACAAGTTCTAAGGGCTCTATGGCTCTGTAACCTTTTCCAGTAAAAGGTCGCTTGGTCATTTTACCTTCCAAGCAAGACTCGCAAGGCGGTAAAGAATCATCTTCTAACTTGTTTAGAAGTCCATTCTTAGAGAGTCTCTCAATCCGGTTGAGATTAATATGACCAAGTCTAAGATGCCATAAATAGGTATTATTATTTGGAGAAATTCTTTGCCTTTTACTTTGAGTGTTAGCATTGTTAAACATCTCATGATTTAAAATTGCTTTAGTTTGATTCGGTTTAAGTACATACAAGCCATTTTCTAACTTAGCACAACAAATATTGACACCTTTCTTTGAAATGAACGCTTCATTAAATAAAAAGGTAATATAGTAGCCAAGTTCTATTAAGCAAGAGATAGAAATTAAGTTCCTCTTAATTTTAGGAACTATATACAGATTTTCTAAAAATAAAAATCTATCTCTAAAAAACTGCTTGACATCTCCAACTGCACGAGCTGAGACGACGTCTCCCGTTCCAACCCAGACCGTCATCTCACCCTCTTTGAGCTCCTTGAAGGAACTAGTTTCCTGAAATGAAGAGCAAACGTCATTAGTGGCTCCTGAATCAAGTATCCAGGTTAAATCATCATTTTCCACTAAACAAGTTTCAAGAACAAGTAAATCTAATTTACCTTTCATCTCTTTGAGCTCAGCAAGGTATTTTCGGCAGTTTCTCTTCCAGTGCCCATCCATGTTTCAGTGGAAACACTTTCCTTTATCTGCAAGCTTGGCTTTTCCCTTGCCTTTGTCGAAGAGAGTGCCTTCCCTTTCCTCCTATTTTCTTCTTTTGGGTCTTCTTAAGCCCGGAAGATGAGCTCTGAGACTTAGTCCTGCAGGATGAACCCTTCGGAACCTTTCTCGAATGGGCAAACAGATTTGCCTCTCCATCACCTGTCCCTTATTCTTCATAAGATTTGGAAAGTCGTAGTTCATTAAGGAGAGTAGTCAAGTTATACTCTATCTTGTTCATCACCGCATTGTTGCGGAATTGCAGGAAACTCTTCGGAAGGATGAACGATACCTGACTCTGCTCGTCAATGACCGCTCCGTTCATCTCAGCCACGTTGAAGTGGACCATCAGATCAAGAACGTGTTCTCTCACCGATGACCCCTCCTTCATACGGGAGTTATAAACGTATTTGAGGGATTCATGTAGAATCTGTCCAGACGGTTGTCCAAACATTTCCTGCTACGAACTTATGATCTCACAAGCAGAGACCATGCCCTCGTGCTTTTTGGCCAGAACTTCAGAAACACTGGCCAAAATGTAGACCTTGGCCTTATCATTGGCCTTGATCCAGCGGTCGTACGCCTCCTTAACATATTGAGGAGCGTTACGAGCAGGGACCTGAGGACATTCCTCAGTCAGTACAAACCGTAGGTCGTCAACAACGAGAATCGTATTCAAGTTGGACTTCCACGTAGTAAAATTCTCACTAGTTAAACAATCGCTTTTAAGTAAGGCTATTATTGAGGACGAAATGCTGAAAATCGAGAATAGTTCTAATTAGTTATGTCTTTTAACCCATCATAAAACCAATCATATTTAACAAAATTATTAAAGAACCCTAGTGTTTAAATTAAACCCAATGTATAAATTAAACCTTTAATTTTGCAACGATACTTCAAGGGTTTAGAACAAAAGCCTCCGTCGGGCGGTCAGTCATTCCTCCCTTGAATTGAGACTTTCTCAGCCAATTCTCACTACCAGAACATCTCATGTCCCAATGGTCCTTAACTACCGTTGGTTTGGTCAAGGACTTGTTAACTAGCTTAACTCATCCCGTAAATGTGACCCTACCATTTTCAGATCCAATAGGTCCGAGCCAACAGGCTACTATTAAGAAAGACAACTGTTGGCAAATTACCTAAGAAACCCTATCCATTTCTGGAGTTCGCGGTGTTCCGATCCCTATAGTCAGGCCCTCCGTAGGGTTTGGCTGTTCCAGGACAACTTAGCAGGCGGACTATTGAAATCTCACGGTGCGACCTATTGGAGGAGACCGTAGGATACGTTGACACGCGTCCTGCTCCAATGTACTATGGATACTTCCCTCATTCACCTTGGTATTGAACCATGCAAACACATACCGTAGGGGGACGCCCTATTGACGCCACGTAGCCGAGCATGGAACTCACGGTGTGAACTCTTGAGGACGTGAAAGTAAACTCGATGCGAACATCTCGTTTTCTCCCACTGAAGCTCCTAAAAATAGGGTATAGGTTTAACTTAGCTGGATTCCGGCCAAAAGAATCTATCAAAGTCTATGCCTATTATAACTATTATAACTAGGTCATTTAACCTTATGTCTAGGTGAATAAACATTTTAATTACCTAGAGATAAAAAAGAACTAAGGTTAATTCAACTCAGGCTCCGGGTCAGTTCCCAGGTAGGAGGTGTTCACCGTCAGCTTAAGTACCCCCAACCTTAGACAGAACTTCACCGGTAGAGTTCCCTTCTAACCAAAGTCCTAAAGTCCTACTATATTTTAAACTATTTAAAATACTACGTAAGACTAATTTCTAATCCTATTAGAAATTAAAACTTAGGTCTAAATTAATTTTAAACGATTTAAAACTAATTTTAAATTTTAACCCAAGTTCCTATGTTTGCATGCAATTCGTTATTATAGGTTATGGTTTCTAAAACCCCTTTAATTTATAACTTTTATAAATTTAAATATTAACCTATGATAAAGAAACTATATTATAAATCCAACAATTAATATTTCAAATTGTAATTATAAAAAATATTCAACTAATTGAATAATTAAAATTACTTAAATAAAATAACATTTATTTTAAACTAAGTAATTTCGTGCTCCATGCAATTTATTTTTCATATAATCTAATTATAACACTTATAATTAATTACTCATGAAAAATTAAACTAATCATGCATTTTTAACCATATTCATATAACATTTATACAAATAAAATGCATGAACATGCTTATCCTATGGCGGGAATAATCTAAATGACATTCATAAAGACATAAAACTGTAAAACCATAATATTTTGGCCCCTAAAGTTAAAAAAAAAAAAAATTACATTAATTTTATTACATAGAACCGGTCCAAATCACCTTGAATCAGGCTTGATCCGCTCGAACCGGACGGAAAAAGAACCTAAACCGTTGAACCGGTTTGCAGCTGTTGGAATGCCCCACGGCGTTGCAACGCTGATGCGAGCGTTGCAACACCCGCTTTGTCCTTATGCGTGCCTGCTATCGGTGTGGCGTTGCAACGCTAAGGGGCGGCGTGTAACGCCACGACCCTTGAACGCCCGCCCGATGGGGACGCTGGCATTGCGACGCCGTTCTTCAGCGTTGCAACGCTGATGAACGGCGTTGCAACGCTGCTGCTTCGGCAGCAGCTTTCTTCTTCGAACACAACAGCTTCCTTCTTCAATATCTCCTTCGATTCTCAACCGAATTGCTTGAAATTGGTTTCGAACGACTCGTAACTCAATTACAGACTCAATGATGCACTTTTTGCCCAAAAACGCAGGGGCCTTTACATACATATTGATCAAATCAAAAGAAGTAAACTATGGCCAAATACTCATAAACAGTTTTACAACAAACCAAATGCATTTTCCCACCAAATCAATGCAATTTTGTTTCAAAACAAAACAATACAAGTATTGCTCTGATACCAATTGATGGAGATCTGATCTCCTTGAGCAACGGAAATGTGTTTGGGATCGTAAATTGCTTGATTGTTTTAATTGAAACAAAAACCAGTACATTGACAAAAACATTCAGAACAAGCATGCTAATTCTAATCTAATTAGGCATGGATTAGTTACATAAAAACATACATATGTCTAACAATTAAACTAAAGGGAAGAAGAAGAATACCTTTGTAGTTTCCAATTCTCCAGTACAGTAACTCCTTGCTCCAGTGTTAAGCGACACAGCAACACCCAAGAAAATTCTCTGTTCTTCACCAGGAATACAACCAGTAGAGTAAACCCTCTATTCTCTCAATGCTTAGATCCTCCTTGGTGGGAAGGATTCCAACTTTTGGAAGAAGTTTTGGGAATATGAGAGTGAGAGAGAATTTTCACATCAATTCTCCAATTGCAAAAACCAGCAAAATGATCGATCGAACGAACATCAACCCTCTTCTCCCTGTTAAACTGTCGATAGGGAGAAGAAGGGGGGTAGTGGGAACGTGTCTGGATGACACGTTCCCTTATTTTATTATTAAAATAATAATAATAATAATAATTAAATAATAATTAAATCAAATTTAATTATTAATTTAAATCATATTTAAATAATACAATGGATTAAATCTCATTTAATCATATTACCCATTTTAACCTATAGTTTTAATGTACATCAAGTGCACATTAAATTTTAACCTATAGTTTTCAAATGTGAATCACATTCACATTTAATATAATATTTGAACTCTTTCAAATATTCAATTCTCTCATATAATTTAATATGAATCATATTCACATTAAATTTATAATATATAGTTCCAAAACTATATATTATATCGTATCTAAATACATTAAATATATTTCCTAATGAATTTGAACATTTCAAATTCAAATGATCTAAGAACCCTTTACGAGCTAGAAGGTTGACCTAATGGACCTACAAATTAGAAGCTCCAACGATACGAGATTGCTTGGTTAATCTCATTAACCTCCCAATCAACATTCGTTAACTACAGGAACACTCCACTAAAGTCCCGCAGCTGCACTCTTCTCACTGCAGATATATTTCTGTGTCCACGGATATTGATCAATAGCAGCAAGTCAATCCTTCACGGATGTTCGTAACACCAGCTTAAGGGAACATTCCTCTACTTACCCTAGTAGGCGGGAAGGAGTGAATTCCATCTTGCTAAGTTAAGTTCCCAGCCGCTCACTCGGTCTTGTCCCCAAGAAGGTAGGCATATTGAGTCACCGAATCTGACCACTCTCACCCATACTAGTCAAATGACAATCCCTCGCGAACAGGAGTTCGTAACCTGCTCAGGATTGAGATTAAGTTGCGTAGGTCATCTTAGTGAAATAGAAACCTAACAAGTCAACGGTGTTACAGCTAGAGGTTGTTATTTCGTTGCCCAGTCTTATGTAATCTCATTACATAGGATATCCCCACTCACATGTCATCTACACGAATACGTTAGGATCACAGTGTTTGTATCAAATACAAAGTGGGCCACATCCATAGTTTTACCAGGGTAAGGTACCCAAACCTTATCCAATAATGTAATAAAGTGTTATTATTTGTAATTATGTTGTAATTAATGTAATAAAGTGTTATTATTTCAATAAAGAGTAGTTTGCCTTTATTTAAACCCTAAATCCAATAATCTATACATCCAATAATTTAAGGAAAGAGAGATGCAGCCGGAAAGGTACAGACCTTTATGGCTAGACTTGTAGCAAAGGATTTTACCCAAAGGGAAGGAGTTGACTATGAAGAAACTTTTTCCCCTGTTGCTATGCTGAAGTCTATAAGGATACTCTTGTCCATAGCCGCGTTGTATGACTATGAAATTTGGCAAATGGACGTCAAGACTGCCTTTTTGAATGGTAATCTTGACGAGAGCATCTATATATCTCAGCCCGAAGGGTTCATAGCACGAGGTCAGGAGCAAAAAGTTTTCAAGCTTAATCGATCCATTTATGGATTGAAACAAGCATCAAGATCTTGGAATATAAGATTTGATATTGCGATCAAGTCTTACGGCTTTGACCAAAACGTTGACGAGCCTTGTGTTTACAAGAGGATCGTCAACGACAAAGTAGCTTTGTTAGTACTTTACGTGGATGATATCCTACTCATTGGGAATGATGTAGGATACCTAACTGACATAAAGAATTGGCTGACGACCCAATTCCAAATGAAAGATTTGGGAGAGGCGCAGTATGTTCTTGGAATTGAGATCTTTAGGAATCCCAAAAACAGAACGCTAGCACCGTCTCAAGCGTCTTATATCGAAAAAATGTTGTCCAAGAGGGGCTTATTACCCTTCAGGCACGGAGTTCATTTGTCTAGGGAACAGTGTCCTAAGACACCTTAAGATGTTGAGGATATGAGACACATTCTCTATGCCTCTGCAGTAGGTAGCTTAATGTATGCTATGCTATGCACGAGGCTGAACATTTGTTATGCAGTGGGAATAGTCAGTAGGTACCAGTCCAATCCAGGTTAGACCATTGGACAACGATTAAAAATATCCTCAAGTATCTAAGGAGAACGAGGACTATATGCTTGTGTATGGGTTCAAGGATCTAATCCTTCTGGATACATTGATTACGATTTTTGATCGATAAGAATTCTCGAAAATCCACATCGGGATCGATTTTTACCCTTAACGGGAGCTATAGTATGGCGAAGCATCAAGCAAGGATGCATCGACTCCACAATGGAGGTTGAATATGTCATTGCTTGTGAAGGAAGAGTAAGGAAAGTTGTTTGGCTAAGGAAATTCCTTACTGATTTGGAAGTTGTTCCAAATATGAAATCTCCCATCACCTTATACTGTGACAAGAGTGGTGCGGTAGCCAATTCGAAGGAACCTCGCAGCTATAAGCGAGGAAAGCACATCGAGAGGAAGTATCACATGATACGAGAAATAGTGCAACGAAGAGATGTGACAGTCACGAAGATCGCTTCGGAGCACAATATTGCTGATCCGTTTACAAAGACTCTCACGGCTAAAGTGTTCGAGGGTCATCTGGAATGTCTGGGTCTACGAGATATGTACATAAGCTAATCTAGGGCAAGTGGGAGATATGTAATGGGGTATATAGATACCCTAGTTTATTGTATTTCTATCTCTTGTAACCACTGTTTTAGATTATGATGTACCCCACTAGAGTTTTAGTTCATGTGGGAGTTTGTTGGGATTTGTGCCCTAAAACTCGTAGTTTGTAATTATGTTCTAATTAATGTAATAAAGTGTTATTATTTCAATAAAGTGATATTGTTCGTTATGTACGAGTTTGCCTTTATTTAAACTCTAAATCCAATAAACTAAACATCCAAGGCTGTTAAATGAATCTTTAACTGAATGTAATGTACATAAAAAGGATCTCGGTTCGAGATACAGCCTAAAGGGTCTATAGTTAGGGGATAAGGTTTGGGTACCTCACCCTGGTAAAACTATGGATGTGGCCCACTTTGTATTTGATACAAACACTGTGATCCTAACGTGTTCATGTAGATGACATGTGAGTGGGGATATCCTATGTAATGAGATTACATAAGACCGGACCACGAAATAGTAACCTCTACCAGAACTCCGTTGACTAGTTAGGTTTCTATTTCACTAGGATGATCTAGGCAACTTGATCTCAATCTCGAAGCGAGATTCTGAACTCCTCGCTTGTTTGCAGTGATTGTCCGTTGACTAGTATGGGTGAGAGTGGCCAGATTCGCCGAATCAATATGCGTACCTTCTTGGAGACAAGACCGAGTGAGCGGCTGGGAACTTAACTTAGCAAGATGGAATTCACTCATTCCCGCCTATTAGGGTAAGTAGAGGAATGTTTCCTTAAGTGGTGTCTCTTGGACTTGAACAAAGGGCCCGACCCTCTCATTGGCCCGAGAGGGACTCTGTTTGTTGGTAGGACCACAAACAAATTGTTCATTAGAGGAGCACTGGTACATAAGGCACAAGATCTAACCGAGGTGTAAAACGGTAATTTGACCCAGCTGGTTTTACGAACATTCGTGAAGGATTGACTTGCTGTTATTGGTCAATATCCATGGAGACAGAAATATATCTGCAGTGAGAAGAGTGCAGCTGCGGAACTTTAGTGGAGTGTTCCCGCAGTTAACGAATGTTGATTGGGAGGTTAATGAGATTAACCGAGCAATCTCGTATCGTTGGAGCTTCTGATTTGTAGGTCCATTAGGTCCACCTTCTAGCTCGTAAAGGGTTCTTAGATCATTTGTATTTGAAATGTTCAAATTCATTAGGGAATATATTTAATCTATATGGATACGATATAATATATAGTTTTGGAACTATATATTATAAATTTAATGTGAATATGATTCATATTAAATTACTTGAGAGAATTGAATATTTGAAAGAGTTCAAATATCAAATTCAAATGTGAATGTGATTCGTATTTGAAAACTATAGGTTATAATTTAATGTGCATAAGATGTACATTAAACTATAGGATAAAGGGTAAAATGATTAAATGTGATTTAATCATTTATTTAATATTATATATGAATTAAATATGATTTAATTTAATGTATTTAATTATTAATTAAATATTAATATAATATTAAATGGGAACGTGTCAAGAGGACACGTTCCCACCACTCCCCATCTCCCTCTCGATAGGGAAGTGGGGAGTTGCCCACTAAATGTTCTTCTTCTCCTGGTGAGAAGAAGAAAATGGACGATCGATCATTTTTTATCAAACAGAGAAATTCTCTCTCTCACACTCTTATTCCCAAATTTTCTCAATTTTTGGAATCCTTCCCACAAAGGAGAGATCTAATCACTCAGAGATATAGAGGGTTTTCCAAGTGGTAGTGTTCCTGCATGAAAAATAGAGAGTTGTTGTGTTGCTGATTTACTGGAATTTGCTTGGAGCAAGGAGTTGTTGCGAGTCTACAAAGGTAAACGTTTATTCCTCTTCCTTCTTAGTTTAATTGTTAAACTTAGTATGTTTGCATGTATGCTATTATCCATGTCTAATAGGATTAGAAATTCATGCTTGTTCTGTATTCTTTTTGTTAATGCACTGGTTTTTGTTTCAATTAAAACAATCAAGCAATCAACGATCCCAAAACACGTTCCGCTGCTCAAGGAGATCAGATCTCCATCAAAATGAGGGAACGTGTCATCCAGACACGTTCCCCACTACCCCTCCCCTTCTCCCTATCGACAGTTTAATAGGGAGAAGGGGGTTGCTCTTTTTGGAGTCATCGAGTTTTCTGCAATTGGGGAATTGCTGCAAGATACTCTCTCTCTCTCTCACTCTTTCATTCCCAAATCTCTTCCAATTGTTGGAAACCTTCCCACCAAGGAGGATCTAAGTAGAACTCAGAGATATAGGAGGTGATCCAAGTGGTAGTGTCTTTCTTGGACAAAAATAGAGGAGTTCTGTTGTATTGTTGAAAAGCTTGAAGCAAGGAGTTGCTGTGCTGGAGAATTGGAAACTACAAATGTTATTTCCTTTCCATTCTTTTTAGTTTACTTGTTAAATTTGTAGCATGTTTGCATGTAAAACATCCATGTCTAATAGGATTAGAATTTCCATGCTTGTTCTGTATTTTTGGTCAACGTACTGGTTCTTGTTTTAAGCAAAACAATCAAGCAATTATGATTCCTAATTCGTTTCTGCTGCTCAAGGAGATCCGATCTCCATCAATTGGTATCAGAGCAATGCTTGATTTATTTAGTTTTGAAACAAAATTGCATTGATTTGGTGGGAAATACATTTGGTTTGCTGTAAAACTAGTTTAGGAATTTTTTGGCCTTAGTTTACTTTGATTTTGATTAATAAGTATGTATACGCCCCTGTGTTTTTGGGAAAAAAGTGCTTAAATGAGTCTGTAATTGAGTTACGAATCGTTCGGGACCAGTTTCATGCAATTCTGTTGAGAATCGAAGGAGAGATTGAAGAACGAAGCTGCTGTGTTTGTGAGTTTCACCGCCGCCAGCAAAGCGGCGTTGGTAACGCCGTTCATCGCGCCGCGGTAACGCTGAAGAACGGCGTCGCAATGCCAGCGTTCCCTATCGACGTGGGCGTTCGAGGGGTCAACGGCGTTGCAACGGTGCCTCTCAACATTGCAACGCTACCCTGATACCAGGCGCGCAAGTTGACGAAGCGAGCGTTGCAACGCTGGCATCAACGTTGCAACGCCGTGGGGCATTCCAACAGCTGCAGACCGATTCAGTTGGTTCAATTGATTTTGGTCTGGTTCGAGCGGTTCAAGACCGGTTCAGGGTGTTTTTGGACCGGTTTCATGAAATAAAATTAATGTAATTTTATTTTTTTTGCACTTTAGGGGCCAAATTATTCCGGTTTTACAGTTTTATGTCTTTATGAATGTCATTTAGATTTTTCCCACCTTAGGATAAGTATGTTCATGCATTTTATTTATATAAATGTTATATGAATATGGTTGAAAATGCATGATTAATTTATTTTTCATGAGTCATTAATTATAATTGTTATGATTAGATTATATGAAAATAAATTGCATGGAGCATGAAATTACTTAGTTTAAAATAGATGTTATTTTGTTTAAGTAATTTTATAATTCAATTAGTTGAATTCCTTTTATAATTCCAATTTGAATATTAATTGTTGGATTTATAATATAGATTCTTTATCATAGGTTAATTATTAAAACGAGATGTTAAGTGGGAGAAAACGAGATGTTCGCGTCAAATTTACTCTCACGTCCTCAAGAGTTCACACTGTGAGTTCCATGCTCGGCTACGTGGCGTCAATAGGGCGTCCTCCTACGGTATGTGTTTGCATGGTTCAATACCAAGGTGAATGAGGGAAGTATCCATAGTAAATGGGAGCAGGACGCGTGTCAACGTATCCTACGGTCTCCTCCATTAGGTCGCACCGTGAGATTTCTATAGTCCGCCTGCTAGGTTGTCCTAGAACAGCCAAACCCTACGGAGGGCCTGACTATAGGGATCAGAACACCGCGAACTCCAGAAATGGATTTGGTCTCTTAGGTTGTTTGCCAGCAGTTGTCTTTCTTAATAGTAGCCTGTTGGCTCGGGCCTATTGGATCTGAAAATGGTAGGGTCAAATTTACGGGATGAGTTAAGTTAGTTAACAAATCCTTGACCAAACAAACGGTAGCTAAGGACGACCAAAGTGGGACATGAGATGTTACAGTAGTGAGAATTGGTTGAGAAAGTCTCAATTCAAAGGAGGAATGAATCGACCGCCTGACGGAGGCTTTTGTTCTAAACCCTTGAAGTATCGTTGCAAAATTAAAGGTTTAATTTAAACATTGGGTTTAGTTTAAACACTAGGGTTCTTTCAAAAATTTGCTAAATTTGATTGGTTATACAATGGGCTAAAAGGCATAACTAATGAGAACTATTTTGGATTTTCAGCATGTCGTCCTCATTTATAGCCTTACTCAAAAAGCAACGTTTAACTGTTGAGAATGTTACTACGTGGAAATCCAACCTGAATACGATTCTGGTTGTTGATGATCTTCGGTTTGTACTGTCTGAGGAATGTCCTCAGATCCCTGCTCGTAACGCTCCTCAATCTGTTAAGGAGGCGTACGACCGCTGGATCAAGCCAATGACAAGGCAAAAGTCTACATTTTGGCTAGTGTTTCTGAAGTTCTGGCCAAAAAGCACGAGGGCATGGTCTCAGCACGTGAGATCATGAGTTCGCTGCGGGAAATGTTTGGACAACCGTCTGGACAAATTCGACACGAATCCCTCAAATACGTTTATAACTCTCGTATGAAGGAGGGGTCATCGGTGAGAGAACACATTCTTGATCTGATGGTCCACTTCAACGTGGCTGAGATGAACGGAGCGATCATTGACGAGCAAAGTCAGGTATCTCCTGGAGTCTCTTCCGAAGAGTTTCCTGCAATTCCGCAGCAATGCGGTGATGAACAAGATAGAGTATAACCTGACTACTCTCTTTAATGAACTACAGACTTTCCAGTCTCTTATGAAGAATAAGGGACATGCTGATGGAGAGACAAATCTGTTTGCCCATTCCAGAAGGTTCCAGAAGGGTTCATCCTCTGGGACTAAGTCCTGTAGCTCATCTTCTGGGCTTAAGAAGACCCAAAAGAAGAAAATAGGAGGGAAAGGGAAGGCACCTGGTACTGACAAAGGTAAGGGAAAAGCCAAGGTTGTAGATAAAGGAAAATGTTTCCACTGCAACATGGATGGGCACTGGAAGCGAAACTGCCCAAAATACCTTGCTGAGCTCAAAGATAAGAAAGGAAAATAAAGGAAAATGTTTCCACTCCATTAGGTCCACTTTCTAGCTCGTAAAGGGTTCTTGGATCACTTGAATTTGAAATGTTCAAATTCATTAGGGAATATATTTAATGTATTTAGATACGATATAATATATAGTTTTTGAACTATATATTATAAATTTAATGTGAATATGATTCATATTAAATTATATGAGAGAATTGAATATTTGAAAGAGTTCAAATATTATATTAAATGTGATTGTGATTCACATTTGAAAACTATAGGTTAAAATTTAATGTGCACTGGATGTACATTAAAACTATAGGTTAAAGGGGTAATGTGATTAAATGAGATTTAATCTAAATTAAATATATGATATTTAATTTGTATTATTTAAATATGATTTAAATGAATAATTAAATTAAATTAAATTATATTATTATTATTATTATTATTATTATTTTAATAATAAATGAGGAAACGTGTCATCCAGACACGTTCCCCACTACCCCTCCTCTTCTCCCTATCGACAGTTTGACAGGGAGAAGGGGGTTGCTCATTTAAGGTCATCGAGTTTTCTGCAATTGGGGAATTGCTGCAAGATACTCTCTCTCTCACTCTCTCATTCCCAAAGCTCTTCCAATTGTTGGAAACCTTCCCACCAAGGAGGATCTAAGTAGAACTCAGAGATATAGGAGGTGATCCAAGTGGTAGTGTCTTTCTTGGAGAAAAACAGAGGAGTTCTGTTGTATTGTTGAAACGATTGAAGCAAGGAGTTGTTGTGCTGGAGAATTGGAAACTACAAAGGTAATTTCCTTTCCATTCTTTTTAGTTTACTTGTTAAATTTGTAGCATGTTTTCATGTAAAACATCCATGTCTAATAGGATTAGAATTTCCATGCTTGTTCTGTATTTTTGGTCAATGTACTGGTTTTTGTTTTAAGCAAAACAATCAAGCAATTACGATTCCGAATTCGTTTTCGCTGCTCAAGGAGATCCGATCTCCATTAGGAAGTCCGTAGTTTTTTGGGACTTGCAGGATACTATCGATGTTTTGTTGAGGGGTTTTCGAAGATACCTTTTCCATTAACAAGTTTGACAAAGAAGAATACGAAGTTCGAGTGGAGTGAAGATTGTGGAAAAAGTTTTCAAGAGTTAAAGAACAAACTTGTCACAACACCGGTACTAACTCTACCTATCACGGGAAAAGAGTTTGAAGTTTACTGTGATGCCTCACATTAGGGCCTTGGATGTGTGCTTATGCAGGATTGGAAAGTGATCGCTTATGCGTCAAGACAGTTGAAAAAGCATGAATGTAATTATCCTACTCATGATGAGGAGCTCGCAGCAGTTGTGTTAGCTTTAAAGATTTGGAGGCACTATCTGTTTGGTGAGAAGTGTTGTATTTACACAGATCATAAAAGTTTAAAATATATCTTCGAACAGAAAGAGTTGAATTTGAGACAGCGGCGGTGGCTTGAGTTGATAAAAGACTATGACTGCACGATTGAATACCACCAAGGAAAGGCTAATGTTGTAGCTGATGCATTGAGTAGGAAGTCGAAGTAACGTAGGGATTCACTTAATGTTGTTAGAGTGGCTCTATTTGAGGAATTCAAGAGTTCTAATGCAAAAGTATATGTTGGTGACAACGAGAATTTGTTAGCTCATTTTCAGGTAAGACCTACCTTAATTAATGATGTTATCTCAAGTCAAGCTAAAGACCCTACCCTGAAGAAATTGATAGAAGAGGTGAACTTGAAGCAGAGAGCAGATTACGAAGTAAGGCGTGATGGAGTGTTGATGAAGTGTGGTAGATTTTGTCTACCTAAAGATGAAACTTTGAAAAATGCAATACTAGAAGAAGCACATAGTTCAACCTATGCGATGCATCCAGGAGGTACAAAGATGTATTGGACCCTAAAGAACCATTATTGGTGGCCAGTAATGAAATGAGAGATAGCAGAGTATGTCTCTAAATGTTTAATTTGTCAGCAGGTGAAACCTGAACGACAGAAACCAGGAGGGCTTCTAAATCCACTCCCAATACCTGAATGGAAGTGGGAGCATGTAACCATGTATTTCTTATTTGGACTTCCCCGAACACTTAGTGGTTATGACGGGATTTGGGTGATAGTAGACAGACTGACTAAGACTACTCGATTCTTACCCGTCAAGGTAACTTTTACTCTAGATAAACTTGCTAAATTAAATGTTGACAGGATTGTAAGCCAATACGGAGCCCCAGTATCAATTGTGTCGGATAGGGATTCGAGATTTACTTTCAAGTTTTAGCCGAGTCTCCAAGAGGCCTTAGGAACTATGTTGCACTTTAGTACCGCATTTCATCCACAAACCGATTCTCAGTCAGAAAGAACCATTCAAACCCTCGAAGACATGCTTCGAGCATGCGTATTGCAATATAAAGGAAGTTGGCAGACTCACCTATCGTTGATGGAGTTTGCATACAATAATAGTTATCATTCTAGCATCGGAATGGCACCGCATTTGAAGCATTATATGGAAGGAAATGTAGAACTCCTATTTCTTTGGGGAGGTAGGAGAAAGGAAGCTGATAGGGCCAGAGTTGGTCCAAGTTACCTCGGAGAATGTTAAATTTATCAGGGAAAAGACTGAAGACAACACAAGATAGACAAAAGAGTTATGCTGACAAACGAAGAAGAAATTTAGAATTCAAAATCGGAGACAAAGTTTTCCTGAGACTATCCCCGTGGAAGGGTATTTTGCGGTTCCAAAGGAAGGGGAAACGGAGCCCGAGATATATAGGGCCTTACGAGATTCTGGAGCGTGTAGGGCCATCAGCTTACAGATTAGCTTTACTGATAGAATTGTCTCGGGTACATAATATTTTCCATGTATCAATGTTGAGGAAATACATTTCTGATCCATCACACGTGCTCAAGGTAGAACCAATACAACTTAAGGAGAATCTATCCTATGAGGAAGAACCTCTACAAGTATTGGATCGGAAAGAACAAGTGCTTAGGAACAAGTCAATACCATTGGTAAAGGTATTGTGGAGAAATCACGACGTCGAGGAAGCAACATGAGAGACCGAAGACCAAATGAAAGAAAAGTACCCACAACGTTTCTCGTGCTGAATTTCGAGGGCGATATTCCTCTTAAGGGGGTAGTAAATTGTAAGTCCTAAACTCTATTTTCTTTTATCATTTTTCGCTCGTACATGATGTTTTGAAATATGCAAAATGATATAGGTTGCACTAAAGGATGTCGTGATCGGATTTTGGAATCTATTGAATTGAGAGCTACAATGTGTTAAAAGCTTCATAAGGAGATAGGTAAGCCATTGAAATGAGCATATTAAAAGTTGAATTGAAGTAAGTTAAAAGCTTTAGCAAATGGGGGATATGTATTGAATGGAAGATCTTATACCTCATAAACTCAGGGTAAGTTGGCTAAAATGCTTAAGGTTTATTTACTTACTTATTTTGGTGTTTTAAAAAGGAGATTATGATGTAAATATTAAAGTAGGAGCTGGCGAAAGGAGGTGAAGCCTCAAAGTTAAACTTTGCAAGTAGGTGTTATCAAATTCGTAGGAAAACAGCAAGCTGCTGGAAAATGGGTCATCTTCAAACGATCATATCTCTTAATTTACTGAGCCAAAGTTGATGATTTTTAAGTCAAAATGTCAGACATTGAGTGTAGAATACGAAACTGATCGACTTTTGTGAAAATACGCAGAGGAAAGAGGAGAAAAGTGCAGAACAGTGTGAGGTGTTCAAAGTTCTCGAGTAGCAGAACAGTGTGATGAGATCAGTCTCTTTTGAGCTCATGAGGAGGAATTAGAAGCTGAAATTTTGAGGTAAGTAAGTTAAGTTGTTGTACTTCAGGGTTATCAAAACATATTGGGTTGTTGTCATGATAAATTTTGAGGAACCCAAGCTGAAAGTTGAACCTGAAATTTTAGGTGCAAGGGAAGAACTGCTAGCAAGAGATTGAAGGAGATGTTTTTCCATTTCTATATACTTTAAACCAAGTGTGTATGGCTATTCTGAATTGAGTTATGGGACTGAATTAGATCTTTTTTTAAGCTACATAAGGAAAGGAATTAATCTTACTAATTTCATTTTCAGGGCAAACGAAGATATGAATAGCTTATAATCCTTGGAACCCTCTTGGTGATTGTGAGTGACTCTGTTTTAGAACTATACTTAACCTTAGTTTTTCTTTAAAAGCATAAATGTTGATCACTGGATCATGCCAGAATTAATTTTGTATAGTTTCATGGAGTTTTTCACAGAATGTTCTTTAGGGAACTTAAGCATGTTTTGTATTAGTGGGTAACTATATATTCAAGTATGGAAACTAGTTATGGTAGTATGATTTCCTCTAGAGAATGCCTTGTGGAAGTTCACATGGAAACATATTTAGGAAAGTAATATGAAAATGTTGAGAAATTGTTGTATGTATTTTGAAAACATGATTTCCATGTTAAACAAAGTATGCCCTTGTATGTTGTTAAACCCCAGTACTGAAAGACATCGAGAAGGTACTTGGGAGGGAAGAATCGTATTTTCCCGATACTGAAGGACAATGAGAAGGTATTCGGATAGTAAATGGTCTTATCCTAATACTGAAGGACATAAAGAAGGTATTAGGGAAAACCAAAGTGCCCAATGGCATTCCACGTACACGTGAGAGAGGTATGAATATTGTTGGTATAAAGATAACTCTACCACCGTTAAGGTTCGAAAGTGGTATCATGCCATGAGTTTTATTGTTGTGAGCTTCTACGCTATGGATAAGTTTATTATTCATTATAGCACTACATTAAGAGTTTTTATGTTATACATAAGTGGTGATTTAAACCTGTAAATTGATAGCATGACTTGATTACATTTACAATCAAGTGTTAAGTTATTTTCTACTTATAGCATGTCCATTATTATGCTTCACCTTTGAGCTTATATTGTTCTAAAAATAGACACTCACTTGGCTTCCCAGCTCACGTGTTCATTATGTTTACTCTTTCCAGGTAGCAGACGAGTTCCCGGTGCTTAGCCTTGACAAGACCTATTTGCCATCACGCCGTTTTAGCTCCTTGTATATACACTTCCTTATGTATATGGTTGTAGTGAAAACATATTAGTTGGGTTGTAATAAACTTGAAGGCTATATGACTAGCTTAAGAACATAGTACTGGAAGTGAATGTGTCGTGCTTATATGTGTATTCAATGTACAAACGTGTTGTGTTGCATTTAATTTTAGTTTAAGTCTTGGGTTTGTCAGGGAGAGCCAGTAAGAGAGTTGGTTATCTCTGTCCTTGCATCTCTTCCTAGGTTAAGCAAGTAAGCTGGGAGGGGGTGTGACAAGTACTTACTTGTTGAAGACCGTCTTCAAGATTCCTTTCTCCTTTCACGAACTCTTCGCGCTTTCCTCGATCTCAACGATCTTGTACTCTTCTCACAAACACCGACCGGACACCACCACTTGGTTTCTCGGTTTTTCTTCTTAAGGAAGAAGGAGGATAGTGGGATCCTTCCTTTTTGGTTTTGGGAGGAGAAATCTAGAGAGAATTTGAGAGAGAAGAAAGCTTCTTTTTGGTGAGAATTCCAAAAATGAGCTTAAGCTTTATGAACCCTTCTTGCAAAGGGGTTTATAATGGTGATAGGTGGAGTTGAAATCTCCACCTATTTACCATTTTACCACAACTATAGGTTATGCAAATCATATTTGCATAACCACATATTATAAGATATCTCATATCTTATTTTATAAATCACATTTGTAATATTGTGGATTTTTAAATTGAACCACATCCAATTTAATATCTCACAATCTAATTTCTCAAAATTAGTCCTAATTCAACAATTAGGCTAACCTATAGTTTATTATGAATCTCATTCACATTAAACTATATATTATATCATTCATATCTCATATAAATGACATAAATACCTTTTTAGTGAATTTGAACACTTCAATTCACACCAAAATGTAAACTTTCCTTTTGTCCAGTTTAAGCCAACCAAGGGACCTTATGGACCTACAGTGACGAGCTCCAACGATCCGAGATTAACCTGTCAAACTCTTTGACACGGTTAATCAACATTCATTAGCTACGGTAACACTCCACTAAATCCCGTAGCTGCACTCATGTCAGTGTAAGATATTACGTGTCCACTGATATAACCAATGCCCATGAGTCGACCCTTCACAGGTTGTTCGTAGACACTGTTGGGTCAAATTACCGTTTTATCCCTGTGTCTACTCCTTGCTCCCTAAGTCCCTACTCCTCCTCTAATGAACAACAACGTTTTAATGGTCCATTCAAAACAACCCTCTCGGGCAAGTGAGAGTGTGGGCGCCGGTTGTCCAAGCCCTGAAGATAGCACTTAAGGGAACAACCCCTCTAGTTTCCCTAAAAGCGGGAACGAGTGAATTCCATCTTGCGTAGTTAAGTTCTCATCTCCCTATTGGTCCAGTCCCTGGGAAGATAGGCATATTGGGCTAGTAACTGTGACCACACTCACTCGTACTAGTCAAAGGACCGACCCCGCAGACACGAGTCCGTAACACGCTCAAGATTCAGGTCTTGTCACTAATGATCATCTACGAAGTTATTAGTCCATACTGTTAATGGTGTTACATCAGTAGGTCTAATAATTCACGGTCCGGTCTTCTACAATCTCATTGTACATGATGCCCCCACTTGCATGTCAACCACATGAACGAGTCACATCACCTCGTTTGTATCTTAATACAAAACGGGTCGCATCCACAACGTATCCAGGATTAGATCTCCAACCCCATCCATATACTGTAGAACGTTCGGGTCATTAACTCGAACGTGATCCTCCCTGTGTGTCCACTACACACCGTTCAAGTTATAGTTCTCTCATATATTCAATGACCCTGAAGCTTAATTTATTGGACAAAGTTTGTAATAAATGTGAGACACAAAATGATGAAATCAATAACGTTTATTGATTTCAAATGTATATTTACAATCTAAACGAGATTAGGACAAACATCCCAACAGGTGTTATATTAATTCGTGGACAACATTGACATGCATTATAATTCATGAGTTGAATATGCTATGTATGTTTATTATTCATGTGATGGATGATCAAGCAAATATATAACATAGTATGCATGTCACCTAAGGTTAATTAATAGTTTTAAAATGTTTAGAACTTGAAATTAATAGACCTTAGGTTATCTAGCTCTAATTAGATTAGAATTAGGAACCATGTAATTTATAAACAATGATTAAAATAGCAACTCTGTCTAAGGAAGGTTTTGCCTAGGTTGGGGTATTTAAGCTGACGGAAACATAACGCCCCTACCTGGGAACTGACCTGAGAGTGAATTTAATTAGAGTGTTTATAAATTATAGTAGCGTCAGCGGGTTTATTAAGGGGTTAATAAACTAGAAATCCTAGGCTTAATATAAAGAGTTATATTAGCAAACTTATGATAAAATCAATATAAGAATTATATTGATTATCAATATAAGAGTTATATTGATAATTTAGGTAAAACCATTAGTCGAGTTTAGCCTAAGTTATTTTCCTATAAAGTTAAAGTATCCAGTGGGAGGAAAAGTGTATATGATACATATACATACAATTCCACCTACGTTTCTCCAGGAAGTTCACACCGTGAGACTCATACTTGGCCTTGTGGTGCAAACGAGAGCGTCCCCCTTCAGATGGTGTTTGTATGAGTAAATATCGAGGTGAATGGAGAGGGTACTTATAGTGAGTGGGAGCAGGTTTAGTGAAAATAAAACCTATGGTCTCTTCTGTCGGTTCACACTGTAAGATCACTATGGTCACCGCTAGTTTGGCTCTGGACTGCATAATCCCCTCCGGAGGGCTTGATCATGGGGATCGAACAAAGTGGACACCTGAAAGGGATAAAGATTTCCTTAGTCTATTTTTCAACCTAGTCCTCCCTTCGGCGGATTTTGTTGGATGGGGACTCTAGGGTCTAAAGACAGAGGGTTACGCTTACAAGGTACATAAGAAGTGTATGTATCCTGACCAAATAATGGTAACTAAAGCCTATAGGAATAAGAGTTATTCTTGCATTAGGTTTTGGTCAAGAATGTTTTGATCCAGAGGAGGAGTGTTTTTTATTACCCTTCGGTGTCATACATTCTAAACCTTTGGAGTATCATTGCAAATTATTGGTGACTTAGGAATCATTAGATAATTAGTTAAAACGTGATTGGATTAGACAATTATAGCAAGAAGCTTATTCAAGTTTTATTCGTAAATTTCAACAAAATGTCTAGCTCAATTATTTCCTTACTGGGTGCGGAAAAATTAACCGGAGAGAACATAATGACTTGGAAGAATAGACTCAACATAATTTTGGTTGCACATGATCTTATGTTCGTTCTCAATGAGGAGTGTCTTCAATTCCTTGCTCAAAACACACCTCAATCTGTTGAGGATGCGTATGACCGCTAGATCAATACCAATGAAAAGGAAAAAACCTATATCCTGGCTAGCATACCTGATGTTTTAGCCAGGAGGATGGAGGGCAAGGTCTCAGCTTGTGAGATCGTGCATTTTGTGCTAAAATTGTCTAGGCAACCGTCCAAACAAATTTGGCATGAAGCTTTAAAGTACGTTTACAACGCGCACATGGCTCACTTCAACATAGCGGAAATCAACGGGGCGGTTATAGGTGAGAAAAGTTAGGTATCGTTCATCCTAGAATCTCTTCCGAAGAGTTTTTTGCAATTCCACAGCAATGCTGCGATGAACAACATAGAGTATGATCTGACTTCTCTGTTAAATGAGCTGCAGAATTACCAGTTTCTTATGGATGATAAGAGACAACAGAATGGAGAGGCAAATCTGTTTGCCCATTCCAAAAGTTCTCATAAGGGTTCACCCTCTGGAACTAAGTATTGCAGTCATTCTTCTGAACTTAAGAAGATATAGAAGAAAAAGAAAAGAAACAAATAAAGAGCAATCTTCTAGCAAGAAAATGTTGTTATTTGATAACATGTATGTAGTTTCAGAGTTTATTAGAAACCTTATTTCTATTTCATGTCTTAGCGAACAATGTAGTTCAATTTCTTTTCAATTGAATAAAATGTTTATTTCTTTGGAAAAGTATTGAACTATGTGTTGCGCTTTTGAGAATTATTTGCAATGGCTTAATTCAGTTAAAATAGTTTTGAACACCGAATTATTCAAAATAGCAAGTACACAAACTGTTTCTCCTAAAGAAAATACTCATCTTTGGCATCTTGATTGGGTCACATAAACCTCAATAGGATTGAGAGATTGGTAAATAATAGACTTCTAAATGAGTTACGACAAAATATTGTACCTGCATTTGAATCCTGCCTAGAAGACAAAATGACTAAAAGACCTTTTAGTGGAAAAGGTTATAGAGCCAAAAAACCTCTTGAGCTTATACATTCAGACCTTTGGGGTCGAATGAATGTTAAAGCCAGAGGAGGTTATGAATATTTCATTTCTTTCCTAGATGATTATTCTAGATTTGGGCATATTTACCTAATGCACCATAAATCTGAAGCACTTGAAAAGTTCAAGGAATTTAAGACTGAAGTTGAAAATCAATTAGGTAAAACAATTAAAACACTTCGATCAGATCGAGGTGCAGAATACATCGATTTAAAATTCAAGAACTATATGATAGAACATGGAATTACATCTCAACTCTCAGCTCCCGGTACGCCACAACAAAATGGTGTATCGGAAAGGAGAAATAGAACCTTGTTGGACATGGTTTGATCAATGATGAGTTATGCTCATCTACCTAATTCCTTTTGGGGTTACGCTGTAGAGACTGCGGGATACATTTTGAACAATGTGCCATCAAATAGTGTTTCTGAAACACCTTTCAAACTCTGGAAAGGACGTAAAGGTAGTTTATGTCATTTCAGAATTTGAGGTTGTCCAACACATGTGCTTGTGACAAATCCAAAGAAGTTGGATTCACGTTCAGAATTGCGCCTATTCCTAGGTTACCCAAAAGAAACAAGAGGTGGATTATTCTATGATCCTAAGGAAGATAAGGTCCTTATGTCGACAAATGCCACTTTCTTAGAGGAGGACCACATCAGGGACCACAAACCAAGAAGTAAAGTTGTGTTAAGTGAGTTAGACAGAACAATAGCTTACTTTCAACCTTACCTCTCTTCTAAATGAACTCCAAACCTTCCAATCTCTGATGAAAATCAAAGGATCGAAAGGTGAGGCAAATGTTGTCAGTAGGAGTAATCACCGAGGTTCAAACTCTGGAACAAAATCAGTGGCTTCTTCTTCCTCAAGCCTGAAAGGCAACAAGAAGAAAATGAAGAAGGTTGGTGAGGGGAAACGGGTTGATAAAGCTGCCGCCCAGAAGGGCAACAAGGTTAAAGAAGTTGCAGACAAAGGAAAATGTTTCCACTTGAATGAAGACAGGCATTGGAAATGGAACTGTTCGAAGTACATTACAGAAAATAAGAAAGAAGGTAAATATGATTTACTTTTCTTAGAAGATTGTTTAGTGGATGGTGATAATACTACCTGGATATTCGATTCGAGAGCCACTAATTACGTTCATTCTTCTTTTCAGGGAATTAGTTCCTTGCAGTAGCTACAAGAAGGGGAGATAACACTCGTGTTGGAAATGGGAAAGTTGTCTCAGCTGTAGCAGCGGGCACCGTGAAGCTGTTGTTTGGAAAAAAACATATGTTGTTAAACAATGTACTAGTGATACCAAGGTTTATTAGAAACCTAATTTCAATTTCTTACCTAGTAGAACAATGTATTTCAATATCTTTTTCAAGAATGGTATTGAAATATGTGCAGCTTCATTAGAAAATGAGTTGTATGTTTTAAGGCCTAATTCAGTCAAAATGATTTTGAACATTAAATTATTTAAAACTGCAAACACACAAACAAAGAAACGTAAAATTTCTCCTAAAGAAAATGCTCAACTTTGGCACCTTCGGTTAGGTCACATTAATCTAAATAGGATTGAGATATTGGTAAGAATTGGACTTCTAAATGAGTTGAAAGAAAATGCCTTACAAGTATGTGAGTCCTGCCTAGAGGGCAAAATGACTAAAAGACCTTTTAGTGGAAAAGGTTACAGAGCCAAAAAACGCTTAGAGATTATACATTCAGACTTTTGTGGTCCGATTAATTTTAAAGCTAAAGGAGGGTATGAATATTTCATCTCTTTTATAGATGATTATTCGAGATACGTGCATATTTACCTAATACATCACAAGTCTGAAGCACTTGAAAAGTTCAAGAAATTCAAGGTTGAAGTTGAAAATCAATTAGGTAGAACTATTAAAACATTTTGATATGATTGAGGTGGAGACTATATGGATTTAGAATTCTAGGGTTATATGATAGAACATGGAATTACATCCCAACTCTCAGCACCTGGTATGCCTTGACAAAACGGTGTATCAGAAAGGAGAAATAGAACCCTGTTGGACATGGTTCGATCAATGATGAGCTATACTCATCCCCCTAATTCGTTCTGGGGATACGCAGTACAAACTGCAGCATACATTTTGAAACATGTTCCATAAAAAAAGTGTTTTAGAAACACCATTTGAACTCTGGAAAGGACGTAAAGGTAGTTTACGTCATTTCATAATTTGGAGATGTCCAGAACATGTGCTCGTGACAAATCCAAAGAAATTGGAATAATGTTCAAAATTGTGCCTTTTTGTAAGGTACCCAAAAGAAACGAGAGGTGGATTATTCTATGATCCTAAGGAAGATAAGGTACTTGTGTGGACAAAATCCACTTTCTTAGAGGAGGACCACATGAGGGATCACCAACCAAGAAGTAAAGTTGTGTTATGTGAATTAGACGGAACAACAGCAAAAGTTGTTGATAGTACATCAACAAATGTTATTGATACTAGTTTGTCAAGTCCACCTCAAGAGTTGAGGGTGCCTCGACGTAGTGGGAGGATTTTAACACAATCTGACCGTTATATGGGTTTAACTGAAACCCAAATTTTCATATCAAATAATGACTGCGAAGATACATTGACTTATAACCAAGCTATGGTTGACAAAGACAAAGACAAATGGGTCATAGCCATGGACGAAGAAATGAAGTCTATGCACTTCAATTCTGTTTAGGATCTTGTAGATAAACCTGATGAGGTAAAACCTATAGGTTGTAAGTGGATCTACAAGAGAAAACGTTGTGTAGATGGAAAGGTACAAACTTTTAGGGCTATACTAGTAGCAAAGGGTTATACCCAGGTAGAAGCGGTGGACTATTGTCGCATATTATGACTATGCGGTATGGCAGATGGATGTCAAGACAACATTCTTAAATGACAATCTTGACGAAAACATCTAAATTGACCAACCCAAGGGGTTCATACAACCAGGACTAGAGCAAAAAGATTGCAAGCTTAAAAGGTCTATCTATGGACTGAAACAAGCTTCTAGGCCCTAGAATATAAGATTTGGTGAGACAGTCAAATCTTATGGCTTTGAACAAAATGATGATGAACCTTGTGTCTACAAGAAAATCATTAATAGTTTTGTCGCTTTTCTAGTCTTATATATAGATTATATCCTACTTATTGGGAATGATGTAGGTTATCTTATTGACATTAAGAAAATGCTAGCTACGCAATTCCAAATGAAAGATTTGGGAGAGACGCAGTTTGTACATGGAATCCAGATTGTTCGGAATCGCAAGAACAAAACTCTAGCATTGTCTCAAACATCTTACATCGACAAAGTGTTGTCAAGATTCAAGATGCAAGATTTCAAGAAAGTTTGTTACCTTTCAGGCATGGAATTCATTTGTCTAAAGAAAAGTGTCCAAAGACGCCTCAAGAAGTTGAGGATATGAGACGAATTCCTTATGCATCAACTGTTGGAAGCCTGATGTACACAATGTTGTGTACTAGGCCCGACAAATGCTTTGCAGTAGGAATGGTCAGTAGATATCAATCCAATTAAGGACCAGAACACTGGACACCGGTTAAGATAATCCTCAAGTATCTTCGGAGAACGAGGGACTACATGCTTGTGTATGGAGGTAAGGATTTGATCCTTACAGGATTCACAGATTCTGACTTCCAAACTGACAAAGATTCTAGGAAATCTTCGTCGAGATCAGCTTTCACTCTTAACGGTGGGGCTATACTTTGGCGAAGCATCAAGCAAGGATGCATCACAGATTCAACTATGGAAGCCGAGTATGTAGCAGCTTGTGAAGCAGCTAAAGAAGTCGTATAGCTAAGGAAATTCATGATGGATTTGGATGTTGTTCCAAACATGAATTTGTCAATCACACTTTATTGTGATAATAGTGGTGTTGTGGCAAACTCAAGGGAACACAGAAGTTACAAGAGGGGAAGACACATTGAGCGGAAATATCACCTAATCAGAGAGATAGTGCATCGAGGCGACGTAATTGTCACAAAGATAGCTGCGGAGCACAATACTGCTTACCCATTTGTTAGGATTTGTGCCCTAAACTTGTATAATTTTGATCAAATAAATAAAGAGTTATTTGTTTTGATAAAATTATATTATTCCTCTATAAATCCAATAAACTAAGCTCCAAGGTTATAATGTATCTTGAACATCAGTGTAGTAGACACTATTTGGATTATGTTCAAGAGTATAACCTAAATGGTCTATGGTATAAGAATAAGCTTGGAAACCTTATTCTGGTAACACCATGGATGCGACCCACTTTGTAATTAGTACAAATGAGGTAATCCAACTCATTCATGTGGTTGACATGCGAGTAGGGGCATCCTGTATGAAGAGTTCATATAAGACCGGACTGCAAATTATTAGTCTAACCAGTATAATGTCGTTGACAGGGTAAAGACTGATAATTTATATATGGTCATTAGTGACTCGACCTGAATCATGAGCAACTTAAGAACTCCTGCTTATAGGGGTTTGTCCTTAGACTAGTATGGGTGAGAGTGGCCTGTAGCCGACTCAATAAGCCTACCTTCTCAGGGACAGAACCTTGTGGGTAGCTGGGAACTATGCAAGATGGAATTCACTCATTCCTACACTAAGGAATTAGATAGGTTGTTCCCTTAAGAACTGACTCCAGGTCTTGAACAATGGGGCTCTGCCCTCTAAGAGAGTATGAGTCTATGGTAGGACCTTAGACTTGTTGTTCATTAGAGGATCAGTGGTGCTTAAGGAACAAAGAGGTAATCACAGGGGTAAAATGGTAATTTTACCTAGCCGTGATTACGAACAACCTGTAAAGGGTCGACTCATGGGTAATGATTATATCAGTGGACACAATATAATCTACAGTGAGAAGAGTGCAGCTACAAGTCTATAGTCGAATGACTTGTAGTTAATGAATATTGATTAACTGGATCAAAGAGTTTGATCAGTTAAATCTCACATCATTGGAGCTCATGAACTGTAGGTCCATTAGGTTCCTCCGTTGGCTCAACATGGTAATATTAAGAGTATATATATGAGGTGTTATATCAAATATATGTGATATAATTGATATAGTATATAGTTTTAATGTGAATTAGATTCACATATTGACTATATACTAATGAGAGAATAAAGGAGGGATAGGATGGTAATTTCCATCCTATTTCCCTATATATAGTTGCATGAGATGCAACTTTGGATAGTGCTTTTTGTGAAACCCTAAAGTATCACATATTTATGTTGGAAGAGTACCACACACAAAATCTCTCTCACAACCTCACACCTCATCCTAAAGGAACCCACTTTCCTCCCTCACCTAGAGAACAACGGAGAAGATCCGGTGATAGTGTCCGTGATCGTTCGGGTTCGAGTTGCTGAGATCGTGATCGTGGAGAAGGAGTACTTGAAGAAAGAAGTCTTCAAAGGTAATTTCTTGTTGTCCATCTTATAGTAGCATGCTTAATCTTGTTAGATTTGAACTTGATTGTAATCCATGTAACAAAATTAAGATCACGCGATTAACAATCGCTTCCGCTGCGGGATTCGATCCCTTCCATTAGTATCAGAGCCAATTGTGTTCTTAATTTTTATTCTGTATTTATCAAGAACGAGGTGGGATTTACTGTTTGTCATGAGATGAGTAAACGGTTTGCAAATTAGGTGGTTTCAATTTTGGCACTTAGATTTACATAATTTCGTTGAATTGTTTAATGTAAGGGCCTATTGTTTTGGGCATTTTATTATTTAAATCGAGTCTGTAAGTCCGTGTCGATCGAGGTAAAGTAGTTGCTAAGAAGAACGGAGGAAAACCGAGCAAGAAATTGAAGCAGTGTTGTTGTTCTGTGAATGGCGTTGCAACGCTGTTCATTGGCGTTGCAACGCCACTGCAGCAGGCGCGCGGCTGAGAAGACGACAACATTGCAACGCTGAGGGGTTGTGCAATGCTTGAGATGAGGGGCGCTCCAACGGGCAGAAACGGACAAGGCGCAGCTGCAGGTAACGCTTGAAGGCGTTTTAAATTCTCTTCAAAGTGAAAAATGTTTTTTAATTATATATTAAATATAAAAAAATTATATTTAATTTATATTTATTTTATTTAATTTTAATTAATATAATTAGATTATAATTAAAATTGAATTTAGGATGCCAAAATTAGTCTAATTTTGCTATTTAAATTATGCAATTGTTGTGTAATTATTGTCATGCATAATGTATGCTTATAATTTAGATATCCCACCTTAGGTTAAGCATTTCCATGCATCATTTATAATATAAAGAGTTATATTATATAATTTACATGATTAATTAATATAAAGTGTTATATTAATTTATGGACAACATTGACATGCATTATAATTCATGAGATGATTATGCTATGTATGTCTTATTATTCAAGAGATAAATGATCAAGCACTATAACATAGTATGCATGTCACCTAAGGTTAATTATTAGGTTTAAAATGTTTAGAACTTGGAAATAATATACCTTAGGTTATCTAGTTCTAATTAGATTAGAATTAGGAACTAAGTAATTTATAAACAATGCTTAAAAGAGGAACTTTGTCTAAGGAAAGTTCTGTCTAGGCTGGGGTATTTAAGCTGACGGAAACGGAATACCCCTACATGGGAACTGACCTGAGAATTAATTTTAATCAGAGAGTTTATAAATTATAGTAACGTCAGCGAGTTTATGGTTAATAAACTAGAAATCCTAGACTTAATATAAAGAGTTATATTAGCAAACATAGGATAAAATCAATATAAGAGTTATATTGATTATCAATATAAGAGTTATATTAATAAGTTTGGGTAAAACCATTAGTCGGGTTTTTAGCCTAAGTAAAATTCCTATAAACTTAAAGTATCCAGTAGGAGAAAAGGTGTATATGATACATATTTTTCCACCTACGTATCTCTGGGAAGTTCACACTGTGAGACTCATACATGGCCTCGTGGCGCAAACGGAATCGTTCCCCTTTGGATGGTGTTTGTATGAGTCAATATCAGGGTGAATGGAGAGGGTACTTATAGTGAGTGGGAGTAGGTTTAGTGAAAACAAAACCTATGGTCTCTTCATCGGTTTTAAGCTTACACCGTGAAGATATGGTCACCGCTAGTTTGGCTCGGGACTGCATAATCCCTTCGGAGGGCTTGATCATGGGGATCGAACACGAGAGACACAGAAAGGGATAACGATTTCCTTAGTTTATTTTTCAATCTAGTCCTCCCTTCAGCGGATTTTATTGGATGGAGACTCTGGGATCTAAAGACAGAGTGTTACACTCACAAGGTACATAAGAAGTGTATGTATCTTGACCGAAAAAAAATGGTAACTAAAGCCTATAGGAATAAGAGTTATTCTGGCATTAGGTTTTGGACAAGAATGTCTTGATCCAGAGGAAGAGTGTTTTTGATTACCCTTCGTTGTCATACATTCTAAACCTTTTGAGTATCATTGCAAATTATAAATGGCCTAGGAATCATTTGATAATTAGCTAAAACATGATTGGATTAAAAAATTATAGCAAGAAACTTATAAAAGTTTTATTTTGTAAATTTTTGAGCAAAATGTCTAGCTCTATAATTTCCTTATTGTGTGTCGAAAAGTTAATAGGGGAGAACATGATGACATGGAAAAACAAACTCAACAATATATTGGTAGTGGATGATCTGAAGTTTGTGCTAACTGAGGAGTGTCCTCAGGTGCCAGGCTCGAATGCTTCACGAAATGTTCGTGATGCGTATGATTGATGGATCAAGGCCAATGATAAGGTCAAAGTCTACATGCTGGCAAGTACATCTGACATATTAGCCAAGAAGCATGAGGGCATGATAACCACTAAGGAAATCTTTGATTCAGTGTAGGGCATGTTTGGACAACAGTCCACACAGGCCCGACACAATGCCCTAAAGTACATATTCAACTCGAGGATGCAAGAGGATACATCTGTTCGGGATCATGTCCTGGATATGATGGTACACTTTAACATCGCAGAGTCGAATGGTGCTCCATCGATGAATCGAGCCAGGTCAACTTCATTCTGGAAACTCTTCCAGGTAGTTTCCTACAGTTTAGAAGTACTGTTGTTATGAACAAGTCTACTTTTAATCTTACCTCCCTTCTAAATGAACTCCAGACCTTTCAATCTTTGATAAAAATTCAGGGATTGAAAGGTGAGGCAAATGTTGCCAATAGGAGTTATCATAGAGGTTCGACCTCTTGATCAAAAATAGTGGCTTCATCTTCTTCTAACCTGAAAGGGAAGAAGAAGAACATGAAGATGGTTGGTAAAGGGAAACGAGCTGGCAAAGCTGCCGACCAGAAGGGCAAGAAAGACAAAGAAGTTGCAGACAAAGGAAATTGTTTGCACGTACAATATGATTAACTTTGCTTAAAAGCTTGTTTAGTGGATAATGATAAAACTTCTTGGATACTTGATTCAGACGCCACTAATCATATTTGCTCTTCTTTTCAGGGAATTGATTCCTGGCAGCAGCTACAGAAAGGAGAGATAACGCTCCGGGTTGGAAATGGAGAAGTCGTCTCAGCTGTAGCAGTAGGCACGATGAAGCTTTATTTTGGCAAGAAATACATGTTGTTAGACAATATATTAGTGATACCAGGGTTTACTAGAAACCTTATTTCAATTTCATGCCTTATAGAACAATGTATTTCTGTTTCTTTCTCATTGAATAAAGTGTTTATTTTGAAGAAAGGTGTGAAAATATGTTTGACTTCATTAGAAAATGGGTTGTACGTTTTAAGGTCTAATTCAGTCAAAATGGTTTTGAACACTGAATTATTTAAAACTGCAAACACACAAACTAAGAAACGAAAAAATTCTCCTAAAGAAATTGCTCATCTTTGGCATATTAGATTGGGTCACATTAACTTCAATTGGATTGAGAGATTGGTAAAGAATGGACTTCTAAATGAGTTACAAGAAAATTCTTTACTAGTATGTGAATCCTGCCTAGAAGGCAAAATGACTAAAAGACCTTTTAGTGGAAAAGGTTATAGAGCCAAATAACCCCTTCAGCTTATACATTCAGACCCATGTGGTCCGATTAGTGTTAAAGCCAAAGGAGGTTATGAATATTTCATCTCCTTTATAGATGATTATTCAAGATTTGCGCATATTTACTTAATACAACATAAGTCTTAAGCACTTGAAAAGTTCAAGGAATTCAAGACTGAAGTTGAAAATCAATTGGGTAAAACAATTAAAACACTTCGATTAGATCGAGGTGGAGAGTACATGGATTTAGAATTCCAGAACTATATGATAGAACATGGAATTACATCCCAACTCTGGGCTCGCGATATGCCACAACAAAACGATGTATCGGAAAGGAGAAATATAACCTTGCTGGACATGGTTCGATCAATGATGAGTTATGCTCATCTCCCCAGTTCCTTTTTGGATTACGCAGTAGAGACTACGGTTTACATTTTGAACAATGTGCCCTAAAAACGTTTTTCAGAAACACCTTTTGAACTCTAGAAAAGACGTAAAGGTAGTTTATGTCATTTCAGAATTTGGGGATGTGCAACACATGTGCTTATGACAAATCCAAAGAAGTTGGATTCACGTTCAAAATTGTGTCTATTCGTAGGCTACCCAAAAGAAACAAGAGGTGGTTTATTCTATGATCCTAAGGAAATAAAGTTTTTGTGTCAACAAATGCCACTTTCTTAAATGAGGACCACATAAGGGACCACAAACCAAGAAGTAGAATTGTGTTAAGTGAGTTAGACGGAACAATAGCAAAGGTTGCTAACAAAACTAGTATGTCAACAAAAGTTGTTGATACTAGCTTGTCTAGTCAAGAGAGTCCATCTCAAGAGTTGAGTATGCCTCGACGAAGTGAGAGGGTTATAACGCAACCTGACCGTTACATTGGTTTATTTGAAACTCAAGTTGTTATACCAGATGACGACTGCGAGGATCCATCGACTTATAATCAAGCGATGGTTGACAAAGACAAATACAAATGGGTCATAGCCATGGACCAAGAAATGGAGTCTATGCACTTCAATTCTGTATGGGATCTTGTAGATAAACCTGATGGGGTAAAACCTATAGGTTGTAAGTGGATCTACAAGAGAAAGCGTGGTGTAGATGGGAAGGTGCAAACTTTTAAAACTAGACTAGTAGCAAAGGGTTATACCCAGGTTGAAGGGGTTGACTATGAGGAAACCTTTTCACATGTTGCTATGGTAAAGTCTATTCGTATCCTACTTGCCATTGCCCATATTATGACTATGAGGTATGAAAAATGGATGTCAAAACAGCCTTTTTGAATGGCAATCTTGACGAAAAAATCTGCATGGACCAACCCAAAGGGTTCATTGAACCAAGACAAGAGTAAAAAGTTTGCATGCTTAAAAGGTCAATCTATAATCTGAAACAAGCATCTAGGTCCTGGAATAAAAGATTTGATGAGGCAAACAAATCTTTTGGTTTTGACGAGAATGATGATGAACCTTGTGTTTACAATAAAATCATCAATAGTTCTGTCACATTCCTAGTTCAATATGTGGATGATATCCTACTCATTGGAAATGATGTAGGACATCTTACTCACATTAAGAATTGGCTAGCTGCGCAATTCCAAATGAAAAATTTGGGTGATGCACAGTTTGTTCTTGGTATCCAAATTGTCCGAAACAGCAAGAATAAAACACTAGCCTTGTCTCAAACATCTTACATAGACAAAATATTGTCAAGGTTTAAGATGCAATATTCCAAAAAAGGCTTATTGCCTTTCAGATATGGAGCTCATTTGTCTAAGGCACAATGTCCTAACACACCTCAAGGAGTTGACGATATGAGACGGATTTCTTATGCATCAGCTGTTGGGAGCCTGATGTACGTCATGTTGTGTACTAGGCCAGACATCTGTTTTGCAGTTGGAATGGTCAGTAGGTATCAATCAATTCCAGGACCTGAACACTGGAAAGCGGTGAAAACAATCCTTAAGTATTACGGAGAACAAGGAACTACATGCTTGTGTATGGGGCTAAGGATTTGATCCTCACCGGATACACGGATTCTGACTTTCAGCTGATAAAGATTCTCGAAAATCTACATCGGAGTCAGTATTTACTCTTAACGGAGGAGCTGTAGTATGGCAAAGCGTCGAGCAAGGATGCATCGCTGATTCCACCAAGGAGGCCGAATATGTAGCAACTTGTGAAGCAGCTAAAGAGGTCGTTTGGTTAAGGAAGTTCATGATAAATTTGGAAGTTGTTCCAAATATGAGTTTGCCCATCACGTTGTATTGCGATAACAGTGGTGCAGTGGCAAATTCAAGGGAACCCCGAAGTCACAAGAGGAGAAAGCACATTGAGCAGAATATCATCTCATCCGGGAGATTGTGCATCGAGAAGACGTGATTGTCACGAAGATAGCCTCAGAGCACAACGTTGCTGATCCTTTTACAAAAGCTCTCACGACTAAAGTATTTGAGAGTCACCTAGAAGGTCTAGGTTTACAAGTCTTCCTCAACTAGGGCAAGTGGGAGTATTCTTTACAAAGGGGTTTAAATGCCTTAGTTTATTGTATTTACATTATTATAATGTTTTAGTACTTCACAAGCTTTAGGTCAAGTGGGAGATTGTTGGGATTTGTGCCCTAAACTTGTGTAATTTTGATCAAATAAATAAAGAGTTATTTGTTTTGATAAAATTATATTCTTGCTCTATAAATCCAATAAGCTAAGCTCCAAGGTTATAATGTATCTTGCGAAGGGATTTTGAATTCCCGCAGCGGAAAACGTTGTGAAACGTCGTTGATCCAATGTGTTATTCCTATCTTAAAATTGAATCTATCCCATAGATCCTAGGCTAAACATGCAAAATAGTAGAGAAAACAGTAAGTATAATGGATACTAACCTCTTGAAGAACACTTCTTCAACGTTTTCTCCTTCTCCGGTCACGATCTCTCTCGTACCAACGAACTCCTCGAACTCGATCCTTGATCCGAACAGGGAGACACCACCAAAGGGTCTTCTCGGTTGTTCTTGGGAGGTTGAGGGAGAGTGAGTGGGACTCCCTTTGGTTTTTGTTGAGGAGAGAATTTTGGAGAATTGAGAGAGTTCTAGAGAGAATTGCTTTGCTCTCTTTGGATGAAAATCCAAAAAATGGCAAAAACTCTACCAAAGGCTTCTTGCAAAGCCTTTAAATAATTGTGAGATGTGGAGTTAACATCTCCACCAAATCACCATTTTACCACAACTATATAATATAAACATCATATTTGCATATTATATAATATAAGGTATCTCATACCTTATTATACAAATCTCATTTGCATAAATATGGATTTATAAATTGAATCACATTCAATTTAATTTCTCTCAATTCAATTTCTCCAAATAGCACTAATTAATCAATTAGGCTATACTATAGTTTATTATGAATCTCATTCACATCAAACTATATATTACGTCATCTATATCTCATATAAATGACATAAATACCCAAATAATGAATTTGAACACTTCAAATTCACACCAAACTGTAAACCCTCAATTTGTCCAATTTGAGCCAACCAAGGGACCTAATGGATCTACACGTGACGAGCTCCAATGATTCGAGACTAACCTGTCAAATACTTTGACCCGGTTATTCAACATTCATTAGCTACGGTAACACACCACTAAAGCCCGTAGTTGCACTCTCATCACTGTAGGACAAGTTGTGTCCATCGATATAACTAATACCCATGAGTCGACCCTTCACAGGTTGTTCGTAGACACTGCTAGGTCAAATTACCGTTTTACCCCTGTGTCTACCTCTTGCTCCTTAAGTCCTATTGCTCCTCTAATGAAAAACTACGTTGCATGGTCCAACAATAAACAACAACCCTCTCAGGCCAATGAGAGAGTGGGGCCTCGTTGTTCAAGCCCTAGAGACAACACATAAGGGAACAACCTCTTTAGTTTTCCTAAGTCGGGAATGAGTGAATTCCTTCTTGCGTAGTCAAGTTCCCATCTCCCCACGTGGTCTTCTCCTTGAGAAGATAGGCATATTGGGCGAGCAACAGTGGCCACCCTCACCCGTACTAGTGAAAAGATAGACCCCCGCTGACAGGAGTCCGTGACACGCTCAGGATTAAGGTCGAGTCACTAATGGACATCTACGCAATTATTAGCTCTATACTGTTAACGGTGTTACATCAGTAAGTCTAATAATTCACGGTCCGATCTTGTACAATCTCATTGCACAGGATGCCCCCACTCGCTTGTCAACAACATGAACGAGTTGGATCGCCTCATTTGTATCTAATAAAAAGCAGGCCGCATCCACAGTGTATCCAGGATTAGATCTCCAACCCTATCCATATATTGTTGGATTTTATGTCCTAAAACTCGTAGTTTGTAATTGATAAAATTTTTTTCATGTTTCTTCTTCGATAAAATTGTTATTGAATTAGTATACCATAATCTTGAATCCAATAAACTAAGGTCCCGAGACTATTTAATGTAGACTTGAACTTTATGTGATGACATAAAACATGGATCAAGTTCGAGTATATAGCCTAAAATGGTCTATAGTATAGGGATAAGGTTGGGTGCCTTATTCTGGGGACACTATGGATGCGGCCTACTTTGTACTTAGTACAAACGATGTGATCCTGAATCGTTCATATAGAGATATGTAAGTGGGGGCATCCTATGAAATGCATTTGTATAAGACTGGACCACGACTTAGTCACTTTTTCTTATAACACCGTTTACTGTATAAAACTGGCTAATTCAATTTTGATGACCTAGGTAACTCAATCTCAATCCTGAGCTAATTATGAACTCCTGTTTATTCGGGATTATCCTTAGATCTGCATGGGTGAGAGCAGCTCAACAGCGCTGGCTCAATAAGCCTCCCATTTCAGGGGTAAGACCGGGTAGATAGCTGGAGACATATGGTGCAAGACGGAATTCACTCTTACCCAACTCTAGGGATAGTAGATAGGTTGTTCCTAAACAAGTTTTACAGCAAACGAAATGCATTTCCCACAAAATCAATGCAAACAACCTAGGAGACCCTATCTATTTCTAGAGTTCGCGGTATTCTGATCCCTATAATTAGGCCCTTCGTAGAGTTTGGCTGCTCCAGGGCAACCTAACAGGCAGACTATAGAATCTCATGACGCGACCTAATGGAGGGCACCGTAGACTAAGTTGACACGCGTCCTGCTCCCATTTACTATGGAGAATTCCCTCATTCACCTTGGTATTGAACCATGCAAACAGTTACCGTAGGAGGCACCCTATTGACGTCATGTAGCCGAGCATGGAACTCACCGTGTGAACGTTTGAGGACGTGAGAGTAAACTTGATGCGAACACCTCGTTTCCTCCCACTAAAGTTCCTAAAAATTTAGGGTTTAGGATTAACATAGGTTGATTCTGGCTAAAGGAATCTATCTAAGTCTATGCCTATTATAACTTTTATAACTAGGCCTTTTTAGCTTATGTCTAAGTGAATAAACATTTTAATAACCTAGATATACTGAATGCTTACAAGACTATGGTTAATTCAACTCATGTTCCGAGTCAGTTCCCAGGTAGGAGGTGTTCCGTTAAGTGTCAGCTTAAGTACTCCCAACCTTTGACAGACCATCACCGGTAGAGTTCTCTTATAACCAAAGTCCTATTTAGTCCTTTTATACTTTAAACTATTTAAAATACTATGTAAGACTAATTTCTAATCTTATTAGAAATTAAACTTAGGTCTCATTAATTTTAAACATTTTAAAATTAATTTCATCCTACCCAAGCCCCTATGCTTGCATGCAATTCTTTGTTATAGGTTAAGGTTTCTAAAACCAATTTATAACTTTTATAAATTTTAATAATTAATTTATGACATGGAACTATATGTTATTTCCAACAATTAAATTCAAATTGGAAAAACAACTTCTATTCAACTACTTGAAACAAGCACATTACTTAAATAATATAACACTTCATATTATACTAAGTAATTTCATGCTCCATGCTTTTTATTTTTAATATAATTAAATTATAATAGTTATAACTAATTACTCACGAAAAATAATCAATGCACTTTTATCATACTCATATAACACTTATATAAATAAAATGCATGAACATGCTTATCCTAAGGTGGGAATAAATCTAAATGACATTCATAAAGAAAGATAGCTTTTAAAACCCGAAATTTTTGGCCACTAATGTGCAAAATAATATAAAATTACATTAATTTTACATTTAAACCAGTCCAAAACACCTTGAACTGGACCCGAACCACTCCAATCGAACAAAAAAAATACCAAGCCACTCGAATCGAACCGAACCGGCCAGTTATCATCTTCCAATGGCACGACTCACCGTTGCAACGTCGTGTCCCTCGTGCTCGCTCTCAGCATCACACTGGCGTTGAAACGTTGTTGCCCCTCAAATTCCTTGTCGATAGGGAACCATAGCATTGCAACGTCGTCCTTCATCGTTGCAACACCACTAATGGGGTTGCAACGCTGCTGTAGCTGCAACAACATTCTTTTTCACGAAATCAACATCAAATCAGCAGCAAATTGACACCGAATCTCATTCGAATTGCCTCGAATTTGTCACAAACGACTCATAAACTGATTTACAGACTCGATTTGCACAATAATTGGCCAAAACCGCATGGGCCTTTACATAACTTGATCAACTCAAAAAGTAAAAATAAGGCCACAAGTTGTTAAACAGTTCAACAACAAACCAAATGCAAATTCCCACCAACCAATGCAATTTTGTTTCAACCAAAACAAACACAAGCATTGTTCTGATACCAATTTGAAGGAAATCGAATTCCCTTGAACAGCGAAAACGTGTAACTAGAACGTAATTGCTTGTATGGCTTTGGTTTACTCCAAAAATAAGTACATTGAGAATAAAACAGAGATAAGCATACAAGCATGAATTAAACATAAATTAGACATGTTGAACAAGCTTAAATTAAAAGGGAAAAGAAATTGCCTTTGTAGTTTCAAGATCAACAACACCTCTCTTTTTCCAACGATTTCTACACTGCACAACAACTTCAAATTTCTTCCAACTTCTCAACAGAACACTACCACTGTGTTCACCTCCTATATCTTTGAGTTTCTGTTAGATCTAACCTTGGTGGGAAAGGCTCCAATAATTGGAAGTAGAAAAATTAGGAATTTTGAAAGCGGGAGTTTCTTATCAATCTCACCAAGTTCAACCACCTGAACTATTGATCATCGATCAATCTCCTTGCACTGCCAAAAGAAAAGAAGAAGGCTAAGAGGGACAACTCCCCACTCCCTATCGATGGGGAGTTGGGAGACGTGGGGAACGTGTCAGGATGACACATTCCTCTCTTTTTTTATTTAAATTAATAATAAATAATTAATCAAATTAATAATTAAAAATAATTAATTAATATAACTAAATCTAATTTAATTATATTAATTCTAATCAAATCATATTTAATTAATATTAAATTAAATATCATATATTTAATTATGATTAAATCACATTTAATCAAGTTTACCTCTAACCTATAGTTTTAATGCACCTCTTATGTACATTAAATTTTAACCTATACTTTTAAATATGAATCTCATTCACACTAAATAATATTTGAACTCTTTTAAATATTTAATTCTCTCAGTTAATTTAACATGAATCATATTCAAATTCAGTTATACTATAAAGTTTTAATGTACATAACAACTTTATAATATAATGTATCTCCATACATCATGCTTATTCCCTAATTGAATTTGAACATTTCAAATTCAAATAATCTAAGAACTCTTTACGAGCTAGGAAGTAGACCTAATGGACCTACAGATCAGAAGCTTCAAGGATATAAGATTATTCAGTTAATCTCATTAACCTCCTAATCAACATTCGTTAATGAACAACCTGTTTTTGGTCCTACCAACAAACAGAAGTCCCTCTCGGGCCAATGATAGGCGGGAAGGAGGCTACGTTAAACAGAAGTTCAAGTCCTGGAGACACCACGTAAGGGAACATTCATCTACTTACCCTAATAGGCAGGAAGGAGTGAATTCCTTCTTGCTAGGTTAAGTTCCCAGTTGCCTGCTCGGTCTTGTCCCAAAGAAGGTAGGCTTATTGAGTTGGCGACTTGGGCCACTCTCACCCATACTAGTCAAAAGACAATCCCTCGCAAATAGGAGTTCGTAACTTGCTCAGGATTGAGATTAAGTTGCCTAGGCCATCCTATTGAAATAGAAACCTAACTAGTCAACGGAGTTACACTAGTGGTTACTATTTCGTGGTTCGGTTTTATGCAATCTCATTACGTATGTTATCCCCACTCAAATGTCATCTACATGAACACGTTAGGATCACTGTATGTGTATCATATGAAAAATGGGTCATATCCATAGTATTACATGGGTAAGGTACCCAAGCCTTCTTCCCTTACTATAAACCCTTTAGGTTGTATCTTGAACTTGATGGAGATCGGATCTCCTTGAGCAGCGGAAACGTGTTTGGGATCGTTAATTGCTTGATTGTTTTAATTGAAACAAAAACCAGTACATTGGCAAAAAAAAAAAAACAGAACAAGTATGAAATTCTAATCCTATTAGACATGGATTAATTGCATACATGCAAACATATGTTTAGTTTAACAATTAAACTAAAGGGAAGAAGAAGAAATTACCTTTGTAGCTTTTTCGCAACAACTCCTTGCTCCACGATAAACAACAACTATGGAGAACTTCTCTGTTTTTCTCTGTGTTACAACACAACCACTTGGATCACCTCCTATATCTCTGAGTTCTACTTAGATCCTCCTTGGTGCGAAGGATTCCAACAATTGGAAGAAGAAGGGAATGAGAGTGTGAGAGTGAGAATTCTTCTGTGAGTCCAAATCTCCTTCGATCGATCAATCTCATTGAGCAACCCCCTTCTCCCTGTTAAACTGTCGATAGGGAGAAGGGGAGGGGTAGTGGGGAACGTGTCTGGATGACACGTTCTCTCATTTTATTATTAAAATAATAATAATATAATTAAATCAGATTTAATTATTAAATTAAATCATATTTAAATAATATAAATTAAATATCATATATTTAATTTGGATTAAATCTCATTTAATCATATTACCCCTTTAACCTATAGTTTTAATGTACATCCAGTGCACATTAAATTTTAACCTATAGTTTTCAAATATGAATCACATTCACACTTGAGTTCAATATTTGAACTCTTTTAAATATTTAATTCTCTCACGAAATTTAATATGAATCATATCCACATTAAATTTATAATATATAGTTCCAAAACTATATATTATATTGTATCTATATACATTAAGTTTATTCCCTAACGAATTTAAACATTTCAAATTCAAATGATCTAAGAACCCTTTACGAGCTAGAAGGTGGACCTAATGGACCTACAGATCAGAAGCTCCAACGATACAAGATTGCTCGGTTAATCTCATTAACCTTCCAATCAACATTCGTTAACTGCGGGAACACCCCACTAAAGTCCCACAGTTGTACTCTTCTCACTGCAGATATATTTCTGTGTCCATGGATATTGACCAATAACAGCAAGTCAATCCTTCACGAATGTTCGTAACACCAGATGAGTCAAATTATCGTTTTACCCCTAGGTTACATCTTCTGTCTTAAGTACCAGTGCTTCTCCAATGAACAATTTTTTTGTGGTCCTACCAACAAACATAGTCCCTCTCGGGCCAATGAGAGGGTCGGACCCTTTGTTCAAGTCCCGGAGACACCACTTAAGGGAACATTCCTCTACTTACCCTAGTAGGCGGGAAGGAGTGAATTCCATCTTGCTAAGTAAGTTCCCACCGCCACTCGGTCTTGTCCCCATGAAGGTAGGAATATTGAGTCTGGCGAACCGCCACTCTCACCCATACTAGTCAAAGGACAATCCTCGCATGAGCAGGAGTTCGTGAACCTTCTCGTGGATTGAGATCAAGTTGCCTAGGTCATCCTAGTGAAATAGAAACCAAACTAGTCAACGGAGTTACAGCTAGAGGTTACTATTTTGTGGTCCGGTCTTATGTAATCTCATTACATAGGATATCCCCACTCACATGTCATCTAGACGAACACGTTAGGATCACAGTGTTTGTATCAAATACAAAATGGGCCACATCCATAGTTTTACCAGGGTAAGGTACCCAAACCTTATCCCCTAACTATAGGCCCTTTAGGTTGTATCTTGAACCGAGATCCTTTTTATGTACATTACATTCAGTTAAAGATTTATTTAACAACCTTGGATGTTAAGTTTATTGGATTTAGGGTTTAAATAAAGGCAAACTCATAGATAACAACAATAACAGTTTATTGAAATAATAACACTTTATTACATTAATTAGAAAATAATTACGAACTACGAGTTTTAGGGCACAAATCCCAACAGAACTTTGATTCTTATATGTCCCATACATTCAGTTCAAGAGACATGCAACAACCTTGGATGTTAGTTTATTAGATTTAGGGTTAAGTTAAGGCAATGTAGAAAATAATGATAAACAATAACTCTTTATTGATTTAAATAGAACATTATTTACAAACTACGAGTTTTAGGGCATAAAATCCAAAAGCTTGGAGAAGCATTTCTTAAGCCATTTACCATGTTTTGGATTTCTCACCAAAAAGAGCAAACTCTCCTCTCTCAAATTCCCTCTACTATCTCCAAACCCAATTCCAAAGGGGAACCCACCTTCCTCCCTCATTCGTCAGAGAAGAACCGTGTAACCTCGTGGAGGTGTCTTTTGTTCTGTTCGTGGATCGAGAACGGAAAATCATTGAAGAGATCATGTTCGCGGGAGAGGGAAAACGAGAAGAAAGTGATTCTTCAAAGGTATGTTGTTGTAAATCTTCTCTTCTCCCTTTGCTTAGCCTTAATTACATGTGATGTATGTTAATTTTAAGTAGATTTTAAGTAACACAATGGAACATTGCGATTCACATCATTTCTGCTGCGGGATTCAACCCTATCAGCTCATAGTCAGCTATCTTCACCATAAAGTGTTGATAAGTTGGAGCGCATATATAGATAACTGGAAAGATTCCCTTCTTGCTTCTAGTTATAAAAGTTAATAAATGGAGGGCCTGTAGGACTTTTTGCAGAAACCTAGCATTCCACTACTTGTTGATTGACTTGTACTTGTTTGCTAGTTCTTAAGTCAATATAGGGAGAAACCAGATTGGATGTTCTTATAAACTTACCCCAAACTAGTAAGTATCATGAATGGCATGTTAATCTGCACATACTCATTTGAGAAAGGTCAAGAATGCTTCATTGGGTTGAAACTTGCTCATAGGTTGGCGATGTATGTTCGTTGCTTTTTTAGATTGTTATCTCTTTCGTTTTTCATAACATTGAAGATTGAATTGTACCTTGCACGACTACATTTTCTTTGTTTGTTTGTTAGAAGACTAACAATTGTATAAGTTGGAGGTATTTTGGTAGCACAATAAAAGGTTTATTTTTATCTACTCATTTTATGTTAGTTCTGCTACACTCACGTGCTTATTTGTCTATTTTACAATAGATTCATCATTAGAGCATTTTAGAAAGTTAAGGAAAGATCTGTAGGGATTGAATCCCAATGCAGAAGCGTGTGATTGCTTTTTCTCTAAAAAATATTGTGAAATTTGTACAAATTCTAAGGTTAAACTACAAATAATTGGGGAAAAAAATGAAATACCTTTGAAGAACTTTTCCTTCTTCTAATCCTTTTTCTCGTTCTCTCAGTTCTCGAATCTCACGAACCGAACACCTCCACCGAAGTCTTCACCGTTGTTCTCTAGGAGAGGGAGGAATGTGGGTTCCTTTTTCGAGATTGGGAGGGCAAAGTTCTTCAATTTGAGAGAACTTTCACTATTTGGAGATTATAGAGAATTTGAGGGCTTTTTGGAAGTCTTAATTCCAAAGAGTGAGTTCATTTCGTCCCAAGTGATTTCAAAAGCACTATTATATAGAGTGGAAGTAAAACTACCCTACTCACTCACTAAATGCAAAAAATGCACAATTAATGCATCATGCAAATCATATTTGCATAATTGCATAACATAAGGTATCATATACCTTATTTATCTTAAATTGAATTACATTAAATTTCATATCTCTCATATACCCTATAGTATGAAACCATTTCATATTAAATTTGGTCGGGTGTATGCCCTAAACTCGTGTCGTTTGTAATATTTGTTGTATTAATAAATAAAAGATATTTGTTAATCAAACCTTGTATCTCGCATATCAAACTTAATCTAATAAACTAAGCTCTAGGGTCGTAGTTATGAGAACTTGAACGGTGTGTAGTGGACACACAGGTACGATCATGTTCGAGTTAGTGACCCGAATGGTCTACAGTATATGGATAGGGTTGGGAACCTTATCCTGGCAACACTGTGGATGCGACCCACATTGAATTGGATACAAACGAGGGGATCCAGCTCGTTATGTTGTTGACATGCGAGTGGAGGCATCCTGTGCAATGAGATTGTACAAGACTGGACCATGAATTATTAGACCAACTGATGTAACACCGTTAATAGTTTAGGGCTAATAAATTCATAGCTGACCATTAGTGACTCAATCTTAATCTTAAGCATGTTACGGACTCCTGTCTACGGGGGTTTGTCTTTTGGCTAGTACAGGTGAGAGTGCCCATTGTTGCTCGCTCAATATGCCTAGCTTCTCAGAGGCAGAACCATGTGGGGAATTGGGAACTAAACTACGCAAGATGGAATTCACTCGTTCCCAAACTAGGGAAAATAGAGGGGTTGTTCCCTTTAAGTGCTGACTTCAGGGCTTGAACAACAGGGCTCCACCCTTTCACTGGCTCGAGAGGGACGTTGTTTATGGTTGAACCATAATCAAAGTTGTTCATTAGACGATCAGTGGGACTTAAGGAACAAGAGGTAGGCATCAGGGTAAAATGAAAATTTGACCCAACTGTGAGTACGAACAACCTGTGAATGATCAACTCACGGGTATTGGTTATATCAATGGACAAAAGTTGACCTACAGTGAGGAGTGTGTAGCTACGGGGCCATAGTGAAGTGACCCCGTGGTTAATGAATGTTGATTAACGGGATCAAAGAGTTTGGTCAGTTAATCTCAGATCATTGGAGTTCATGATCTGTAGGTCCATTATGTCCCTCGGTTGGCTCAATTATGGATTCAATGAGAGTATACAGTTTGAGTGAATTTGAAGTGTTCAAATGCATATATAGGGTATATATGTCTTTTATATGAGATATAATTTACGTAATATATAGTTTGATGTGAATGAGATTCATATTAAACTATACTATAAGCTTAATTATGGAATTAAGGCTTATACTGGAGAAATTTATTTGAGAGAAATAAAATTGAATGTGATTCAATTTTAATTCCACATTATGCAAATGGGATTTGTATAATAAGGTATGTCATACTTTATACCATATAATTTTGCAAATATGATTTGCATACTATATGGTTGGGGTAAAGTGGTAAATAGGTAGACAATTTGTCTCCACCACATACCACTGTTTAAGAGTGTTTGATGAAGCATTCCATAACACATGCTCTCATTTGTTCGTTTTGAAACCAAGAGCTCTCTAGAGAATTCTCTCTACTTTCTCAACTCTCTCCAAACCCAAACTCCAAACGGAATCCCACAATTCACCCTCATCCGTCGGAGAACTACCGAGAAGACTTGGTTTCCATTCGAACGTCAAGATCGTTCGAGAGATCGTGAGGTCGGGAGATCGTAGAAGTCGTGACTCAGGAGGAGGATTTTCGTGAAGAAGGGTTTTTCATAGTTAAGTCTTCACTATACCTTTTTCCTTCTCCTTCTATTATTAACCTGTTATTACATGTGATGTATGTTAGTCTTAAGAAAAATTGCAACACAACGAAAGCAACATGATTCACATCGTTTCACCTACGGGATTCAATCCCTTCAATTCGTATCAGAGACATGTGTTTTGCTTTCGTTGTTGTTTTGTAAATTTCTTAAAATTAGGCGAATAATCTTTACTATTCATGTGATGAATTTTAAGGTTCGCAATTGAATATTTCATTTTTGACACTTAGACTAGATTTGCAATTTTCATTGAAGAGTTTAATGTAAGGGCTCTTTGTTTTGGGAATTATTGTTATAAATCAAGTCTGTAAGTCTGTGTCGATCGTGGGATGGAGTTGTTGTGAAGAAACGGAGCAGAAACGAGCCAAGAAAAAAAGTGTTTTGTTATGTATACAACACGGCGTTGAGACGTTGTGGAACGGCGTCTCAATGCCGAGCGTGCAGTCCCAGGCGTGCAGCAGGAGTTACGTTGAGACGCTAGGCGCAACGTCTCAACGCCACGCGGGCCACAACGTTGTGACGCCGTGCGTAGTGGAGCAGCATGTGTGCGAGGTTTCCGCGGGAGAGTGGGTTGAAGACAGTTTTTTACCGAGAATTATTTTTATTTTTTTATTTTTTTGTATTTTGGGTTAATTATTTAATTAATATTAATTAATATAAATATATATGATATATTAATGTTAATACATTTAATTAATATCCTTAGAGGTGCCAAAATTGCTTCAATTTGCTATTTATATTATGCAAGTGTTGTATGGTTATTTATATGCATAAAGTATATCATATAGATTTAAAAAATCTCACCTTAGGAAGCATTCCATGCATCATTTTTATATTATAAGAGTTATAATATATAGTATCCATGATTAATTAATATAAATGTTATATTAATTAAATAAAAGCATTGACATGCATTTAATTCATGTGATGAATGTATGTTATATAGTTTTATTATTCATGTGATGAATGATCAAACACAATAACATAGAAATGCATGTAATCTAAGTTAATTAATTACTTTTAAATGGTTTAGAACTTGAATCAATTATACTTAGGTTTTCTAGTTCCAATAAGATTAGAATTACGAAATCAAATATGATTTATGAATGGTTACCAATTAGTAACTTTGTCTAAGGAAGGTTTTGTCTAAGTTTAGGGTATTTAAGCTGACAGTTTACATAACACCCCTACTTGGGAACCGACTTGGGAGTGAATTTTGTTCGGAGATTCATAGGTTATATTTTCGTGAGTGACATTTATTAAGAGTTAATGAATAAACTCACATAGACCTAAGTTAATAAGATGTTATAGACTTAGGTTAATCCAATATAAGAGTTATACTAGTAGACCTAGGTAAATATATCTGGTTTATCAAGGTCAATCTCGTTAAACTAAAGTACTGAGTGGGAGGAAATATATTGTATGAGATATATTTATTTCCACCTACAAACCTCCGTTAAGTTCACACCGTGAGATCCATACTCGACCTCGTGGCGCAAATGGGAGCGTCCTCCTTCGGATGGTGTTTGTATGGGTCAATATTAAAGGTGAATGGAGAGAGTACTTATAGTGAATGGGAGCGGGACCTATGAAAATTTGACCCACTGTCTCTTTTATCGATTCACACTGTAAGACACCTATGATTTGCCTGCTAGTATGACCTGGACAAGACAATCCCTTCGAAGGGCCTTCTCATGGGGTCGGAACACCGTGAAATCTCGAAAGGGATATGATTGCCTTAGTTCATCTTTCAACGTAGTCCTCCCTTCGGCGGCTATTGTTTGGATGGTGATTGTACACAAAATGTGTTATCCTTAGGCTTAATTATTGCTAGTTTTATGATAATTCCACGACTTTTATGTGTGTTAATCATTGAATTTCAGGTTAAGAGTTTAAACAGGACAATTGGAGACATTTTGGAACACTTGGGATCGAAACGAGGCTGTTTGGAGCTAAAAATAATTTCAATTGGAAGTAGAATGACCAACCTAAGCTAGTAGACTCGAAGTGATGGCGTTGCAACGCCCAGCTTGCTGATTTTGTGCGTTGAAGGATCATGTCGATTGCGTGGCAATGTTGCTTTGTAGCGTCGCAACGCTATCTCGATAAGAAGATTAGCATGAAGAGTCGTGGCGAGGGCATTGAAACGCTGCTTACTAGCGTTGCAACGCTAGTTCGATAGAAGAAGCGCGCGTTATGGTAGCAGTGTTACAACGTCGTCCCTAGTGTTGCAACGTTGTCCCTAGTGTTGCAACGTTGTCGATAGTTTCCTTATATGCTAGCCACTTAGGGCACAGCGTTGCAACGCTGTGTCGAGAAACATTATAAATAGAACATTGTATCTTCTTGCTAAAGGGAGTTGAATTTGATAGTCTTTGTACCCTAATTTCGAAATACACTCTGTAAGAAGTGAAAAGTGAGCATTCCTTTGGAGCCAAAGCATTCGTGGAGGTTCGAGATCGTGACGGAAGCTCGGGGACGAGGGACTGACATCGACACATAAGTTTATTTTCTCTTTCTTTCAAATTGTAACACCGTTGTAAGATGTTTTCCATAATTTTAGCTAAGTTTCATTGTGATTTAGAGTGGCTAAACGTTGTAGTTAGGATTTGAGTCACATGTTTAAGACTTGTTTGCTTATGTATTGAATTTTGTTTTGTTGTTTATTTTTGGCATTTCATACTTGAATTCTTTAATCTTGTTGGTTTAAGTTGACTCAAGAGAAAAAGCTTAGATTAGAACAAAGTTGTCACTTAGAAGTCTGGCATGAGACACTAGTAAAAAAAAGGTTTTAATGACGGGCATTGCTCGTCATTAAAGGGTTTTGATGACGGTCGCGCGTCTGTCATCTATGCTAGCGTCATTGTATGTTACAATGACGGTCGAGTTTTGATGACGGGCAATGCCTGTCATTAAAAAGTGTTGTCCGTCATTAAAAACTGGGTCACTTTTTATGACGGGCATTACGCGTCATTTATATTTGAAAAAATAAATTTTTAAAATCTCATTGTCCATCATTATATGTTGTTCGTCATTATTTTAGTTCATAATTTTTTATTCAATGACAGGCAATGTCCGCCATCATTTTTAGCATAATTTAATAAAAAAAAAAGTTGATAGCTCGATGGTTCACAAACAATATTTAATAACTAATTACCTGAAATATTGCAAATATATTAATTTCTATATTGAAACCACACATGAAATCACTACACAAATTTACAAACATGCAACAAAAACACTTTTATATTCAAAACATACATGAAATCACTAATCCATAGCAACATCCAACAAAATTCTTTTTTAACCAAAACAATGCACATAGAAAACTTTTATATCCAAAACTCCAAAACCATAAACTACTATATTACAAACCATAAACTCCTATATCACAAACCTTAAAGCCTCTATCACAAAAACTATAAACTCGTATATCACAAACCTTAACCATAACTCTAAAACCACAAAAATGTAACAAAAACCATAAACTCTAAAACTAACACGAAATCAAACCAATAAGTGAAAATTTTGGCATCACCTCTACAGAACATCATTTAACCACTAACCTGAAACATTGCAGAACAGTTCTATATATAAAAAAAAAAACATGAAATCACTAATTCATCCACAAACATCCAACAAGATTCCTTTTATGAGAAGAGCAGAACACTTCATTATAAAGAATACACATGAGACGATCTCTACACAACCTTACCCCCTATATCACACAAAAACCATAAACTCGTATATCACAAACTTTAACCATAACTCTAAAACCATAAACTCCTATATCACAAACCTTAACACTTATATCACAAAAACCATAAACTCTGAAACTAACACGAACTCAAACCACTAAATGAAAATTTCGGCATGACCTCTACAGATCATCAGTTAACCACTAACCTGAAACATTGTAGAACACTTCTATATCAAAAAAAAACTTATAGGTTATGAGGCCACCCGCCTCTCCATTCATAGACAACATCCAACAAACAAGTATATACATCAAAAAACACGTCCAGCAAACTCCCATCCCAGATTCAGAAGAATGAGGCCACCCGCCTCTCAACAAACTATATTTAAACAATATTCAAATATATACACTTCTACTATATACATATAAACAAGTATATACATTGTACACCTAATTACAATAAGAACATTTTAACTTACCTAATTCCATACAAATCTAGTACTTACATACATTTCACAAAATTCAGAAAAATCAACAAATGGCTTACACAAATCTGCAAATAAAATCTACCCATTGTACTTGAATCTCGTCGATTTCTTCATGTTTATACGCAGTTTTTGTGTTAAACTACAAAGAGAAAATAATATATATAACATTCGACTAAATAAAATTTTGAATTACTTAGAAGATAAAATAAGAGTACTTACAAGGTTACTTATAGGGATACTAGAATTATATACTATTTCTCGTATATACTTTTGTACATAGTACCCGCACTCTATAGAACCTGGTTGATGGGGGCACCACATGCAAAATAATTTAAGAAATAACATGTTTGAGTTAAATTTCGTTCAAACGTTGAACAAAACAATATATATCAATTTTAAGTTCACCTTTACAAGTTTCCAAGTGATGACGGAACGATATTGTGGAAGTGAGTGCTTGGCTTGCCACATTCTCAAGGATCTAAAGAGTTTGAAGCATTGGAAAAATTAATAGAAAGCAATTAATTCTAAAAGTTTGAAACACTTATGTATTTATTGTTTCATGAAATCTTTCTTCAATCTTACTCCTCAATGTGTTTAATACATAAACGGTGTTTGTCCGCGGATGGATAACGATCAACATCCAATGATATCTATTAAACAATGAATATTCTAATATCATTGTTTATGAACAAAAAACTATTAAATAAGTTGAAGTAATTTAAATGATGGCTTACCCAGTATTATATGGGATGAAAACTTGTTGATCCAAGTCCAAATTAACTTTTCTTCTCTGAACATGTGCTCGCTCATAAAACATTATAGCATAATCAAAGAAAATAATAGTAAAATTCATGAATCATGAATCAAATGTAAGTCCAATTAAATTCTTAGTCTCCGTGCATTTATTTAAATTATGCACCATTTTGTTTTGGCAACAACACACATCCTTCCTTCCATAAACTACAAAAAAACTAAAACTCCCCTCCCTCATCAAACTAAACTCATTAAACTAACGCACAAAATTGTTTTGATCAAACTAAACTAAACACCAACATTTCTCTATGTTAGTTTATTTTTTCCTAAACTAAACTCAACCCCTCAATCAAACTCATCTAAACACCAACCTTTTCTATTATAGTTTTTTACCTAAACTTAGAAATCTAACTACAAATGTACTAGACTTAAAAATTTAGAAGTTCTCAACCCCTTCTCTATCACGACTAATATATTCGTTAAACAAACATAACCAACTATTAAAATTAAACAAAACTTAAAGAATCTATCAAAAGTTGCTAAGCTTATACAAACAAAAAATTCTCAAGACCTCCTCTATCACGACTAAACTCATTAAATTAAACTAACACAGTCAAACTTCAAAATAATAAACATAGTAACCCAAAAACAAAATAATGAAATTAATCCACATTCTCAACCTCCTCCTACCACACACAACTAATTCAAACACACTTCAAAGTTGTCTTCCACAAGTTCACAAAAGTATTGCATTAAAAAATCAGTAAACAAATCATATAAAAAAAAAAGTACCCAAGGTCAGATCTAAAACCTTCAAGCACAGATCTGAAAATCTCTAGTCAGAAAACCCACAACGAAGATCTGATGCAAGGAGAAATGGTATTTTCTTTCTTTTTTACCCAACAAATTAGATCTAGCTGAAGGAAACAAGATGAAAATGTTTTACTCACAAAAAGAGGTAGATTTAGTGGCAAAAGCAAGTTGGACAGCGAACGTCGACGGTGAAGCAAGCTAGACGGTGGACGAACGGCAGACAGAGGATGAACGGCGGACGACGGACAAACGACGGACGACGAACGGCAGACGAAAGTGCACTGTGAGAGAGAAAGGAAGTTGAGAGAAAACGTATTGGGATTTCTAAAAAGTGAAACCCCAAGCTAGGTTGTCGGGTGCAGAAATCTGTAAGTTTTTTAAAAAAAATTAAAATTATATACAATGTCGGGCAATGCCCGACATTAAAAGAGAGATACAATGATGGGCAATGCCCGTCATTGTATCTGAAATCATTTTTTTTTAAAATCGCGTATTTTTCAGACGCCCATCATTGTATCTCCGCGCGAATTTTCCACATCCGTCATTGTATCCTAATTTTGTAGTAGTGAGAATGACCTCGAAGTATAAGGGAAACACATAGAGAAGTTGCTTAATGTCGTGCATGTTTTTAGATTCATATGGAGACAATAGAATTTATTGTGTGTGCGAGGCTCACTAAGAATCAAGAGATTTTCTTAAGTATCTTACTTCTTGTTTATAAATTCATCACATTAGTTCATTGCATGTGTCAAATAAGTTATTAACTTGTAAAGTCAATTTCCTCCAAGTCTATCATATGCGTGTCTCCACTTGTTTGTCTATCTTTTATCTTTGTTTTCACCATCTATCTATGATATGTTACTTTAGCTAAAATTGAGAATTAGTATCTTGGTAAGTAATTAGTGTAGAAACCCATTCCCGAGGACAATACTTGGAACTCTCAAATCACTATACCAAAACTTGACCTATACACTTGCGGTATTGCATTATTAATTTTACGTAACAAGTTTTTGGCACCGTTGTCGGAGAATGACGATTATTTAGATTAATTAATATTAGGAGAAAATTTGAGATTTTAGACTAAAGTTTATTTTTTCCCTTTTGTGTTTTCTTTCCTTAATTGTTCTTTGTGTGTTTGTTGTTTGTTTTCTTACGTGTCTTAAGTTAGTTTTGTGTGCTTTCCTAGTCTTTGTCTCCTGTTTTTTGTTGTGTTGCTATTGTGTTAAAGTCTTGATTTTAATTACTAATTTTTCAAGTATGACTTTTCATGATTTTTATTCTCCACTAATGTACTGTCCCTCTCAGGACCCTAGGTATGTGCATCATGATTTTTCTGGATACCATTTGTCTAATCCTTACCATTCTGAATCTATGATTGATGAAAATTCTTTTGATGGTAACTATATAGGCATTTGGAACCAAAATTTCTCGTACCCTGACCAACCTATAAAAAACTCTTCTCTTGTGGACCTATTAATGGAATATACGTTAGAGTTGAAAATTAAGAATTTGGTTCATGATGAATTAGAAAGGTTGGATAGGTTAGAGGCTAAAGTGGTAGAGCTTTGGGAAATAGTACATGAAAGAACTCATTATCTCAATCATCTGGTAAATTCCCTTAAGGCGTTACAGGAATAATTTCTTATTCTTACCACTGAGGAGGAGCCACCTAGGAGGACTTATTCATATGATAGTGAGGATGAGTTGGAGGAGAATGAAACACACCAGAAACAGGGTTGTGAGGCAGACAATGGTAATACAATCACTTCCATGGAGGAAACATAGGTGATAGAGTTCGAGGCTGAAAAGCCCTTTCTCCTTTTATCTCTAGAAATTTTCTTTAATCTTCATAGCCATTTGTCCTATACTCGGGAGTCTTGTTTTGATTTTTGTTCTTTTATTTCAATACACAAATTTACCAAAAATAACTATCTTTCAGGTGCCCAAGAAAAAGAAGATAGCCTTTTAGACTTAGAAGGCTATATCGATACAAGTAAAAAGGGCCCGAAGAAATATGAGCAGTTTTACGTGCCTTGATGCCAATCATAAGTCACAGTCTAGCTAAAGACGTTAAAGAAAGCGCTTCTCGGGAGGCAACCTAAGTTTATGTTTTAGTTCTCTGTTTTTTTTTTCCTTTCTCTTCTTAAAGTGTTTGTGTGTGTGTTTTTTTTTTCCTTTTTGTGATTTTCTTTATTGAGTTTTCTTTCTTTTTATGTTTTCCTTTACTAGTTTTTTTTTTTTGGTCTAATTCTTGTTTGTTTTGTACCCCCAGGTGTATGCCCAAGGATAGAGCTGCAGACTTGCACCCTTTTGATCCTGAGATTGAAAGAACCTGTAGGAGACTCCTAAGGCAAGGAAGAGAAGAAACTCAGATAATGGCAGATCAGGAGTTAATCAACAACCCTAAACTTATCAGGAGGTATTTCCAACCTGTGTTCAATTCTGAGCAGGCTGGAATTATCCATACTTCCATAAATGCTAACAATTTTGAACTTAAAACATGGCTTATTCAGATGGTTAGGGAAGGTGCTTTTCGAGGACAGGCCACAGAAGATCTTAATTAACATTTGCAAAATTTTCTACAAATCTGTGGTACAATTAAATTGAATGGTATCTCTGTTGATAGTATTCGCTTACGTCTTTTTCCTTTCTCTTTGCAGGGTAGGGCTAAGGAATAGCTAGGGTCTCTCCCACCAGGCAGTATCACCTATTGGGAGGAGTGGGCTCAAGCCTTCATGACCAAGTTCTTTCCACCAGTGAAAGCTGCAAAGTTAAGGACAGAGATAGGAACATTCAGGCAGCAAGAGGGAGAGCAACTATTTGAGGTCTGGGACCGTTATAACGACATGCTCAGGAGATGTCCACAGCATGGTTCCCAGATTGGCTCCAGGTACAATTATTCTATAATGTACTTGCAGGTAAGACCAGTACCATTCTGGATGCCACTGCTGGAGGGGCTTTCATGCAAAGACTATGCCAGAAGCACGTGCCCTCCTCGAAGAAGTGCCGACTGCCAGCTACCAATGGCCCACAAACAACGACAGATCTAAGCCAGTAGCTGGATTGTATCAATTGGATGAGGTAACTTCCCTTAAATCTCATATGGCATCCCTCACTCATGCTCTGAATAATTTTACAGGATCACGCCAAACAGTGGTACCCTCTCAATGCTCCAATCCCAATGGAGATTCTACTTTGGAGCAAATACATTTTCTGAACAATAGAAGCAACACTTATGGAGGAAAGCAGACTTAGAATACCCTTCCAACACATTATAATCCAGGTTTGAGGTATCACGAAAATTTCACTTATGCTACCAATAAAAATGTGTTGAATCCTCCTATAGAGTATGCTTATACATCTAAGCGGAAACCATCTCTGGAAGAGACAGTGCACTCATTTATAGCTGAATCCAGAAATAGGTCTAACCAGCTGGAGAATGCAGTCACCAGTCTAACTGGCATAGTAACCAGTCATGGAGCTGCCATAAAGAATATTGAGATCCAGATCAGCCAGATGAATGTATCAATTCGAGCGTTGTAGGATAGGAAAGAGACACCTTGAGGGAGTATAGTCTAGCTAAAGACGTTAAAGAATGCGCTTCTTGGGAGGCAACCCAAGCTTTACATTTATGTTATTTCTGTTTTCTATTTTTAGTTTGTTTTGTTTGTTTGTTAGTTCTTAGTTTACTTACTAGTCTGTTTGTTTTGATTTGTTGGTTTAGTGTGGATGCCACCCCTCGTACAAACCCATGCTCCTGTTCTGTGGAACTCTAGCACACGTGTTTTGGATATCCAAGGAACAAAGAAAATATTGAAGATCCCCATTACTCAGGACAGTATTGCACACTCTTACCTTCTTACTATTTGAGCCTATTTTTCAAACATTGGGGACAATGTTTAGTTTAAGTTTGGGGGTGGGATGTTATTGATATGTTGTGACTGCCCTAAGTATATGATGAATTGTTGATTGATCTTTTGCATAAATATGATTATGATAGCCTAGGATGAGAATTAATTGAAAATTTTTGTGATTCTGCTGAAACTTGAGAGTATCATATGAATTTGAGTTAATTTAAAAATTTTCTTGAGTTTTTCCTGCACTATTATGCACATAGCATGTGTTCCTGTAGTTTTGAAATGCTTAGAACAAACTTATTAAGTTTAGAAGTTTAAGGTCTAAGAGCTGATTTGAGAGTTAACTGCAGGATAGGGTGAATGACAATACGAAGTGCATGATCTGTATAATATGTACGTTTTGTGAAAGAGTAGTTTGTTTCTTTTGTTTGTTTGTTTAAGAAAAAAAATTCGTGAGGGCAAAAAGAGCTACCTTCACTGTGATCAGTTAGGCCACTCATTGAGCGAGTGCTCTGGGTAAGGGTCCCTACAGTGTATGTGTGAAAGCTAGTGTCCTTACACACACAAAAAAAAAAGAAGAAAATAGAAAAAAGTGATAAAAAGTTATTAAGTGATGAGTAGAGTTATTTATTTCTTGAATGTGGGGTGGCTAAAGGATTAGTAATCATGACCAGTGTAGGGGAAAGTTGAATGGAGAGCCTAATAAAGTTGATCCGGGTTTAGTAAAAATGAAGGGAACATAGGCTAATCACACACACACGTAGGAACACATAGGAAAGATTCTAAATTGCTCATTGAAGTATTATGTTTGAGTGTTTCCTATGATTCCCAAAATTTTCTCTTAAATCTTTGAGGCTTGAGTCTGATGTATGTGTAAGAACAATCCTATGTTTAATTCTATTTTTGCTCGGGAATAGCAAAAATTTAAGTTTGGGGGTGTTTCATAGCACACCAAATGTGTTATCCTTAGGCTTAATTATTGTTAGTTTTATGCTAATTTCAGGGCTTTTATGTGTGTTAATCATTGAATTTCAGGTTAAGAGCTTAAACAGGACAATTGGAGACATTTTGGATCACTCGGGATCGAAACGAGGCTTTTTGGAGCTAAAAATAATATAAATTGGAAGTAGAAGGATAACCCAAGCTAGTAGATCCGAAGTGATGGCGTTGCAACGCCCAACTTGCTGATTTTGTGCATTGAAGGATCATGCGGATAGCGTTGCAACGCTGCTTTGCAGCGTCGCAACGCTATCTCGATAAGAAGATTAGCGTGAAGAGTCGTGGCGAGGGCGTTGCAACGCCAGTTCAATAAAAGAAGGGCGCCTTAAGGTAGCAGTGTTGCAACGTCGTCCCTCGACAGTTTATTTATATGCCAGTCGCATAGGGCACAGCGTTGCAACGCTATCTCTAGCGTTGCAACCCTGTGTAGAGAAACATTATAAATAGAACATTGTATCTTCTTGCTAAAGGGAGTCGAATTTGATAGTCTTTGCACCCTAAATTCGAAATACACTCTGTAAGAAGACAAAAGTGAGCATTCCTTGAGAGCCAAAGCATTTGTGGAGGTTCGAGATCGTGATGGGAGCTCGGGGACGAGGGACCGACATCGACACATAAGTTTATTTTCCCTTTCTTTCAGATTGTAACACCGTTTTAAGACGTTTTCTATAACTTTTAGCTTGGTTTTATTGTGATTTAGAGTGGCTAAATGTTGTAGTTAGGATTTGAGTCACATGTTTATGACTTGTTTGCTTATGTATTGAATTTTGTTTTGTTGTTTATTTTTGGCAATTCATTCTTGAATTCTTTAATCTTGTTGGTTTAAGTGGACTCAAGAGAAAAAGCTTAGATTAGAGCAATATTGTCAAAACTGTTAGATGTCTGGCATGAGAATGACCTAGAAGTCTAAGGGAAACACATAGAGAAGTTGCTTAATGTCGTACATGCTTTTTGAAGTGAATGAAACTCCCACGCAACGGAAGACAATCGAATCGTCATGGTGAAGTTGTGCAATTGAATTTCATTAAAATTGATCTAACTATAGGTCAATTTTATTGAAATCATATTTGAATAACCATATATTATAAGATATCTCATATCTCATATCATAAATCACATTTGCAATATTGTGGATTTATTAAATTGAATCACATCCAATTTAATATCTCTCAACCTAATTTCTCCAATTAACCCTAATTCAACAATTAGGCTAACCTATAGTTTATTATGAATCTCATTCACATTAAACTATATATTATATCATTCATATCTCATATAAATGACATAAATGCCCTTTTAGTGAAATTGAACACTTCAATTCACACCAAAATAATAACCCTTCTTTTAACCCAGATTGAGTCAACCGAGGGACCTAATGGACCTACAGTGACGAGCTCCAATGATCCGATATTAACCTATCAAACTCTTTGACCCGGTTAATCAACATTCATTAGCTACGGTAACACTCCACTAAAGCCCGTAGCTGCACTCCCGTTAGTGTAGAATATTACGTGTCCAGTGATATAACCAATGCCCATTAGTCGACACTTCACAGGTTGTTCGTAGACACTGTTGGGTCAAATTACCGTTTTACCCCTACGTCTACTTCTTGCTCCTTAAGTCTCCCCTGCTCCTCTAATGAACAACAACGTTGTTATGGTCTAACCATACACAACAACCCTCTCGGGCCAGTGAGAGGGTGGGTGCCCGTTGTCCAAGCCATGGAGACAGCACTTAAGGGAACAACCCATCTTGTTTCCTAAAGGCGGGAACGAGTGAATTCCATCCCGCGTAGTTAAGTTTCCAACTCCCTACTTGGTCCTGTCCCTAAGAAGATAGCAATATTGGACAAATAACTGTGACCACCCTCACCCGTACTAGTCAAAGGACAACCCCCGCAGGCACGAATCCGTAACACGCTCTGGATTCAGGTCGAGTCACTAATGGTCATCTACGAAGTTATTAGTCCTTACTGTCAACGGTGATACATCAGTAGGTCTAATAATTCACGGTCCAGTCTTGTAAAATCTCATTGTACAGTATGCCCTCACTCGCATGTTAACCACATGAACGAGTCAAATCACCTCGTTTGTATCATGATACAAAGTGGGTCATATCCACATTGTATCAAGGATGAGGTCTCCAACCCCATCCATATACTGTAGACCGTTCGGGTCATTAACTCGAACGTGATCCTCCCTGTGTGTCCACTACACACCGTTCAAGTTCTAGTTCTCTTAAATATTCAATGACCTTGGAGCTTAGTTTGTTGGTCAAAGTTTGTATAAAATGCGAGACACAAAATGATGAAATGAATAACTCTTTATTAATTTCAAATAGTAATTTACTAACACGAGATTAGGACAAAACATCCCAACAAACTCCCACTTGGACTAAGATAGTGGAGGAAATACATTTCTGAAATGTACATAAATTACAATGAAGTAATCAATAAACTAGGGCATTGAATACCCGTTTACATATCTCCCACTTACCCTAGTCAGAAGAACTCGAAGACATAGACTCGCTAGGTGACCCTCAAACACCTCAGCGGTGAGGGGCTTTGTCAATGGATCAGTTACGTTGTACTCCGACGCTATTTGTGTGATTGTCACGCCGCCGCGGTGCACAATCTCCCGTATCAGGTCATACTTTCGCTCAATGTGTTTGCCTCTCTTATGGCTCCGAGGCTCCATGGAGTTGGCTACTGCACCACTGTTGTCACAAAACAGTGTGATCGGTAAGTTCATATTTGGAACAACTTCCATATCTGTCATGAACTTCTTAAGCCAAACAGCTTCCTCTGCAGCTTCACAAGCCGCAACGTATTCTGCTTCCATAGTGGAATCGGCGATGCATCCCTGCTTGATGCTTCGCCATACTACAACTCCTCCATTCGGAATGAAGGCTGACTCTGAAGTGGATTTCCTAGAATCCATATCGGTCTGAAAGTTAGAATCCGTGTATTCTGTAAGGATCAAATCCCCACCGCCATACACTAAGTTGTAGTTCCTTGTTCTCCTAAGATACTTGAGGATTGCCTTTACGGTCGTCCAGTGATCTAATCTTGGATTGAATTGATACCTACTGACAATCCCTACTGCATAACAGATGTCGGGCCTAGTATAAAACATGACATACATCAGGCTCCCTACAGCTAAAGCATAGGGGATCCATCTCATATCCTCAATCTCTTGAGGAGTCATAAGACACTGATCCTTAGACAGGTGAACCCCGTGCCTGAAAGGCAGCAAGCTCTTCTTGGAGTTCTGCATCTTATATCTAGACAACATCTTGTCAATATAAGACGCTTGAGACATGACTAGCGTTCTGTTCTTCCGGTTTCAGACTATCTAGATACCTAGAACATGCTGAGCTTCTCCTAAATCTTTCATTTGGAATTGCGAAGCTAGCCATTTCTTTACGTCAGTGAGAAATTCTACCTTATTCCCAATTATAAGAATATCATACACGTATAATATCAGAAATGCGAAAGTTTTGTCAATGATTTTCTTGTAAACACAAGGTTCGTCAACATTCGGATCAAAGCCATACGATTTGATTGCCTCATCAAACCTTATATTCTAAGACCTCGAGGCTTGTTTCAGTCCATAAATAGACCTATGAAACCGACAAACCTTTTGCTCTTTGCCTTGGGCAATGAACCCTTTAGGCTGGTCCATGCAGATAGTTTCGTTAAGGTTTCCATTCAGAAAGGCGGTCTTTACATCCATCTGCCATACCTCATAGTCATAATACACGGCAGTGGCCAGAAGGATCCTGATCGACTTTACCATGGCAACAGGTGAAAAAGATTCCTCATAGTCAACCCCTTCGACCTGGGTAAAACCCTTTGCCACTAGTCGTGCTTTGAAGGTTTGCACCTTCCCATCTACGCCACGCTTACGCTTCTAGATCCATTTGTACCCAATAGGTTTTACCCCATCCGGTTGATCCACAAGCTCCCAGACAGAATTGAAGTACATCGACTCCATTTCTTGGTCCATCGATTTAATCCATTCGTCCTTGTCAACATCAGCCATAGCCTTATCATAGGTCAATGGATCCTCGTAGTCATGTAACGTTCAGGCTGTCTCACAGCCCTCCCACTACGTCGAGGCATTCCCAACTCTTGGGAACAGACTTGACTTGTCGTGCTAGGATCAACAACACTTGTTGATGTACTAGCCCCATCAACAACTCTTGTTGATGTACTGTCCATTTCGTTTAACACGATTTTGCTTCTAGGTAAATGATCCCTGATGTGGTCTTCCTCAAGGAAAGTGGTGTTTGTCGACACAAGCACCCTATTTTCCTTAGGATCATAGAACAAACCACCTCTGGTCTCTTTTTGGTAACAAACGAATAGGCACAATTTTGAACGGGGTTCCAACTTCTTTAAGTTTGACACCAACACGTGGGTCGGGCATCCCCAAATTCTGAAATGGTGTAAACTACCTTTATGGTCAGTCCAGAGTTCGAAAGGTGTTTCACAAACACTGCTCGATTTGAACACTGTTTCAAAATGTAAACCGCATCTCCATTGCGTAACCCAAAAAGAATCGGGGAGACGAGCATAGCTCATCATCGACCGAATCATGTCCAACGAGGTTCTGCTTTCTCCTCTCGATACACCATTACATTTGTGGCATACCGGTGTTGAGAGTTGGAACGTAATTGCGTGTTCTATCATATAGTCCTGGAATTCAGTGTCCATATACTCTCCACCTCGATTCGATCGAACTGTTTTTATGGTTTTACCTAACAGGTTCTCAACCTTAGTCTTGTACTCCTTGAACTTTTCGAGAGTTTTTGGACTTCTTCTACATTAGGTAAATATACCCATAACTCGAATAATCATCAATGAATGATAATAAGTATTCAGAACCTCCTCGCGCTTTAACACTCATTGGACCACAGAGGTCGAATGTATAAGCTCAAAGGGCTTCTTGGCTCTATATCCTTTTCCACTAAAAGGACGTTTGGTCATTTTGCCTTCGAGGCATGACTCACATACCTGCAAAGAGTTTTCTTCCAACTGACTTAGAAGTCCACTCTTCACTAGTCTCTCAATCTTATTGAGATTAATGTGGCATAACCTTAGATGCCAAGGATGGGCATTTTCTTTGGAGAAACCTTAACTCTCTTAGTTCGTGTTTTCGCAGATTTTATATAATTCAAAGATTCAAAACACTTTTAGTGAATTTTGTTTCAAAACATACAAATTAGACTCAAGTGAAGCTGAACAAATCAAATTGTCTTTGAAAGAAATAAATGCTTTATTATTATCAAAGGAAATTGAGATACAATGTTCAATAAGATAAGAAATAGAAACAAGGTTTCTAGTAAACCCTGGGACTATATAAATATTGTCCAACAATAAGTAATTCCTGCAAAAATAGAGCTTCACTTTGTCGATCGTTGCAGCAGAGACTATCTCCCCGGATCCAACCCGTAGAGTGACCTCACCCTCTCGCAGCGGCTGCCAGGAATCAATTCCCTGAAAAGAAGAACAAACGATGTTAGTGACGATTGAATCTAAAACCAGGTAGAGTCACAACTCTCCACTAAACAAGTTTCAGTTACCAGTAAATCACATTTACCTTGATTCTTCCTCTCTGTAAGGAACTTGGGATAGTTTCTCTTCCAGTGGTCGTCCCCATTGCAGTGGAAACACTTTCCTTTCTCTACAACTTCCTTGAACTTCTTGCCCTTTTGGGCGGCAGCTCGGTCAGCTTTACCCCTCTTCATCTTCTTCTTCCCTTTCGGACGAGAAGGAGCAGCATGAGTTTAGTCCCAGAGGTCGAACCCTATGATAAGACACTGTAGGCAACATTTGCCTCCTTCCCAGGTGCCCCGATCCTCATCAAGGACTGGAAATTCTGTAGCTCATTGAGGAGGGTAGTCAGAGTGTAGCTAATTTTGGTATAAAGCTGACCTGGCTCGACTCGTCGATCGAAGCTCCATTCATCTCCGCCAGATTAAAGTGGGCCATCATGTCTAGAACATGTTCACGATGCACGACCCTTCTTTCATTCGCATGCGTTGAAGGCGTGTTTGAGTGGATCGTGCTCGACACGAAAGGATCGTTGTCCAAACATGTCTTGCAACGAATCCATGATCTCCTTAGCGTTGACCATCAACTCATGCTTCTTTGCCAAGACGTCAGATAAGCTCGCAATGATGTAGACCTTGGCCTTTTCATCGACCCTGATACATCGATCGTAAGCATCATGAACACTTCGTGATGCGATCGAGCTCTCGCAGAATCGAGGACACTCCTCGCAGTTACGAACTTCGTGTCGATTACATTAAAATTGTGTTGATATTATTCTTCCATGTTTGGAAGTTATCTCCCACTAGTTTGTCGGAAGCTAGTAAAACGATTATTGAGCTAGACATATTTTTAGCTGAAAAAATCAAATAAATTTTGTCTCAGTCTCGCATAAACTTTTGAAAACCAATCAAGTTTTAGCAAAATTTAATCCTATGATCCCTAGTTCATTTAAAATTTGTAAAGATATCCTAAAGGTTTTGAATGACCGCCACCAGAAGGGTGAATGTAAACACTCTCTCCTCAGATTTGAGACTTTCTCGACTGCACCCTAATCCTAGAATAACTCTTATTCCATTAGGCATCCAGTTACCATCATTTGGTCGAATTCATTAACACTTAACGAATTTTGTGAGTGTCACCCTCAATCTTTAAGTTTCCAAGTATCCGTCCAAACAATAGTCACCGAAGGGTGAACCACGAAGGAAAACCAACAAAGAAACTGTATCCCTTTCGGGAATTCACGGTGTTCCGACTCCCATGATCAAGGCCCTCCGAAGGGATTGTCTGGTCCAGGCCAAACTAGCAGGAATATCATAGGAGTCTCACGGTGTGAATCGAAAGAAGAGACCGTGGGTCCCGTTTTCACAGGTCCCGCTCCCACTCACTAAGAGTACTCTCTCCATCCACGTTGATATTGACCCATACAAATACCATCTGAAGGGGGACGCTCCCATTTGCGCCACGAGGTCGAGTATGGGTCTCACGGTGCAGACTTAACGGAGATTTGTGGTCGAAAATTAAATGTATCTCATACACTATATTTCCTCCCACTCAAAAATTTATAATTTTCGGGATTGACCTAGATAAACCGACGAAAATTTACCTAAGTCTACTAATATAACTCTTATATGGTATTTAGCTTAAGTTTATAATCACATTATTACTTAGGTCTATGTGAGTAAATTAATCAACTTTTAATTAACGACACTCACGATAAGTATAATCTAAGAATCTTCGGACCGAATTCACTCCCAGGTCGGTTTCCAGGTAGGGGTGTTCCGCAAGCGTCAACTTGAATACCCCAGCTTTAAACAAAACCTTCCTTATACAGAGTTACTAATCAGTCGCCATTCAAAGACTATACTTTGATTTCGTAATTCTAATCTTATTAGAACTAGAAAACCTAAGTCTAATTATTCAAGTTCTAAACACTTTAAAACTAATAATTAACTTATGTTGCATGCATTTTTATGTTATAGTGCTTGATCATTCATCACATGAATAACTATATACTATAACATAAATAATTCATCACATGAAATAAAATGCAAAAGCATACTTTAATCTAAAAAATATAACACTTACATTAATTAAATTAAAACATGCATTTAATTATATCATAACTCTTATAATATAACCTATCATGCAAACTATATATTATAACTCTAATAATATAAATGATGCATGAAATGTTTAACATAAGGTGGGATTTTAAATCTATATGACATACATTATGCACATAGAAGTTAATTAAATCATACATCACATGCATAAAATAATTAAATAGCAAAAATGGACCGGTTTTGGAACTTAGGGACATTTATTTAATTAAATAACATTAATATAACTTTTAATATTATTTAATAAAATAAATTAAAACAAATAACGGGCCCTTACATTGATCATATCAACATAAATTGTAAATCTAAACTTAAAGTGCCAAAACCGAAAACATCCATCATGCAAACCAACAATTTATCTCATAAATTAAGGCAATACCCACCTAATTTCAACGAAAAAAAGTGCACAACATCGAACCAACAAATGGCTCGGATACCAATTGAAGGGAATGAAACTCCCACGCAGCGGAAGACGCTCGAATGGTCATGGTGAAGTTGTGCAATTGAATTTCATTAAAATTTATCTAACTCTTAAATGTAGGCTAAACATGCATAAAATGGAAAGAAATATCAGTATGTACTTACTTGTTGAAGACATGCTTCGATTTTTCCTTTCCGTTCACGAACTCTTCGTGTTCTCCTAACGATCTTGAACCCTTCTCTCGAACAAAGATCGAACACAACCCTTCGACTTCTCGGTTGTTCTTCTTTTGGAAAAAGAAAGTTGGTGGGAACTTCTTTTGTTTTGGTTTTGTGAGGAGAAAAGTAGAGAGAATTTGTGAGAGAGAGCTTTCTCTTCTTTTGGTGAGAATTCCAAAAATGAGAGAATGAATTGAACAACCCTTCTTGCAAAGGGTTTTAAATAATGGAGATAGGTGGAGTTGAAATCTCCACCTATTTACCATTTTACCACAACTATAGGTTATGGAAATCATATTTGCATAACCATATATTATAAGATATCTCATATCACAAATCACATTTACAATATTGTGGATTTATTAAATTGAATCACATCAAATTTAATATCTCTCAACCTAATTTCTTCAATTAGCCCTAATTCAACAATTAGTCTAACCTATAGTTTATTATGAATCTCATTCACATTAAACTATATATTATATCATTCATATCTCATATAAATGACATAAATTCTCTTTCAGTGAAATTGAACACTTCAATTCACACCAAAACAGTAACCCTTCTTTTAACCCTGATTGAGCCAACCGAGGGACCTAATGGACCTACAGTGACGAGCTCCAATGATCCGAGATAAATCTATCAAACTCTTTGACCAAGTTAATCAACATTCATTAGTTATGGTAACACTCCACTAAAGCCCGTAGCTGCACTCCGGTTAGTGCAGAATATTACGTGTCCACTGATATAACCAATGCCCATGAGTCGACCATTCACAGGTTGTTCGTAGACACTATTGGGTCAAATTACCGTTTTACCCCTGTGTCTACTTCTTGCTCCTTAAGTCCCCACGACTCCTCTAATGAACAACAACGTTGTTATGGTCCGACCATACACAACAACCCTCTCGGGCGAGTGAGAGGGTGGGCGCCCGTTGTCCAAGACCTGGAGACAACACTTAAGGGAACAACCCCTCTAGTTTCCCTAAAGGCGGGAACGAGTGAATTCCATCTCGCGTAGTTAAGTTCCCAGCTCTCTACTTGGTCAATGGATCCTCGTAGTCATGTAACGTTCAGGCTGTCTCACAGCCCTCTGATAACTCACCATAAAGGAGTTATTTTACTAGAATTTTAGTATTTAATCCACTTGAATTGCATTTAATTTAGTGATCCTCATGTTATTTTATCCCTAAATAACGTGTGTTAGCTTTGAATCTTGAATTTAAGCATTAGGTGCAAAAAGAATTAATTTCGATGTTTTTTATGCTTTAATTTAAGAAATTTAGAAAAATAAGCTAACAGTAATTAACGACCGAAAAACGAGACTTTTAATTCTAGAAAAATCCTATCATATTTATTGGGTCCATATTTTAATTAATGAATTTATTAGGATTTTTCTATGTGCAGGAGATGTTTGAAAATTACAGGAACCCTAAGGGCATTTTAGACATTTTACCCAAAGGGTAAGATGGTCTTTTTACCCCTAAGGGCATTTTTGTAAATTATAGAGTTAGGGTAACACCATCTTGTATAAGGAGGCTAGGGTTCACAAGTGCCAAAGGAGTTGGAGAAGGAGTAGTCGCAAAAAAAAGGAAGAGACCGAGAGAGAACGGGCGATTGCTACAGCAAAGGTGTGCATTGGAGAGGAAAATCGTGAAGGTTCCATTGCTGTAGCAATCGTACGAGTGAGGAAAAATTGAAGATTCAGGGTGTTATATGCTGCAGAAGCAAAACCGAGAGGCCATTGTTGTAACAAAATTGAGAGTGCAGTTCGATTTTCACAGATGTCATTCACGAAATTTGTGATTACCGGCGATCCAACCGTTGGATTTTACTAAAACTTTGTCAGCCTGTTGAGGACTCATAGAGCTCCCATTTGAACGGTTGGATCGTGGTTTCGAGCTTCCCTGTGTCAGATATCGCAGTCACATTGGGCGACAACAGCAGTTCGGTTTTTCACAGACGATGCTCACAAAGTTGTCGTTTGCCGGAGTTTCAACCGTTGGATCGTGCTGAAACTTTGCCAGATTATTCAAGACTCATAGGGCTTTACTTTGAACGGTTGGATCGTCGTTCTGAGCTTCGGTGGATGAGATATCGCTGTCGCACAGAACCTGCAAAACTAAAATCTGCTACTATGGTCTGCTGTCTTTGGTGGTATCTTTTGCTTCGTGTCATTACCTCTCCTAATCTCTAATTGTTAATGTTGTTTTTCCGCTATTGGACACATATTTAAGACTATTTTTGTTCACTATTTTAGACCGAATTCGTGACTGTTTTTAGGCTAGAATTGTGACTGATTTATGATAAATTTGTGAACACCATTGGGTTGTTTTCTTGAATTCTTTGATGGATAAAAACATGCATCAATTAGAAGTTTATGAGTTAATTTCCATCATGAACTGAACTTCTTTAGGCAAGGGTTAGGTTGTTTTAATGTAATTTTGGATTAAATTTATGGTTGATGCCATTAATTGAATTTATGAAATTTTATTAAATTTAACGGTGCATGAGAATTAAAATTGACCTTTTTAACTTCTCTATAATTCATAAACTTGGGAAAGCTAATGACTTAGAAAACTAAAATTTCATTCTAGGATTATTGAGTTGATTAGGGATAATTAACCCACCTAGAACCTAAAATCATGGGCATAATTTAGATCACAATTGGGAAATTGTAGGTTTTAAAACTTAGTGATTTTGGAAGAATCATTTGAATGCATGTGTAGGTAAATTCAAGGCATCACTCAAAATTTATTCAAATCGAACATTAGAACTCTAACCTAACCTTGAGCCTATTTTTCATTACAAATCTCATCTCTTGTATCTCCCCTCTTGTTTGCATTCTCCTCTCCCCTCATTTAAATTTACTTATTTTCTTGAGTCTAGTCTTATCTTGTCTTACTTATCACATCTGTTTATCTACTATAGGAAATTGCACACTCATGCATTGCACTAAAATAAGGAAAATTTGCTAGGACACTCACTAATTTAGGTCTAACTAGTCCTCGTGGGATCGATACTTTTAACTTATCACTTGCTGCTCTCGACCGTGTATACTTGCACGTCGTAAAAGTGTCGGGGTTTTATTCTAATTTGCATTAGTTTAGGGCATCCGATATTTTCGCATCACCCTCCCACTACGTCGAGGCATTCCCAACTCTTGGGAACAGACTTGACTTGTCGTGCTAGGATCAACAACACTTGTTGATGTACTAGCCCCATCAACAACTCTTGTTGATGTATTGTCCATTTCGTTTAACACGATTTTGCTTCTAGGTAAATGATCCCTGATGTGGTCTTCCTCAAGGAAAGTGGTGTTTGTCGACACAAGCACCCTATTTTCCTTAGGATCATAAAACAAACCACCTCTGGTCTCTTTTGGGTAACAAACGAATAGGCACAATTTTGAACGGGGTTCCAACTTCTTTAAGTTTGACACCAACACGTGGGTCGAGCATCCCCAAATTCTGAAATGGTGTAAACTACCTTTATGGTCAGTCCAGAGTTCGAAAGGTGTTTCACAAACACTGTTCGACGGAACGCTGTTCAAAATGTAAACCGCAGTCTCCATTGCGTAACCCCAAAAAGAATCAGGGAGACGAGCATAGCTCATCATCGACCGAATCATGTCCAACAGGGTTCTGTTTCTCCTCTCTAATACACCATTCTGTTGTGGCATACCAGGTGTTGAGAGTTGGAACGTAATTGCGTGTTCTATCATATAGTCCTGGAATTCAGTGTCCATATACTCTCCACCTCGATCCGATCGAACTGTTTTTATGGTTTTACCTAACAGGTTCTCAACCTTAGTCTTGTACTCCTTGAACTTTTCAAGAGTTTCAGACTTCTTCTACATTAGGTAAATATACCCATAACTCGAATAATCATCAATGAATGATACGAAGTATTCGTAACCTCCTCGCGCTTTAACACTCATTGGACCACAGAGGTCAGAATGTATAAGCTCAAAGGGCTTCTTGGCTCTATATCCTTTTCCACTAAAAGGACGTTTGGTCATTTTGCCTTCGAGGCATGACTCACATACCTGCAAAGAGTTTTCTTCCAACTGACTTAGAAGTCCACTCTTCACTAGTCTCTCAATCCTATTGAGATTAATGTGGCATAACCTTAGATGCCAAGGATGGGCATTTTCTTTCGGAGAAACCTTAACTCTCTTAGTTCGTGTTTCTGCAGTTTTATATAATTCAGTATTCAAAACACTTTTGACTGAATTTTGTTTCAAAACATACAAATTAGACTCAAGTGAAGCTGAACAAATCAAATTGTCTTTGAAAGAAATAAATGCTTTATTATTATCAAAGGAAATTGAGATACAATGTTCAATAAGATAAGAAATAGAAACAAGGTTTCTAGTAAACCCTGGGACTATATAAATATTGTCCAACAATAAGTAATTCCTGCAAAAATAGAGCTTCACTTTGTCGATCGTTGCAGCAGAGACTATCTCCCCGGATCCAACCCGTAGAGTGACCTCACCCTCTCGCAGCGGCTGCCAGGAATCAATTCCCTGAAAAGAAGAACAAACGATGTTAGTGACGATTGAATCTAAAACCAGGTAGAGTCACAACTCTCCACTAAACAAGTTTCAGTTACCAGTAAATCACATTTACCTTGATTCTTCCTCTCTGTAAGGAACTTGGGATAGTTTCTCTTCCAGTGGTCGTCCCCATTGCAGTGGAAACACTTTCCTTTCTCTACAACTTCCTTGAACTTCTTGCCCTTTTGGCAAATTTCGATCGGCTTTACCCCTCTTCATCTTCTTCTTCCCTTTCGGGAGAAGAAGAGCAGCGAGTTTAGTCCAGAGGTCGAACCCCTATGATAAGACTGTGAGGCAACATTTGCCTCGGACTTAGGTGCCCGATCCTCATCAAGGACTGGAAATTCTGTAGCTCATTGAGGAGGGTAGTCAGAGTGTAGCTAATTTTGGTCATAACAACATTGCTACGAAACTGAAGGAAACTCTTCGGAAGAGTCTCTAGTATAAAGCTGACCTGGCTCGACTCGTCGATCGAAGCTCCATTCATCTCCGCCAGATTAAAGTGGGCCATCATGTCTAGAACATGTTCACGGACAGACGACCCTTCTTTCATTCGTGCGTTGAAGACGTGTTTGAGTGGATCGTGCCTGACCTGAAAGGACTGTTGTCCAAACATGTCTTGCAACGAATCCATGATCTCCTTAGCGTTGACCATCAACTCATGCTTCTTTGCCAAGACGTCAGATAAGCTGGCAATGATGTAGACCTTGGCCTTTTCATCGACCCTGATACATCGATCGTAAGCATCATGAACACTTCGTGATGCAGTCGAGCTCGGCAACTGAGGACACTCCTCAGTAAGCACGAACTTCAGGTCGTCAGTTACTAAAATTGTGTTGATATTATTCTTCCATGTTTGGAAGTTATCTCCCACTAGTTTGTCGGAAGCTAGTAAAACGATTATTGAGCTAGACATATTTTTAGCTGAAAAAATCAAATAAATTTTGTCTCAGTCTCGCATAAACTTTTGAAAACCAATCAAGTTTTAGCAAAATTTAATCCTATGATCCCTAGTTCATTTAAAATTTGTAAAGATATCCTAAAGGTTTTGAATGACCGCCACCGAAGGGTGAACAGAAACACTCCTCCTCTAGGACGAGACTTTCTCGACCAGACCCTAATCCTAGAATAACTCTTATTCCATTAGGCATCCAGTTACCATCATTTGGTCGAATTCATTAACACTTAACGAATTTTGTGAGTGTCACCCTCAATCTTTAAGTTTCCAAGTATCCGCGTCAAACAATAGTCACCAAGGGTGAACCACGAAGGAAAACCAACAAAGAAACTGTATCCCTTTCGGGAATTTACGGTGTTCCGACTCCCATGATCAAGGCCCTCCGAAGGGATTGTCTGGTCCAGGCCAAACTAGCAGGCAGATCATAGGAGTCTCACGGAGTCTCACATTAGTTTATTGCATGTGTCAAATAAGTTATTAACTTGTGAAGTCAATTTCCTCCAATTCTATCATATTCGTGTCTCCACTTGTTTGTCTATCGTTTATCTTTGTTTTCACCATCTATCCATGTTATGTTACTTTAGCTAAAATTGAGAATTAGTATCATGATAATTAATTAACCTAGAAACCCATTCCCGAGGACGATACGTGGAACTCTCAAATCACTATACTAAAACTTGAACCGTACACTTGCGGTATTGCATTATTAATTTTACGCAATAGATGGGAACTCAGGAATCTAAAGATAGAGGGTTACACTCACGGGATTCATTAAGAGTTAATGAGTTCACCGAAAAATGGTACATAGACGCCTATAGGGATAAGAGTTATTCTGGAATTAGGGTCTGGTTGAAATAGTTTCGTCCTAGAGGAGAAGTGATTGCAATTTTAAATGACTTAGGGATCATAGATTAAATTTGCTAAAAAATGATTGGATTTCACAAATTTTTTTGCGAGAAAGTAAGACACGGTTTTTGTGTTTTTAGCAAAAATGTCAAGTTCAATTATCGTTCTTTTAGTCTCGGACAAATTAATCGGCGATAACTTTCAATCGTAGAAAAACAATATCAACACAATGTTAGTTACTGACGACCTAAAATTCGCGTTCACTGAGAAGTGTCCTCAGGTGTCAGGCCCGACAGTGGCACGAAGTGTTTGTGACCCATTCGATAAGTGGAACAAGGCCAATGAAATGACCAAGGTCTGAAGGGATATGTTCACATAAAAATTCACAAAACAGAAAACTAAAGCTAAGACTAATTATGAAAGCACGATAGAATAAGGGATTACCTTTGAAGGCACTGTTCTTCTTGTAATCCTCTCACCGTCTACTATCTCCATGTTCTCAACGATTGAACACCTCCAATGCGTCTTCTCAGTTGTTCTCTTGGAGAGGGAGAGAGGTGGGATCTCTTTATGGAGAGAAAATGGATTGTTGAGGGAAAACTTGAGAGATGTGAGATCTTGGAACTTTTGCCAAATCTTGCAAATGAGTTAAGTGTCCTAAAATGCATCCAAAATGATGCTTATATAGGAATTGTGGGTGGAGACAAAATCTCAACCCATTATGCCATAACTTCCACAATATATGCATTATGCAAAATCAATTTGCATAATTGCATAATATAAGGTATCATATACCTTATTATGCAAATCATTTTTGTATAATGTGGAATATCAAATTGAATCAAATTTAATTTCATATCTCTCAAATTAATTTCTCAAATTATGCCTTAATTCCATTATTAGGCAATAATAAGGTTCATCATTAATCATATTCACATTGAACTATACATTATATCAATTATATTATAATTGACGTAATTCCCGAAATTGTATTTGAACACTTCAAATTCATTCCAAAACTTTATACCCTCATTCAATTCCATGTTGTGCCAACCGAGGGACCTAATGGACCCACAGATCATGAGCTCCAACAGTACGAGATCAACTGATCAAACTCTTTGATCCCGTTAACCAACATCCGTTAACTATGAGTCACACTACTATAGACTCGTAGTTGCACTCTCCTCACTCTAGGACAAGTTGTGTCCATTGATTTAACCAATACCTGTGAGTCAACCCTTCACTAGTTGTTCGTAGTCACAGCTGGGTTAAATTACAGTTTTACCCCTATGACTACTTCTTGCTCCTTAAGCACCACTGATCCTACAATGAACAACAAGTTTATGGTCTGACCATAAACTATATCCCTCTCGAACAAGCAAGAGGGAGGGGCCCCATTGTTCAAGTCCTGGATACAGTTCTGAAGGGAAAAACTTGTCTAGTTACACTAGTTCGGGAACGAGTGAATTCCTTCTTGCGAAGTTAAGTCCCCAACTCCCTACGAGGTTTCGTCCCTAAGAAGGTAGGCATATTGAGTCGACAACTGTGGCCATTCTCACTCGTACTAGTCTAAGGATAAACCCTGCAGATAGGAGTTCATAACTCGCTCAAGATTCAAGTTAAGTTGTGACGACCACAACCACAGGTACTAATTATTTATTGTATTTGACGTTCAATCGTTAATTTATTGTTTAAGAAAAAGAAAGAGGGAAGAAGCAATGGCATATTGGTGTTTAATGTCTAAATTAGGGTTATAACTAGCACTAGAAGTTTAACCTAATTTGCTAGTATATAAGGTCTTTAAGTGAAGTTGGAAGAGAGAAAAACCCTAGCCTACATTGGTGATCACCTTCTTCTCCTTACATCTAGCCCTAGACCTAACCCTAATTTTTCTCTTTTAGTTTGCCTAGCGGAAACCTAACTTATCCTTCACGTTGTCGCCGCTCGCGAAGTCTTTGCGTCATTATCCCTGCCGCCGAGCACGCTAGGTCCGCCGGACTTCACGCCGCTCACCCCATTCAGTCAACGGCAGCCGAAGACGCCCCAGCCACCCACGCAAACGCCTCACGCGAACCCCCGATCGTAAGCTCGTGCGCCGCGCTGCCCTCAAGACGAAACTACTCGCGCCCGCAGCCGGAGTTCGCCAGCCGTAGTTGAAGTTGTATCTCGGAAACTCCTCGCAAGCCGCCGCCTGTGCCGGACCTCACCTTGCTGCGTTCATTGGCGCCGGGAGTTCCAGCGATCGCAAGATTCCGCCCGTCCACCAGAGCCTCCACGAACGCGTTTCACGAGCAACAGCCACCCTTGAAGCCGATCGTCCGCTCGCGAACGCCTGCATCGTGCCGGAGCTCGAGCGTGAGCCGTCGCCGGTCACGAACCGTCCTCCGAGCTGCAGTTTTCTACCAGCCGATCGTGACTGCAGCAGCCGTCAACGTTCAACGTCGCCTCCGATCACCACGCCGGCCAACGATATCTTACAGCAACGGAGTACAGCCCGGTGAGTGTTTGTGTTGATTTTCAGTTTGAGAAAGAGGGTTATACGTGCCTTATTGAATGTTAAAACGATAAACAGAGAACGTAGGCCACGATTCTGAACACAACTTTCAGGGATCAAGGATGGAGCGGAATTGAGGGTCAAACGTCGAGACGAACTAAGGGATACTAGGTTGTCACACTGAGCTTGAGGTGAGCGGAGCACGAAACCTTATGAACATAAATTAGGTATCTTTACTTTATGGAATCGGTGTAAGTTAGAGAATAATTTCGGACTGTTGTGCGATTCAGGTTCTACTGAAGGAAGTGTAGGCAAGGAGTTCGATTAGGTTTTGGAGCGAAGTCGGAACTAAGGTAAGGGACCTTGTGCCGAACTTTTTAATGGGATTTGAAGAAAATGATTTTCATGATTTCATGCGAAATTAGTTTATAATTTTCATATGAAAATCTACAGATATTATCGTGAGAATACTTAATATTTTATGTGCAAATATTTCAATGCTTCATGTGGAAATAAACTATTATTTTATGTGAGAATATTCTCGTATTCTATGTAAAAGTATTCCAGTATTTCATGTGAGAATATGATGATGAATTCGTATGAGAATATTTTATGTTTTCCTACAAAGTATGATCTTCAAGCTGTCTATGAGAAAGGTATGATTTGCATAGTGATAATGATGCTTGTGACATGTACACTATGATTATGAGAATGATGGGACCTCATGCATGTTATGTATGTCACGAATTGAACACAAATGAAAAGTGTGGACATTGGAATCCACGAGATCGGTATGTGCATGGTCAAACATGCAATAGAGACCCTATGGGTCAAATTATTACAGGGTCCGTGAGGACTCAAAACGAAATGACTCGGGATGACCGATCGGCCACACCATTTAAAAAAGGAAGTCATGGATTAAAGACGACAATTAAAAAGGAAGTCATGGATTAAAGACACGACAATTAAAAAGGAAGTCATGGATTAAAGACACGACAACATGAGAAAGTTTTAGGTCCCGCATATGTATATTACGAATAAGTTTAAAGGTCATGATTGTATGTGTATGCATATCCCAAACCTCGTTAGCGAGGTTACTTACTAGGTATTGTTTTGCAATACTCACCCTTTCTTTTAAAAATGTTTTTTTGTAAAGGAAAGGGCGTGCAGGGGCGAGTGTGGGGAGCGTTACTAAAACCATGGGGACCGATATGTTTTCGCATATTCTTGTTTTAAAGCGATGTTGTCTCTATGTTTCATTTGGAGTTTAAATTTACTTACAGTTTTAATAGGCCATGCTAAATCGATGCTTTTATATCATTTTTAAATGATTTGATTTGGGATCCCTGAAACTATTTATGTTGGTTGGAAATTACTTTTAAGATCTTTTATCTCTTGGCCTATAAATGCATGCATGTGTAGTAATGTCCCTAGGAGTTGGTCATAGAAAAGTAGGGGCGTTCTGATGGCACAAAGCGGCGATTATCAGTGATAGAACACGAATCGCACAAATGATTTGCGATTTCAGTTCTAAATGTCGCGGCCGATGCCCTCTCGAGAGGAAGCAGTGCATACCTCAAAGACGAGTTACCAGCGAGAGAGCAGATTCTACAGCGAGTTTGCTCGAGCTGAAATTGCGATCGGTAGGAAAGACCACGGCTCGATTAGCTCGATTAACGGTACAACCAACCTTAAGGCAGCGCATCGTTGAGTCTCAGCAGGGAGACCCTCAGTTAGTGGAAAAACTTACTGCAGTAACTACAGGTGAGTTGGCAGAGTTTTCCCTATCCACAGATGGAGGATTATTATTTCAGGGACGATTATGTGTGCGTGGACGATGACAAATGGCCAAATCTTGAGCGAGGCCCACAACTCACCATTTTCTATGCATCTGGCAGTACCAAGATGTATCGAGATCAGCTTGATCATTTTGGTGGTGTAACATGAAGCGCGACGTAGCAGAGTTTGTCAGCAAGTGTTTGACTTGTCAGCAGGTGAAGGCACCTAGGTAGAGACCCGCAGGATTACTGCAACCGTTGCATGTACCTCAGTGGAAATGGGAGGAGATCTCTATGGATTTCATAGTTGGACTGCCTAGAACCTTACGAGGTTACTCGGTAATTTGGGTCATAGTGACATGATTAACCAAGTCAAGACATTTTATACTGAGGAAACCCACCTATTCTCTGAGATAAGTGGGCTAGCTTTACCGGAAGAGATAGTCCGTTTGCATGGGATTCGATTAAGATTATTTGAGCGAGGATCCACGTTTCACCTCCAACTTCTAGAGGAGTTTACTGAGAGCGTTAGGTTCGCGATTGAACTTTGAGATGCTGACTTTTCATCCACAGGCGGATGGGATGGATGACGAGCGTTTAAACCGGATATTAGAAGATATGTTGCGAGCTTGCACTTTAGACTTCCGGTAGTTGGGACACTCATTTGCATTTGATGGAGTTCGCTTACAATATGATTATCGATCGACCATCGGAATGGCTCCATTTGAAGCTCTCTATGGGAAGCGTTGCGAAACTCCGTCTTACGGGAGGAGGTTGGTGAACGCCGCGATTATTGGGCCCGAGTTGGTACAGTCACAAATGAGGCAATACAAAAGATTAGGGCGCGAATGCAGACCGCCCAAGTCAGACAAAAGAATTATGCCGACACGAGACGAAGGGACCTAGAATTCGATGTTGGGGACCACGTATTTCTTAAGGTGGCCCCAATGAAGGGAATTCTAAGGTTTGGCCGAAAGGGGAAATTGAGTCCGCGGTTCATCGGACCGTTTGAGATTTTAGAGAGGATTGGTGCGCGTGGCCTCTGATTAGCTTTGCGCGCCTTCCCTTCAGTGGTTCACAATGTGTTTCATGTCTCCATGTTGAGGAAGTACGCCCTGCATCCGACTCATGTCGTGAGACTTGAACCATTGCGATAATGAAGATCCGAGTTATGGCGAGCGCCAGCACACAAATTATTGCAAGAGATCGAAAGACCCTCCGTAACCATGAGATCAACTTAGTTAAAGTGTTATGGCAAAACCACCGCACGGAAGAAGCCACCTGGGAGCGAGAAGAGGAAGTACGAGCTAAATACCCAGAATTATTTCCAGAATAGGAACTTTCGAGGACGAAAGTTCTTAAGGAGGGAAGATTGTGACGACCACAACCACAGGTACTAATTATTTATTGTATTTCATGTGACGCCCGAGGAAGAGGGTACATGAACGAACCGAATCCACATCTGAATGAGAGGGATCCTGAGGATATAAAAGTATGGTGCCCGAGGAAGAGGGGTACATGAGAGTGATCATGAGGATATGAAAGTATAGTTGAGAAAAGCTTAAAAGAATTGATAGCTACTACTTATACCAACAAGGTGCACCTTCCTTTTCGGTGGCTCAATCATAGGAACTCCATAGTTAAGCGTGCTTAGCTTGGAGCAATCTTATATTGGGTGACCTCGTGGGAATTTTCCTAGGGAGCATGTGAGTGAGGACAAAGCATCTTTGAAAGGGACCCGTGTTGGTGCGTGGGGATAGTGTCTTCACTCTTACAAGCGGTCATGGATGATATAGTGACGCGGCCAGTCGCAGAGGATCCGGGCACAGGGCGTTACAAATGGTATCAGTGGAACCTCTCCCGAGAAGATGTGGTTCGGGACGCAACCAAGGCGGAAGTGGTGGGCATGTGGCGCCCGAGGAAGAGGGTACATGAACGAACCGAATCCACATCTGAATGAGAGGGATCCTGAGGATATAAAAGTATGGTGCCCGAGGAAGAGGGGTACATGAGAGTGATCATGAGGATATGAAAGTATAGTTGAGAAAAGCTTAAAAGAATTGATAGCTACTACTTATACCAACAAGGTGCACCTTCCTTTTCGGTGGCTCAATCATAGGAACTCCATAGTTAAGCGTGCTTAGCTTGGAGCAATTTTATATTGGGTGACCTCGTGGGAATTTTCCTAGGGAGCATGTGAGTGAGGACAAAGCATGCTGAAAGGACCCCGTGTTGGTCTGTGGGGATAGTGTCTTCACTCTTACAAGCAGTCATGGATGATATGGTGGCGTTGCCAGGTCGCAGGAGATCCTGGGCCTGGGGCGTTACATAAGTAACTAATGGTCATTATTGAATTATTAGCCCTAATCTATCAACGACGTTACTAGAGTGGTAACAATTCATGGTCTGGTCTTGTACAATCTCATCCCACTAGATGCCCCCACTCACATGTCAACTACATGAACGAGTTGCATCGGCTAGTTTGTGTCAAATACAAAGTGGGTTGCATCAATAGTGTTACCAGGATGAGGTTCCCAACCTAATCCATGTACTATAGACTATTCGGGTCTCCTATTTGAAATTGATCCTAGCTATGTGTCAGCTATACACGGTTCAAGATCTCCTAAATGTGACTCTGGAGCTTAGTTTATTGGATTTAAGTTTGTAATTGCGAGAATATAAGGATTAGAGAAAAACTAAGACTTTTATTTATTTCCTTGAAATAATTACAAATACACGAGTTTAGGGCATAAATCCCAACAAGGTCTATATCTTAGCCAGCTTGTCAGAAGTCTTGGCTAAGAAGCACAAGAATATGGGCACCGCTAAGGAGATCATGGAGTTGTTACACGCCATGTTTGGACAACAGTCCTTTTAGGTCAGGCACGATGCTCTCAAGCACATCTTCAACGCAAGGATGAAAGAGGGGACTTCTGTTCGGGAATCATGTTCTCGACATGATGGCCCATTTTAATCTGATGGAGATGAATAGGGCTTCTATCAATGAGTCGAGTCAGGTCAGCTTCATCTTGGAGACTCTTCTGAAGAATTTCCTTAAGTTTCATAGCAATGTTGTTAGGAACAAAATTAACTACATTCTGACCACCCTTCTAAAAAAATTGTAGACTTTTCAGTCCTTGATGAGAGTCAAAGACAGGAAGCTTAGGCAAATGTTGCCTTCAAGTCCTTCTACGGAGGTTCGACCTCAGGGACCAAGTCTGCAACTTCATCTTCTTCAAGCTCGAAAGGGAAGAAGAAGAAAATGAAGAAGTCTGGAAAAGCTGACACAGTGCCGCCCAGAAGGGCAAAAAGGTCAAGCAAGTTGCAGACAAAGGAAAGTGTTTCTACTGCAACGGTGACAGGCATTGGAAATGCAACTGCCCGAAATTCCTTGCCGACAAAAAAAATGAAAGTAAATATGATTTACTTGTTATTGAAACGTGTTTAGTGGAAAGTAGTGACTATGTGTGAATACTTGATTCAGGAGCCACTAACCATCTTTGTTCTTCTTCTCAGGGAATTAGTTCCTGGCAGCGACTGCAGGAAGGGGAGATAACGTTCAGGGTTGGATCCGGAGAGGTTGTCTCAGCCTAAGCACTGGGCACAGTTAAGCTACATTTTGGCACAAAACATCTTTTATTGGAAAATATGTACATGGTGTTAGAGTTTACTAGAAACCTTGTTTCTATTTCCTACCTTATTGAACATTGTATTTTTGTCATTTTTTAATTTAATAAAGTGTTTATTTCTTTCAAAGGTATTGAGATATATTCAGCTTCACTTGAGAATAATTTATTGCTGGGGTTTGTGCCCTAAAACTCGTAGTTTGTAATTATGTTCTAATTATTGTAATAAAGTGTTATTATTTCAATAAAGAATTATTATTCGATATTGCTTTTGTTTTAAACCCTAAATCAAATAAACTAAACATCTAATGTTGTAATATGAATCTTTAACTGAATGTAGTGTACATATAAAGGATCTCAGTTCGAGACAAACCTAAAGGGTCTATAGTTAGGGGATAAGGTTTGGGTACCTTATCCCGGTAACATTATGGATGTGGCCCACTTTGTATATCATACAAACACTGTGATCCTAACGTGTTCGTGTAGATTACATGTGAGTGGGGATATCCTATGTAATGAGATTACATAAGACCGGACCGCAATATAGTAACCACTAGATGTAACTCCGTTGACTAGTTAGGTTTCTATTTCACTAGGATGACCTAGGAAACTTGATCTCAATCCTGAGCAGGTTACGAACTCCTGTTCGCGAGGGGTTGTCCTTTGACTAATTTGGGTGAGAGTGGCCAGATTCGCCGACTCAATATGCCTACCTTCTTGGGGACAAGACCGAGTGAGCGGCTGGGAACTTAACTTAGCAAGATGGAATTCACTCCTTCCCGCCTACTAGGGTAAGTAGAGGAATGTACCCTTAAGTGGTGTCTCCAGGACTTGAATAAAGGGCCCGACCCTCTCATTGGCCCGAGAGGGACTCTGCTTGTTGGTAGGACGACAAACAAATTGTTCGTTAGAGGAGCACTGGTACTTAAAGTACAAGATGTAACAAAGGGGTAAAACGGTAATTTGACCCAGCTGGTGTTATGAACATTCGTGAAGGATTGACTTGCTGTTATTGGTCAGTATCCATGGACACAGAAATATATCTCCAGTGAGAAGAGTGCAGCTGTGGGACTTTAGTGGAGTGTTCCTGCAGTTAACGAATGTTGATTGGGAGGTTAATGAGATTAACCGAGCAATCTCGTATCGTTGGAGCTTCTGATCTGTAGGTCCATTAGGTCCACCTTCTAGCTCGTAAAGGGTTCTTAGATCATTTGAATTTGAAATGTTCAAATTCATAAGGGAATAAACTTAATGTATATTGATACAATATAATATATAGTTTTGGAACTATATATTATAAATTTAATGTGAATATGATTCATATTAAATTATGCATTTGATGTACATTAAACTATAGGTTAAGGGGTAAAATGATTAAATAAGATTTAATCATTTAGTATTTAATTAAATTAGATTTAATTAAATGAATTAATTAAATATTTTATTAATTAATTAGGGAGCGTGTCATGTTTACACGTTCCCATGACTCCCCAAACTCCCCCTCGATAGGGAGTGAGGAGTTACCCACTGAAGTATCCTTCTCCTGGTGAGAAAGGAGGGAGTTGGATCAATCGATCATTCAATTCAATCGACTGAATTTCTTGCAGAAGAATTCTCTCTCTCTCACTCTCAAAAGAATTCACAATTCTTCCAATTGTTGGAACCCTTCCCACCTAGGGTGATCTAAGCACTCAGAGACATAGGAGGTTTTCCTCGTGGTAGTGTCTTGCTGGAGAAAAACAGAGGAGTTTCTTACTTGTTGTGTTGCTGCAATAGGAGAAAGGAGTTACTGGAAACTGAAACTAGAAAGGTAATCCCTTTTCTTTTTCTTTTAGTTTTATAGTTAAACTTAGCATGTTTGCATGATAGATCTCCATGTCTAATTAGATTAGATTTACATGTTTATCTCTGTTATTTTGTCAATGTACTGGTTTTTGTTTCTAACCAAAACGATCAAGCAATTATGATTCCAAACACGTTTCCGCTGCTCAAGGAGATCAGATCTCCATCATATATATGTTTCAAAACCTAATTCAGTTAAAAGTATTTTGAATACTAAATTATTTAAAACTGTTAAAACGCGAACTAAAATGTTAAAAGTTTCTCTTAAAGAAAAAACCTACCTTTGGCATCTAAGGTTAGGAAACATTAATCTCAATAGGATTGAGAGACTAGTCAAGAATGGACTTCTAAGCGAGTTAGAAGAAAATTCTTTACCGGCATGTGAGTCATGCCTTAAAGGCAAAATGACCAAACGACCTTTTAGTGGAAAAGGTTAGAGCCAAAGAGCATTAGGAGCTTATACATTCTGATCTTTGTGATCCGATGAGTGGTAAACCCAGGGAAGGCTATGAATATTTCATCTCCTTTATAGATGATTATTCGAGATATGGGTACATTTACCTAATGCATTGCAAGTTTAAAGCTCATGAAAAGATCAAGGAGTACAAAACTGAGGTTGAGAACCAATTAGGTAAAACGATCAAAACGCTTTGATTAGATCGAGGTGGAGAGTATATGGACCTTGAATTCCAGGACTATATGATAGAACATGGAATTACGTCCCAACTCTCAACATCTGGTATGCCACAGCAGAATGGTGTATCAGAGAGGAGGAACAAAACCCTATTAGACATGGTTCGGTCGATGATGAGTTACGCTCATCTCCTTGACTCTTTTTGGGATACGTAGTGGCGACTGCGGTATACATTTTGAACATTGTTCCGTTGAATAGTGTTTATGAAACATCTTTCAAACACTGAAATGTCGTAAAGGTAGTTTGCGTCATTTCAAGATTTGGAAATGTCCGAACCATGTGTTGGCGAAAAACCTGACAAAGTTGGAACCTCGTTCGAAGTTCTGCCTCTTTGTATGTTACCTAAAAGAAACGAGAGGTGGTCTATTTTACGATCCTAAGGAAAATAGAGTGCTTGTGTCGATAAACATCATATTTCTTGAGGAGGATCACATCAGGGATCATTAACCAAGGAGTAAGGTTGTGTTGAACGAAATGGGCAGTTCATCAGCAAGAGTTGGTGATGGGGCTAGTACATCAACAAGTGTTGTTAATCCTAGCTCGTCTAGTCAAGTACGTCCTTCTCAAGAGTTGAGAATGTCTCAACGTAGTGGGAGGATTGTTAGACAGCCTGAACATTACATGGATTTGCAGAAACCGAAGTCGTCATTCCTGATGATGACTGTGAGGATCCATTGACCTATGATCAGGCAATGGATGATGTTGACAAAGAAGAATGGATTAAAGCCATGGACTAGAAAATGAAGTCTATGTACTTCAATTCCGTCTGGGAGCTTGTGGACCAACCGGACGGGGTAAAATCTATTGGTTGCAAGTGGATCTACAAGCATAAACGTGGTGTAGATAGGAATGTGCAGACCTTCATAGCCAGACTAATGTTTAATGATCTGAGCAAACTCCAATGTCATCATTAAGAGGCATTTAATCAGAAAAATACTCAAAGAATATTTCAAAAGATTTCACCATAAAAACTATTCCAAAGTTCCAGAAGAAACAAATAAACTACAAAGCAAGAAAACAACCTATCTAAACCAAAGTAAAAATAAAGAAACACAAAACCAACAAAAAAGACTTGAAGTAAACAACTAAGAAAGCAAGTAAAAAGATAAAACAACTACTCCTCTCTAGAGAAGAATGTGTCCCTGCTCTCATCACTGGCTTGTGGAGTCTTTGGTTGTAGAAGAGTAATTTCTGGAAGGTTGGAAGAGTGGGTCCTTCGCATTATTATTCCACCTGAAACTCAAGATTAACTCATTAAAAAGTTCAGACAATTTCTCCCTTGGGTCTTGATGATTTTTTTTAAAATCTCAATTCAAAATTTAGAGTTTATTTATCTAATGTAAATCCCCAGTAGAGGTGTTCCCTAAACGACCAGCTTAAGTACTTCGGCCTAGACAAAATTTTCCTAGATAAAGATTTCTAAATCAAACTCCTTTATTTGATTTTTTTCTCAAAATCATACTTCTCCCTTAAGCACAATTTTTTTATTCTCCTTAATCTTTCGAATTTTTTGAAATTTTCTGACAATTTCCAAGGTAGATCCCCAGGTAGAGGTGTTCACTACGATCAACTTAAGTACCTCAGCCTAGACAGGACCCCTCCTTGGACAGAATTTATCCAATAATTTCTCAATTGATTGAAATAAGGATTTTCTTTTAATTTCTTTTAAAAACAAAAAAAAAAAGAAAATTATGAAAAGATAACTTATCCTATTCCAGCAGGGAGACCGCAACCATGTTCCTTCATTTTGCACCTTTGTCTTGATGATGGATGAGATTTCAGCCTTAGTTGAGGTGCTTTCATCACAACTAGACTTTCCTGCTCAAGAGATTTACGTAAGCCTTTGCAAGTAGAAATTGTAGTTGCACTTTGTATGACATCCTGTAAATTGTCCTCCGTCATGCTTTCCTTTTTGCATTCTTCTTCATTTAGCTTTTCCTGCAAACTGCAATAAGTGAAAACTGGGCATTCAAGCATCAGGAGTTCTTTAGATGTCATTTGCTTTGAAATTGCAACTGCATAGCTCACTGCAACTTCCTTGGTTGGTTCCTTCTCAAGAGATTTCCATAAGCCTTTAAAAGTAGAAATTGTAGGTGCAACTTGTATGACATCCTGCAAATTGTCATCTGTCCTGCTTCCTTTTTGCACTCTTCTTCATTTAGCTTTTCCTGCGAGCTGCAATATGTGAAAATAGGGATTTCTAGTATTGGGAGCATTTTGGATGTCATTTGTTGTGGGCTTTCAACTGCATAACTCACTACAACTTCCTTAGGTTGTTCCTTCTCTTCTAGAGGTGGTTCTTCTTCAATCTCCTCTTTTCCTTTTATCTCCTCAGTGCTTTCAAGTGTTGGAATGCATTGTTCTTCTACTGGGAGTTCAAGGTCTTCATGTTCCAATTCAGCTCGAAGTGTCACCGCTTCGCATTGTTCTTCTTCTTGCTTGGAAGTCTCTATATTTTCAAGCAAGATTTCAGACCTGTCTTTTAATTCAGTTGTGATTTGTTCCACCTGAATCTCTAAATTTTGCAAAGTTGTGGTCTGACTTTGCATCACAACATCTTTCTTTTTCATGTATTCCTTCACAAGTTCTGCAACGTTAGGCTCTTTTGGAATCATTTTTTCTTGTTGCAAACACTGGTACTGATGTTGATTTGCAAATCTGGGTAGAAATCCATAACACAAAGACTCAGGGTTATAAGGACAATTCTCAAATAAATTACTTCCTTTACAGTAAATACCAGAAATAGAAGGAATAGGGTAAGAAGGAGCTATGGAATTTCTCTTCATCAAAACCTCCATCGTGTAGCTCAACGATGCTGCTTGTGCTCTCAATGTTGCAATGATGTCTACTTCCATCTTGTGGGCTATCTTGTGCAATCCAATCCTATATTGTGGCTTTCTCTGCTTGCAATTGCTCTCCCTCAACATTTGTTGGCAAACTTTGCAACAAAAACTCTCTTTGTATGCACCAAACTCGTCCTGCAATAGTACCTGCAAATTAGGTTTGAGTCCCAAAGATAGTAAAAATTGCTACTACAATTGCAATAACAATTTATCCTGCAATTTCGTTCACAATCCTTATAATAGAAATAACTTGTTAAAATGTCGTTCCTCAGCAACGGGGCCAAAAACTTGATCGGCATAGACACACAAATGCACGTGATCGAAGTAATAGAAACTGGAGTACTCCAGAGTATCGAACCCACAGGGAACGGGTTTACAAGTTAATTCGGGAAAACTAGAAATGCTAGTGAAAGTGCAAGCAAGGTAACCAAAATGAAAAGTTGTTGAATTGGGGTTTTTGAGTTGCTGAATTAGAAGGAAAAAAATCAATGAATACAAAGAAGGAAATTCAAGTGTTTTGCCCCTTCAGAGAAAATGTGGCTGAAAATGTTGCAACAATTGTGCTAGCAAACCCAAATCTAAGTAAATCGGGTTCAATTCCTATTCGGTTTTTCTCTCAAATCTTTTAGGAAACTAAGCAATTAAACCTACATGTTTGTGTCTAATTGAAATTAGATGATTCTCGCACACAACCCTCTCGATCTTGGAGTCTCGCCCTATGTCTAGGGTCGAAGTTTCAAATCTTATGGCTAAGTTCTTTCCTCCGTTGTTTTTAGGATATCTACTATTCCTTGACCCTCTCGGTATCAAGTTCGAGTCTTGTTGAACACGACCTTACCGTTAGCTAAGGACTGCCAATTTTAGTCCCTAAAAACAAACGTTGATTTGGTTGCCAACACAACTACCTTGTTACTTTTAGCTAGGCATCACTCTTCTAGGGCATTCACATTTGAACCCCTAAGAGGAAATTAGCTCATGATGAAAACTAAAGGAAACATATTTTTAGATGCTGAAAAATAAAATAAAAACAGAAACGAAAATAAGAAAGAAAACTAGGAAACCGAAAGAAAAGAGAATAAGCTAGGGTTCGGGTTATTTCTTTTTAGTCACGAAAAGCAAGTACACCGAGTTGTTATATTTAATCAAATGGAAGGGAAAAGCCGAGAAGAAAGTGACTGAAACAAAAACAAGAAAATTGGTACCTTAAATTGGAAAGAGTTGTCGGGTCCCTCTTGTTTTCGTTCCCAAAACGGGTTTTTTTTTTAACTAAGAACAAAACTAGAAGTAGAAGAAAAGAAAACTGAAACTTTATTGAACTTAAAGTGCACAAACAATAAAGTCAAACCGAAACTAAAGAACAACTCTAACCCCGTCGTTAATCGATTTCTACACTTGGGTTAGAAATCTTAACCTTCAAGGCTTTCGCAAAAAGGGATTAACTATGGTTTTTACAACTAAATAAAAAAAGATACAACTTGCTAAAAAAAAGAATGAAATAGTTGTTGTAAAAGGATCTAAAAAAGTGCAGAAAAAATAGAAGAGGAAACGACAAAAAGTTGGAGAGAATTCAAGCTTGTGGTCGTCCAATTCGCCTCCCCTCAAACCTCTCGATTGTAGCCTTTTTATGGATGAAGAAAGTAGGGTTTTCTTCCAAGAATTTGTCCTCAAATCGTGGGTAATTGATTGCGTATAAGTTTAGGTCATATTCTTTCCAAAAGTGTGTGAAAATCTCTAAAGCAAATCCGAAATTTGAGGCGTGCTCCCTAAGTTTGAAACTTTTCCAGCAACTTTGTTCAGGATTATGCCTAGTATTTTTTTGTTGGAACAATGCAACATGCATTTTCTCTAGCATTTTTTTCTGCTCTTCTTTTCCTACAAAAACACCTCAAATTAGTTTGTTTTCACTCATTTTTTCTTCATTTCTTATTTTTCTCATAATTTAGCAAAATTTAGAAATTTCACTTCAAAAGATAATTTAAGCTTGCTACAACATGAAATTTTGAATAAGTTACACAAAAAATGACTAAGTAAAGAACTAGATAATCTACATTAATGAGGATTATCAGTGGCAAAGGCTTTTACCCAGCGAGAAGGGTTGACTATGAGAAGGGTTGACTATGAGTAAACCTTTTCTCCTATTACCATGGTAATGTCTATTAGAATCCTTCTGGCCATTGCTGCATATTATGACTATGAGGTATGGCAGATGGATGTCAAAACGACCTTTCTGAATGGCAATCTTGACGAGAACATCTACATGGACCAGCACAAAGGGTTCATTGTTGAGGGCCATGAGCAAATGGTTTGCAGGCTTCAAAGGTCTATTTATGGGTTGAAACAAGCCTCGAGGTCTTGGAATATAAGGTTTGATGAGGTTATCAAATCTTATGGCTTTAATAAAAATGTTGATGAGCCTTGTGTTTAAAAGACATCATGAACAATATTTTCGTATTTTTGATTTTGTACGTGGATGATATCCTACTCATTGGGAATGATGTAGGTTTTCTTACTGACATTAAGGAATGGTTAGCTACGCAATTCCAAATGAAAGATTTGGGAGAAGATAGTATGTTCTAGGTATCCAGATAGTCCTGAACCGGAAGAATAAGACGTTAGCCATGTCTCAGGCATCTTATATCGATAAGATGTTGATACGGTATAAGATGCAGAACTTAAAAAAGGATTTTTTTCCTTTCAGGCATGGGGTTCACTTGTCTAAGGAACAGTGCCCCAAGAAACTTCAAAAACTTGAGCAAATGAGACGGATCCCTTATGCTTCAAGAAGTTGAGGATATGAGACGGATCCCTTATGCTTGAACAGTGTCCTAAAGAACAGTGTCCTAAGACACTTCAAGAAGTTGAGGATATGAGACGGGTCCCTTATGTTTCAATTGTAGGGAGCCTTATGTACGACATGTTGTGTACTAGGTCAGACATCTATTATGCAGTTGGGATAATCAATAGGTATCAATCCAATCCAGGATTTGGTCACTAGACTTTCGTAAAGGCAATCCTCAAGTATCTTAGGAGAACGAGGGACTACATGATTGTGTATGGCAGTAGGGATTTGATCCTTATGGGGATACACAGACTCTGACTTTTAGACGGATAAGGTTTCAAGGAAATCCACATCGGGGTTAGTGTTCACTCTTAACGGATGGGTTGTAGTATGGTGAAGCATCAAGTAGGGATGCATCGCAGATTCTTCGATGGAGGTCGAATATGTAGCAGCTTTTGAAGCAGCTGAGGGGGTCGTTTGGCTTAGGAAGTTCATGATGGATTTGGAAGTTGTTCCAAACATGAACTTGCCAGTGACCCTGTATTGTGATAACAGTGGTGCAGTAGCGGGAGATTGTGCATCGCGGAAACGTGACCATCATGAAGATTGCTTCGGAGCACAATGTTGTTGATCTGTTTACAAAGGCTCTCATGGTTCAAGTGTTTTAGGGTCACCTAGAGAGTGTAGGTCTACAAGTTATTCTTGACTAGGGCAAGTGGGCGTATTGTAAAAGGGTATTCAATGCCCTAGTTTATTGTATTATTTTGCATTTGAGAAATGTATAATGTACTCCACTAGCTTTAGTTCAAGTGGGAGTTTGTTTGGGTGTATGCCCTAAACTCGTGTTTTTTGTAATAGTTGTTGTATTAATAAATAAAAGTTATTTGTTAACCAAACCTTTTATCTCGCATATTAAACTTAATCCAATAAACTAAGCTCCACGGTCATACTTATGAAAACTTGAACGGTGTGTAGTGGACGCATAAGTAGGATCACGTTCGAGTTAGTGACCCGAATGGTCTACAGTATATGGATAGGGTTAGAAACTTTATCCTGGCAATGCTGTGGATGCGACCCACTTTGTATTGGATTCAAACAAGGGGATCAAGCTCAATCATGTAGTTGACATGCGAGTGGGGGCATCCTATGCAATGAAATTGTACAAGACTAAACCGTGAATTATTAGACCAACTGATGTAACACCGTCAATAATTTAGGACTAATAAATTCGTAGATGACCATTAGTGACTCGATCTTAATCTTCAGCGTGTTACAAACTCTTGTCTGTGGGGGGTCTGTCCTTTGACTAGTACGGGTGAGAGTGGTCTGTGTTGCTTGCTCAATATGCCTACCTTCTCAAGGGCAGAACCACGTGAGGAGCTAGGAACTTAACTATGCAAGATGAAATTCACTCGTTCCCGAGCTAGGGAAACTAGAGGGGTTGTTCTCTTTAAGTGCAGACTCCAAGGCTTAAACAACGGGGCCCCACCCTCTCACTTACCCGAGAGGAAAGTTGTTTATGGTAGGACAATAAACACATTTGTTCATTAGAGGGTCAGTGCGACTTAAGGAGCAAGAGGTAGGCACCGGAGTAAAACGGTAATTTGGCCCATCTATGAGTAAGAACAACCTGTGAAGGATCAACTCACAGTTATTGGTTATATCGATACACACAACTTGTTCTACAGTGAGGAGAGTGCAGCTACGAGGCTATAGTGGAGTTACCCCGTAGTTAATGAATGTTGATTAACAGGATCAAAGAGTTTGGTAAGTTAATCTCAGATCATTAGAGTTGATGATCTGTAGGTCCATTAGGTCCCTTGGTTGGCTCAATTATGGATTCAATGAGGGTATACAGTTTGGAGTGAATTTGAAGTGTTCAAATTCATATATAGGCTATATATATCTTTTATATGAGATATAATTTACATAGTATATAGTTTGATGTGAATGAGATTCATATTAAACTATACTATAAGCCTAAATATGGAATTAAGGCTTATATTGGAGAAATTGATTTGAGAGAAATAAAATTGAATGTGATTCAATTTTAATTCCACATTATGCAAACGGGATTTGTATAATAAGGTATGTGATACCTTATACTATATAATTATGCAAATACGATTTGCATATTATATGGTTGTGGTAAAGTGGTAAATAGGTGGAGAATTTGTCTCCACCACATACCACTATTTAAGAGTGTTTGATGAAGCATTCCATAACACATGCTCTCAATTTTTGGTTTTGAAACCAAGAGCTCTCTAGAGAATTCTCTCTACTCTCTCAACTCTCTCCAACCCCAAACTCCAAAAGGAATCCCACAATTCTCCCTCATCTGTCGGAGAACAACCGAGAAGACTTGGTGATGGTGTCAAATCCAATGTCAAGATCGTTCGGGAGATCGTAGAGATCGTGACTCGGGAGGAAGATTTTCATGAAGAAGGGTTCTTCAAAGGTAAGTCTTCGTTGTACCTTTTTTCTTCTCTTTCTATGCTTAACCTGTTATTACATGTGATGTATGTTAGTTTTAAGAAAAATTGTAACACAACGAAAGCAATGTGATTCACATCGCTTGCGGGATTCAATCCCTTAAAAATTGACCATTTAGAACTTAGTCCAAATATAGTAATTGAATGCAAATCATATTCACATTAAACTATAGGTTATAATGCTTATATCACATATAATCAATATAAATCCCAATTAAAAATTTGAACTCTACAAATTTGTTCCAAAAACTTTATACCCTCGACAATTATAAATCCTAAGCTCTAATGATATGAGATCATTTGGTCAAACTCTTTGACCCGAACTGACCAACATTCATTAACTACGAGTTACTCCATTAAAGACCCGTAGTTGCACAATCCTCACTGTACTACAAATTATGTCCATCGATATAACCCATATCTGTAAGTCGACCCGTCACAAGTAATTCGTAGTCATAGTTTTGTCAAAATTATCGTTTCACTCCTGCGACTACATCTTTCTCCTTAAGTATCACAGATCCTCTAATGAAGAACCTGTTTATGGTCCTACCATAAACAAAGTCCCTCCCAGGCCAATGACAGGGTGGAGCCCCATTGTTCAAGTCCTAAATCAACACTTAAGGGAACAACTCATCTAAATTCCCTAAGCACGGGATTAAATGAATTCCATCTTGCTAAGCTACGTTCCCAACTCTCCACTAGTTTCTGTCCCCAAGAAGGTAGGCATATTGAGTCAGCGTCTCGGGCCACTGTCACCCATACTAGTCAAAGGACAGACCCTAACAGACAGGAGTTCGTAACCCGCTCAGGATTAAGGTCGAGTTACTAAACTCTTTGACTCGGTTAATCAACATTCATTAGCTACGGTAACACTCCACAAAAGCCCGTAGTTGCACTCCTGTCACTGTAAGACAAGTTGTGTCCACTGATATCACCAATGCCCATGAGTCGACCCTTCACAGGTTGTTCGTAGACACTTTTGGGTCAAATTACTGTTTTACCCCTGTGTCTACTTCTTGCTCCTTAAGTCCCCACTGCTCCTCTAATGAACAACAACGTTGTAATGGTCCAACCATACACAACACCCTTCTCGGGCCAGTGAGAGGGTGGGAACCCGTTGTCCAATCCCTGGAGACAGCACTTAAGAGAACAACCCCTCTAGTTTCCCTAAAGTCGAGAACGAGTGAATTCAATCTCGCGTAGTTAAGTTTCCAGCTCCCCACGTGGTCCTGTCCCTGAGAAGATAGGCATATTGGGCGAGTAACTGTGACCACCCTCACCCGTACTAGTCAAAGGACAGACCCCCACAAACAGGAGTTTGTAACACGCTCAGGATTAAGGTCAAGTCACTATTGGTCATCGACGAAGTTATTAGTCCAATACTGTTAACGGTGTTACATCAGTAAGTCAAATAATTCACGGCCCGGTCTTGTACAATCTCATTGCACAGGATGCCCCCACTCGCATGTCAACCACATGAATGAGTCAGATCACCTCGTTTGTATCTAATACAAAGTGGACCGCATCCACACCGTATCCAGGATTAGGTCTCCAACCCTATCCATATGTTGTAGACCGTTCGGGTCATTAAGTCGAACGTGATCCTCCCTGTTTGTCTACTACACACCGTTCATGTTCTAGTTCTTTCATAAATTCAATGACCCTAGAGATTAGTTTATTGGACAAAATTTTTAAAAATGTGAGACACAAAGCGATGAAAGAAATAACACTTATTTATTTCAATTAGTAATATTACAAACAAAACAAGATTAGGACATACATCCCAACAAACTCCCACTTGGACTAAGCTAGTGGAGCAAACACACATTTCTCAAATGTACAATAGATTACAATAAAGTAATACAATAAACTAGGGCATTGAATACCCTTTACAATACTCCCACTTGCCCTAGTCATGAAGCACTCGAAGACCTAAAATCTCTAGGTGACCCTCAAACGCTTTAGCCATGAGGGCTTTTGTAAATTGATCAGCAACGTTGTTCTCCGACGCTATTTGCGTGACTGTCACGTCGTCGCGGTTCACAATCTCCTGTATAAGGTGATACTTCCACTCAATGTGTTTGCCCCTCTTATGACTTCGAGGCTCCCTGGAGTTGGCTACAGCACCACTGTTGTCATAAAACAGTGTGATCGGCAAGTTCATATTTGGAACAGCTTCCAAATCTGTCATGAACTTCCTAAGCCAAACAGGTTCCTTTGCAGCTTCACAAGCCGCAACGTACTCAGCTTCCATAGTGGAATCAATGATGCATCCCTGCTTCATGCTTCGCCATACTATAGCTCCTCCATTCAGAATGAAGGCTGACCCCGAAGTGGATTTCCTATAATCCTTATCAGTCTAAAAGTCAGAATCTGTGTATCCTGTAAGGATCAAATCCCCACTCTCGTACACTAGGCTGTAGTTCCTCGTTCTCCTAAGATACTTGAGGATTGCCTTTACGGTTGTTCAGTGATCTAATCCTGGATTGAATTGATACCTACTGACAATTCCAACTGCGTAACATATGTCAGGCCTAGTACACAACATGGCATACATAAGGCTCCCTGTTGTGTTTTGTGCCCTAAAACTCGTAGTTTGTAATTATGTTCTAATTATTGTAATAAAGTGTTACTATTTCAATAGTGTTATTGTTCGTTATCTACGAGTTTGCCTTTATTTAAACCCTAAATCCAAAAAACTAGACATCTAAGGCTATTAAATGAATCTCTAACTGAATGTAATGTACATAAAAAGGATCTCGGTTCGAGATACAGCCTAAAGGGTCTATAGTAAGGGGATAAGGTTTGGGTACCTTACCCTGGTTAAATTATGCATGTGGCCAACTTTGTATTTGATGCAAACACAGTGATCCTAACGTGTTCGTGTAGATGACATGTGAGTGGGGATATCCTATGTAATGAGATTACATAAGACTGGACCATGAAATAGTAATCTCTAGCTGTAACTCCGTTGACTAGTTAGGTTTCTATTTCACTAGGATGACCTAGGCAACTTGATCTCAATCCTGAGCAGGTCAAACTCCTGTTCGCGAGGGATTGTCGTTTGACTAGTATGGGTGAGAGTTGGCCAGATTCGCCGACTCAATAAGCATACCTTCTTGGGGACAAGACCGAGTGAGCGATTGGGAACTTAACTTAGCAAGATGGAATTCACTCCTTCCAGCCTACTAGGGTAAGTAAGGGAATGTTCCCTTAAGTGGTGTCTTCGGGACTTGAACAAAGGACCCGACCCTCTCATTGACCCGAGAGGGACTCTGTTTGTTGGTAGGACCACAAACAAATTGTTCATTAGAGGAGCACTGGTACTTAAGGTACAAGATGTAACCCAGGGGTAAAACGGTAATTTGACCCAGCTGGTGTTACGAACGTTCGTGAAGGATTGACTTACTGTTATTGGTCAATATCCATGGACACAGAAATATATCTGCAGTGAGAAAAGTGCAGTTGTGGGACTTTAGTGGAGTGTTCCCGCAGTTAACGAATGTTGATTAGGAGGTTAATGAGATTAACCGAGCAATCTCATATCGTTGGAGCTTCTGATCTGTAGGTCCATTAGGTCCACCTTCTAACTCGTAAAGGATTCTTAGATCATTTGAATTTGAAATGTTCAAATTCACTAGGGAATATATTTAATGTATATGGTTACAATATAATATATAGTTTTCGAACTATATATTATAAATTTAATGTGAATATGATTCATATTAAATTATGTGAGAGAATTAAATATTTGAAAGAGTTGAAATATTAAATTTAAATGTGAATGTGATTCATATTTAAAAACTATAGGTTAAATTTAATGTACATTAGATGTGCATTAAAACTATAGGATAGAGGGATAATTCATTAAATGTGTTTTAATATAAATTAAATATAAGATATTTAATTTATTTTGATTATTTAATTAATATGATTAATTAATTAAATAAGGAACGTGTCAGGAGGACACGTTCCTCCTCTCTCTCCCAACTCCCTATTCGATAAGAAGTGGGAGATACCCTCTACTGGGTTTAACTTCTCCTGGAGAGAAGAGAAGCTGATCGATGATTGTGTGTGTTAAGCATTTGGAGAATTGCTGTAAAAACGCTCTCTCACTCTAAAATTCCCTTCATCTTCCAAAAGTTGGAATCCTTCCCACCAAGGAGGATCTAAGCATTCAGAGATATAGGAGGTGATCCAAGTGGTGGTGTTGTTACACAAAAAAAAACGGAGAAGTTCTGCCTTGTTGTTATTTATCGTGGAGCAAGGAGTTGCTGCGAAAAAGCTACAAAGGTAATTTATTCCTCTCCCTTCATAGTTTAATTGTTAAACTTTAATCACGTTTGCATGTACTACTCCATGCTTTAATTAGATTAATTGATGTATGCTTGTTCTGTATTTTGTCAATGTACTGTTTTTTTGCTTCAACCTAAACAATCAAGCAATTACGATCCCAAACCACGTTTCTGCTGCTCAAGGAGATCAGATCTCCATCACTCCCAACTCCCTAACCTTTTGAGGAGTCTTAGGACATTGATCCTTAGACAAGTGAACCCCATGCCTGAAACGCAGCAAACCCTTCTTGGAGTTCTGCATCTTATATCTAGAGAACATCTTGTCAATATAAGACACCTGAGACATGGCCAGCGTTCTTTTCTTCCGATTAAAAACTATCTGGATACCTAGAACATACTGAGCTTCTCCCAAATCTTTCATTTGGAATTGCGAAGCCAGCCATTTCTTTACATCAGTTAGAAATCCTACCTCATTACCAATAAGAAGGATATAATCCACGTACAATATCCGAAATGCGACAGTTTTGTCGACGATTTTCTTATAGACACAAAGCTCGTCAACATTCTGATCTAAGCCATAAGATTTGATTGCTTCATCACACCTTATATTCCAAGACTTCGAGGCTTGTTTCAGTCCATAAATAGACCTATGAAGCCGGCAAACCTTTTGCTCTTGGCCTTGGGCAATGAACACTTTGAGCTGGTTCATGTAGATGGTTCATCAAGGTTGCCATTCCGAAAAGCGGTCTTAACATCCATCTGCCATACCTCATAGTCATAATATGCGGCAATGGCCAGAAAGATTCTGATCGATTTTACCATGGCAACAGGTGAAAAAGTTTCCTCATAGTCAACCCCTTCAACCTGGGTAAAACCCTTTGCCACTAGTCGTGCTTTGAAGGTTTGCACCTTCCCATCAACGCCACGTTTACGCTTGTAGATCCATTTGCAACCAATAGGTTTTACCCCATCTGGTTGATCCACAAGCTCCCAGACGGAATTGAAGTACATCGAGTCCATTTCCTGGTCCATAGCTTTAATCCATTCGTCTTTGTCAACGTCAGCCATTGCCTGATCATAGGTAAATGGATCCTGGTAGTCATCATCATCGGTGACGACTTGGGTTTCAGCTAAACCCATGCAACGTTCAGGCTGTCTCACACCCCTCTCACTACGTCGAGGCATTCCCAACTCTTGGGAACGGACTTGACTAGACGTGTTAGGATCAACAACATTTGTTGACGTACTAGTCCCACCAGCAACTCTTGTTGATGTACTGTCCATTTCATTTAACACGATTTTGCTTCTAGGCAAATGATCCCTGACGTGGTCTTCCTCAAGAAAAGTGGTGTTTGCCGACACAAGCACCCTATTGTCCTTAGGATCGAAAAACAGACCACCCCTAGTCTCTTTTGCGTAACCTACGAATAGGCACAATTTTGAACGGGATTCCAACTTCTTCGGGTTTGACACCAACACGTGGGTCGAGCATCCTCAAATTCTTAAATGGCGGAAACTGCCTTTACGTCCATTCCAGAGTTCAAAAGGCATTTCATAAACACTCTTCGACGGAACGTTGTTCAAAATATAAATCGTAGTCTCAACTGCGTAACCCCAAAAAGAATCAGGGAGATGAGCATAGCTCATAATCGACCGAACCATGTCCAACAGGGTTCTGTTTATCCTCTCCGATACACCATTCTGCTGTGGCATACCAGGTGCTGAGAGTTGGGACGTAATTCCATGTTCTATCATATAGTCCTGGAATTCTGTGTCTATATACTCTCCACCTCGATCCGATCGAAGTGTTTTAATAGTTTTACCTAACAGGTTCTCAACCTCAGTCTTGTACTCCTTGAACATTTCAAGAGTTTCAAACTTCTTATGCATTAGGTAAATATACCCATACCGTGAATAGTCATCTATGAAAGATACAAAGTATTTGTAACCATCTCGTGTTTTAACACTCCTCGGACCACAGAGGTAAGAATGTGTAAGCTCAAGGGGCTCTTTGGCTCTATATCCTTTTCCATTAAAAGGACGTTTGGTCATTTTTCCTTTGGAGCATGACTCACACACCGGTAAAGAGTTTTCTTCTAACTGGCTTAGAAGTCCGCTTTTCACTAGTCTCTCAATCCTATTGAGATTGATGTAGCCTAACCGTAGATGCCAAAGATGGGCATTTTCTTTTGAAGAAACTTTCACTCTCTTAGTTTGTGTTTCTGCTGTTTTAAATAATTCAGTATTCAAAACACTTTTGACCGAATTAGGTTTCAAAACATACAGAGCAAAGGAAACAGTAATACATTGTTCAATAAACGCTTTATTATATTCAAAGGAAACAGTAATACATTGTTCAATAGGGAAAGAAATGGAAACAAGGTTTCTAGTCAACCCTGGCACTATGTACAAATTATCTAATAATAAGTACTTCTCGTTGAAAAAGAGCTTCACCGTGTCGATCGTTGCAGCAGAGACGATCTCCCCAGATCCAACCCGTTGAGTCACCTCACCCTTTTCGCAGCTGCTGCCAGCAACTAATTTTCTTAAAAGAAGAACAAACATGGTTAGTGGCGCCCGAATCCAATATCCAGACAGAGTCATTACTCTCCACTAAACAGGTTTCAGTTACCAGTAAATCACATTTATCTATATTCTTCCTGTCGGCAAGGAACTTGAGACAGTTACGCTTCCAATGGTCGTCTCCATTGCAGTGGAAACACTTTCTTTTCTCTGCAACTTCCTTGACCGTTTTTCTCTTTTGGACGGCTGCGCGGTCAGCTTTGCCCTTCTTCATCTTCTTCTTCTTTCCTTTTGGGTGAGAAGGAGCTACATCTTTAGTCCCAGAGGTCGAACCCCTATGATAGGACCTGAAGGCAATATTTGCCTCAGCTTCCGGTGTCCTAATCCTCATTAAGGATTGGAAGTTCTGTAGCTCGTTGAGATGGGTGGTCAAAGTGTAGTTAATTTTGTTCATAACAGCATTGCTACGAAACTGAAGGAAACTCTTCGGAAGAGTCTCCAGAATAAAGCTGACCTGGCTCGACTCATCATGTCTAGAACATGTTCACGAACTGACATCCCTTTTTTCATCCGAGCGTTGAATACGTGTTCGAGCGAGTCATGCGAGACCTGAAAGAACTGTTGTCCAAACATATCCTGCAAGGACTCCATGACCTCCTTGGCGATGATCATCAACTCATACTTCTTTACCAATACTTCAGATAAGCTTGCAATGATGTAGACCTTGGCCTTTTCATTAGCCCTGATCCATCGATCGTACGCATCACGAACACGTCGTGACGCGGTCGAGCTCGGCAACTAAGGACACTCCTCAGTGAGCACGAACTTAAGGTCGTCAGTTACTAGAATCGTGTTTATATTGTTTTTCCATGTTTGGAAATTATCTCCCACTAATTTGTCGGATGCTAGTAATGCTATTTTTGAGCTAGACATTTTGCTGAAAAAAAACAAGTAAAAGCTTTGTGTCAGTCTCGCAAAAAACATTTTGAAATGCAATCAAGTTTTAGCAAAGTTTTATCCTATGATTCCTAGGTCATTAAAATTTACAATGATATCCCAAAGGTTTAGAATGACCGCCACCGAAGGGTGAACATAAACACTCCTCTTCTAGGACGAGACTATCTCGACCAGACCCTCATACCAGAATAACTCTAATTTCATTAGGCTCCAGTTACCATTTTTCGGTCAGAATCCATTAACTCTTAATGAACCCCATGAGTGTCACCCTCAATCTTTAAGTTTCCAAGTATCCGTCCAAACAATAGCCACCGAAGGGTGAACCAAGAAGGAAAACCAACAAGGAAACTGTATCCCTTTCTGGAATTCACGGTGTTCCGACTCCCATGATCAAGGCCCTCCAAAGGGATTGTCTGGTCCAGACCAAACTAGCAGGCGGATCATAGGGGTCTCACGATATGAATTGAAAGAAGAGACCGTAGGTCCCGTTTTCATAGGTCCCGCTCCCACTCACTATAAGTACTCTCTCCATCCACAATGATATTGATCCATACAAATACCATCTGAAGGGGGACGCTCCCATTTGAGCCACGAGGCCGAGTATGGATCTCACGGTGCGGACTTTAACGGAGATTTGTGGTCGGAAAATCAAATGTATCTTATACACTTTATTTGCTCCCACTCAACACTTTATATTATTCGGGATTGACCTAGCTAAATCGGCTAATATTTACCTAAGTCTACAGATATAACTCTTATATTGATTTAGCCTAAGTTTATAATCATCTTATTAATTTAGGTCTATGTGAGTAAATTAATCAACTTTTAATTAACGTCACTCACGATAATATAACCTAAAAATCTCCAGACCGAATTCACTCCCAGGTCGGTTCCAAGGTAGGGGTGTTCCGCAAAGCATCAGCTTAAATACCCCAGCCTTAGACAGAACCTTCCTTTGACAAAGCTACTAATCAGTCATCATTCAAAGGTCATATTTGATTTCCTAATTATAATCTTATTAAAACTAGAAAACCTAAGTCTAATTGTTCAAGTTCTAAACATTTTAAAACTAATAATTAACTTAGGTTACATGCATTTCTATGTTATAATGATTGATCATTCATCACATGAATAATATTAAACTATAACATACATTCATCACATGAATTAAAAGCATGAACATACTTTTTAATCTAAAAATATAACACTTATATTTAAATAAACTAAAACATGCATGCATTATATTATAACCCTTATAATATAACCTATCATGCATACTATATATTATAACACTTATAATATAAATATGATTCATGAAATGTTTAACCTAAGGTGGGATTTTAAATCTATATGACATACATTATGCACATAAAATTAAATATTTCATACATCTCATGCATAAAATAAATAAATAGCAGAAATTGGACCGGTTTTGGCACTTAGGGGCATTAAATAAATTAATTAACATTAATATAACTTTTATATTAATATGAATTAATTAATTTAATTTAAATAAAACTAAAAATACATTTTACAAAAAAATAAATAAATAAACCAAATAACGCCCCACGAATGAAAAATATCCACCAACCTACGTCCTCGCGCGAAACTGTCGCACACTGCTCCACATCGAAAAATAAATAAATAAACCAAATAAGCGGAAGGGCGATTGAATCGTCGTGGTATCGTTATGAAAAATGTTTTCTTAAAATCGAAACTATCATATAGTATCTAGGCTAAACATGCATTTAGGAAGAAAAACAGTAAGAACACTTACTTGTTGAAGAACCTTTCTTCACGTATTCCTCCTTCGGTCACGAACTCTTCTTGGTCACTATCTCAACGAACTCGATCTCCTCGAACGAACCAACGAACCAGACACGCTCCGAAAGGCTTCTCGGTTGTTCTCTTTTAGGTAGAAGGAGTGTAAGTGGGACTCTTTTTTGGTGAAGGAAGGAGAGTTGAGAAAGGAGAGTTGAGAGAGAATAGCAAGTTTCTTTTGGTGAGAAATCCAAAAAATGAAACTAATGCATTTCAAATCTTTCTTGCAAATGGTTTATATAATGGTGATAGGTGGAGTTGAAATCTCCACATATTTACCATTTTACCACAACCATAGGTTATGCAAATCATATTTGCATAACCATATATAATAAGATATCTCATATCTCATTATACATATCATATTTGTATAATTGTGGATTTTAAATTGAATCACATTCAATTTAATTTCTCCCAATCTAATTTCTCCAAATTAGCCCTAATTAGACAATTATGCTAACCTATAGTTTATTATGAATCTCATTCACATTAAACTATATAATATGTCAATCATATCTCATATAAATGACATAATTACCCTTTAATGAATTTAAACACTTCAAATCCACACTAAAACTGTAAACCCTCTATTAGTCAGTTTTGAGCCAACTGATGGACCTAATGGCCCTACACGTGATGAGCTCCAGTGATCCGAGATTAACCTGTCAAACTCTTTGACCCCGTTAATCAACATTCATTAGCTACGGCAACACTCCACTAAAGCCCGTAGTTGCACTCCCGTCACTGTAAGACAAGTTGTGTCCACTAATATAATCAATGCCCATGAGTCGATCCTTCACAGGTTGTTCGTAGACACTATTGGGTCAAGTTACCGTTTTACCCCTGTGTCTACTCTTGCTCCTTAAGTCCCCACTGCTACTCTAATGAACAACAACGTTGTAATGGTCCAACCATACCCCACACCCCTCTCGGGCCAATGAGAAGGTGGGCGCCCGTTGTCCAAGCCCTTGAGACAGCACTTAAGGGAACAAACCCTCTAGTTTCCCCAAAGTTGGGAGTGAATTCCATCTCGCGTAGTTAAGTTCCCAGCTTCCCACGTGATCCTGTCCCTGAGAAGATAGGAATATTGGGCGACTAACTGTGACCACCCTCACCCGTTCTAGTCAAAGACAGACCCCGCAGACAAGAGTCCGTAACACGCTCAAGGTTAAGGTCAAGTCACTAATGGTAATCAACGAAGTTATTAGTCCAATACTGTTAACGGTGTTACATCAGTAGGTCTAATAATTCACGACCCGGTCTTGTACAATCTCATTGCACAGGATGCCCCCACTCGCATGTCAACCACATAAACGAGTCAGATCACCTCGTTTATATCTAATACAAAGCGGGTCGCATCCACACCGTATCCAGGATTAGGTCTCCAACCCTATCCATATACTGTAGACCGTTCAGGTCATTAACTCGAATGTGATCCTCCCTGTGTGTCCACTACACACCGTTCAAGTTCTAGTTCTCTCATAAATTCAATGACCCTGGAGCTTAGTTTATTGGACAAAGTTTGTAATAATGCGAGATATAAAGCGATGAAAGAAATAACTCTTATTTATTTCAAATAGTAATATTACAAACAAAACGATATTAGGACATACATCCCAACATCAAGTACGTTTATAACTCCCGTATGACGGAGGGGTCGTCGGTGAGAGAACACGTTCTTGATCTGATGGTCCACTTCAACGTGGCTGAAATGAACGACACGGTCATAGACGAGCAAAGTCAGGTGTCGTTCATCCTGGAATCTCTTCCGAAGAGTTTTCTACAGTTTCGCAGCAATGCGGTGATGAACGAGATAGAGTACAACCTGACTACTCTTCTCAATGAACTGTAGATTTTCCAATCTCTTATGAAGAATAAGGGACAGGTTGATGGAGAGGCAAATCTGTTTGCCCATTGCAGAAGGTTCCAGAAGGGTTCATCTTCTGGGACTAAGTCCAGTGGTTCATCTTCTAGGCTTAAGAAGACCCTGTTGAGATTTATGCCCTAAACTTGTGTAATTTTGATCAATTAAATAAAGGGTTATTTGTTTTCATAGAATTACAGTCTTGCTTTATAAATCCAATAAACTAAACTCCAAGGTTATAACATATATCTTGAACATTAGTGTAATGGACACTATTTGGATTGTGTTCAAGAATATAACCTAAATGGTCTATGATATAAGAATAAGGTTGGAAACCTCATTCTGGAAACACCATGGATGTGGCCCATTTTGTAATTAGTACAAATGAAGTAATCCAACTCATTCATGTAGTTAACATGCGAGTTGCAGCATCCTGTATGAAGAGTTCATACAAGACCGGACCGCAAATTATTAGTCTAACCAGTGTAACACCGTTAACAGGATAAGACAAGTAATTTATAGATGGTCATTAGTGACTCGACCTGAATCTTGAGAAAGTTAAGAACTCCTGCTTATAAGGGTTTGTCCTTAGACTAGTATGGGTGAGAGTGGCCTGTAGCCAACTCAATAAGACTACCTTCTAAGGGACAGAACCTCGTAGGTAACTGGAAACTTAACTGTGCAAGATGGAATTCACTCATTCCTACACTAAGGAATTAGATAGGTTGTTCCCTTAAGAACTAACTCCAGGTCTTGAATAACGGGGCCCCGCCCTCTATGAGGGTATGAGTCTAAGGTAGGACCTTAGATTTGTTGTTCATTAGAGGATCAGTGGTGCTTAAGGAGCAAAGAGGTAATCACAGGGGTAAAACGGTAATTTGATCCAACCGTGATTACGAAAAATCGTTGAAGGGTCGACTCATGGGTAATAACTATATCTGTGGACACAATATTATCTACAGTGAGGAGAGTGCAACTATAAGTCTATGGTGGAGTGACTTGTAGTTAATGAATATTGATTAACTGGATCAAAGAGTTTGATCAGTTAATCTCACATCATTAGAGCTCATGAACTGTAGGTCCATTAGGTCCCTCCATTGGCTCAACATGGTAATATTGAGGGTATAAAGTTAGGAATGAAATTGAAGTGTTCAATTTCATACATGAGGTGGTATATCAATTATACATGATATAATTGATATAATATATAGTTTTAATGTGCATTAGATTCATATATAAACCATAGACTAAAGAGAGAATAAAGGAGGGGTAGGATGGTCATTTCCATCCAATTTCCCTATATATATTGTTGCATGAGATGCAACTAGGTTAAGTAATTCCAAGCTTTTGTTGTGTTGTTGGAAAGGTTCCAAAACACAAACATCTCTCTTACAACATCTCATATCTCTTAAAGGGAACCCACATTCCTCCTTCACCTAGAGAACAATGGAGAAGATCCAGTGGTCGTGTCTTATTCCGTTCGTGGTTCGTGTTGCTGAGATCTTGATCGTGAGAGAGGAGGAGCACTTGAAGAAAAGTTCTTCAAAGGTAATAATTCTTGTTGTCCATTATGTTCATATGCTTAATCTAGTTGTTTTTGTTCTTAAATAAAATCGTTGTAACTAAATCAAGAGCGTGCGATTTACAATCGCTTCCGCTGCGGGACTCGATTCCCTTCAATTAGTATTAGAGCCCAATTGTGTTCTTGATTTACGTTCTGGATTTTTCAAGAACAAGGTGGGATTTACTATTTTGCATGAGATGTATAAACGATTTTGCAAATTAGATGTTTTCGATTTTGGCACTTAGATTTATAATTTTTCCATTGAATCGTTCAATGTAAGGGCCCGGTGTTTTGGGCAAATTTAATTGTAATTCGAGTCTGTAAGTCCGTGTCGATTGAGGCAAAGTGGTTGCTGAGAAGATCGGGGCGAAAACGAGCAAGAATTGGAGATTTTTCTTTGTTGTCTGTGTGCAGCGTTGCAATGCTGTTCATTGGCATTGCAACGCTGCGCTTGCAGAAGGAGGCGCGCATAGGAGGCAGCGTTGCAACGCTGAAGGCGTTTCGCAACACACTCCAATGGGCAAAAACGGACAAGGCACAGCGTTGCAACGCTGCCATTGGCGTTGCAACGCTGGAGGCATTTTTCAACAGCTTCAAACGGACGGAAAACGTATTTTTTTATATATATTAAATATAAAACCATTTTATATTTAATTTATATTTAATTATTTAATTTTAATTAATATAATTAGATTATATTAATTAAAATTAATTTTAGGGTGCCAAAATTGGTCTAATTTTGCTATTTTAATTATGCAATTGTTGTGTAATTATTGCCATGCATAATGTATGCTTTTAATTTTAGAAATCTCACCTTAGGTTAAGCATTTTCATGTATCATTTATAATATAAAGAGTTATATTATATAGTTTGCATGATTAGTTAATATAAAGTTGTTATATTAATTTATGGACAACACTGACATGCATTATATATCATGAGATGATTTTGCTATAAATGTCTTACTATTCATGTGATGAATGATCAAGCACTATAACATAGTATGCATGTCACCTAAGGTTAATTATTAGTTTTAAAATGTTTAGAACTTGGAAATAATAGACCTTAGGTTATCTAATTCTAATTAGATTAGAATTAGGAACCAAGTAATTTATAAGTTATGATTAAAAGAGGAACTTTGTCTAAGGAAAGTTCTGTCTAGGCTGGGGTATTTAAGCTGACGGAAACGGAACACCCTACCTGGAAACTTACCTGGGAGTGAAATTTAATAAGATTGTTTATAAATTACAGTAGCGTCAGCGGGTCTATTAAGGGGTTAATAAACTAGAAATTCTAGGTTTAATATAAGGAGTTATATTAATAAACTTAGGATAAAATCAATATAAGAGTTATATTGATTATCGATATAAGAGTTATATTGATAGAGTTAGGTAAAACCATTAGTTGGGTTTTAGCCTAAGTAAGATTCCTATAACTTTAAAGTATTCAGTGGGAGGAAAAGTGTATGAGATACATATTTTCCCACCTACGGAATCTACGGGAAGTTCACACCGTGAGACTCATACTTGGCCTTGTGGCGCAAACGGGAGCGTCCCCCTTCGGATGGTGTTTGTATGAGTAAATATCAAGGTGAATGGAGAAGGTACTTATAGTGAGTGAGAGCAAGTTTAGTGAAAACAAAACCTACGATCTCTTTTGTTGGTTTACATCGTTAGACCCCTATGGTCAGCCTGCTAGTTTGGCCTGGGCAAGACAATCCCTTCGGAGGGCTTGATCATAGGGGATCGAACACAATAGACACCTGAAAGGGATAACGATTTCCTTAGACTATTTTTCAATCTAGTCCTCCCTTCGGCGGATTTTATTGGATGGAGACTCTGGGATCTAAAGACAGAGGGTTACACTCACGGGGTACATAAGTTGTGTATGTATCCTGACCGAAAAATGGTAACTAAAACCTATAGGAATAAGAGTTATTCTGGTATTAGGTTTTGGTCAAGAGTGTCTTGATCTAGAGGAGGAGTGTTTTTTATTACCCTTCGGTGTCATACATTCTAAACCTTTGGAGTATCATTGCAAATTATAAATGATCTAGGAATCATTTTGATAATTAGCTAAAACATGATTGGATTAGAGTTATACCAAGAAACTCATACAAGTTTGTTTGTAAATTTTCAGCAAAAATGTCTAGCTCTATAATTTCCTTATTGGGTGCGAAAAAGTTAACCGGAGAGAATATGATGACATGGAAAAACAAACTCAACACTATATTGGTAGTGGATGATCTAAAGTTTGTGCTAACTGAGGAGTGTCCTCAAGTGCCAGGCTCGAATGCGTCACGAAATGTTCGTGATGCATATGATCGATGAATAAAGGCCAATGATGAGGCCAAGGTCTAAATGTTGGCAAGTATGTCTGACATATTAGCCAAGAAGCATGAGGGCATGATAACCGCCAAGGAAACCATGGATTCTGTGCAGGGTATGTTTGGACAACAGTCCACACAGGCCCGACATAATGTCCTAAAATACATATTTAACTCAAGGATGCCAGAGGGTACATCTGTTTGGGATCATGTCCTGGATATGATGGTGCACTTTAACATCGCAGAGTCGAATGGTGCTTCCATTGATGAGTCGAGCAGTCACTTCATTGGAAAACCCTTCGAGATAGTTTCCTGATTTAGAAGTAATGTTGTTATGAACAAGCTTACTTTTAACCTTACCTCCCTTCTGAATGAACTCCAGACCTTTCAATCTTTAATGAAAATTCAGGGATCGAAAGGTGAGGAAAATGTTGTCAGTAGAAGTTATCACAGAGGTTCGACCTCTGGGATAAAAACAGTGGCTTCATCTTCTTCTAACCTGAAAGGGAAGAAGAAGAACATGAAGAAGGTTGGTAAAGGGAAACAAGCTGACAAAGCTGCCGCCCAGAAGGGCAAGAAAGTCAAAGACGTTGCTGACAAAGGAAAGTGTTTCCACTGCAACGAAGACGGACATTGGAAACGGAACTGTCCAAAGTACATTGCAGAAAAGAAGAAGGAAGGTAAATGTGATTTACTTTGCGTAGAAGCTTGTTTAGTGGATAATGATAAAACTGCTTGAATACTTGATTCAGGCGCCACTAATCATGTTTGCTCTTCTTTTCAGGGAATTGATTCCTGGCAGCAGCTATAGAAAGAAGAGATAACGCTCCGGGTTGGAAATGGAGAAGTCGTCTCAGCTGTAGCAATAGGCACGATGAAGCTTTATTTTGGCAAGAAATATGCATTGTTGGACAATATATTAGTGATACCAGGGTTTACTAGAAACCTTATTTCAATTTCTTGCCTCATAAAACAATGTATTTCTGTTTCTCTCTCAATGAATAAAGTGTTTATTTTGAAGAAAGGTGTGGAAATATGTTCAGCTTCATTAGAAAATGGATTGTATGTTTTAAGACGTAATTCAGTCAAAATGGTTTTGAACACTGAATTATTTAAAACTGCAAACGCACAAACTAAGAAATGTAAAATTTCTCCTAAAGAAAATGCTCATCTTTGGCATCTAAGATTGGGTCACATTAATCTCAATAGGATTGAGAGATTGGTAAAGAATGGACTTTTAAATGAGTTAGAAGAAAATACTTTACCTGTATGTGAATCCTGTCCAGAAGGCGAAATGACTAAAAGACCTTTTAGTGGAAAAGGTTATAGAGCCAAAGAACTTCTTGAGCTTATATATTCAGACCTTTGTGGTCCGATGAATGTTAAAGCCAGGGGAGGGATGTGAATACTTCATCTCTTTTATAGATGATTATTCTAGATTTGGGCATATTTACCTAATGCACCACAAGTCTGAAGCACTTGAAAAGATTAAGGAATTCAAGACTGAGGTTGAAAATCAATTAGGTAAAACTATTAAAACACTTCGATCGGATCGAGGTGGAGAGTACATGGATTTAAAATTCCAGAACTATATGATAGAACATGGAATTACATCCCAACTCTCAGCTCTCGGCACACCACAGCAAAATGGTGTATCAGAAAGGAGAAATAGAACCTTGTTGGATATGGTTCGATCAATGAAGAGTTATGCTCATCTCCCTAGTTCCTTTTAGGGTTACGCAGCGGAGACTGCAGTATACATTTTGAATAATATGCCCTCAAAAAGTGTTTCTAAAAAACCTTTTGAACTCTGGAAAGGACGTAAAGGTAGTTTATGTCACTTCAGGATATGGGGTTGTCTAGCACATGTGCTTGTGACAAATCCAAAGAAGTTGGATTCACGTTCAAAGTTATGCCTATTCGTAGGATACCCAAAAGAAACAAGAGGTGGTTTATTCTATGATCCTAAGGAAGATAAGGTTTTTATGTCGACAAATGCCATTTTCTTAGAGGAGGACCACATAATGGACCACAAACCAAAAAGTAAAGTAGTGTTGAGTGAGTTAGACGGAACAATAGCAAAGGTTGCTAATAAGAACACTAGTACGTCAACAAGAGTTGTTGATACTCATTTGTCTAGTCAAGAGAGTCCATCTCAAGAGTTGAGTATGCCTCGACGTAGTGGGAGGGTTGTAATATAGCCTGATCGTTACATGGGTTTAGCTGAAACCCAAGTTGTTATACCAGATGACAACTGCGAGGATCTATTGACTTATAATCGAGCAATGGTTGACAAAGACAAAGACAAATGGGTCTAGCCATGGACCAAGAAATGGAGTCTATGTACTTCAACTCTGTTTGGGATCTTGTAGATAAGCCTGATGGGGTAAAATCTATAGGTTGTAAGTGGATCTATAAGAGAAAGCGTGGTGTAAATGGGAAGGTGCAAACCTTTAAAGCTAGACTAGTAGCAAAGGGTTATACCCAGGTTGAAGCGGTTGACTATGAGGAGACATTTTCACCTGTTGCTATGGTAAAGTCTATCCGTATCCTACTTGCAATTGCTGCATATTATGACTATGAGGTATGGCAAATGGATGTCAAGACAACCTTTTTGAATGACAATCTTGAGGAAAACATCTACATGGACCAACCCAAGGGGTTCATTGAACAAGGACAAGAGCAAAAGGTTTGTAGACTTAAAAGGTCAATTTATGGACTGAAACAAGCCTTTAGGTCCTGGAATATAAGATTTGATGAGGCAATCAGATCTTATGGTTTTGACCAGAATGATGATGAACCTTGTGTATACAAGAAAATCATCAATAGTTTTGCCGCATTCCTAATTCTCTATGTGGATGATATCCTACTCATTAGGAATGATGTAGGTTATTTTACTGACATCAAGGAATGGCTAGCTACGCAGTTCCAAATGAAAGATTTGGGTGATGCACAGTTTGTTCTTGGGATCCAGATTGTCTGGAAGCGCAAGAATATAACACTAGCCTTGTCTCAAACATCTTACATAGACAAAGTGTTGTTAAGGTTTAAGATGCAAGATTCCAAAAATGGCTTGTTGCCTTTTAGACATGGAATCCATTTGTCTAAGGAACAATGTCCTAAGACAACTCAAGGAGTTGAGGATATGAGACGGGTTACTTATGCATTGGCTGTTGAGAGCCTGATGTACGCCATGCTGTGTACTAGGCCTGACATCTGTTTTGCAGTTGGGATGGTCAGTAGGTATCAATCCAATCCAGGACTTGAACACTGGACAGCGGTTAAAAGAATCCTTAAGTATATTCGGAGAACAAGGAACTACATGCTTGTGTATGGGGCTAAAGATCTGATCCTTACAGGATACACGGATTCTAACTTTCAGACTGATAAAGATTCTCGAAAATCTACATCAGGGTCAGTATTCACTCTTAACGAGGGAGCTGTAGTATGGCGAAGCGTCAAGCAAGGATGCATCGTTGATTCCACCATGGAGGTCGAATATGTCGCAGTTTGTGAAGAAGCTAAGGAGGTCGTTTGGTTAAGGAAATTCATGCTAAATTTGGAAGTTTTCCAAATATGACTTTGCCCATCACGTTGTATTGCGATAACAGTGGTGCAGTGGCAAATTCGAAGGAACCCCGAAGTCACAAGAGGGGAAAGCACATAGAGCGGAAGTATTATCTCATCCGGGAGATCGTGCATAGAGGAGACGTGATTGTCACGAAGATAGCCTCAGAGCACAACGTTGCTGATCCTTTTACAAAGGCACTCACGGCTAAAGTTTTTTGGAGTCACCTAGAAGGTCTAGGTTTACAAGTCTTCCCCAACTAGGGCAAGTGGGAGTATTTTGTACAAAGGGGTTTAAATGCCCTAGTTTATTGTATTTACATTACTATAATGTTTTAGTACTCCACAAGCTTTAGGTCAAGTGGGAGATTGTTGGGATTTATGCCCTAAACTTGTGTAATTTTGATCAATTAAATAAAGGGTTATTTGTTTTGATAGAATTACAGGCTTGCTTTATAAATCCAATAAACTAAGCTCCAAGGTTATAACATATATCTTGAACATCAGTGTAGTGGACACTATTTGGATTGTGTTCAAGAATATAACCTAAATGGTCTATGGTATAAGAATAAGGTTGGAAACCTCATTCTGGAAACACCATGGATGCGACCCATTTTGTAATTAGTACAAATGAGGTAATCTAACTCATTTATGTAGTTGACATGCGAGTGGGGGCATCCTGTATGAAGAGTTCATACAAGACTGCATCAGAAATTATTAGTCTAACTTGGTGTAACACCGTTAATGAGGATAAGACTAGTAATTTATAGATGGTCATTAGTGACTCATTGAATCTGAGCAAGTTAAGAACTCCCCGCTTATAGGGGTTTGTCCTTAGACTAGTATGGGTGAGAATAGCACTGTAGCCAACTCAATAAGCCTACCTTCGAGGGGACGGAACCTCGTAGGTAGGCGGGAACTTAAGCATACAAGATGAAATTCACTCATTCCTACACTAAGGAATTAGATAGGTTGTTCCCTTAAGAACTAACTCCAGGTCTTGAACAACGGGGCCCCGCCCTCTATGAGGATATGAGTCTAAGGTAGGACCTTAGACTTTTTGTTCATTAGAGGATCGGTGGTGCTTAAGGAGCAAAGAGGTAATCACGGGGTAAAGCGATAATTTGACCCGGTAGTGATTATGAACAACTGTGAAGGGTCGACTCATGGGTAATGACTATATCAGTGGACACAATATTATCTACAGTGAGGAGAGTGCAACTACAAGTCTATAGTGAAGTGACTTGTAGTTAATGAATATTGATTAACTGGATCAAAGAGTTTGATCAGTTAATCTCACATCATTGGAGCTCATGAACTGTAGGTCCATTAGGTCCCTCCGTTGGCTCAACATGGTAATATTGAGGGTATAAAGTTAGGAATGAAATTGAAGTGTTCAATTTCATACTTGAGGTGTTATATCAATTATATATGATATAATTGATATAATATATAGTTTTAATGTGAATTAGATTCATATATAAACCATATACTAAAGAGAGAATAAAGGAGGATTAGGATGGTCATTTCCATCATATTTCCCTAGATATATGGTTGCATGAGATTCAACTAGGTTAAGTGATTCCAAGCTTTTGTTGTGTTGTTGGAAAGGTTCCAAAACACAAACATCTCTCTCATAACATCTCATATCTCCTAAAGGGAACCCACATTCCTCTCTCACCTAGAGATCAACGGAGAAGATTTAGTGGTCGTGTCTTATTCCATTCGTTGTTCGTGTTGCTGAGATCTTGATCGTGAGAGAGAAGGAGCACTTGAAAAAAGGTTCTTCGAAGGTAATATTTCTTGTTGTCCATTATGTTTATATGCTTAATCTAGTTGTTTTTGTTCTTAAATAAAATCGTTGTAACTAAATCAAGAGCGTGCGATTTACAATCGCTTTCGCCGCGGGACTCGATTCCCTTCAGACCCAAAGGAATAAGATAGGAGGGAAAGAGAAGGCACCTGCTGCTAATAAGGGCAAGGGAAAGGCCAAGGTTGCAGACAAAGGAAAGTGTTTCCACTGCAACATGGAGGGGCACTGGAAGCGAAACTTCCCAAAGTACCTTGTCGAGCTCAAATAGAAGAAAGGTAAATCCAATTTACTTGTTCTTGAAACTTGCTTAGTGGAAAATGATGATTTTACCTGGATACTTGATTTCGGAGCCACTAATCACGTTTGCTCTTCTTTACAAGAAACTAGTTTCTTCAAGGAGCTTGAAGAGGGTGAGATGACGTTCAGGGTCCGAACGGGAGACATCGTCTCAGCTCGTGCAGTGGTAAATGCCAAGCTGTTTTTTAGAGATAGATTTTTATATTTAAAAAATCTATACATAGTTCCTAAGATTAAGAGGAACTTAATTTCTATCTCTTGCTTAATTGAACTTGGTTATTGTATTACCTTCTCATTTAATGAAGCGTTCATTTCAAAGAAATGTGTCAATATTTGTTCTGCTAAGTTAGAAAACGGCTTGTATGTACTTAAACCGAAAAAAACTAAAGCAATTTTAAATCATGAGATGTTTAAAACTGCTAATACACAAAGTAAAAGGCAAAGAATTTCTCCAAACAATAACACCTATCTTTGGCATCTTAGACTTGGTCACATAAATCTCAACCGGATTGAGAGACTATCTAAGAATGGAATTCTAAACAATTTAGAAGATGATTCTTTACCACCTTGTGAATCTTGCTTGGAAGGAAAAATGACTAACCGACCTTTTACTGGAAAAGGTTATAGAGCCATAGAGCCCTTAGAGCTTATACATTCGGATCTTTGTGCTCCGGTAAATGTTAAAGCTTGTGGAGGGTACGAATATTTCATCTTTTTCATAGATGATTATTCGAGGTATGGTTATCTATATCTAATGCATCATAAGTCTGAGGCTCTTGAAAAGTTCAAAGAGTATAAGGCTGAAGTAGAGAATGCATTAGGGAAAACCATTAAAACACTTTGATCCGATCGAGGTGGAGAGTATATGGATTTGAGATTCCAGGACTATTTGATTGAACATGGAATTAAATCTCAACTCTCAGCACCTAATACACCACAAAAGAATTGTGTGTCATTGAGGAGAAATAGAACCTTGTTAGACATGGTTCGGTCTATGATGAGCTATGCTCAATTGCCTGCCTCGTTTTGGGGTTACGCAGTAGAGACTGTGGTTCAAATCTCGAACACTGTTCCATCAAAGAGTGTTTCAGAAACACCTTTTGAATTATGGAAGGGGCGTCTAGTTTACAACACTTCAGGATTTGGGGTTGTCCAGCACACGTGCTAGTGACAAACCCAAAAAAACTGGACCTCGTTCAAGATTATACCAATTTGTTGGCTATCCCAAAGAAACGAGAGGTGGTCTTTTCTACGACCCACAAGAAAACAAGGTCATTGTATCGACAAACACCACTTTCTTGGAGGAAGATCACATGAGGAACCATAAACCACGTAGTAAGTTAGTATTAAATGAAGCTACAAATGAGTCGACAGAGTTGTTGATCAAGTTGGATCTTCATCAAGGATTGATAAAGAAGTCGGCACATCGAGTCAATCTCGTCCTTCTCAATCGTTGGGAATGCCTCGACGCAGTGGGAGGGTTGTTTCCCAACCTGACCGCTACTTAGGTTTAGCTGAAACTCAAGTTGTCATACTTGATGATGATGTAGAGGATCCATTGTCCTAAAACACAGGCAATGAATGACATAGATAAGGACCAATGGATCAAAGCCATGGACCTTGAAATGGAGTCAATGTACTTCAATTCAGTATGGGAACTTATAGACCAACCAAAAGGGGTAAGACCCATAGGGTGTAAATGGATTTATAAGAGAAAGGGAGATGCAGCCGGTAAGGTACATACCTTTAAGGCTAGACTTGTAGCAAAGGGTATTACCCAAAAGGAAGAAGTTGACTATAAGGAAACTTTTTCCCCTGTTGCTATGCTTAAGTCTATCAAGATACTCTTGTCCATAGCCGCATTTTATGATTATGAGATTTGGCAAATGGACGTCAAGACTGCCTTTTTGAATGGTAATCTTGACGAGAGCATCTATATGTCTCAGCCCGAGGGGTTCATAACCCAAGGTCAGGAGCAAAAAGTTTGCAAGCTCAATCGATCCATTTATGGGTTGAAACAAGCATCCAGATCTTGGAACACAAGATTTGATATTGCGATAAAGTCTTATGGCTTTGACCAAAACGTTGATGAGCCTTGTGCTTACAAGATGATCATCAACGACAATGTACCCGACTAGAGTTATAGTTCAAGTGGGAGTTTGTTCAGGTTTGTGTCCTAAAACTCGTAGTTTGTAATTTTGTTCTAATTTTTGTAATAAAGTGTTATTATTTACAATAAAGAGTTATTGTTCGATATTTATGATATTGCCCTTGTATTAACCCTAAATCCAATAAACTAAACATCCAAGGCTGTAAAATGTATCTTGAACTGAATGTAGTGTACATATAAAGAATCTCGGTTCGAGATAAAGCCTAAAGGGTCTATAGTAAGGGGATAAGACTGGTAACACTATGGATGTGGCCCACTTTGTATATGATACAAACACTATGATCCTAACGTGTTCGTGTAGATGACATGTGAGTGGGGATATCCTATGTAATGAGATTACATAAGATCGGACTTCGAAATAGTAACCACTAGATGTAACTCCGTTGACTAGCTAGGTTTCTATTTCATTAGGATGACCTAGGCAACTTGATCTCAATCCTGAGCAGGTTACGAACTTCTGTTCGCAAGGGATTGTCCTTTGACTAGTATGGGTGAGAGTGGCCAGATTCGCCGACTCAATATGCCTACATTCTTGGGGACAACACCGAGTGAGCGTCTTGGGACTTAACTTAGTAAGATGGAATTCACTCCTTCCCGCCTACTAGGGTAAGTAGATGTTCTCTTAAGTGGTGTCTCCGGGACTTGAACAAAAGGCTCGACCCTCTCATTGGCCCGAGAGGGACTTCTGTTTGTTAGTAAGACCACAAACAAATTGTTCATTAGAGGAGCACTGGTACTTAAGGTACAAGATGTAACCCAGGGGTAAAACGGTAATTTGATCCAACTGGTGTTACGAACATTCGTGAAAGATTGACTTGTTGTTATTAGTCAATATCTGTAGACACAAAAATATATTTGCAGTGAGAAGAGTGCAGTTGCGGGACTTTAGTGGAGTGTTCCCGCAGTTAACGAATGTTTATTAGGAGGTTAATGAGATTAACCGAGAAATCTCGTACCGTTGGAGCTTCTTATCTGTAGGTCCATTAGGTCCACCTTCTAGCTTGTAAAGGGTTCTTAGATCGTTTGAATTTGAAACGTTCAAATTCATTAGGGAATAAATTTAATGTATATAGATACGATATAATATAATGTTTTTGAACTATATATTATAAATTTAATGTGAATATGATTCATATTAAATTGTATGAGAGAATTAAATAAAATATTAATTTAAATGTGAATGTGATTCATATTTAAAAACTATAGGATTAAATTTAGTGAGCATGAGATGTGCATTAAAACTATAGGTTAGAGGAGAAATAGATTAAATATAATTTAATCTTAATATATGATATTTAAAGGTTAATTAAATATATGATATTTAATTAATTAATTAAATTTGATTTAATTATTTGAATAATTAATTAATTAATTATTGGGAACGTGTCAAGAGGACGTCTGTCTGCGTAGATGACCATTAGTGACTCGTCCTTAATCCCGAGCGTGTCACGGACTCCTGTCTGCGGGAGTTTGTCTTTTGACTAGTCCGGGTGAGGGTGGTATGGATACACCCAATATGCCTACCTTCTTAGGGACAAGAACTCATGGGGAGCTGGGAACTTGACTACGCAAGAACGCATTCACTCGTTCCTGACCTAGGGAAATCAGAGAGGTTGTTCCCTTAAGTGTTGTCTTCAGGGCTTCAACAACGCGCGCCCACCCTCTCACTGGCCCGAGAGGGACATTGTTTATGGTTGGACCATACAACAAAGTTGTTTATTAGAGAAACAGTGGGACCTAAGCAACAAGAAGTAGGCAGAAGGGTAAAATAGTAATTTGACCCAGCAGTGGCTACGAACAACCTGTGAAGGGACGACTCGCAGGGATTGGTTATATCGATGGACACGACTTGTCCTACAGTGGTGGGAGTTCAGCTACGAGCTTTAGTGGAGTGTTACCGTAGCTAATGAATAGTAATTACCCGGATCAAAGAGTTTGATCTGTTAATCTCATATCATTGGAGCTCATTAGGTTTAGGACCATTTGGTCCCTCGGTTGGCTCAATTGGACAAATTGAGGGTTTACAATTTAGAGTGGATTTGAAGTGTTTAAATTCATTAATTGGGTAGTTATGTCAATTATATGTGATATAGTTGACATAATATATAGTTTGATGTCAATTAGATTCATAATAAACTATAGAATAGTCTAATTGATTAATTATTGCTAAATTTGAGAAATTGAATTGAGAGAAATTAAATTGAATGTGATTCAATTTTTTCCACAATTATGCAAATAGGATTTGTATGATAAGGTATGAGATACCTTATATTATGAGATATGCAAATATGAATTACATATCATATGGTTGTGGTAAAATGGTGAATTGGTGGAGATTTTAACTCCACTGCTCACCATTTTAAATAAGTGCTTTGTGAAGCACTTGATGAACGAGGGTTCTCATTTTTGGAATTCCATCCAAAAAACACACCAAAACTCTCTCTAGCCTCTCTCAATTCACTAAATCTTTTCTCCATCCCAAATTCCAAAAGGAGTTCCACAACTCTCCCTCAACCTCCCGAGAACAATCGAGAAAAGCTTCTGGAAGTGTCTTTGTTCGTGAGGTTCATTAGATCGAGACAGATCGAGGAGGAATTGTAATAAGTTGTCTACTCGAGGTTAGTAAAGAGTTTACTTTTTGTTTTTCATTCTCAAATCAGCATGCTTAACTTAGATTTTATGAGATAAATTATGTTTTAAAGAAATTACACACACAACGAATCAACGACGTTTCACAACGTTTTCCGCTGCAGAAAATTGATTCCTTTCAATTGGTATCAGAGCCAGGTTGCTCTTCGTTGTGTATTCTGTAATTTCTTAAAATTAAGGTGAGTAGCATTAATTTCATGAGATGAATGTTAATGGTTTGCAAAAAGGATGCTTTCGGTTTTGGCATTTAGACTAGATTTAATTTGTCCGTTGTTTTGGGCATTATTGTATGTAAATCGAATCTGTAAGTCTGGGTCGTTCATGGCATGAGTTGTTGTGATGAAACGGAGCGAAAACGGGCGAAAAACTCAAAATGGAGTCGTTGGACAGAGGACAACGTTGCGACGCTGTTCATCAGCGTCGCAACGCCATCCTTGGGAGGCTTGCAACAGGCGAGCGTTACAACGCAAGGCGCTGCGTTGCAACGCTGAAGGGCGTAGAGGCGCGCGCAACACACTCAGCATTGCGACGCTAGTGGCGGCGTTGCAACGCTACGAGCGTATCGCGCACTAGCAAACGTGAAGGAAGCGCAGCGTTGCAACGTTGCTCCGATAGTGAGCAGTTCCAGCGCTGTTTTCGTGCGAAAATGGAGAGTGGGAGGCGGTTTGAGAAGCCATTTTCTCTTTCTTCATCTTTTTTAATTTATTTATTATGTAAATTCAGTTTTAATTAATTTAATTTAATTAATGTTAATATAAGTGTTATATTAATGTTAATTAATTAAATTAATGTCCTTAGGTGCCAAAATCAGTCAATTTTTGCTTTTTTATTATGCAAGTGTTGTATGATTTAATTATATGCATAATGTATGTCATATAGTTTTAAAATCTCACCTTAGGTTAAGCATGTCATGCATCATGTTTATATTATAAATGTTATAATATATAGTATGCATGATAGGGTTTTATTATAAGAGTTATAATAAAATGGATATTTTAATTTAGTTAATATAAGAGTTATATTACTTAGATTAAAAGCATTGACATGTATTTATATATATGATGTATGTATGTTATAGTTTAATTATTCATGTGATAAATGATCAAGCACAATAACATAGAAATGCATGTAACCTAAGTTAATTATTAGTTTTAAATTGGTTTAGAACCTGAATAATTAGACTTAGTTTTTCTATTTCTAATAAGATTAGAATTAGGAAATCAAAATATAACTAATGGATGGTTACCAATTAGTAACTCTGTCTAAGGAAGGTTTTATCTAAGGTTGGGGTATTTAAGTTGACGCTTTGCGAAACACCCCTACCTGAAAACTGAACTGGGAGTGAATTTTGTCCGGAGATCCATAGGTTATATTACGTGTGAGTGTCGTTAATTAATCGTTAATTAAATATACTCACATAGACCTAAGTTAATAATATGATTATAGACTTAGGCTAATCCAATATAAGAGTTATATTGGTAGACTTAGATAAATATTAGCCGGTTTATCTAGGTCAATCCCGTTAATATAAAGTGGTGATGGGAGGAAATTAAGTGTATAAGATACATTTAACTTTCCATCCACAAATCTCCGTGAAGTTCACACCATGAGATCCATACTCATTCTCGTGGCGCAAATGGGAGCGTCCCCTACGGGTGGCATTTGTATGGGTCAACATTCAAGGTGAATGGAAAGAGTACTTATAGTGAGTAGGAGCGGGACCTAAGAAAATAGGACCCACGGTCTCATCTTTCAATTCACATCGTGAAACCCCCATGATCGGCCTACTAGTTTGGCCTGGCCCAAACAATCCCTACGGAGGGCTTTGATCATGGGAGCTGTCGGAACACCGTGAATTCTCGAAAGGGATATGATTTTCTTGTTGGTTAGCCTTCATAGTCCTCCCTACGGCGGCTATTGTTTGGACGGTACTTGAAAATTTAAAGATTGAGGGTGACACTCATGGGATTCATTAAGAGTTAATGGATTCAGATCAAATAATGGTAACTAGATGCCTAATGGAATAAGAGTTATTTTGGAATTAGGGTCTGGTCGAGAAAGTTTCGTCCCAGAGGAGGAGTGATTCTGTCTACCCTACGGTGGCGGTCATTCTAAACCTTTGGGGTATCATTACAATTTTAAATGACTTGGGAATCATAAGATAAAATTTGCTAAAACATGATTGGATTTTTTTTGAAAAAGTTTTTTGTGAGAACTTATACAAAGTTTTTATTCTCTTTTCAGCAAAATGTCGAGTTCAATCATAGCCCTTTTAGCTTTAGATAAACTCGTTGGTGACAATTACCAATCGTGAAAAAATAATATAAACACAATCTTAGTAATAGACGACCTTACGTTCGCACTCACTTAGGAATGTCCTCAAGTGCCGAGCTCGACCGCATCACGAAGTGTTTGTGATGTGTACGATCGGTGGATCCGGGCCAATGAAAATGCTATGGTCTACATTATAGTCAGCTTATCTGAAGTTTTGACTAAGAAGCATGAGGTCATGGTCACCGCCAAGGAGATCATGGAATCGTTGCAAAACATGTTTGGACAACAATCCTTTCAGGTTAGGCACGATTCCCTCAAACATATATTCAATGCTAGGATGAAGGAGGGCACATCTGTTAGGGAACATGTTCTCGACATGATGACCCACTTTAACTTAGTCGAGATGAATGGAGCTTCGATCGATGAGTCAAGCCAAGTCAGCTTTATCATGGAGACTCTTCCGAAGAGTTTCCTTCAGTTTCGTAGCAACGCTGTTATGAACAAGATAAGCTACACTCTTACCACCCTTCTTAACGAATTACAGACTTTTCAGTCCTTGATGAAAGTCAGGGGACAGGAAGCTGAGGCAAATGTTGCCTTCAGGTCCTATCAAAGGGGTTCGACCTCTGAGACAAAGTTTGTAACTTCTTCTGGACCGAAAGGAAAGAAGAAGAAGAAGGTGGGTAAAGCTGACCGCGTTGCCGCCCTCAAAGGCAAAAAGGTCAAGGTTGTTGCAGAGAAAAGAAAGTATTTCCACTTGAACGGGGACAGTCACTGGAAGAGGAATTGTCCCAAGTACCTTGCCGAGAAGAAGAAGGAAGGTAAATATGATTTACTTGTTGTTGAAACTTGTTTAGTGGAGAGTAGTTACTCTGTCTGGATACTTAATTCAGGCGCCACTAACCATGTTTGTTCTTCTTTTCAGGGAATTAGTTTATGTCAGCGACTGCATGAGGGTGAGATAACACCCAGGGTTAGAACTGGAGAAGTTGTCTCGGCTGCAGCTGTGGGCACAGTGAAGCTATACTTCAGCGGGAAGTACATTTTATTAGATAACATATACATAGTACCAGGGTTAACTAGAAACCTTGTTTCAATTTCCTGTCTGTTAGAACAATCAATTTCTGTTTCTTTTATGAGCAATAAAGCATTTCTCGAAATGGAAATGTGTTATGTTCAGCTTCACTTGAGAATAATTTGTATGTTTTAAAATCAAATTCAGTCAAAAAAATTTCAATACTGAACTGTTTTAAAACAGCTGAAACGCGAACTAAGAAATTAAAAGTTTCTCCAAAAGAAAACGCCCATCTTTGGCATCTAAGGTTAGGCCACATAAATCTCAATAGGATTGAGAGACTTGTGAAGAGTAAACTTCTAAGCAAGTTAGAAGAAAACTCATTACCAGTCTGTGAGTCATGCCTTGAAGGCAAAATGACCAAAAGACCTTTTAGTGGAAAGGTTATAGAGCCAAGGAGCCTTTTGAGCTTGTACATTGTGACCTCTGTGGTCTGATGAATGTTAAAGCACGTGGAGGTTACGAGTACGTTGTATCTTTTATAGATGACTACTCGAGATATGGGTACATTTACCTAATGTATCAAAAGTCTGAAACTCTTGAAAAGTTCAAGGAGTACAAGACCGAGGTTGAGAACCAATTAGGCAAACACAATTACAACGCTTCGATCGGACCGAGGTAGAGAGTACATGGACACTGAATTCCAAGACTATATGATAGAGCATGGAATTATGTCCCAACTCTCAGCACCTAGTATCCCACAGCAGAATGGTGTATCAGAGAGGAGAAACAGAACCTTGTTAGACATGGTTCGATCGATGATGAGTTATGTTCATCTCCCTAATTCATTTTGGGGTTATGTAGTGGAGACTACAGTATATATTTTGAACATTGTTCCATTGAAGAGTGTTTCTGGAACACCATTCGAACTCTGGTTTGGTAGTAAAATAGGTTTACGCCACTTCAGGATTTGGGGATGCCTGGCCTATGTGTTGGTGTCAAACCCAAAAAAATTGGAACTCCGTTCAAAATTATGCCTATTCATAGGTTATCCAAAACAGACAAGGGGTGGTTTCTTTTACGATCCTAAGGAGAATAGGGTGCTTGTATCGACAAATGTCACGTTCTTTGAGGAGGATCACATTAGGGACCATAAACCTAGAAGTAAGATTGTGTTGAATGAAATGGACAAATCATCAGCAAAAGTTGTTGATGAAGCTAGTACATCAACAAATGTTGTTGATCTTAGCTCATCTAGTCAAGTCCTTTCTCAAGAGTTGAGAATGCCTCGACGTAGTGAGATGGTTGTCAAACAGCCTGAATGTTACTGGGTTTGGCTAAAACCCAAGTTGTCATACCTAATGATGACTGCAATGGTCCATTAACTTATGATCAGGCAATGAATGATGTTGACAAATATGAATGGATTAAAGCCATGGACAAGAAAATGGAGTCTATATACTTCAATTCCGTCTGGGAGTTTGTGGACAAACCGGATGGGGTTAAACCTATTGGTTGTAGTGGACCTACAAGCCTAAACGTGGTGTAGATGGGAAGGTACAGACCTTCAAAGTCAGACTAGTGGCAAAGGGTTTTACCAAGAGAGAAGGGGTTAACTATGAGGAAACCTTTTTCTCTTGTTGCAATGGTAAAGTCTATCAGGATCATTCTAGTCACTGTCGCATATTATGACTATGAGGTATGGCAGATAGATGTCAAGACGACCTTTCTGAATGGCAATCTTGACGAGACCGTCTACATGGACCAGCCCAAGGGGTTCATTGCCCAAGGCCAAGAGCAAAAAGTTTGGAAGCTTCAAATGTCTATTTATGGAGTGAAACAAGCCTCAAGGTCTTGGAATATAAGATTTGATGAGGCAATTAAATCTTATGGCTTTAATCAAAATGTTGATGAGCCCTGTGTCTACAAGAAAATTATCAATAATACTGTCGCATTTCTTATATTGTATGTGGATGATATCCTACTCATTGGGAATGATGTAGAATTTCTAACTGACATGAAGAAATGGCTAGCTTCGCAATTCCAAATGAAATATTTGGGAGAAGCTCAATATGTTAGGTATCCAGATAATCTGAAACCGGAAGAACAGAATGTTAGCCATGTCTCAAGCGTCCTATATCGACAAGATGTTGTCCCGATATAGTATGCAGAACTCCAAGAAGGGCTTTGTCACACCCCGTCCCAGCTTACTTGCCTAACCTAGGAAGAGATGCAAAGACAAAGATAACAAAACCTCTTGTTGGCTTTCCTTGACTAACCCAAGACTTAACTTAAAATAGACGTAACACATCATGTTTGAATAAGCAAAGTAAAACACTGATATACACTTATATATGAAATACATTCACTTCCTTTACTATGTTCTTTAGATAGTCATAAAGTTTCCAAGTTTATAACAACCCATCTAATATGTTCTCACTACAAACCATATACAAAGAAAGTGTATATACAAGGAGCTAAATGGCGTGGTGGCAAGTAGGTCTTGTGATGATGGCTAAGCACCTGGAAACTCAAATGCGCTACACCGGGAAGAGTAGACATAGAGAAAACGTGAGCTAGGAAGCTCAGTGAGTGTCTATTATAAGCTCAAAGGTGAAGCATAATAATGGCAGATTATAAGTAGAAGTTAGCTTAACATAAACAAACCATGCTTCCAATTTACACAAGTCACCACTTATGCATAGCACATAACTCATAATATAGTATTATATTGAGTGTAGATAGATCAATAATGTAGAAGCTCATAACAATAAAACACATAGCATGATACCACTTTCGAACCATAGAGGTGGTAAAGTTACATTTGTACCAACAAGGTTCATACCTCTCTCACGTGCACGTGGAATACCTTTGGCCCTTTGGTTTTCCCTAATACCTTCTTTATGTCCTTCAAGATTAAGGTAAGACCATTTACTACCCGAATACCTTCTCATTGTCCTTGAAAGATCGGAAATTATGATTCATTCCCCCCTAAGTACCTTCTCGAATGTCCTTCAGTATTAGGGGTTAATCAAGATCAAGGGCATAACTTGTTTACCATGGAAATCATGTCTTTATAACACATACAACAATTTCTTGACAATTTCACATTATCATCTAAACATGTTCCCAAGTGGATTTACACAAAACATTCTCTAAAGGAAAGCATACTTTCATAATTTAGTTTTCATACTTGGATTTATAGTTACAACTAATTCAAGCTTGCTTAGGTTCCATCATGAACTTTATGTTAGGGACTCCATGAAGCTATACATAATTAGTTCAAACAAGACTCAATGATCAACAATTATGCTTATTAAGATAAACATGGGCCAAGCATAGTTTAAAGATAGAGTCACTCACAGTATTAGAATTAGAACCCTGGCTTGTAAACTTGACCTATTAGCTCTTGACCTATCAAACAAACCAACCCAACCATTAGAACCTCGACCTCATGATTTTTAACCTTAAAGCTTGCAAGAAAACACACTTTTAAATTTTCCAGCATTTTCAGATTTTCTGCCCTGTATTCAGACAGCCATAACTTCTTCATTACTTATCCAAAAATAATGTAATTTATACCAAACTCTTCCTTTTTGAACCCTCTAAAAATCATATGAAGACATGAAATTGAAATTCCAAACGGATTTGTTCAGAAATACCTCGAAAGATACTTTCCCCAAAACAGACTTCTGCTGTTTTCAGATTCGGATTTCCTGCTGCACAACAAATTTAATCTGATATTTAAGACATCTTCTAGACATTTTCTACTCACGATTTCTTCACGAAAGTTGTAGGAAATTCAATAAGCTTTCGAACCATACCAATTAGAGCTTCTAACTCCAAGTGTACAGATCAGAACAACAAAAACATCAGAGACTTCCCGGATTTGACAGCATACTTCTGTCTTCTGCCTTCTTCTTCAAAACAGTAGCATCAATTCCTTTCCTTGCACCTTAGAAACAGGTCTAACTCAGTCCCATAACTCAATTCAGAATAACCATACACACAATTGATTGTAAGGTATATAGAAATGAAAGAAAATCTCCCTCAATCTCTTGCTAGAAGTTTTTCCCTTTCACCTAAAACTACAGGTTCGAATTTCAGCTTGGGTTCCTCAGAATTTATCAACACAACCACCAAATATTTTTTGATAAACCTCAAGGACAACATCTTAGCTTACTTACCTCAAAATTTCAGCTTCTAATTCCTCCTCAAGAGCTCAAAACAGACTGATCTCCTCATACTGTTCTGCTACCCGAGAAACTTGAACACCCTTCACTGTTCTGCTCTTTTATCCTTCGTCCTCTTGTTTTTTTCTGCAAAGCCAACCAGTTTTGTATTCTACACTCAATTGCTGAGATTTTGACACAAAAATCATCGAATTTGGTTCAGTAGATAGAGAGATATGGTCGATTGAAGATGACCCTTTTTCCAGCTGCTTGCTGTTTTTCTGTGAATTTGACAGCACCTACTTGGCTTGTTTAACTCCGAAGCTTCACCTCCCTTTGCCAGCTCCTCCTTCAGTTTTTACATCTTAATCACCTTTTTAAAACAACAAAATAAGTGTGTAAATAAACCTTAAGCATTTAGCCAACTTATCCTAAGTTTGTAAGACATATGATCTTCCATTCAATACTTGATGCACCTAAAACTCCTCCAATTTGCTAATGAGTTGAACTTACTTCAATGCAACTTTTAATATGCTTATTTCAATGGTTTACCTATCCCCTTATGAAGTTTAGACACATTGTAGCTCCAAATTCAATAGATTCCCAAATTCGATCACGACATCGTTTAGTGCAACCTATACGACTTTGCTTATTTCAAAACATCATGAACGAGTGATCAATGATAAAAGAGAATAGGGTTTAGGGCTTACAGGCTTGTTGTCTTTCAGACATGTGGTTCACCTGTCTAAGGATCAATGTCCTAAGACACCTCATAAACTTGAGGATATGAGACGCATCCCTTATGCTTCAGCTGTGGGGAGCCTTATGTATGCAATGTTTTGTACTAGGCCTGACATCTGTTATGCAGATGGGATTGTCAGTAGATATCAATCCAATCCAAGATTAGATCACTGGATAGCCGTAAAGGCAATCCTCAAGTATCTTAGGAGAACGATGGACTACATGTTGATGTATGGAAGTAGGGATTTGATCCTCACGGGATACACAAACTCTGACTTTTAGACCGATAAGGATTCTAGGAAATCCACACCGGAGTCAGTGTTCACCCTCAACGGAGGAGTTGTAGTGTGGCGAAGCATGAAGCAGGGATGCATCGCTGATTCCACGATGGAAGCCGAGTATGTAGCAGCTTGTGAAGCTGCAAAAAAAGCTGTTTGGCTTAGGAAGTTCATGCTAGATTTGGAAGTTGTTCCAAATATGAACTTGCCAGTGACCCTGTTTTGTGATAACAGTGGAGCAGTAGCCAACTCGAGAGAACTTCGAAGTCATAAGAGGGGCAACCATATTGAACGCAAATATCACCTGATATGGGAGATTGTGCACCGCGGAGACATGACAGTCACGTAGATAGCTTCGGAGCACAACGTTGTTGATCCGTTTACAAAGGCCCTCACGGCTAAGGTGTTTGAGGGTCACCTAGGGAGTCTAGGTCTTCGAGTCCTTCAAGACTAGGGCAAGTGGGAGTATTGTAAAGGGTATTCATATGCCCTAGTTTATTGTATTACATTCATGTATTACTTTGCATTTGAGAAATGTATATGTACTCCATTAGCTTAGTTCAAGTCGGAGTTTATTGGGGTTTTTTCCCTAATCTCGTGTAGTTTGTAATATAGTTGTTATAAATGAATAAAAGTTATTGATTTGTCAAAACTTTGTGTCCTTAATCCAATAAACTAAGCTCCAGGGTCATATTATAGTACTTGAACGGTGTGTATTTGACACACGGGAATGATCACGTTTGAGTTGGTGACCCGAACGGTCTACCGTATATGGATAGGGTTGGAAACCTCATCCTGGTTACACTGTGGATGCGACCCACTTTGTATTAGATACAAACGAGGTGATCCAGCTCGTTCATATGGTTGACATGCGAGTTGGGGCATCCTGTGCAATGAGATTGTACAAGACCGGACCATGAATTATTACACCTACTAATGTAACACCGTTAACAGTAGGACTAATAACTTCGTATATGACCATTAGTGACTCGTCCTTAATCCTGAGTGTGTTACGGACTCCTGTCTGCGGAGGTTTGTCCTTTGACTAGTCCGGGTGAGGATGGTATGGATACACCCAATATGTCTGCCTTCTTGGGGACAGGACCTCGTGAGGAGCTGGAAACTTGACTACGCAAGAAGGAATTCACTCGTTCCCAACCTAAGAAAATCAGAGAGGTTTTTCCCTTAAGTGTTGTCTCCAGGGCTTGAACAACGGGCGCCCACCCCTCTCACTTGCCCGAGAGGGATATTGTTTATGGTTGGACCATACAACAAAGTTGTTCATTAGAGGAAAAGTGGGACTTAAAAAACAAGAAGTAGACACAGGGATAAAACGGTAATTTGACCCAGCATTGGCTACGAATAACCTGTGAAGGGACGACTAGCGGGGATTGGTTATATCGATGGACACAATTTGTCCTACAGTGGTGGGAGTTCAGCTACGGGATTTAGTGGAGTGTTACCGTAGCTAATGAATAGTGATTAATCGAATCAAAGAGTTTGATCGGTTAATCTAATATCATTGGAGCTCATCAGGTGTAGGTCCATTAGGTCCCTCGGTTGACTCAATTCGACAAACTGAGGGTTTACAGTTTTGAGTGGATTTGAAGTGTTCAAATTCATTAATTGGGTAGTTATGTCAATTATATGTGATATAGTTGACATAATATATAGTTTGATGTCAATTAGATTCATAATAAACTTTAGAATATGGGGAATGTTTTTACTCTCGCAAGGCGGTCAACCATGGTATGGATGGTATGGTGACGTGGCCAGGTCGCAGGGGATGTGGGAGAATGTCGCGGATTTCGAATCCCGATCCAAACCCTGTGCTTGGAGCGTTACAAATGGTATCAGAGTGGAACCTCTCCCAGTAAAATATGGTTCGGAGACGAACCAAGGCGAAAGTTGGTGGGCATGTGACACCCGAGGAAGAGGGGTACATGAATGAACCCGAATCCACATCTGAATGAGATGGATCCTGAGGATATGAAAGTATGGTGCCCGGGGAAGAGGAGGTACATGAATGAACCGAGTTCCCGTCCGAATGAGATTGATCACGAGGATATGAAATATAGTTAAGAAAGGCTTACAAGAATTGATTGCTACTATCTATACCAACAAGGTGCACCTTCCTTTTCGGTGGCTCAATAATCATAGGAACTCCCAAGTTAAGCGTGTCTTGCTTAGAGCAATTCTATGTTGGGTGATCTCCTATGAATTTTTCTAAAGAGTATGTGAGTGAGGACAAACCATGCTGAAATGCCCGTGTTGGTTTGTGGGGAAAGTCTTCACTCTCGCAAGCAGCTCAACCATGGTATGGATGGTATGGTGGCATGGTCAGGTCGCAGGGGATGCAGGAGAATGTCGGAGATTTCAAATCCCAATCCGGCTCTTTGGGCTGGGGCGTTACATAGAGTTCGCAACTTTCATTTTGACATATTTTTCCATTTTCACATTGCAATCTCTGAATTTGTATTTGGATTTTGCAATTGAACTTACATGGTTAATCTTTCCATTATTTTTTTATTTCATATCAAATGCCCCCACAAACTATTTTGAATTTTTATTTTCCAACTTTCAATTCTTATTACATATTTATTTTGGCAATATTTTTGTCACTCTGTTCCCTGTGGGATCGATACTTAATAATATTTATGTTTTATTACTTGCAAGACAGCGTGCACTTGCACTAGGGTTGAACCTAAACCACTCACCCTAAAGTTGACCCGATTATAGCCAAACACATAATATTTTAATTTTTTTATTAAAAGTGTTTTAAGAGGAAAAAAATTAAGAAAATACTTAAACTAAATGTATGTCTCTCAACAAACATTTAAATTTACAATTTTGCATCCACACATTGAAATACTTATTTCATATCTAACCACTATTTTAGATTCATAAATATTTGAACTTTTAGGATTGTGTAACTTATTTAATCTCTAGTATATACTTTAAAAAGTTTTTTCTAAGTCTTCATAAATTTTTTTTTTGTCTTTGTATTTGAAAAAAAAAATCTAATAAATTCGTGACTTTTATATTTTGCATCCAATAGTCTCCTTTCATCTCCTTACCATTAATTTATCAATTTAACTTTTTAAATACAATTAGGATATCAATTTAATACTTACAAGAACACATTGAATGAATTATTGAAGGATTGCTTTAATAACCATTTAATTCTTTAATTTTGTTTTTTAAATTAAGCCTATAAAATACTACTTTCATATTTATCTATGATTTTTAAAATTAAATAAAGTAATTTTCAAAAACTTGTTTTTGTTTTTAGAATTTAGCTAAGAATTAAAATATTTTGTTAAGAAAGATGAAATCACAGTAAAGAATTGATGAGAAAACAAATACAATTTTTAAAAATCAAATTTTTATCAAACATGCATGTCGGTATCATAAGTATTAAACTAATAAATTTTATGAGAGGGACTTATTATACAGAAAATTTAAATTTTAAAGGCCTGTAAAAATCTTTTTAAAGTGTATGTACTAAATAAATACAACCATGAAAAGATTCATAATTGTATACTCTTTGTAAATTAGAAATATTAAATAAACATAATGTGAAACATTGATGCCCCAAAGTTATAATATAAGCCAAATTTGGAATTTAAATATCACTGGGATGAATTTCAATGATGGAATTTGTGTGTAAAAGAATGAGGATAAAAAATTTGTTGGAAGTTATCTCTTTGAGATACCATGACATGAAATATTGAAAATTGTGGATAAAAACAATCATTTGAGTCAATGAACCATGAATTAAGTAAATTATAAAGCCACTTAAGTTTGAATATTGAGAGGAAGTTTTAATTATGGGTTTGAAATAAAAAGTGGTTTGAATTACAATTATAGCCCTGGGTGGGGGCAAATATTAATGTATTTGTATTAAAGTTGAAATTGGAATATAAGAAAAGAAAAAGGACTGAAAAGGAAAGGTATGGGGTGGGGAATTACAAGGCTGAGTAAAGAAGATGCATTGAATTGAATTGCAAAAGAACCCAAAAGAAAGAGCTGTAAGGCATGTGCAACTCACATGCTTGCTCGCCATTAAGTATTAAACACTTCTGAATCTCTGATTTTTCCCATTTCCCCTCTCATTATCATTATCCTTCCCATCATTTTCCCACGTCATTCAACACGTGGCTCTTTTTCATACTCACTTATCTCTTTCTTAATATTTTGAATTTCTCAAATTTTTAAACTTTTCTCTCAAGTAGCATTTTAGTCAATTATGTTATAAAGATTAAATTTAAAAATTTTCATAAAAGGTTAAAGGTTGGAATATAGGTTGATCTAAAAAAAATTATTATTGATAATTATGGATGAGCATACTTAATTTTTCTAACTAAAATCGAATAACGTTAAGTAACATAATACAATTTAGCTTATCTTGATATTTTGTCAAATAGGAAAAAAAAAATATTAAAAGTACGAGTTTCGTCCATGAACTTTTTAAGTTCAAGTCTATTAGATATCTAAATTTTAAAAAGTGTTTAATGAGTTTTTACTATTTCATTAAGTTTCTAAACTTTCAACATGTTAAATAAGTTTCTAAACTTTTAATTTTATGTATAATAGATCCATAAATTTTAACAAAGGTCAAAAAGATCTACGATATAATAATATAGTTTCTTATCAAATTAAATATTGAAACTAATTTACTAACCTTTAAAAATATTTATAAATGATAAATATCATTTATAAATATTTTGTAAATATATTTTTTATAAAATAAAATGCGGCTTATTCACTTCTATTTATTAAAAAAAAATAGATCTAAATTATTATTTCTAAGGATAATTTTCTATATATTTTTAAGGTTAAATTATACAAAATACGGTTGGACTTTCAAGATCATTTCAATTATCTCTCATGCTTTGAAAAGTTTTATGATTATCTCTAAACTTTGAAATTTGTTCCAAAAAATACCATTGAAATTTTAATTTATTCCAAAAAAAAATCTTCCGTCTTCATTTGGGTCCACCTATGCACGTGCCCAAATCTCTCTCTCTTTTTTTTTCCTTTTTTTAAGTTCAACAACATGTAGGTGATAGAGATTTGAACATATAATGGTTGAAAAAGATAATGATATCTAAATTAATAAATCTCAATAATCTTATCAGCGCAGCACAGTCCAACTAACATAAAATATGTAGAGATTTAAACAGAAACTTTTGACTCGAGAGATCAGAAGTTTAAGTCCTGCCCTACATATGGTTGGAAAAAAAAACTCTTTTAATATATGTCAATTATCGGTGTTTTACTTTTGTTTTATCATTTTTTTTGTTAATATATTTAATATAAGTTGTTTTTCTTTCATTAAGATATGTTTTAGTCTAAAGTTAGACATGTTTTTATTATGGATCTCGAAAGTTGTAGATAGTGTGGTTGGCATACCAACTAAATTAAATGCCTTCAGAAAAATATTTTTTTTCTTAAAATACTTTTTTATCAAAATAGTTTCAATTTACTTGTTTGTTTAGTACATATTTTTAAAACTGATTTTTTTTTTTTAGTAACCACAAGTTTGCTTTCGATTGCAATTTGCACTATATCTAAAAGTGCTATACAAATATCAGATTATCATAAAGAAATTCTAATGTAATTCCTTATCAATCATATTAAAATCAGTTTTTGGACCATCAGCACTAAAGTATTTTCTTTAAAAAAAATGAAACTAATTTAGATGTTCTAAAAGTGATTTTTATTTGTTATCAAACACTCAAATTTTTTTTTAACTAAAAAAAACACTCAAAATTTTTTAATAAAAAAATACTATTGCCTTCTAAAATCACTTCTAAAATCACTTCAATAGTTAATTCAAAAACTCTTAATGTAGTGTTCTAAAATATAATAGATTCTAAATTCAATTCTTATCCTAAAACTTAAAATAAAAAGTGGTCTTCCATTTATGTGTGAAATAATTTTAATTTAGTTCAATAGTTATGAAGGTGAATGATCAAATTATTGATCGTGATGTCTTATCGATTGAGTTAGGCTTGAATTGACCCTAGAAAAAATATATATAACATTAAAATTAGTCAATATTAGAATACTTATATGAAAGGGATTATGAGCCATTTATGAAATAAAAATGTGAAATATAAAAAAGGTGGCTGAAATGCAAAATTCGAAAGGAAAAAAGAGGTTCAAAGGACATGGACGAAAACTACCTACAAAATTATGACTATTTGAAATAAAGCAAAATCCATATCAATAAAAAGGAAAAAGAAAACATTTTAGGCATGCATTCTATCAAAAGATGTTAGCCAAAATAATAAATAAATATATATATATATATATATATATATGATTCCTCCTATTCAGAACCTCCCCCACATCCATCTTTATTTCTTTCTTTGGCTAAAATTTCACAGCACCCAATCCGTTCACAGCACCCCATCTATCTATCTTTCAATAATTCCTGAGCTAAAAAATCACATTAATCATTAATTATTGTAAAGTATTGTAATAGGAAATTGTTATGGATAAATTTAGGCAAACATATTAAAAACCAACAAGTTATTGGGTCAAATACAAGTCAAGTTCAACGGATTGGACTTCTCTCCACTCATTCTTGCATCCCACACGATGGACCTCATCTCCCTCCTAAAAACCCTTGTCCAACTAGATTTACGAAAGAGTTCATCATGTAAATACCTCGTTGTACTCCATTGGAAGTAACTCATTATCAATCTTCACTCTCTGCTAGCTTGCTAACATTTAACCTCTTTGACTTAAGCATCCAAGTGGTTGTGGCAATCACCAGAGTGATTTATTGGGTTTTATTTGTTTTGCTGGCAACCTCTTTCCCCTCACAATTATAAATTCATTGTTGGTCTCACATGCAAATCAGATGTGTTTTTCTTGCTCGAATTTGTACATCAACAATTGGTGTTGTCTGTAAGGAACTAGAGAGTTTTATCAAAGGAACTTGTGTATCAATATCAAGGATGAACAATACTAAGGTTATAGATCTGAGTCATACCGTGGAAGAAAGAGATCTCGATCAAGGATGCCATCTGAAGAGAGCGAGAGAAGACTATTCATAGGCAATCAGTAATTAGGGAAGAGCTCATCTCATCCTCAGATGAAGAAGAACTCATCTCATCCGCATATTGGGAAAAGTACTTCTTCCCCATACTAGGAAGAGTCGACCAGAAGGGATTGAGGTATTGAAGAAAAATGTGACCATGCTACATTCACCTGAGATGAGCTCGTCTCGGCCTTTTCAAGAGGAGAGAAGATCTAAGGTCGTCCCAACCCTCTCGGTTGGCAAGCAACATGAATCAAATTAGAACCTCGATCGCCTTCAAACGAAACTCGTTTGTGATCCTGCCAAATGAAAAGCTTCGATTGAAAAAGACTTGAGTGAACCGTATGTTCATTCTCAAAATCCAAGGAAAAGGCTAATTCTAGGTAGTAATGAATGAGAAAAATCACTAAGAAGTCATAATACTTACACCTCAAGAACGAGGTCAACCCTTGGTACACAATAAGGAAGCCAAGGCCTACTCGAGGCGAGTCGAGGTAGATTTGGGTCGAACCAAGATAGGGTTGATCTAAGTGAAGATGGAGTCGAGCCAAGGTGAGATCAGCTCGAGATTTGAGGTTGGCAAGAGAGGCCACCAACAAAAGAACTGGAGTCCATCTCGCTCACATTTGAAAATAAACGCGTAAACATTGGAACCAAACTGGGGGTTGAGCAAATGAAAATTTTGATAAGTTTCCTTAGGGTTAATGCAGAAATATTCGCTTGGTCACACGAAGACATGTCAAGAATTGATCAAAACATAATGGTACACAATTGAATGTGGATAAAGATTTCAAGCCTATGAAGCAAAGGCAACGATCATTCAACCAAGAAAGAAATGAAATCATAGTTGATTAGGTATGTGACTTACTTAAAGTCAAATTTATTAGAGAAGTCCATTATCCTCCATGGTTGTCTAACGTAGTGCTAGTAAAGAAGCCTAATGGAAAGTGGCGTATGTGTGTCAACTTTACTGATCTGAAGAAAGCTTGTCCTAAAGACTGCTTTCCTCTCCCTATGATCAATCAGTTGGTAGATGCAACAACCAGACATGAAATGCTAAGTTTTATGGATGTTTGTTATAGATATAACCAAATTAAGATGCATAGACCTAACTAGGAGAAAAGCTCATTCATTACTAATAAAGGGTTTTACTGCTATACAGTAATGTCATTTGGTCTCAAGAATGCAAGAGCTACCTATTAGAGAATGATAAATCATATGTTTGCTTCACTTCTTGGAAAAAAACATGGAGGTGTATGTGGATGGCATGCTTGTAAACAACATCAAAACTGTTGAACATGAGACTGACCTCAATGATGCCTTCCAAACGCTTCGTAAGTATAAGATGAAGGTAAACTCAAGTAAATGGGCATTCAAAGCACATCAGGAAAGTTTCTAGGTTTTGTGGTTCACCAAAGAGAAATAAAAGCTAACCTTGATAAAATTCGGGTTGTTCGAAAAATGTCATCGCCAACCAATTTCAAGCAACTTCAAAGTCTTAATGGAAAGATAGCAACATTAAACAAGTTTAAGAAAATGGTTTAAGTTTGAATGGACCAAGAAATATGAGAAAGCCATCAAAGTATTGAAAGAATATTTAGCATTAGCTCCACTCCTTGTGAAGATCATTCCAAGAGATGAAATTGCTACTTTATTTAACAACCTCCAATATTGCAGTGAGCTCTACTTTAATCAAAGAAGATAGCGGCCATCAACGACCAGTTTACTACCTAGCAAAACTATGGTAGGAGGAGAGACCAGATATGCACAAGTAGAAAGGCTTATCCTCGCCCTAATCACTTATGCTAGAAGGTTGCACCCTTACTTTTAAGCACATAAAATTATTGTTTTGACTAACTTCCCTTTGAAACACGTGTTGCAAAAACTAGAAGCATTAAGACGTCCCATAAAATGGGTAGTAAAGTTGAGCAAAGACGACATTCATTATAAGTCGAAGACAACAATAAAAGGTCAGATCGTTGTTGACTTTATTATAGAGCTAACTTCAGCGGAGGTCGAATCGAGGTAGAGTCGAACCGAAGTTGAGTCGAGAAAAGTTAAAGTCGAAGTCCTCTCTCTTCATACAACTCACTCAGACCTTCCTTGGATGTTTTTTGCTCGAGGTAAAGGAATAAATGTTTCACTCCACAGGAAAACATTGGATGTTTTTGAATTTATTTAAAATTAAACTAAAAATAATAAGATTAAGCAAACTTACTTTCAAAATATGATGAAGAACTTGGTCTAACATGACTTACGATGCTCGAGAGTTTACAAGGACATATGGTCGATGTCATAAAAGTACGTCACGTTCAAAATATGATGAAGAACTTGATTTTTGTAGGGCTTAGACAGTAAGAGATGTGAGGTTTGTTTTGGCCAAGGAAACTTGAAGGTTAGAAAGGATGTCATGCTAGTCGTTTGAGGAAGCAAATCAGGAACTTATGTATGTCAATAGTAATGAAAAGAACATGGTGGTTGTGATGGGATGGAATCCCGCAGCGGAAGCGATGCGAACCGCATTGCCCTGCTGTGTTACATAAAATTACTTAAAATTAAACTACATCACATGTGTTCTTGTTGCGTAAATTGATATTGCAATACCGCAAGTGTACGGGTCAAGTTTTAATATAGTGATTTGAGTACAGAGTAACGTCCACAGGAATGGGTTTCTCTAAGCTCGTTAATAAGTAAATTCCATCTTGCAGAGTTAAGTTTCTAGCTCCCACGAGGTTTTTTCTCCAAGAAGGTGATGGTTTCGAAAAATCAATTGCACAACAGAAGTCAATTGAATCGATTAACTTGCTTTTCATTTGGCAAATTAAAATACCAGGGCATTGGACTAAAACATATCAATAAGCAATAAAGCATAATTACCTATGCAGAAACATTCCATAAATAATTCTAAACTAAAAAGGATTAGAAATCCTTACATTTTGGCATCTGAAAATCTACACAATAATTTTCTTTTTATGATAGCAACAACACCAACTCCAAAACGCCTTTTGGGAAGGCAACAGGACACCACCTAAAGGGAAAACCTCCTATCCTGTGAATGTTTGTGAGTGAAGTTTTATGGGAAACTTTTCTTAATTTGGGATTGGATAAATTTCCCACTGAGAGAACTCTACAAAGTTTTTCACCAACCTCTACAACCCTCACACTCTCCCATGTTGGGGTGTATGCCTAATCTCATGTAGTTTGTAATACAGTTGAATAAATGAATAAAGTTTATCTGTTATTCAAACTTTGTGTCTCGCATTTTATAAACTTAATCCAATAAACTAAGCTCCAGGGTCATATTATTAGAGAGAACTTGAACGATGTGTAGTGGACACACTGGAAGGATCACGTTCGAGTTATTGATCCGAACGGTCTATAGTATACGGAAAGGATTGGGAACCTCATCTTGAAAACACTGTGGATGTGGCCCGCTTTGTATTAGATACAAACGAGGTGATCTAGCTCGTTCATGTAGTTGACATGTGAGTGGAGGCATCCTATGCAATGAGATTGTACAAGACCGGACCGTGAATTATTAGACCTACTGATGTAACACCGTTAATAGTATAGGACTAATAACTTCGTAGATGACCATTAGTGACTCGTCCTTAATTCTGAGCGTGTTACGGACTCCTGTCTGCAGAGATCTGTCCTTTGACTAGTACGGGTGAGGGTGGCCTGAGTTGCTCGCCCAATATGCCTATCTTCTTGAGGATAGGACCACGTAGGGAGTTGGGAACTTAACTATGCAAGAAGGAATTCACTCGTTTCCGAGTTAGGGAAACTAGAGGGGTTGTTCCCTTAAGTGTTGTCACCAGGGCTTGGACAACGGGCGCTTACCCTCTCACTGGCCCGAGAGAGATGTTGTTTATGGTTGGACCATGCAATATAGTTATTCATTAGAGGAGCAGTGGGCCTTAAGGAACAAGAGGTAAACACAGGGGTAAAATAATAATTTAATCCAGTTGTGACTACGAATAACCTGTGAAGAGTCGACTCATTGGCATTGGTTATATCGATAGACACAACTTGTCCTACAGTGACGAGAGTGCAGCTACAGACATTAGTGGAGTGTTATTGTAGTTAATGAATGTTATTAACCAGATCAAAGAGTTTGATCGGTTAATCTCGTATCATTGGAGCTCATCATCTGTAGGTCCATTAGGTCCCTCGGTTGGCTCAAATTGGACTAAATGAGGGTTTACAGTTTAGAATAGATTTGAAGTGTTCAAATTCATTAAAAAGGTATTTATGTCATTTATATGTGATATAATGGACATAATATATAGTTTAATGTGAATGAAATTCATAATAAACTATAGTGTAGCCTAATTAATTAATTAGGGCTAATTTAGAGAAATTGATTTGAGAGAAATTAAATTGAATATGATTCAATTTAAAATTTCACAATTATGAAAATGTGATTTGTATAATAAGGTATGAGATACCTTATATTATATGATATGCAAATATGATTTGCATATTATATAGTTTTGGTATTTTAGTGAATTGGTGGAGATTTTAACTCCACCGCATACCATTATAAATAAGTGGAATGTGAGACATTCCATAATTTTGGTTTTCTCATTTTTTTGGAATTCCATCCAAAGAGAACAAGCATTCTCTCTCAAATCTCTCTCAAATGTCTAGATTCTCTCCACCCTGGAATCCAAAGAGAGTCCCACTACTCTCCCTCATCCTCTCGACAACAACCGAGAAGATCAAGTGGAGGTGTCCGACTGATCGAGTTCGTGGTTCGTTTTTGAGAGATCGTTGGATCGTTGAGATCGTGATCGGAGAAGAAATTCATGAAGAAGAGTTCTTCAAGAGGTATTTTTTCGATTACCTTTTTGTTTTTCTTCTCAAAAGCATGCTTAATCTAGATTGTATGTTGATACTTTCAATTTTAAGAAAATTAGAACAACAACGAAACAATGACGATTCACGTCGCAATTCTACTGTGGGAAATCCATTCCCTTCATCCCAACCTTCTCTTCTCAACCTCCTCTGTCTTATCGATAGAAGAAGAAGAAGATATAGGGAGTGAGGGAGAGAATGGAGGAACGTGTAAGACACGTTCTCGATTATTTAATTAATTAAAATTAATTAAACTAATATTAGTTGATTAATTAATTAATTAATTAACTATTAATTAAATTAATTTACATCTAAATCATATTTAAATGTATATCTCTCAAAACCTATAGTTTTAATTAATTTAATTATACAAAATTTAATTAAGTTAATTAAACTTACAAATTAACTAATTTCTACTTAATTAATTTATAAATCAAATATCATATATTTGATTTAGGTTATTATGATTAAATCACACTTAATCATTCTCCCTTAACCTATGGTTTTAAATGTACATCTTTTGTGTATTAAAATTTAATTTATATTTCTAATATGAATCATATTCATATTTGAACATCATTTGAACTCTTTCAAATATTTAATTATCTCAATCTTTATATTTGAATCATATCCAAAATTAAATTTATAGAATAAAGTTTTAATCATATAAAAACTTTATATTATAATGTATCTTCATACATTAAATTAATTCCCAAAGTGAATTTGAACATTTCAAATTTCAATTAAAATCTAGAAATCTTAGAACCTTTTACGAGCTAGGAAGTGGAGCTAATGGGCCTATAAATAAGAAGCTCCAACGATATAAGATGAATTAGTTAATCTCATTAACCGCTTAATCGATATTCATTAACTATGGGTACACTCCACTAAAGACTCGCAGATGCATTCTTATTACTCTAGATATTTTTCTATGTCTATGGATAAAGACCAATAATATTTTTCTATGTCTATGGATAAAGACCAATAACAACAAGTCAATCCTTCACAAGTGTTCGTAACACGATATGGGTCAAATTGTTGTTTTACCCCTAGGTTACATCTATGGCCTTAAGTACCAGTGCTCCTTGTTGGGTTTTATGCCCTAAACTTGTGTAGTTTGGTAAATTCTTAATCAAATAAATAAAGAGTTATTTATTCTGATAATTAATGTATTCTCGTACATAAAACTAAATCCAATAAACTAAGCTCCAAGGTTATAATGATAGATCTTGAACAAATGTTATCGGAATCAAGCCTCAGAGATTTAAAAGGAAATTTTAACAATCACGAGAAACATTCGAACATGATACTTCAACAAGCAATTTAAAACTTTTCCTAAGTGTTCCTACATGTGTGTGTGATTAGCCTCCGTTCCTTTAATCTCTACTAAGCCCGGAACAACTTTATTAGGTTCTCCATTCAACTTCCCCCTACACTGGTCATAGTTTCTAATCCTTGAGTCTCACCACATTCAAGAAATAAACAACTTTACTCGACACTTAATCACTTTTTTTTTATGTCACTTTTTCTAATTTCTTTTTTTTTTTTTTTTGTGTGTGCGTGTGTGCAAGGACACTAGATTTCACACATCCACTGCAAGGACCCTTACCCAGAGCACTCGCTCAATGAGTGGCCTAACTGATCACAGTGAAGGTAGCTCTTTTTGCCCTCACGATTTTTTCTTTTTTAACTAACAAACAACAAAAACAGACGACAACTCTTCCACATAATGCACATATTATACAGATCATGCACTTCATATTGTCATTCACCCTATCTTGCAGTTTAACTCTCAAATCAGTTCTCAGACCTATCGAGGTGACATCAAAATTCTAAACCTAATAACTTTGTTCTAAGCATTTCGAAACTATAGGAACACAGGCTATGTGCATAATAGTGCAGGAAAAGCTCAAGAAAATTTTTAAATTAACTCAAATTCATATCATGCTCTCAAGTTTCAGCAGAATCACAAAAATTTTCAATTAAATCTTGTCCTAAGTCATCATAATCATACTTATGCATAACATCAATCAACAATTCAACACATACTCAGGACAGTCACAACAGATAAGCAAATCCACCCCCAAACTTAAACTAAACATTGTCCTCAATGTTTGCAAAATAAGCTCAAAGAAAGTAAGAAGGGTAAGAGTGAACAATATTGTCCTGAGTAATGGAGATTTTCATTTTTCTTTTGAATTCCTTGGGCGGCCAAGTTACGTGAGATGAAGTACTGCAGAACGGGAGCATGGGTTTCACGAGGGAGACATCAACACAACCTAACAAAACCAAAACAAGGAAAAGTAAGAACTGAGCAAACAAATAAAACAACTAAAGCAAAAATAAAAACGTAAATGAAATGTAAAGCTTGGGTTGCCTCCCAAGAAGCGCTTTCTTTCACGTCTTTAGCTAGACTTGACCCATGTTTGGCATCAAGGCACGTAAAATTGCTCATATTTCTTCGGGCCCTTCTTGCTTGAGTCAATATAGCCTTCTAAGTCTAAAAGGCTCTCTTGTTTTTCTTGGGCACCTGAAAGATAAATATTTTTGTTATTTTTCTTTGAAATAAAAGAACAAAATTCAAAACAAGACTCCTGAGTATAGGAAAAATGGTTATCAAGATTAAAAGAAACTTTTGGAGATAAAGGGAAGGGAGACTTTGCAGCCTCAAACTCTATCACCTGGATTTCTTTTGTGGAAGTGATTGCATTACCATGCTCGGCCTCACAAACCTGTTTTTGGTGTGTTTCAGTCTCCTCCAACTCATCCTCACTATCATATGCATAAGTCCTCATAGGTTGTTCTTTCTCAATGGCAAGAATAAGAATTTGCTCCTGTAGGCCTTAAGGGATTCTACCAGTTGATTAAGATGATGAGTCCTTTCATGTATTATTTTCCCAAGTTCTACCACTTTAGCTTCTAACCTATCCAACCTTTCTAATGCAACATGACAAAAATTTTTAACCCTCAACTCCAAAGTATATTCCATTAATAAATCCACAAGAGAAGAGTTTTTTATAGATTGGTTGGGGTAGGAAAAATTTTGGTTCCAAGTGCCTATATGATTACCATCAAAAGAATTTTCATAAGTCATATATTCATAATGGTAAGGATTAGACATTTGGTATCCAGAGAATTCATGATTCACATACCTGGGGTCCTGAAAAGGATAGTACATTGGCGAAGAATTAAAATCTTGAAAAGTCATACTTTAAATCACAACAATTCAAAACTAAACTTTTACACAAAATCAACACAACCAAAACAGGAGACAAAGACGCGAACAACACACAAGACTAAATTAAGAACAAAAAAAGAAAAACACAAAAAAAATAAGGAGAAAAAACAAAAAAAAAGGAAACAAACAAAAAAGGAAAAGAAACACACAAAATGAAAAAACAAATAAGGAAACTAACCACAAAAGGAAAAAAATAAAGAAAAAAAACAAATAAGGAAACAAACAAAAAAAACACAAAAGGAAAAAAATAAAAAAAATAAGGAAAAACAACAAATAAGGAAAAAAAACAAGTAAGAAAACAAAACACAAAATGAAAGAAAACAAATAAGGAAAAAAATAAATAAGAAAAAAACAAATAAGAAAAAAAACAAATAAAGAAAAAAAACCAAAAAAGGAAAAAAATAAATAAGGAAAAAAACCAAAAAAGAAAAAAAAATAAATAAAAAAACACAAAATGAAAAAAAAAAAACTTTAGTCTAAAATCTCGAATTTTCTCCCAATATTAATCAATCTAAATAATCCCCATTCCTCGGCAACAACGCCAAAAATTTGTTGCGTGATATTTATGATATTGCAATACCGCTTGTGTACGGGTCAAGTTTTAGTATAGTAATTTAGAGTTCCAAGTATCGTCCTCGAGAATGGGTTTCTAGATTAATTAATTACTAAGATATTTATTCTCAATTTTATCTAAAGTAACAAAACTTTGATGGATAGTGAAAACAAAGATAGAAAATAAATGTACAATTGGAGACACGAATATGATAAAATTAAAGGAAGATGATTTCACAAGATAATTCTTTATTTAACACATGCAATGAACTAATATTATGAATTTATAAACAAGAAGTGAAAATACTCAAGAGAATCTCTCGATCCATAGTGAGCCTCGCACATACGATAAATTCTAAAGTTTCCTTATGAATTTTAAAAACATACACGGCATTAAGCAACTTCTTTATGTGTTTCCCTTAGACTTCTAGGCCACTCTCGTGCCAGACTTCTAAGAGTTTTGACAATTTTGCTCTAATCTAAGCTTTTTCTCTCGAGTCCACTTAAACCAACAAGATTTATGAAATTAAGAATCAATTGCCAAAAATAAATAACATAACAAAGTTCAATACATAATCAAATAAATCTACAACATGCTAATCAAATTCCAACTACAACGTTTAGCTACTCAAAATCACCATAAAACAAGCTAAAGTCATAGGAAAAGTCTTTAAACTCAATTACAAACTAAAAGAAAGAGAAATAAACTTATGTGTCAATATCGATCCCTCGTTCCCGAGCTTCCGTCATGATCTCGAGCCTCCACAAACGCTTTGGCTCCCAAGGAATGCTCTTTTTTCTCCCCTTAGAGTGTGTATTTCGAAATTAGGGCTAAAAACTACCAAATTCGGCTCCTTTTGCAATGAAAACAACATGTTGTATTTATAGGGCTTTTTTAAGTGACGGCGTTGCAACGTTTGGTCATGACGTTGCAACGTCGTGCTCGCCGCCAACCAAACCCATTGCGACCATTTTTGTCATATCTTTTCGCTCGGGTGTTCAAATGACCTCCGGTTTGATGCGTTGGAATCGTGATTCGATGTAGAATCTCTCAGTATATTTTTTATACTCAAAATACATCTAGAGTTTTCTTGGGTCTTAAATTAATCATACACATGTTCCAAATTGCACCAAAATAGCCTCAAAACACTCAATTCTTGTTTCTCAAGCTCAGTTTCCTGAAATTAACCATAAAATGCCATGAAAGCTTATGTTTTAAGTATAAAAACTAGCTAAAATATAGAAATAAGATAGCATATTTGCATGCTATCAAAAATCATTAGTCGGATTTAACCTAGGTAAATTTCCTAAATAGTTAAAGTACTTAGTGGGAGGAAAAGGCATCTCTCCAGGGAAATTCACACCGTGAGATCCATACTTGGCCTCGTGGCGCAAACGGGAGTGTCCCCCTTCGGATGGTGTTTGTACGGGTCAATATCAAGGTGAATGGAAAGGGTACTTATAGTGAGTGGGAGCGAAAATTGTGAAAACAAAACCCACGGTCTCTTCTATCGGTTCGCACCATGAGATCACTATGGTCAGCCTGCTAGTTTTTCCTGGACCAGACAATCCTTTCGAGGGACTTTAATCATAGGGATCGGAACACAGTGAACCCTCGAAAGGGATAATGGTTACCTTAGTCCATTTTTCAACTTAGTCCTTCCTTCGGCGCATTTTGTTGAATCGAGACTCTGAAATCTAAGGATCGAGGGTTACACTTACGGGATACGTTAGAGAGTAAGCGTACCCATACCAAATAATGGTAACTAAATTCTATGGGAATAAGAGTTATTCTGTCATTAGGTTTTGGTCAAAAATGTCTTGATCCGGAGGAGGAGTGTTTTTGTATTACCCTTCGGTGTCATACATTCTAAACCTTTGGAGTACCATTGCAAATTATTAATGGCTTACTGAATCATTAGATAATTAGCTAAAACTGATTGGATTTAGCGAGAAACTAATATAAGTAATTTATTTTTTTCAGCAAAAATGAATAGCTCAATTATTTCCTTATTAGCTACGAAAAAATTAATTGGGAAAAACATGAAGACATGGAAGAAAAACCTTAACATAATCTTGGTTGCGGACGATCTTAAGTTTGTGCTTACTGAGCAGTGTCCTCAGGTGCCAAGCTCGAATGCATCACAAAATGTTCGTGATGCATACAATAGATGGATCAAGGTCAATGATAAGACCAAGGTCTATATATTGGAAAATATGTCTGACATACTAGCCAAAAAGCACGAGGGCATGACGACTGCTAAAAAAATCATGGATTCGCTGCAAGGCATGTTCGGACAACAGTTTGTTCAAGTCAGGCACAATGCCCTCAAATACATCTTCAACGGCAGGATGGTGAAGGGGTCCTCTGTTCGGGATCATGTTCTCGATATGATGGTTCACTTCAACACGGTGGAGTCGAATGATGCTTCTATCGATGAATCGAACCAGGTCAGCTTTATATTGGAAACTCTTCCAATGAGTTTCCTATAGTTTCGAAGTACTGTTGTTATGAACAAACTTACTTTCAACCTTACCACCCTTCTGAATGAACTCCAAACCTTCCAATCTCTGATGAAAATCAAGGGATCAAAAGGTGAGGCAAATGTTGCCAGTCGGAGTTTTCACGGAGGTTCAACCTCTGGGACAAAATGAATGGCTTCATCTTCTTCAGGCTTGAAAGGGAAGAGAAGAAAATGAAGAAGGTTAGTAAGGAGAAACGGGTTGACAAACTTGTCGCCCAGAAGGGCAAAAAGGTCAAGGAAGTTGCAGACAAAGGAAAATGTTTTCACTGCAATGAGGACGGACTCTGGAAACGGAACTATCCTAAGTATGTGGCCAAAAAGAAGAAAGAAGGTAAATGTAAACTTTGCTTAGAAGCTTGTTTAGTGGATGATGATAATACAACCTGGATATTGGATTCGGGTGCCACTAATCATGTTTGTTCTTCTTTTTAGGGAATTAGTTCCTGGCAGCAACTGCAAGGAGAGGAGATAATGCTCCGGGTTGGAACTGGAAAAGTTGTCTCAGTTGTGGTGGTTGGCACAATGAAGCTGTTATTTGGCAAGAAATATATGTTAGACAACGTATTAGTGATACCAGGGTTTACTAGAAACTTAATTTTCGTTTCTTGCCTAATTAAAATTTGTATTTCAGTATCTTTCTCCATTAATAAAGTGTTTATTTTAAAGAAAGACGTCGAAATATGTACAGCTTCATTAGAGAATGGTTTGTATGTTTTAAGGTAAAATTCAGTCAAAATGATTTTAAATACTGAATTATTTAGAACTGCAAATACACAAACTAAGGAACGTAAATTTTCTCCTAAAGAAAATGCTCATCTTTGGCATCTTAGGTTAGGTCACATTAATTTCAATAGGATTGAGAGATTGGTAAAGAATAGACTTCTAAATGAGATAGAAAAAAGTACTTTACCAGTATGTGAGTCTTGCCTTGAGGGCAAAATGACTAACTGACCTTTTAGTGGAAAACGTTATAGAGCCAAAAAACCCTTAGAGCTTATACATTCAGACCTTTGTGGTCCGATGAATGTTAAAACTAAAAGAGAGTATGAGTACTTCATCTCGTTTATAAATGATTATACAAGATATGGGCATGTTTACATAATACATCACAAGTCTGAAGAACTTGAAAAGTTCAAGGAATTCTAGGCTGAAGCTGAAAATCAATTAGGTAAAACTACCAAAACTCTTCGATCTGATCGAGGTGGAGAATATATGGATTTGAAATTCCCAGGCTATATGATAGAACATGGAATTACATCCCAACTCTCAGCACTTGGTATGCCTCAACAAAATGGTGTATCGGAAAGGAGAAATATAAACCCTGTTGGAGATGGTTCGATCAATGATGAGTTATGCTCATCTCCCTGACTCATTTTGGGGTTATGGAGTAGAGACTACAGTTTATATTTTGAATAATATTCCATCAAAGAGTGTTTCAGAAACACCATTTGAACTCTGGAAAGGACGTAAAGGTAGTTTACGTCATTTCAGAATTTGGGGATGTCCAACACATGTGCTTGTGACAAACCCAAAGAAGTTGGAATCGCGTTCAAAATTATGCCTATTTTTAGACTACCTTAAAGAAACGAGAGGTGGATTATTCTATGATCCTAAGGAAGATAAGGAACTTGTGTCGACAAATGTCACTTTCTTAGAGGAGGACCACATCAAGGACCACAAACCAAGAAGCAAGGTTGTGTTAAGTGAGTTAGACAGAATAATAACAAAAGTTGTTGATAGTACTAGTACATCAACAAGAGTTGTTGATTCTAGTTTGTCAAGTTAAGAACGTTTATCTCAAGAGTTGAGAGTGCCTCGACGTAGTGGGAGGGTTATAACAAAACCTGATCGTTACATGGGTTTAACTGAAACCCAAGTCGTCATACCACATGATGATTGTGAGGATCCATTTATTGGGATTTATGCCTTAAACTTGTGTAATTTTGATCAATTAAATAAAGGGTTATTTGTTTTGATAGAATTACAGTCTTGTTTTATAAATCCAATAAACTAAGCTACAAGGTTATAACATATATCTTGAACATCAGTGTAGTAGACACTATTTGGATTGTGTTCAATAATATAACCTAAATGGTCTATGGTATAAGAATAAGGTTGGAAACCTCATTCTGGAAACACCATGGATGCGACCCATTTTGTAATTAGTACAAATAAGGTAATCCAACTCATTCATGTAGTTGACATGCGAGTGGGGGCATCCTGTATGAAGAGTTCATACAAGACCAATCGTGCAAATTATTAGTCTAACCGATTGTAACATCGTTAATGAGGATAAGACTAGTAATTTATAGATGGTCATTAGTGACTCGACACGAATCACGAGCAAGTTAAGAACTCCCTTTTATAGAGGTTTGTCCTTAGACTAGTATGGGTGAGAGTGGCTCATGGTAGTCGACTCAATAAGCCTACCTTCTCGAGGTGTGAGAACCTCGTAGGTAGCCGGGAACTTAGCGTGCAAGATGGAATTCACTCATTCCTATACTAAGGAATTAGATAAGTTGTTCCCTTAAGAACTGACTCCAAGTCTTGAACAACGGGGCCCGGGTATGAGTCTAAGGTAGGACCTTGGACTCGTTGTTCATTAGAGGATCAGTGGTGCTTAAGGAACAAAGAGGTAATCACAGGGGTAAAGCGAGAATTTGACCCATTGTAATTACGAACAACAACTGTGAAGGGTCAACTCATGGGTAATGACTATATCAGTGGACACAATATTATCTACAGTGAGGAGAGTGCAGCACAAGTCTATAGTGGAGTGACTTGTAGTTTATGAATATTGATTAACTGGATCAAAGAGTTTGATCAGTTAATCCCATATCATTGGAGCTCATGAACTGTAGGTCCATTAGGTCCCTCCGTTGGCTCAACATGGTAATATTGAGGGTATAAAGTTAGGAATGAAATTGAAGTGTTCAATTTCATATATGAGATGTCATATCAATTATATGTGATATAATATATAGTTTTAATGTGAATTGGATTCACATATTAACTATATACTAAAGAGAGAATGAAAGAGGGATAGGATGGTAATTTTCATCCCTATCTCTTTATATATATAGTTGCATAAGAATCAACTAGGTCAAGTTAACCTAAGCCTTTGTTGTGTTGTTGGAAAGGTTCCGAAGCACAAACCTCTCTCTCACAACATCTCATCTTACCTAAAGGGAACCCACATTCCTCCCTCACCTAGAGAACAACGGAGAAGATCCAGTGGTCGTGTCTTAGTCCGTTCGTGGTTCGTGTTGCTGAGATCATGATCGTGAGAGAGGAGGAGCACTTGAAAAAAGGTTCTTCAAAGGTAATAATTCTTGTTGTCCATATTCTATTTTATGCTTAATCTAGTTATTTACGTTCTTGAATGAAATCATTGTAACTAAATCGAGAGCGTGTGATTAACAATCGCTTCCACTGCGGGATTCGATTCCCTTCACCATTTACTTATAACCAAGCAATGGTTGACAAAGACAAAGACAAATGGGTCACAAATATGAACCAAGAAATGGAGTCAATGCACTTCAATTTTGTTTGGGATCTTGTAGATAAACCTAATGGGGTAAAACCTATAGGTTGTAAATGGATCTACAAGAGAAAATGTGGTGTAGATGGGAAGGTGCAAACCTTCAAGACTAGACTAGTAGCAAAGGGTTATACCCTGGTCGAAGGGGTGGACTATGAGGAAACTTTTTCGCTTGTTGCTATGGTAAAGTCTATCTGAATCCTACTTGCTATTGCTGCATGTTATGACTATGAGGTATGGCAGATGGATGTCAAGACAACATTCTTGAATGGCAATCTTGACGAAAACATCTACATGGACGAACCCAAAGAGTTCATAGAACCAGGACAAGAGTAAAAGGTTTGCAAGCTTAAAAGGTTCATTTATGGACTGAAACAAGCTTCTAGATCCTGGAACATAAGGTTTGATGAAGCAGTCAAATCTTATGGTTTTGACCAAAATGATGATGAACCTTGTGTCTACAAGAAAATTATCAATAGTTCTGTCGCATTCCTAGTTTTATATGTGGATGATATCCTACTCATTGGGAATGATGTAGGTTATCTTACTGACATTAAGAAATGGCTAGCTACGCAATTCAAAATGAAAGATTTGGGAGAGACGCAGTTTATTCTTGGGACCTAGATTGTCCGGAATCGCAAGAATAAGACTCTAACATTGTCTCAAACATCTTACATCGACAAAGTGTTGTTACGATTTAAGATGTAAGACTCCAAGAAAGGTCTATTACCTTTCAGGCACGGGATTCATTTGTCTAAGGAACAGTGTGCTAAGACACCTCAAGAACATGAGACGAATTCCTTATGCATCAGCTGTTGGGAGCCTGATGTACGTTATGTTGTGTACTAGGTCGGATATCTGCTTTGCAGTAGGAATGATCAGTAGATATCAATCCAATCCAAGACCAGAACATTGGACGGCAGTTAAGACAATCCTCAAGTATCTTCAGAGAATGAGGAACTACATACTTGTGTATAGAGCTAAGGATTTGATCCTTACAGGATACGCAGATTCTGACTTTCAAACCGACAAAGATTTTAGGAAATCTACATCGAGGTCAGTTTTTACTCTAAACGGAGGAGTTGTAGTTTGGTGAAGCATCAAGCAAGGATGCATCGTAGATTCCACTATGGAAGTCGAATATGTAGCAGCTTGTGAAGCAACTAAAGAGGTCGTTTGGGTAAGGAAATCCATGATGGATTTGGAAGTTGTTTCAAATATGAGTTTGTCAATCACACATTATTGTGATAATAGTGGTATTGTGGCAAATTCCAAAGAACCCCCTAGTCATAAGAGGGGTAAACACATTGAGCGGAAGTATCACCTAATTTGGGAGATAGTGCATCGAGGAGATGTGATCATCACGAAGATAACTTCGGAGCACAATATTATTGATCCTTTTACAAGGCTCTCACGACTAAAGTGTTTGAGAGTCACCTAGAACGTCTAGGTCTACGTGTCTTACCCTAACTAGGGCAAGTGGGACTATGTTGTACAAAGGATATTCAAGTGCCCTAGTTTATTGTATTTACATCACTGTAATGTTTATTATGTACTCCACTAGCTTTAGGTCAAGTGGGAGATTGTTGGGTTTTATGCCTTAAACTTGTATAGTTTTGTAAATTCTTAATCGAATAAATAAAGAGTTATTTATTCTGATAATTATTATATTCTCGCACATAAAACTAAATCCAATAAACTAAACTCCAAGGTTATAATGATAGATCTTGAACAAATGTGTAGTGGACAGGACACAAGTTGGATTATGTTCAAGTATATAACCTAAATGGTCTATGGTAAACGCATGCGGTTGGGAACCTTATTCTGGTAACACTATGGATGCGACCCGCTTTGTATTCAGTACAAACGAGGTAATCCAACTCGTTCATGTGGTAGACATGCGAATGGGGGCATCCTATACGATAAGATCGTACAAGACCGAACCATAAATTATTAACCTACTAGTGTAACACCGTTAACAATATAGGTCTAATAATGTATAGATGATCATTACTAACTCGACCTGAATCCTGAGCAAGTTACGAACTCCTGCTTATAAGGGTTTGTCCTTAGATTAGTATAGATGAGAGTGGCCTGTAGCCGACTCAATATGCCTACCTTCATAGGGACAGAACCTTGTAGGTAGTTAGGGACTTAACTTTGCTAGATGAAATTCACTCATTTCTAAATTAGGGAATTAGATAGGTTGTTCTCTTAAGAACTGAATTCAAGTCTTGAACAACGGGACCCTACCCTCTTACTGGCTTAAGAGGGATTATGTTTATGGTAGGACCATAGGCTTGTTGTTCATTAGAGGATCAGTAGTGCTTAAGGAGCAAGAGGTAATCACAGGGGTAAAACGATAATTTGACCCAGCTGTGATTACGAACAACCTGTGAAGGGTCGACTCTCAAGTATTGATTATATCAATGGACACAACATAGTCTACCGTGAGGAGAGTGCAACTGCGAGTCTTTAGTGGAGTGACTCGTAGTTAATGAATGTTGATTAATTAGATCAAAGAGTTTGATCGGTTAATCTCGTATCATTAGAGCTCATGATTTGTAGGTCCATTAGGTCCTTCCATTGGCTCAACATGGAAATATAGAAGGCATAAAGTTTGGAGTGAAATTGAAGTGTTCAATTTCAGACATAAGGAGATACATCAAATATATGTGATATAATTGATATAATATATAGTTTAATGTGAATTTGGTTCATAATAAACTATATACATATATGAAAGATATGAAAATTGAATAATGATTCAATTTGTACATATTATATAAATATGATTTATATAATAAGGTATGAGATACCTTATAATTATGTAAATATGCAAATATGATTTGCATATACATAATATGAACACTATATTGAACAATAGGGATAGGATGGTAATTTTCATCCTATTTCCCTAGAAATAGATGCATTAGATACACCTTTTGGACAAGTTATTCTAGAGAACCCTTAGTGCTCACATATTGTGGAAAAATTCCATAACATTCCTTCTCTCAATCTCTTCTAACTCCAAAAGAGGAATCTCACCTTCCTCCCTCTCCTAGAGTCACAACGGAGAAGATCTAACGGCGGTGATCAAGTGTGTCGAATTTGTTCGAGGCTCTAGAGAACGTGAGATCGTTGATATCACTAAGGAGTAGGAGCACTAGGAGAATTTGATCTACAAAGTTATAATGTTATCCTTGTTTCTCTTTATATGCTTAATCGTAGTTAAAACAGTGTTCTTAATTTGATTTACGTAACAAATTTCAAGAACACGCGATTCTATTCGCTTCTGCTGTGGGATTCGATTCTATCACTCCTCTAATGAACAACCTGTTTATGATCCAACTAATAAACAGAAACCCTTCTCGAGTTAGCGAGATGGTAGGGCCCTTTACTCAAGTCTCGAAGGCACCACTTAATGGAACACTCATCTACTTACCCTAAATTAGGAATGAGTGAATTTCATCTTGTTCGGTGTTTAAGTCCCCAGCTGCCCACACGATTCTGGCCCCAAGAAGGTAGGCTCATTAAGTTGGCGTCTTGGACCACTGTCACTCATACAAAGGACAATCCCTCGCAAACAAGGGTTTGTACCTGCTCAGGATTAAGATCAAGTTGCCCAGGTCATCCTATTGAAGGGGAAACCTAAGTAGTTAACGGAGGTATATCTATCGATTACTATTTCGCGGTCTGGTCTTATGTGAACTCATCACATAGGATACCCCCCACTAGCATGTCACCTACACGAACTCGTTGGATCATTATGTTTGTATCAAATTCAAAGTGGGTTGTATCTATATTGTCACTAGGATAAGGTACCCAATCTCATCCCTATACTATAGACCCTTTAGATTGTTTCTTGAACCTTGATCCTTGAATGTCTCCACACACTATTCAAGACACATAATACAACCTATGATGTTTGTTTATTGGATTTAGGGTTAATTTAAGGCAAACTACATGAAATTCAATAACATTTGGTATGAATAGTAACAATAACATTTTATTGATAGGGTTGGAACAAATTAAAAAAATACAAACTACGAGTTTTAGGGCATAAAACCCAAAAAAAAGGTAGGCTTATCGAGTCAGCGACTCGAGCCACTCTCACCTATAATAGTCAAAGGACAACCTCTCGCAGATAGGAGTTTGTAACCTGCTCAGGATTGAGGTCGAGTTACTATTAGTCATCTATGAATTATTAAACCTAATCTGTCAACGACATTATCAAAGTTGGTTGATAATTCGCATTCCGATCTTTTACGAACTCATCGCACGAGATGTCTCCACTCGCATGTCTACTACATGAACAAATTTGATCAGTTTGTTTGTATCAAATATAAAATGGATCACATCCATAGTGTCACCAGGATAAGGTTCCCAACCTCATTCATATACTATAGACTGTTCAGATTATTTACTCGAACATGATCCTACTTGTACATTTATCACATATTGTTCAAGTCCTCATAAATATGTATAACCTTCAAGCTTAGTTTATTGAATTTAAGTTTAAATGTGAGTACAAGAAAGATGAATAAAATAACTATTTATTAAATTCATGATATCATTTACATTTCCACGAGTTTAGGACATACACCCCAACATACCAACACTATAATTTTTATTAAAATGACTTTTTTTATTAAAAAAAATTAAACACTTGAAAAGTTAAATCAAACAGATTCGAAACACTTGAAGGTAGGATATTAAAAAATGACTTTAAATGATTAACCGAAAATCGTTGAAATATGTAGCAAGAAAAAATATATATATATTTGTAAATTATTAGAATTGCAACTAAAGAAATTTGTTATTTAAAACACTTTATCAAAATGTTAGATATAGAAACATTTTAATTCAATTTTTTTTAATTAAAAAGATGTTAAACGAAGAGGAAATTCTACACCGGAGTTTAAAATGATTGAAATTGGAATTTATTAAAATTTGAAAGATTCAAATTGAACTTTTTAATTTTAGAGATTAAATTAGAAAAAAAACATAACATTAAGAACCAACGTCGAAGAATCCCCATTTATGAGTTTTTCATTGAAAAAATCTACGTGTTTTTAGTTCATTTTTCAGCAATCTTTTTTCTTAGAAGAATAAAAAAAATTAAAAAATATATATATTAAAATTTTAACTTTTTCTTAAAAACATTAGTATTCTTACTATTTATTAATTTAATCTTAATATTGAATTAACAATTGAATAAAAATATACATGCACATATAATTTAAAGCCCAAGCCAATTCAAACACAATTCAGTAAATAAGACATTAATTACTATTTAAAAGATAGATGGTTCGATCTCCCATCTATAATTATGAATCGTGCCTTCATATCTATATCTATAATTTATTAAAAAGGCACCATTTTTGAAAAACTTTTTTGGACTACATTATCTTTTATGAAATTTTATAATAACAAAACATGCCACAATAATTAATTATTAATAATTATAAATAATGGAATTTAAATAGTTGGAATACAAAAAGTCTCCTTTTATTTATTTAGTGTCTCACTTTAATTATATTAAATTTCATTTTTATGATAATTATATTTAATTGAATTAAATAATAATAATTTAATTATATTATATTATATTAAAATTTGAACACATTGACTATCAATTCTATTTATAAAAACATGATATTTAAAAAAAATAAGAATTAAAAATATTTTTTTAAAAAAATAAATTATAATATAATCAAAAGTTAAAAAATAATCCAACATTTTGATTCATAATTAATTTTTAAGTTAAGAAACTAATTTTTAAATGAAATTATAAAAATATAGAAAAGTTAGAATATGAAAAACTAGAATATAAAAGGTTTTGTTAATATAACCTATGAAAATTAATTCTTAATTAATGGCTTTATAATTTAATAATGGAATTCCAAGAGTTTGAAACACTCCTAGCTACAACTATATAAAGAGCTATTGCTTACCATTTTCTACAAAAATTTGAGTTCTTGTTTCTCTTCCTCTTCAAACTACTCTCTAAATTTCTAAGGTATTTTGGGTTAATGCAAAATAGTATTAAGCACCAATGTGATTCGGGGACACTTGAACAAAATGCTCTCAAACATAGGTATCAACTCTTTATATAGATATTTTCAAGTTATTTTAGAATTAATATATATTTTTTCGTTTTATATAAACACTTTGCATGTTATAGTTTTTTTAATCCAATTTGTTATTGGTTCTTTAGAGATAGAACTTGGGGACGCTGACGCATACGATCGATGAACTTTTCAATGCGGTTACTCCTCATCTAATGGTGGGTTATGTTCATTCATGGCAACTTCATTTGTTGTATAACGATATGCTTTTATTTCTTTATTTTATTGTTTGTACTTTCTTATTAAAAAAATTGACATTTGTTATTTATTTTCAATGTTTTGAAGTATCAATTTTTTTACAGGTATAAATATTTTTATTATCTTACTTCTTCTATTCACATTTTTGTTCAATTTTGTAGATTATATTTATTTTTCATAGATAGTTTGAAGTTATTTTATAATTTTGTATATTTATTAAATCATTTCCTATTATCTTATAATACTTTAAAGGAAAAAATATTGAAAGTTATAACTTTTTTTATCATACACTTATAATCTATAATTGATCGTATTAATTTTTTGTTTTCTTTTCATTACTATAGCATTTATTTTGTATATATATTTCATAATAATGTTTTTTTATAGTATTTGATGTTAATTTTTGCCTATCATTTATTTATTTGAGTATTCACATGATAATTCTATTCACATTTTGCATATTTTTTAAAAAACAATTCTTATATTTTGTGATATTAATAACGACAAAAAGTACATGTATTATATTAATTTATAATTTATATTGTATTAAATTATATAAACTATACTCGAATAAATATTACTTTTGAAACAACTATAACTAAATAAATATGTTCTTCTAGTTGTTTTATTTTTTTCACAAAAATATTGTTTGAAATATGGAAAACAAAGTATAATGTATTCACAATATAGACTAAAAATTGAAAATTAGCTCACAAAAATTTATTATTTGCTATTTATTTTTTATAAAAATGTGATATCTAAATTAAATAAATATGATTTTTTCCAAAATAAACTTTGTTTGAACAAGATTAATCATGTTTTTTTTTTGTCAAAGTGAGCTTATAGCGGTAATTGACATGTACGACCTCCTTTAAATCCTCTACCCCATTAGTTGTACTAATTTTTATATATATATATATAATATCAAAACTATTCTTAATGTAAAAAAAATTGAAATTAAAAAGAAAATTTGACTCCTTCAAATTAGAAGTAAGGTCCATAAATGTTATGACTTTCTTTTTTTGAACCATTATGATTTGAAATATTATATCATATTGTCTTACTCATGCATTCTTAACAAGTTTAACAGTATATCATTTCTCATTTGACAATCCTGTCATTTTTTATGCTTAAGTAAACAAATAAATAATTTGACACAAAATTTACATTAACATATTGTCTAAAAAATTTAAATTATACAATTCCATAAATTGTGAAAGATTTTTAGAATTAATTTTTCAATATAAAGTATTTATCTAAATTAAGAATAAATCTAATAATTAATAAATTTTAACAAATATAATTTATAATCATAATAAAATATTACACACATTCCATACCATCTTCATGAATTTGAAATTTGAAATATTCAATTTAATTTTATTATTTACTATATGAAATTGTAACATTCTTTTTTTAAGTTTGTAAACAAATAAATTGATTATAAATATTATAATTTTAATCCTTTTTCATAGTTTTTTAATATTGTTTAATGAATTTGTAAGCATTTGAGATTTGAGATAAGTATAAAATTTAATTAACATTATTAAATTTATATTATATTTTATTTATTTAATTTAAATAAATACAAATATCAATTAATTTGTGACCTAGAAAATTAATTAAGTTTGGGCAAGATTTCAAATTTCAATTAATTTAAACAATTAACAAACAATTACACATATAGTTTTTATAATCACCATAAAATAATTTATTTGTAATTACCTAGAGTAACATTATTAATTAATCAATATGACTAAAGCATGAATTTTTATAATTTCAAATTTTATTTGACCAAATTATTTATAGAATGATCTTACTTATTTATTTTAAAAGTAAATTAATAAAATGAAATCATTATAAGAAATTAGTTTATTATTTGAAAACTGACTATTATATTATTTCACACTTCTTAAATATAAAATTAGTGATTAAAATAATTTAAATTTAATATGTTGTTGTTAAATGTCACAACTTTTATACTTTTTCGAAATATAACATAAATTTTACATATCTTAATGTATTTAATTTAATATTATATTTGAATCAATTAAAACATTAATATTATATTTGAATCTAATTGAGTTTTGATAATGTAAAAAAAAAATGTTGAGCTTTGATAATATTTATTTTTGTATTTTTCATAACGTTTATAATACTTTAAGCTTCCGACTACAGTGAGATTAAAATTTCAAAACAATAAACATAGTTATATCCAATATTATATTTTCATTTAACATGTAAAATTAAAAATATATATATATTTCTTACCAACTAAATAAGATTAATGGTTTAATAAAATCATTAAAAATTTAAAAGCACACTAGGAAAAGTGAGTAGTTAAATGGGAGGCGTTAAAAAAAAAAGTCTCCTAGTTAAAAATCTATCAAGTCATATTTGAGTATATTAAAAAGTTTTGACTATTTATTTATTGGAGGTCGTAAATAAAGACATCCACAACGATTATCCAAATAAATCGGGCGATTTTTTCCCTTTAAAAAGAAAAAAAAAATTGAGCAATACATGAGAGGACAGGAAGAAATTTGGGTGCTCCTAGTTTTATTCTAAAAAATAAATTAAATTGATTTTTTTTAAAAAAAAACTTGGAGAACTGGATTTGAAAGTAAGGTTGAGGTTGGTATTGAAGAAAAAAAAAGTTGAGGTTGGTGAAAGACAAAAAAAAAAAATTATTTCTCTCTCCATCTATTTCTGAAAAAAGGATGGAAGTATTTTCCTCCATTGCCTTCCCAACCTCTAAACCCATTTCAAATAAGAATTCATTTTTTTCTCTCAAGAGAGGCCCCACAAGGACCAGATCTTCTATGAATTTTTGTCAAAATAGAAAAAGTTTAAATCTTATTTTGGTATTTAAATTATACCACTTATTCATTTTTTTTTTCTTTTCATACGTTTAAATATGTCATGGTCTATGAACCTTTATAATAATTCATTTCAATTCTTGTCCTTGAATTTAGTATAAATTTGAAGGTATACATTTTTAAACATGATTTCAAGAGCCACGTGTGTAATTGAGCCTGAGTTTGATGTGGAGTGGTGCCATATAAAAATTTTCAAGCAAACCATATTAGATATTTAGAAGAAAATTATCTATATATTAGCATTAGTTTATTGAATTAAAATGTAATTATAGAGTTTAAATATCGTCCAATTAGATTTTAAAGGTGATAATCTAATTGTAATAATAGTGCTCCTTGAAACTTACCAATTAAGTTTGTCAAAGTGAGTTTACCTCAATGATAATTGACAAGTACCCTTGACCAAGATGAGAAAATCTCACAAGTATTGTAGAACTAAGAAAAACTATTACTTTTCTAAGTTGAAGCATTAACCGAATCAACTAAATATCGAAGTAAAAATTATCATTTTATTTTATGTAAAATTGAAAAACGGAAAAAAATATATATTATATTTAATAATATAAGGATATGAAAACAAACATATACTTGATTAAGTTTCTTTTTTTTGGCTCAATTCCTAGTTGGGTTATAATATTTATTCGTTGATTTTCTGACGTGAGCAGGGGCGAATTTAAGAAGGGTCTAGAAGGGGCTCGATCTCCCCCTCAACTTTTGAACAGCCTAATTTATATATATAAAATGCTATATTAATTTAAAAATTTTATCTTGGTTTAGTGGCAAGCCCCTCTTGGATTTTTACTCCTTTTTCTGCACGCCTAGGTTCAATTCGCAGCTTGTACAACTTTTTGAATATGTATGTAATTTTACATTTTATAATATATATTTCACTCAATAAAAATAAAAGCTCTTGTATCAAATATAAATAAAACTAAATGTAAATATTTTTTAATTTTTATAAAATTATTTTTAAAAGTTAATTGCATAAAAGAAAATATGATTTTATGAATTCTTATTAAACAAAAAAAAAATCTTATTATTTGTAATTTTTTCTCATATACAGTATACTTACGTAAACAAATTTAATCATTTTTCTTATATCAAAATATATAAACTATTATATTAAGATTTCATTTTCATCCATGTATTTTGTGGTTTGTTTTATTTTAGTCTCTATACTTTCAAAGTTCAATTTCTTAATTTTAGTAAACCATAAAAATAGAATGAGACTATATACAACCAATATCGATGCGTTCAAAATAATTTTGATATGACTTCAAGCCCCCCCTAATTTGAAGTTCTGGATCGGCCACTGGACGTGAGTGGATTTTTTTCTAACTCTTCTCCTGTTTGTCCTCTTTGGTTGGCCTCGACCTCTTTAAGTGGGCTATAGGTTCAGTCGATCTCTTGTTCCACTCTTTTGTCATGTAAATGGTGTTGTTTTGCAACAAAGAAGATCGATCGACCTCGACCACCTCAGTTGAGTTGAGGGGCTATGGTTGACATTCTTCTTTGTTCCTTTATCTTCTAATCAAGATCTCTTGCAACCAATATGACTTGGTCGACCTCAGCCTCCTCAATCAAGTTGGGGGGGAGGGGGGACTGATCAAATTTCTTCTTCACTGCCTTGTCATACGAACCATGTTGTCTTGCAGCTGGAATAATTTGATCAACCTCCACTAATCGTAGGGGTTGGTATGCCTCGACCAACAGATATCGAGGGATTTGAATCGATTTGCTCATCTTTTTGGATCTCGCATTGGTTTCACAAGTCAACTTATTTTCTTTCCCACAGACTACACCAACTGTTGTTGCCAAAATCTAGACAAGGTAATGCACTTGACCTCCATACGACAACAATGGTAAATTTATAGTTTAGAGGAAGAATATAACCTGCAAGAAAAGTAAAATCTCGGTATTGATGTAGTACTTGCCACACGGACTTTGATGCTTAAGTTAGCAAGAAAGAACAATAAGTGTAGTGAGTTGATTTACCTCTTTAAGGTTGAAGAAGAGGTTTTTTTAGATGACCCCCTCCAATTTAGAGTTTTCTGCATATATATCCCTTGCAAATTAGTAAAAGAATCGACCAAACTGAGGTAATAGGGACCTGGGAGCACCCCTCCTAGGACAACAACGTGAGTTTAGGCCACCTCTTTCCCTTTCTTGGTGGTTGTATTTGTTTCTCATTTGGGATCATTCTGCCTCCTATTGGACTTTTTCCTCTCGATTTTTCTTGTAAATTCGACTTTTCTTCATGGTTTGATTCTGACCACTAACATCTATACCAGAACTAAAATTGAACATTTGAAAGTATAGAAGCTAAAATGAAATCAAAACGAAAGTAGTGACCAAAATATTATTTGAACCATATAAAAAAAGGTTCAAAATAAAAAAAAAATAGTTATGGTTGGAGAAATTAAAAATAAAAAAAATAGTAATGAGATGGGGAGGAGTGTGGAAAGGAGGAAGGATATGTTGGGTTAGTGTGGAACAAGGAAAATGAAAAGGACATATCTCATGGAATGCGGGATGGGGATGAGGACGGAGGGGTAATTTCGGAATTATATATAAAATATGTATCATAGGAACAGAGACATGAGATGATTTGATGCAATGACATGTTCAAATCATACCAAATTCAAACCTATTTTAACTTCCTTTTCTGTGGTCCTCTTTTTGCCATCTCATTCCCACTTTTCCCATCATCTACACCCCCCTCTCTCATTTCTTTTCTTTTTCATTTTAATAAATATTCTTATGCTATATTCTCTCTTTTCAATTTCCTTTTTCAGAGAATTTGACTTACTTAACCTCACAAATGTATTTATTTACTTTTAAAAAAAAACATGATTTTTAGGGTTTTTTTTGGAAATAAATAATGTATTTTTTAAAGAATAAATAAATAAAAGTATAGTAGTTTTGAAACTAATTACAAAATAGGATACATGAATCTCGAAAATGATACAATTTCATTGAATCTTGATTAAAGATCTTAGTGATTTTCACCGAAGATTATGACTTCCTTGTAATTATTACGGAATAGACAATTTGCACACATGTACACATTGTGAGAGCTTATGTAAACATTAGTGATTAGTCAAGAGTTTTGCTCTATGAAGTTTGATTTTTGTTTCAATCCTTCATTTGATTTCTTTCCTCTAACTTAACACTCATTTCTATGAATCTTCTTAAGGTGTATTGTAGAATATTGCCCTATATCATATGGAGGAACATGTGGTAGAAAAATGGAGAAAATAATTTGGACAAAAATTATTTTGTAAATCGGAGTTGGTGGATAAACTTTTTAGTTTGAATTTAGGTTATAGACAGGAGCAAATTTAGCTAAGGCCCAGAGGGGGCTCGAGCCCGCTCAAATTTTAGACTGTATATAATATGTATAAAAAAAATCAAGTTAAAACTCAAAAAAGTTTTATGACTTAAAGGTTCAAGCTATGGTTTGTTCAATGTTAAATATTTTTTTCAATGTCATATTCAATCCCCCTCGATACAAATTCTGGATCCGCCACTGCTCTTGAGTCTCAGGTTCAAATCTCAGATGCACCACTGGTTATAGAGAAACGAAAAGAAAAAAAACCTAGAAAAGAAAAAAATGGTAAAATTGGCATCAATTTTAAAAGTAGCACATAAAATTTATTCTCTATTGTGACTTTCATATATATAATATAGATATTGATGAAACTAGCATTTAAGATTCATTCATTGTTCTTTATTATTAGTTAAAAATAATATTACTATTGTCAAATCGAGAAGGTGTCCTACTTTATAATTTTTTTTAAAATAAATAGATTACAATATTTTTACAACTCATTTTAAAAAGAATAATACCTGACTCTCAGCGGGTAATAATCTTCTTACTCTACTATTTAATTGTTGATAATAAAGAAAGAGAAAACATATCTAATAAAAAGAAATGTGTAAAACCGATTGAACAGTGAAAGGAATGAAAATTCATGCCGGAATATTTTTCTTTTTAAAAATTAAAACATTTTTTAGAATTTGGTTTTTTAAACTACAATATTTGGGAAATTAACACAATTTTTGGTAGACTTAATAAAACATCATTAGTGGGTCATCTACTTGTTGATAGGATTAATGAAATAGGGTGTATGCTTTGATATATGGTGAAGATTATATTCTCTCTTTTTTTTAATTTATTTTAATTTTATTTCTAAGGAGTGTTTGACTCACTTAACCACGTATTATTCTCTCTGATATTTTTGGCTAATTCAGGAGATCCACCAAACCAAATTTCTGATAAGAATAACATAGACAAATACACTGAACCTCTAATAAATTCTAACAACCAACCAAAAAGTTGATTAAATCTTTAGTAAATAGAAGATATGAAATTGGGTGGAATATTTTATTTAATATCTCTTCAAAAGTTTTTTTTTTTAAAAAAAAAAGAACGCCTTTTGAATTTTGTGAGTTTTTAATTTCAATTTTAAGAATTTGATCTCCATACTTTCAATTTTAACAATTTCATACTTGTATTTTAAAATTGGTAATGATTTAGTTTTTATAATAAAAAACATTATTAAAATTCAATAAAATATTTTTACATATATCAAATCAATAAATTGATTAGAGACCAAATGCGTTTATAAACAACAAAATAAAAATTGACACTTAATTTCGATAGATGATAGAAATTAATTGTGTTAAAATTTTGAAGTATAGAGACTAAATTCTTATATGCTAAATTTAGGGATTAAATTATTATACATTTAAAAGTACACAAACTAAGGTCCCTTCGATAAACATTTGATTTTTGGTTTTTGAAAATTAAGCCTATAAATATTACTTTTTATGGATTCCTTTCATTTGTTATCTACTTTTTACTTTTGTTTTAAAAAACCAAACTAAGATTTAAAAATTAAAAAAAAATAGTTTTCATAAACTTGTGTTTTGTTTTTGAAATTTGGCTTAAGAATTGAAATGTTTTCTTAAGAAACTAACGGTGAAACTCATTCCAGAGAAATATTTGAGCATACTATTTGGAGGAAAAAAAACCTTTGTTGACGGGTGGTTAGATTTTGATAACATAATTGTAATAAAATATACTATTTATAAATTATTATTGTATGAAACTCAATTTGTATAATTTGTTCAAGGGAAAGGCATTGATCACGTCTATATATTTGGTATAATTCTTATGTAACAATCAAATTGATTTGTTGCTCAAACAACAAAATGAATTAAGGTTTAAACTGAATTGTAATGGAACAAAATTATTATTTCAATAAAGACTAGGCATGGTCAATCAAGATTATCACATTACCACAATTGTACACCAAAAATTATGTTATTTTTAAAAAAATTAAGAATTAAAATATTTTCTTAAAAATCTTGGTTGGACCTATGATTACAACAATTCCATGAAAGTTTAAAACAATCATCTCTGTCAACGTTCACAATGAGGTATATTTGTATCTTCTCTTTAAAAATCAAGCGTCAAATTATCACAATTGTACACCAAAAATTCTGTTATTTTTTTAAAAATTAAGAATTAAAATATTTTCAAATATTCACCACTAATATTATGACATCGAAAGATAGATAATTTAGAATAATTTTTTGAGTACTTAAAATGTGACGCCGGATAAATGTAGGTAATTTTTCAAGATTGAGGAACTTATTTCCGTGCTCGTTCCGCTTTAATTTTAAGAGTTTGGGTCAGGTAGTTAATTGTTGGGTTTTGTAGGGACCCGATTAACCAACTCTCGCTTATAAATTAAGGCGGCCAGCTCTCCCTAAATCGTATCGAGCGTTCAAGAGAAGAAAAATAAGTGTAGCGGGTTCGGAGTAGGGGTTCGTTTTTCGTTGGTTTTGGGCGGACTATTTTGGCTGAGAGCTTCGGTACCGAATTGTGGGCAGCGGACTTAGACGATTTCGTGTGCTTAGACAAGCTGGTTTCTCAGCTAATGAAGGATTAGCGATTTCGTGTGCCATTTCGAGGAAAGTGGCCATTTGGTTTTGCACGCAAGCTCGTAAGCAAGGGCAATTGTGTAGCTAGTGGTTAACCTATTCTAGTTTATTGTTGAATTTTGTAGCGCATATGCTCTTGTAAAGACAAATTCATGTTTCGTGTTTAGCTGGCTTGGGTTTATTCTGATTAGAGCATGTTATTTATGAAGGGAATAGAGTCCCGTAACGGAAGCGCGATGTGAATCTCGTTGTTTTATTGTGTTATTGAATTTCTTAAAATTGAAAGTATCACATACAATTTCTAGGCTAAGCATGCTTTGGAGAAGAAAATTTACAGCAAGTATAGAAAAACCTACCTCTTGAAAAACAATTCTTCGCATTTTCCTTCTCCGGTCACGAACTCAACGTTCTCAATGATTTCTCCACAAACGAACCACGAACCGGATCTCGATCCAAGTGACACCTCTACTTGATCTTCTCGGTTGTTTTCTGGAGGATGAGGGAGAGTGTGGGACTCCCTTTGGATTTGGATTTTTGAGAAATGTGTAGAGAGAATTCTCTTGAGAAAGTTGAGAGAAGATGAAAGCTCTTTTTGGAGTGAAAATCCAAAAAAATGGCAATTATGTCTCACAAGTGCTTCTGCAAGCACCTATTTATAATGGTATGTGGTGGAGTTAAAATCTCCACCAATTTACCACTATATCACAACTATATAATATGCAAATCATATTTGCATATCATATAATATAAGGTATCACATACCTTATTGAAGGGATCGAATCTCGCAGGTTATACTCTTGAACATAATCCAAATAGTGTCTACTACACTTATGTTAAAGATATATTATAACATTGGAGCTTAGTGTATAGGATTTATAAAGCAAGAATATAATTTTACCAAAACAAATAACTCTTTATTTATTTGATGAAAATTACATGAGTTTAGGGCACAAATCCCAACATTCTCCCACTTGACCTAAAGCTTGTGGAGTACTAAACATTACAATAATGTAAATACAATAAACTAGGGCATTGAAACCCTTTGTACAATATACTCTCACTTGCCCTAGTTGGGGAAGGCTTGTAAACCTAGATCTTCTAGGTGACTCTCAAATATTTTAGCCGTGAGAGTCTTTGTAAAAGGATCAGCAATGTTGTGCTCGGAGGCTATCTTCGTGACGATCACGTCTTCTCGATGCACGATCTCCCGGATGAGATGATATTTCTGCTCAATATGTTTTCCCCTCTTGTGACTTCGGGGTTCCCTTGAATTTGCCACGACACCACTTTTATCACAATACAGCGTGATGGACAAATTCATATTTGGAACAACTTCCAAATCTAACATGAATTTCCTTAACCAAACGACTTCTTTTGTTGCTTCATAAGCTGCTACATATTCGGCCTCCATGGTGGAATCAGCGATACATTCTTGCTTGACACTTCGCCATACTACAACTCCTCCGTTAAGAGAAAATACTGACCCTGATGTAGATTTCCGAGAATCTTTATCAGTTTGAAAGTAAGAATCCGTGTATCCTGTAAGGATCAAATCCTTAGCCCCCATACACAAGCATGTAGTTCCTTGTTCTCCGTAAATACTTAAAGATTGTTTTAACCATTGTCAGTGTTCGTGTCTGGATTGGATTGACTTCTACTCGACCATTCCAATCGCAAAAGCAGATGTCCGGCCTAGTACACAACATGGCGTACATCAGGCTCCCAACAACTGATGCATAAGGAATCCATCTCATATCCTCAACTCCTTGAGGTGTCTTAGGACACTGTTCCTTAGACAAATGAACTCCATATCTAAAAGGCAATAAACCCTTTTTGGAGTCTTGCATCTTAAACCTCAACAACACTTTGTCGATGTAAGATGTCTGAGACAAGGCTAGTGTTTTATTTTTGTGGTTCCGGACAATCTGGATCCCAAGAACAAACTACGCTTCACCCAAATCTTTCATTTGGAATTGCGTAGCTAGCCAATTCTTAATGTCAGTAAGATAACCTACATCATTCCCAATGAGTAGGATATCATCAACATATAGAACTAGGAATGCGACAGAATTATTGATGATTTTCTTGTAGACACAAGGTTCATCATCATTCTGATCAAGGCCAAAAGATTTGATTGTCTCATCAAATATTATATTCCAGGACCTAGAGGCTTGTTTAAGTCCATAGATTGACCTTTTAAGCCTGCAAATCTTTTGCTCTTGTCCTGGTTCAATGAACCCTTTGGGTTGGTCCATGTAGATGTTCTCGTCAAGATTTCCATTCAAGAATGTTGTCTTGACATCCATTTGTCATACCTCATAGTCATAATATGCGGCAACGACAAGTAGGATACGGATAGACTTTACCATAACAACAGGCGAAAATGTTTCCTCATAGTCAACCCCTTCAACCTGGGTATAACCCTTTGCTACTAGTCTAGCTTTAAAGGTTTGCACCTTTCCATCTACACCACACTTTCTCTTGTAGATCCACTTACAACCTATAGGCTTTACCCCATCAGGTTTATCTACAAGATCCCAAACAGAATTGAAGTACATAGACTCCATTTCTTGGTTCATGGCTATGACTCATTTGTCTTTGTCTTTGTCAACCGTCGCTTGATTATAAGTCGATGGATCCTCACAGTCGTCATCTGGTATAACAACTTGAGTTTCAGATAAACCCATGTAACGGTCAGATTGTGTTATAACCCTCCCACTATGTCGAGGCATACTTAACTCTTGAGATGAACTCTCTTGACTAGACAAGCTAGTATCAACAACTTTTGTTAACGTACTAGTTTTATTAGCAACTTTTGCTATTGTTCCATCTAACTCACTTAACACAACTTTACTTCTTGGTTTGTTGTCTTTTATGTGGTCCTCCTCTAAGAAAGTGACATTTGTCGACACAAGTAGCTTATCTTCCTTAGGATCATAGAATAATCCACCTCTTGTTTCTTTTGGGTATCCTACGAATAGGCACAATTTTGAACGTGAATCCAACTTATTTGAATTTGTCACAAGCACATGTGTTGGACAACCCCAAATTCTGAAATGACATAAACTACCTTTACGTCATTTCCAGAGTTCAAAAGGTGTTTCAGAAACACTCTTTGATGGCACATTGTTCAAAATGATCCCGCAGTCTCTACTGCGTAACCCCAAAAGAAATTAGGGAGATGAGCATAACTCAGCATTGATCGAACCATGTCCAACAAGGTTCTATTTCTCCTTTCCGATACATCATTTTGTTGCGGCGTACCGGGAGCTGAGATTTGGGATGTAATTCCATGTACTATCATATAGTTCTAAAATTTTAAATCCATGTACTCTTCACCTCGATCTGATCGAAGTGTTTTAATTGTTTTGTCTAATTGATTTTCAACTTCAGTCTTGAATTCCTTGAACTTTTCAAGTGTTTTAGACTTATGATGTATTAGGTAAATATGCCCAAATCTAGAATAATCATCTATAAAATAGATGAAATATTCATAACCTCCTCTGGCTTTAACATTCATCGGGCCACAAAGGTCTGAATGTATAAGCTCAAGAGGTTCTTTGGCTCTATAACCTTTCCCACTAAAATGTCTTTTAGTCATTTTGCCTTCTAAGCAGGATTCACATACAGGTAAAGTATTTCCTTCTAACTCATTTAGAAGTCCATTCTTTACCAATCTCTCAATCCTATTGAGGTTAATGTGACTCAATCTAAGATGCCAAAGATGAGCATTTTATTTAGGAGAAATCAGTTCGTGTACTTGCTATTTTGAATAATTCAGTGTTTAAAACTATTTTAACTGAATTAAATCATTGCAAATAATTCTCAAAAAGAGCAACACATAGTTCAATACTTTTCCAAAGAAATAAACACTTTATTCAATTGAAAAGAAATTGAAGTACATTGTTTGCTAAGGCAAGAAATAGAAATAAGGTTTCTAATAAACCCTGAAACTACATACATGTTATCAAATAACAACATTTTCTCGCCAGACGTTTGCTCTTTATTTACTCATTTTCTTTTTCTTCTGTATCTTCTTAAGTTCAGAAGAATGATTGCAGTATTTAGTTCTAGAGGGTGAACCCTTCTGAGAACTTTTGGAATGGGCAAACAGATTTGCCTCTCCATTCTGTTGTCTCTTATCATCCATAAGAAACTGGTAATTCTGCAGCTCATTTAGCAGAGAAGTCAGATCATACCTATGTTGTTCATCGTTGCATTGCTGCAAAATTGCAGAAAACTCTTCGGAAGAGATTCTAGGATGAACGATACCTGACTTTTCTCATCTATGATCACCCCATTCATTTCCGCTATGTTGAAGTGAGCCATCAGATTGAGAACATGTTCTCTCACTGACGTTCCCTCCTCCATGTGCGCGTTGTAAACATACTTTAGGGCTTCATGCCAAATTTGTTTTGACAGTTGTCTAGACAAATTTACCACAAAATCTACGATCTCACGAGCTGAGACCTTGCCCTCCAACCTCCTAGCTAAAACATCAAGTATGCTAGCCAGGATATAGGCTTTTGCCTTTTCATTGGCATTGATCCAACGGTCATACGCATACTCAACAGATTGAGGTGTGTTTTGAGCAGGGAATTGAGGACACTCCTCTTTGAGAACGAACTTAAGATCATGTGCAACCAAGATTATGTTGAGTCTATTCTTCCAAGTCATTATGTTCTCTCCGGTTAATTTTTCCGCACTCAGTAAGGAAATAATAGAGCTAGACATTTTGCTAAAATTTATAAATAAAACTTGTATAAGCTTCTTGATATAATTGTCTAATCCAATCATGTTTTAGCTAATTATCAAATGATTCCTAAGTCATTAATAATTTGCAATGATACTCCAAAGGTTTAGAATGTATGACACCGAAGGGTAATAAAAAACACTCCTCCTCTGGATCAAGACACTCTTGACCAAAACCTAATGCCAGAATAACTCTTATTCCTATAGGCGTTAGTTACCATTATTCGGTCAGGATACATACACTTCTTATGTACCTTGTGAGTGTAACCCTCTGTCTTTAGACCCAGAGTCCCCATCCAACAAAATCCGTCGAAGGGAGGACTAGGTTGGAAAACATACTAAGGAAATCTTTATCCCTTTCGGTGTCCACTGTGTTCGATCCCCTATGATCAAGCCCTCCGAAGGGATTGTCTGGTCCAGGCCAAACTAGCAGGCTTGGCATAGTGATCTTACGGTGTGAACCGACAGAAGAGACCATAGGTTTTGTTTTCACTAAACTTGTTCCCACTCACTATAAGTACCCTCTCCATTCGCCTTGATATTGACTCATACAAACACCATCCGAAGGGGGGCGCTCCCGTTTGCGCCACGAGGCCAAGTATGAATCTCACGGTGTGAACTTCCCAGAGAAAACATAGGTGAAAAAATATGTATCATATACACTTTTCCTCTCACTGGATACTTTAACTCTATAGAAAATTTACTCAGGGTAAACCCGACTAATGGTTTTACCCAAACTTATCAATATAACTCTTATATTGATTTTATCCTAAGTTTGCTAATATAACTCTTTATATTAAGTCTAGGATTTCTAGTTTATTAACCCCTTAATAAACCCGCTGACTCTACTATAATTTATAAACCACCTGATTAAAATTCACTTCCAAGTCAGTTCTCAGGTAGGGGTGTTCCGTTTCCATCAGCTTAAATACCCCAGCTTAGACAGAACCTTCCTTAGACAGAGTTCCTCTTTTAATCATTGTTTATAAATTACATGGTTCCTAATTCTAATCTAATTAGAACTAGATAACCTAAGGTCTATTAATTTCAAGTTCTAAACATTTTAAAACTAATAATTAACCTTAGGTGACATGCATACTATGTTATATTTGCTTGATCATCCATCGTATGAATAATAAACATACATAGCATATTCATATCATAAATTATAATGCATGTCAATGCTGTCCTAAATTAATATAACACCTTATATTAATTATACATGCAAACTATATAATATAACACTTTATATTATAAATGATGCATGGAAATGCTTAACCTAAGGTGGGATAGCTAAAATAAAAACATACATTATGCATGACAATAATTATACAACAATTGTATAATTTTAAATAGTAAAATTAGACCATTTTTGGCACCCTAAAATTAATTTTAATTAATATAATCTAATTATATTAATTAAAATTAAATAAAATTAATATAATTAAATATAAAAAGTTTTTATATTTAATATATATATAATTAAAACGTTTTTTCACTTTGTTGTGAAAAATCGAAACGCTTTTTGGCGTTGCAACGCTGATGGCAGCGTTGCAACGCTACACCTTGTCCGTTTCTGCCCGTTGAAGCGTTACTCCAGCAGAGTTGCAACGTTGACTTCTTCATGTTGTGCGCCTCAGCAGCTTCAGCGTTGTGGACGCGCCGCGTGGCGCGCAACGCCAAGGCCTCATCATCAGCGTTGCCAGACGACGGGAGGCGCGCGGTAACGCGTTGCACTGTCGCGACCTAAAACCGCCCAATTGGCGTTGCAACGCTGAAGAATAGCGTTGCAACGTTGCACACAGTACAACAAGCAGTCTCCACTGTTTTTGCTCGTTTTTGCTCCGTTCTTCTTAGCAACCACTTTGCCTCGATCGACACGGACTTACATACTCGATTTACATAATAAAATGCCCAAAACATTAGGCCCTTACATTGAACAATTCAACGAAATAATGTAAATCTATGTGCCAAAAATGAAAACATCTAATTTTGCAAACCATTCATTCATCACATGAAAACAGTAAATCTCACCTTTGTTTTTGATAAATCCAGAACAAAATCAAGAACACAACTTAGCTCTAATACCAATTGAAGGGATCGAATCCCGCAACGGAAGCGATTGTGAATCGCGTGTTCTTTCTTTTGTTGCATAAATTTCAATCAAGAACGATGCAACTATTTATAGGGAAATAGGATGGAAATTACCATCCTATCCCTCTTTCATTCTCTCATTAGTATATAGTTAATATATGAATCTAATTCACATTAAAACCATATATTATATCAATTATATCACATATAATTGATATAACACCTCATATATGAAATTGAACACTTCAATTTCATTCCTAACTTTATACCCTCAATATTACCATGTTGAGCCAACGGAGGGACCTAATGGACCTACAGTTCATGAGCTCCAATGATGTGAGATTTACTTATCAAACTCTTTGTTCCAGTTAATCAATATTCATTAACTACAAGTCACTCCACTATAGACTTGTAGCTGCACTCTCCTCAATGTAGATTATATTATGTCCATTGATATAATCATTACTCATGAGTCGACCCTTCACAGGTTGTTCGTAATCACAGTTGGATCAAATTACCATTTTACCCCTGTGATTACCTCTTTGTTCCTTAAGCACCACTAATCCTCTAATGAACAACAAGTCTATGGTCCTACCATAAACTCATACCCTCTTAAGCCAGCTTAGAGGGTGGGGCCCCGTTGTTTAAGACCTGGACTCAGTTCTTAAGGGAACAACCCATCTAATTCCTTAGTGTAGGAATGAGTGAATTCCATCTTGCATGGTTCGGGGCCTCGCCTACCTACGAGGTTCTCGCCCCCGAAGGTAGGCTTATTGAGTCTGGCCATGTGCCACTCTCACCCATACTAGTCTAAGGACAAACCCCTATAGCAGGAGTTCTTAACTTGCTCAGATTTAGGTCGAGTCACTAATGACCATCTATAAATTATCGGCCTTATCCTCGTTAACGGCGTTATATCTTGGTTAGACTAATAATTTGCAAATCCGATCTTGTATGAACTCTTCATACAGGATGCCCTCACTCGCATGTCAACCATATGAATGCGTTGGATTATCTCATTTGTACTAATTACAAAGTGGGTTGCATCCATGGTGTTGTTACTGAATAAGGTTTCCAACCTTATTCTTATACCATAGACCATTTAGGTTATACTCTTGAACATAATCCAAATAGTGTCTACTACACTGATGTTCAAGATATATTATAACCTTGGAGTTTAGTTTATTGTATTTATAAAACAAGAATATAATTTTACAAAAACAAATAACTCTTTATTTATTTGATCAAAATTACATGAGTTTAGAGCACAAATCCCAACACTTATTATACAAATGGGACAAATCCCATTTGTATAATTGTGGAATTAAAATTGAATCACATTCAATTTAATTTCTCTCAAATCAATTTCTCCAAATGAGCCTTAATTAAATAATTAGGCTATACTATAGTTTATTATGAATCTCATTCACATTAAACTATATATTATGTCAATCATATCTCATATAAATGACATAAATATCTTTTTCATGAATTTGAACACTTCAAATTCATTCCAAACTGTATACCCTCATTTAGTCCAAATTGAGCCAACCGAGGGACCTAATTGACCTACAGATCATGAGCTTCAATGATCCGAGATTAATCGATCAAACTCTTTGACCCGGTTAATCAATATTCATTAACTACGGGGACACTCCACTATAGCCCCGTAGTTGCACTCTCCTCACTGTAGGACAAGTTGTGTCCATCGATATAACCAACGCCCGTGAGTCGACTTTTCACAGGTTGTTCGTAGTCATAGATGGGTCAAATTATCGTTTTACCCAGGTCTACATCTTGCTCCTTAAGTCCCCACTGCTCCTCTAATGAACAATTTTGTTGCATGGTCCTACCATAAACAACATCCTTCTCGGGCTAGTGAGAGGGTGGGGCCCCGTTGTTCAAGCCCTAGAGACAACACTTAGGGGAACAACCCCTCTAGTTTCCCTAGCTCGGGAACGAGTGAAATACATCTTGCGTAGTTAAGTTCTCAGCTCCCCACTGGTTCTGCCCCTGAGAAGGTAGGCATATTGGGCGAACAACTCAGGCCACCCTTACCCGTACTAGTTAAAGAACAAACCCCCACAGATAGAAGTCCGTAACATGCTCAGGATTAAGGACGAGTGACTAATGGTCATCTACAAATTTATTAGTCCTATACTATTAACGGTGTTACATCAGTAGGTCTAATAATTCATGGTTCGGTCTTTTACAATCTCATTGTACAGGATGAGGTTCCCAACCCTATCCATATACTCTAGACCGTTCGGGTCATTAACTCGAATGTGATCCTCTCTGTGTGTCCACTACACACCATTCAAGTCCTCATAAATATGACCTTGAAACTTAGTTTATTGGATTAAGTTTATAAAACGTGAGATACAAGTTTGAGTAATAAATAACTTTTATTCACTAAATCAACAACTGTTACAAACTAAACGAGATTAGGGCATACACCCCAACAATTTGTTTGATGTATCTTGTACTCGAAATAGTTGTCTTTGTGCTTACTCTGAACGGTGTTGCTTAGCTTGCCATGGGTCTTTGTTAATCACATGTTATTGCGAGTGTTGAATTGTCTAGACTATTTTACTTGACTTGTGCTTGTCGTGTCACGAGGTGGTTTGCTTTAGGAAAGCAAAGCAGGATGTGTTGGTCGGGTAGACGATGAGGGCAATGCCTAGGCTATAAGTCAGACCCAAGGAGTTGTGAAACCTAGGTTGCCTTAGAATCGTGTTATAGAACATGTGCCCCTTACTTTTGAACTTTCTTGGTTAGTCTCAGGCTTTAGGTTGGCGAGATTACGAGACGACTGGTTGGTAGAGAGACCCTCCATTCGACGAGATTATGAGACGGGTGGTAGGGAGAGAGACCCTCCATTCGACGATCTTGCGAAACAGCTTATCGGGAGAGAGACCCTCTACTCGACGAGACTACGAGATGGGTGGTTAGAAAAGAGACCATTCATTCGACGTGATGGCTCTGGGACATTATCTCGGTGAGTAGGAGTGGTGGCATGGTCATTAGTTCAGCAAGGGGGCTCAAAGGTGATTCCGATGAGCTCGAGAGTCGTATGGGCGTACCCCTCCATCTGGTACTTGACATGAGAGGTGAATCCCCATTGTTAGGGTGTTAGTGAGTGTCACCTCCTCTCACTGCCATTCACCGACCTGGGTTGTGGGACCAAGGGCTTAGGTAAGAAGAGTCGGGTACAAGCATGGGGTTTTGTTTTTCTTGAGATGAGTCGTAGGTGTCACTGTGGTTGTTGGTTGCTTGCTAGCTTTGTTTGGACGTGAGTGGGTTGCTTACTGAGTATGTTTATATTCACCCGTCTACTTTCATGTTTTTGGTTGCAGGTAAGAAACCATGAGGCGACCCGCAACGACGACGACCTGGCGAGGCTGTGGATCCTCCTTTTGTCTTTAAGTCTAGTTTCCTTTCCTGAGAATGATTTTGTAACTGTCTGTGATACTTTAGTTGCTCGTCGACCTTAGTTCTCTTTTTGTGTAGGTTGTTAGTTGTTAGTGATGGAATCAAAATTTTAATTGCACAAGGGAAGCCTTAATTGGATCGATCGTTTTTCATTTAGCAAACTAAAACACCCATACATTGGAAAAACTATCAATAAACATACAGAATCATGAATATTAGAACAAAAACATGCTTATGATCTTTTCTAAACTAAAAGGTTAAGAATTTTTACCTTTTGGCCTGTGGATTTGCATCACCTTGCAATTCTTCTTTCCAGCAACTTCTTTTGAGATTTTCTTCTGTGAGAACAGAACACCACCACTCGAATCATCTCTTATTCTCTGAGTTTTAGATTAAGGTTTTGTCGAAACCTTCTTGATCGATCAAAATCAACCACCTTCTCCCAACCCATTTTGCCTTTATCGACAGAGTGAGGGAGAAGATGAAAGAGAGTGTTGGAACGTGTCACACGTTCCCCACTTTATCGATTAAATTAACTAATTAAATTAATATTAAATCATAATCAATATTTAATTAAATATATATTACATAACCTATGGTTTTAATTAATTTAATCAAATAATATTTCATTAGGTTAATTAAATTTAAATTTAATTAATTCTCTAATTAATTCATTCATAAATTAAATATCATATATTTAATTTAGGTTATGTATGATTAAATCATATTTAACCACACTCCCTTTTAACCTATAGTTTTAATGTGCACCTTATGCACATTAAATTTTAACCTATAGTTTTTAATATGAATCTTATTCACACTAAAACAATATTTGAACTCAATTCTCTCATAAATTTATTTTGAATCATATTCATATTAAATTTATACTATAAAGTTTTAATGTACATAAAAACTTTATATTATAATGTATCTCTATTCATTAAATAATTCTTAAGGCAAATTTGAACATTTCAAAATTCTAATAAAGATCTAGCAATCTAAGAACCCTTTACGAGTTAGGAAGTGGACCTAATGGACCTACAAATCAGAAGCTCCAACGATACAAGATTAATAGGTTAATCTCATTAACCGCCTAATCAACATTCGTTAATTGCGGGAACACTCAACTAAAGACCCATAGTTGCACTCTTGTCACTGCAGATATCTTTCTTTGTCCATGGATAAAAGACCAATAACAGCGATTCGATCCTTCACGAGTGTTCGTAACGCCACCTAGGTCAAATTACCGTTTTACCACTAGGTTACATCTTTCACCTTAAGTACCAGTGCTCCTCTAATGAACAACCTGTTTATGGTCCTACCACTAAACAGAAGTCTTTCTCGGGCCTGTGAGAGGGTCGACCCCTTTGTTCAAGTCCCCGAGACACTACTTAAGGGAACACTCATTTTCTTACCCTAAAGACGAGAATTAGTGAATTTCATCTTACTAGGTTAAGTCCCCAGCTATCTGCAAGGTTTTGTCCCTAAGAAAGTAGGCTTATTGAGTCGACGTCTCAGGCCACTCTCACCTATAATAGTCAAAGGACAATCCCTTGCAAACAAGAGTTTGTAACCTGCTCAGGATTGAGATCAAGTTGCCTAGATCATCCTATTGAAATTGAAACCTAACTAATCAATGGAGTTACATCTATTGATTACTATTTCGCGGTTCGGTCTTATGTGATCTCATCACATAGGATATCTGAAGGAATCTGAATTCCTATGAGCAGCGAAAATGCATTTGAATCGTAAAACTTGATTCGTTTTGGCTAAAAGCCAAATACCAATACATTGGAAAACATTTTAACGATAAGCAATTAGGCATGACAAAAAGCAGTAAAACATGTTGTAAAATTCTATTCTATAAGGGAATAGAAGTTTACCTTTGTAGTTCCCAAAAGCAACATCTTGCAATCCAAGAATTTCTACACCACACAACTTCACTGTTTTCCTCTTTATACAGCAGGGCATTACCAATAGAATTCACCTCCTATGTCTCTGAGTGTTTTAGATCTTGGGAGAAAAGGGAATGTAGTTTTTTTTAGAGAGCGTTGAGAGGGAGAAAATTGGAGAGAGCTTTCACCAAAGATCAACCATTGATCTAACTAATCGATTACCCACTCAAGAGTCCCCTCCCCTCTGTGTCTATCAAGAAGAAGAGGAAGGGGAAAGTGGAGGGGGAACGTGTCTTATTTTTATTTTAATTAATTTAAAATCAATTAATCAAATTAATTAATTACATTAATTAAATTAATTAATATAATTAAACTAATTTAATGATATTAATATATAAAACTTTATTTAATTAAATCAATTAATTAATTCTTAAATCAATTAATCAAATATATTATATTTGAGTTATATATATATATATTTATGATTAAATCATATTTAATCAACTTCCCTTTTAACCTATAGTTTTAATGTACATCTTATGCACATTAAATTTTAACCTATAGTTTTAAATATGAATCTCATTCACATCTAAATAATATTTGAACTCCTCCAAATGTTTAATTCTCTCATTTAATTAACTTTGAATCATGTTCAAATTAAATTTATACTATAAAGTTTTAATGTACATAAAAACTTTATATTATAATGTATCTCTATACATCATGCTTATTCCCTAATTGAATTTAAGCATTTCAAATTCTAATGATCTAAGAACCCTTTACGGGCTAGGAAGTGGACCTAATAGACCTATAGATCAAAAGCTCCAATGATACAAGATTATTCGGTTAATCTCATTAACCCCCTAATCAACATTCGTTACCTGCGGGAATACTCCACTACTGTCCCACAGTTGCACTCTTCTCACTGCAGATATATTCCTGTGTCTATGGATATCGACCAATAACAACAAGTCAATCCTTCATGAATGTTCGTAACACCAGCTGGGTCAAATTACCGTTTCACCCCTAGGTTACATCTTTTACCTTAAGTCTCAGTGCTCTTGTAATGAACAAGTTGTTTATGGTCCTACCATTAAACAGAAGTCTCTCTCGGATCGATGAGAGGGTCGGGCCCTTTGTTCAAGTCCCGGAGAAATCACTTAAGGGAACATTTATCTACTTACCCTAAAGTCGGGAAGGAGTGAATTCCATCTTGCTAGGTTAAGTCCCCAGCCGCCTGCTCGGTCTTATCCCCAAGAAGGTAGGCATATTGAGTCGGCGTCTCGGGTCACTCTCACCCATACTAGTCAAAGGAAAACCCCTTACAAATAGGAGTTCGTAACCTGCTCAGGATTGAGATCAAGTTGCCTAGGTCATCCTATTGAAATAGAAACCTAACTAGTCAACGGAGTTACATCTAATGGTTACTATTTCGTGGTCTGGTTTTATGTTATCTCATCACATAGGATATCCCCACTCACATGTCGTGTCTACACGAACACGTAGGATCACTGTGTTTGTATTAAATACAAAGTGGGTTATATCCATAGTATTATCGGGACGAGGTACCCAACCTTATCCCTTACTATAGACCCTTTAGGTTGTATCTCGAACTGAGATCTTTATATGTCTATTACATGCAGTTCAAGAGACATACAACAACCTCGAATGTTAGTTTATTGGATTTAGGGTTAACACAAGGCAATACAGAAAAATATGAATTAAACAATAACACTTTATTTGATTATAACGCTTTATTGATTTAATTAGAACAATTGATCAGAAATTTAGAGGAATTTATAAATCCAATCTAACAACCTTGTTAACAAAAACAAGACCTTTAGATCACAAATCCAAAACCCCCTAATCAAAATGAAATAAAAGAAGTCAAAGATTCTAATGTAAAAAATGTTAAGTAACCCTTGACAATTGGATCTAAGAACCTTGCTTAAAGAAACAAGACGTTTAGAACTCAATTTCAAAGACCCCAAAACGAAATTTGAAAATCAACTTAAGGAAAGTAAAACTGGATTACCTTGTCGATCAAACATCTCAAGGCAAGAGAGCTTGTATGAGATTCGAACCACTCCACAAGCAAGATTGATCAAGTCAAGCTTGAATGATTCTAAGCATGCAACCTAATCTACATAGAATTGCAAAGAAATAACTCAAGGCTATAAAAAAGCTCAAGGCTCCTTTTGATTACATTTGAAATCTTTCTTCTTCTCCTTCTTTTTATTACATGTATGGTTATTTATAGCCATCAAAATTAAACCCTAGAGTAACCTATGGCAATCTAAGGGTTATAACTCCTAATTACATGAATACCATAACATCCACTAACTCAAAAGTAACCTAAAAACTCATAAATGAAATGTTTACAACTGAAATTACATCAATATAGCCATAAAATCGAGATTGAAGTTTCTTTGTTGATTTTGTAACTCTTTGTAACCATTTAAGAGTAAATGAAGCTCCTCTTGAATTATCTTGAAGCCCTAGTTCCATAAATGAAGCTTGATTGTTCTTTACAAAATGATGAGTTGCACTTGAGTTCATTAAATGCAACTTGTGTTAATCTTCCATGAACTTGACTTCATTTAATGTGACTTGATAAGATGCCTTGGTTCATATCAACAATATTACAAACTACGAGTTTTAGGGCATAAAACCCAACAATATCCCCACTCACATGTCGGATCATTGTGTTTGCATCATATATAAAGTGCGTCATATCCATAGTGTCACCAGGATAAGGTACCCAACCTTATCTCTATACTATAGACCCTTTAGACTGTTTCTCGAACTGTGACCCTCATATGTCTTCTACATACAACTCAAGAGACATATTACATTCTAGGATGTTCGTTTATTGGATTTAGGGTTAATATAAGGCAATATATAGAAACTCATAAAAAATTTAATGAATGAAAATCAATAACGCTTTATTGAATTAAATTGAACAAAATTACAAATTACGAGTTTTAGGGCATAAAACCCAACAGTTAGTTTCTAGATGTCTGAGTAAAGTTTTTTTGTGGTTGCTTCATAGCTTGTTAGGCTCTTTTTCGTTTGTTAAACTTTGTTGCATGTCTACTTGAAAAGTTTTTCTTGTTGGAACACTGTTAGAACCCAACCTATTCTTTGAATGAAGATTGGTGGAGGTTGGACATTCTCTGAGACTTATGAAGTGCATATCTATTGTTTGGTTTTCAAGAAAATTTTTTAGTTTTTTCCTAATTATGCCGTTATGCTACCGAAATTTCATTTCGGTGTGAACGATGTGGTGGAGTAACTTTCCTAAAAGTAGGTTCATCTCTGGTTTTAGGCCCGTTACATAAAAATATATTTTAAATATTTTAAAATCATTCTCAATCTCAACAAATTTTTAATTAAATTCAGTGTATGTGAATGTTACATTTGTAGATGAAAAAGTGAATGATTGGAATTTACTAGTCATAATGACTCATCATGAGATATATAATTAGTTAGAAAATGGTCAAACAGTATTTTAAGAAATATTGATATTCAAATTATCAATAAACTATTTTAAAGAAAATGTATTTTATTTTAAAATTATCATTTTCTTTTACAAAATCTTACATTAAAAAGCCAAATCACTAACTCAACTGCACATAGCCAAGTGGCCACAGCAACTATAAAACTACATAAAATTGCCAACCATCATATAATTTTAAAATGCCTTCAAATTTTATAATACACAGGTTTAATTAATTCAGTTTGTTGATTTTGTTTTTTCTTTTTTTATAATCTCAATTATTCTATTTTAGTTTTGGAATTCTCAATTATTCTATTTCGAGCTTTTAATTTTGTATAAAAATAGTAGAGTAAAATATCTTTTTGGTCCCCGAGTTTTGAGCAATAGGTGCCTTTGGTCCCTGAATTTTTAAAATAGACCATTTTAGTCCCCAGTTTTGAGAAATAGGTTTAAAAGGTCCCTCATGTTATTTTTCAATTTTTTAATTCTTTTTTAATTAATTATATAAAATCAATATTTTTTAATTAAAAAATATATATATTTTCTCTCTCAAATCTCTCTTATCTCCTCTCTCCCTCCCTCCTCCCTTCATCTTCTTCTCTTCTTCGTTTCTTTTCCCCTCTCTCACATCTTCTACCCCACTCTCTCTCCTCTATACATCACATATGGAACTTTTACATAAAAATCTCTTAAGTTTAATCTAGAGGTTCAAAACTTAAGTGGGTTTGAAAGACAATGATCATAACTTTGATTATGGAATATGGGTGATTTGAGAATATTGAGGGAAAAAACTAAATCTTAAGAGAGATTTTTTTTATTTGTTGCAGTTTTGTAAATTGAAAGGTGAGTAGTTGAGATCCACCCTTTTGAAGGGTTAGAGAGAGTGAAAAAAAGTGAGATACATGAGAGAGTGTGTGTGGAAGATAATGTTGTGGGAGAAGAAAAAGGAAAAGAAGAAAAAGAAGGGAGATGGAGGACAGATGAGAGTGTAACCAGAGAATTAAGAGAGAATTTATTTTTTATTTTTCTAATTAAAAAAATTCTATATTAAAAAATATTGATTTTATATAATTAATTAAAAAAGAATTAAAAAAATAAAAAAAAAATAACATGAGGGACCTTTTAAACCTATTTCTCAAAACTGAGGACTAAAAGGGTCTATTTTAAAAACTCAGGGACCAAAGGCACCTATTGCTCAAAACTCGGGGACCAAAAAGGTATTTTACCCAAAATAGTATTATAATATTTATTTTTAGAATTCCATTAATTATTAGGTAATAATTTAAATTCGTTTAAGGAATTTGACACAACCTACTTAATACAGTCCCTCACAAGGGTGAATTTACCATGGGCCTAAGGGGCTTGAGCCAAATTTTTTATCTTTAATAATAGGGGCAGTTGCACAAATGGCAATAAGATTTGTTCTATTTGCAGCCGTATCATTGATTAATTTGTTTTGCAGAAATAGCAAAATGTCCAAGCTCAGCCCAACAACATGAAAGAAAAAGTCCAAAATATCCTTCTGTGTTTTAGAAAATCAGTAGTCTATCAACCTTATATCTGATATACTGACGATATATCTAACCAAAAAGTAACTACACGAGTGATATACTATTGATACCCGTTGATTTCACTAACATTAAGTATATATCAGTAGTCTATCAACCTTATATCTGATATACCGACGATATATCTAACCAAAAAGTAACTACATGAGTGATATACTATTGATACTCGTTGATTTCACTAACATTAAGTATATATCAGGAGTCTATGAACCTTATATCTGATATACTGACGATATATCTAACCAAAAGTAACTACACGAGGGATATACTATTGATACCCGGATATACAAAATTCAATTGTATGTCTAATAGGTCCATTAAATTTAAAAAAAAAATGTAAAAAATATTAAGAATTTATTAGACATAAAAATAAAAGTTTCAAGCTATTTTCGACAATTTAATCTAATAATATTATTTAAAATAAAAAGATCCAGTTGCACAAATGACAAAAAATAAATGTTCAATTGCAAGTGTCTACCATTTGTTTCTAGAAAAAAAAAATTGGTTCAACCTAATTGGAGTCAGCGATATGTCCAAAATACCCTTTCTGTGTAATCTTGCGTGATTGTAATATGGTGTATATCAATCGGCTATCGATGATATATTGTTGATATACCCACGATATACCTAATATGAAGTATATTAGTGATATACTAATGATACATTTTACTTAAGTATATCAATGAACTTGAATTTCTGGTACTTAGTATATCAACAGTATATCAAAAATAACTAATATGAAGTATATCAAGAGTATAATAGTGATTTATATTCAATGTATCAAATATACCTAATATGGAGTATATTAGTGATTTGCTACTGATACATTTCACTTATATCAAAATGAAATGAGACATACGTAATATAAAGTATATCAGTGATATATCAAATGTGCAAAATATTCATAATACGCTACGATATATATAAAGTATATCATTTGAATGATACCTAAAAAGAAGTGTATCGATAGTATATCAGTAGTATACAACTAATATTGTTATGTTCGAAGAAGAAGGGTACATGAATGAATCGAGATCACATCCGAATGAGAGCTATCTCGAAATTATGAAAATATAGATGAAAAAGGCTTACAAGAATTGATATACCGACAAAATGCACCTTCCTAATTTTCTATGGCTCAATCATAGGAACTCCAAAACTAAGCGTGTTTGGCTTGGAGAAATCTCATGTTAAGGCCAAATCCGGATTCCAAATCTTGATCTGAATCCTGGGCTTAGGGCGTTACAAATATATAGGTATATACTAGTTGATTAATATATACCAAATATACTATTGATATACCAATTATTAAGGATATCAAATATCCTACTGATATACTATCGATATACCAAAGATAAAGTATATCAGATATCCTACTGGTATACGGTTGATATGCCAAATGTTAAGTATATCAGATATCCTACTGATACTGATACTACCAAAATACTTTATTTGATATATCACAAATAGTGATTTATGCTTGATAATGATTTATGATGATATACTTTATTTAGTAAAATTAAGTATATCAACGGTATCTCAAAAGCTATTTGTAATATCCGACATTTCAGGTAGAGTAAATTTCAAGTTATGCTTTTAAATTTTAGGTAAATTCATAATTTAAAACTAAATTGGATTCTTATATCTTATTGTGTGAGATGTGTTATTGTATAAAGTATATCACTAATATACTACTGATATATGTATATGAAATTAATTAAGAGTATATCAGTAACTCGCATATGATATATGTTCATTTCACTGATATACTAATGATATACTAAATGTTAGGTACTAATTTAGTGAAATAAACATATCTAAAATGAAGTACATTAGTGATATACTAATATGCAAAATATCTCGAATTTGCTACGGATATATAGGAAGTATATCATTCTAAATGATATACCTAAAAGAAGGGTATCCGTGGTATATCAATAATATACTATTAACATATTTCGTTTTAGGTATATATTGGTATATAAAAATAAAGTATATCGATATACTTCTGATATACCAATATAAAGTATATCAGATATACTTTTGATATACCAAATGTAAAATATATCAGATATACTACTGATATACCAAATGTAAAGTATATCAGATATACTATTGATATACCTGCTGCTACACCAATGAGGGTAAATCTGGAATAATAAAAAAAATAAAAAATCAGATTTAAAAAAATTTGCTAGATTTGCAAATCTAAAAAATCATAGCTAAGCTTGCAAATATGCTAATATTTTATGCTACCCATTACAATTCCCCTTAATAATATGTATAGAAAAAATCAGATCAAATAATAAAAAAGTCTTCTGACATGGTGGTTATTATGTCAACAATCCTTCCTCAACTCTCAAGTTTACGTTCTAGTTTGTATAATTTTAAATATTTTTTTCAATGTCATATTCAAGCCCCACTCGATATAAATTATAGATCCGCATGGTCACTCGGACACTTTCTAAAATAAGCCATAGTTCTCGTTTCACATCTTAAAAAATTTTGATCTTTTTTTAGTACAGTTAAAAGTTTCGAACTACAAATCTTACCATTATTAACAAATTCGATAGGTCACTTAAACTAAATTATCTTTTTAACTTAAAAGATTTTTGATCCTTGAAAAGCACAATTCTCCTACCCAACTTGTTTCTCTTTTTCTCTTTTTCTCTTTTTTTTCTGGAAAAAAAAATTCCACCCAATTTTATATAAAACTCGAATATCAAATCAGTAAACCATAGTTTTTTTATAAAAAAAAACAGATCAGTAAACCATAGTTAAACCTTCGTGCATATACGTACTTTATACAAAATTCCCACTTATCCCCTCTAAAGACAATTAATTAAGAATGCTACTAAATACCTACAGTAAGGTAGAACACTTGATAAAACCATTAAAATTAGGCTAAATATTTCCTCAAAAAAAAAAAAAAAAAGCTAAATATATCTAATTATCCCTAACCTTTTATGTCCTTCTCAATTGGTCTTTACTCTTTTAAAATTCTCAGATAATAAGTCATTTAATAAAAAAATATATATATTTTAAATTTTGCTCCAACTTTTTTTCAATAAGATGTGTCATTCTTTTTTTAGTAAATCAAATAAGATGTGTCCTTCAATTATTGTTAATCAACATGTTTTTTGTTTTTGAGTTCAACAACATTTAGGGTGTGAAGATTTAAACCTATAACCTTTTAGTCATAAGTCTATACTTCATGTCAGTTAATCAGTTAAATCTTGTTAATAGGTGAGTTGAATTTTATAGGAGCATCGAAATCACCTCATAACATATTCACATATTTAAGTAGGTTAACGAAATACTTAAAATTATAGCAAAACATGTTAGTATTGATATTTTAAAATCACTCCACAATCCAAAAGCTTAAGATAATAGAAGTTTGAACACAGGATGTCATGGACCACTTGCGTTGATACCATCTTAAATCACCAATTAAACTAAAAGTTTAAGCTGATAGTTTAAGTTAAATTTAATTATATCAACATAATTGTAACGACCCTAAATTTTAGAACTAAAACCAGTAGAAAAGTTACTAAGTAACATCGTTAGTGCTGAAAATTTCGGCAGCATAACGACGTTATTAGGGCAAACCAAAATTTTTTTCTAACTTGTTTTTAAGCATAAAATCACTCCAATAAGTATTCCGACACACCCAGCCTCCATCAAACTACAATCACAACAGGTTGGGTTACAAAACAGATCACAAACAAGCAATTAAGACAAGATATTCCAAGAGAACTCACTTTAACACCTACTAACGCTCATAAGCCACTGATAACTTTGATAAGAAAGGACAAGCAAAATCCTTAACAAACAAAATCAAAAATAAGAAACTAAACGCATAGGGAGAACAAGATCGTAAAACATTCTACCAGACTCTCAAGCAGAAACCTAAACACAAATGAAAGTTCTAAACCATTAGGAACGTGCAGCGAAAATATAGGGTACAAGGCACAATAACTCCAAAGAGTAGGTGACACCATGGAACATCCTCATAGCTTCGCCAGGTTGCCTCCATCGTCATCCACCTCGTTTCAACTCTTACCTGCAAAAAAAACATAGAAAGAGGACGAGTGAGTATAAAAATACTCAGTAAGCAGCCCACTAACGTCCAAACCTATCTCAACAAAACAACTAGACCCATCTCCCAAACTCGTTCAACCCCAAACCAGTCTCTCACTTGACACACTTCACCCTGAGCCCCCTTGTGGTGACTTACTCGAACGCTACCTTCGGTCCTGGATCTTTGGTTGATGATGCAATGAGAGAAAGCAACCCTCACGCCACTTCACGCTGGCATAGAATAGAGCAGGTACGTATCCTACACGTCCTATCGAGAATCTCCCATAAGCCAGCACGGGATCATGGAAAGCAATCACTCCCTGTCGGGGACGTACCCCAGGCTCTCATAACACACTAGCATGTTACAGTGATGTACGTAACCATCACGCCCATTGAGGAATCACTCCCAAGCTAGTACGGGATGATGGAAAGCAACCACTCCCGATCTCAACGGGGACGCACCCCAGCCTCACGAGCCTATCATATATCGTCAACCTAGAGGCTCTAACCCGCTCAACTGCAACCCAGGGTTCGGTAAGTGTCAGTTCATGGGCTCTATTCGTAAGGTGACTAGGGGTTCCATCTAGGCACTTCTAACGTCCTCGACCCACTCCAAGGGTCCAAACTCCCAACTAGGCTCAACTCAAACCATGCACTCATTAGGAATGCTAGACACTACCAGAAGAATGACCCCTGCCTCACATAGCTTCACTTAACAGAATATATAAGCAATGCAAACATGGTAGAACAGGATCAAAACATACTTCGCAAACCTGATGTAACATTCATGCAATCGTATCAAGCTTAAAACTCATAAAGACATGCCACAAGCTCCAAAATGTTTTAGCTAGTTAGCCTAAGGTCCAACAATAAACTCAAAAACACACAACAAGTAAAGCACATATGCCTTGCTCCTTCGCTTAGGAGCTCGACGTTACTGCAACTGACTACTTACATCAAACAGGAGTGTCACGGGATAGTTCTTGCTCCTGCTAGCAGCCTAGTGCACCTACAAAACACCACACACGATGCACAGACCTTAGTTAGGAACTGGCCTAAAACGGGCATTCCTTGACAACCATTCAAGGAAAACAAAGCCAACTCCACTTTTCTAATGTTAACTGCCGAACCAGCACAAACAAAATCGAGGCTTACCCACGGCGGCGAGTCTGGAGCCTTGAAGCGAGACGAATACCAAACGAGCGAAGCCTTCAAGAACGCCTCCTTTGTCGCGCTCCCAGACCTGTCCAAACCACAACGAAAGGAAATTAAAGAGAGAAACGGGCCCGAATCTGAGGGAGAGAGGAAAAAAAGAGAATCCGAGGAAGAGGGAGACAAACGGTCAGAGGGCAAGGGACGACGGCGGTTGGCGAGAGGAGAGGCGGCGAATGGTGAGAGGGCGAGACAACGCACGACGAGAGGGCGAGGCGGCGCGCTGTAAATGGTGGATGGCGTGCGGAAGGGCCTCGACGCGGCACGAATGATCGAGGGAAGGGAAACAGCGGTCCGACGTGGGTCTCGACTCGAAGAAAGAAAAGGGCGGTCGAAGAGGGAGAGAGAAAGGCGCGCCAAATACAGACGAAGAGAAGAAGAAGGCCACGACGCGCTTGCGTACCGCGCGAGACGCGCCATGACACGGCCGGTTGAAGCTCTGGCTGCGAGACGAAGAAGAATGGCTCGGAGGGGGGGCGCACGGTCACTTCCTCTTCTCCCTTTCTTTTTTCTTTTTTTTTTTTAACTAAAACTTAAAAACAAAACAAAAGGGAACCCTAAAAAGGAGAAAATAGAGGGAATTACCTCGATTCCTTCTCCAAAACGCTCGATAAGAAACCCAAGAGCTGCCAACCCAAATTTAAAGGTGAGGCTTAATTATTTGAGTCCCTGCAAGAACCAATAATTAACCTCTTAGCCCAAAACTTTTAAAAGTACGACATGAACCTGGAATCAATTTCTGCAAAAATAAATAAATTACCTGAACTTACGGGGCGTCACATCCTCCCCACCTTAAGAACTTTCGTCCTCGAAAGTGGTTAATTCCCAAACAACTTCGGGTAGTTCGTTCTCATCTCGTCCTCGCGCTCCCAAGTGGATTCCTTAAGCTGCTGGTTTTGCCATAAGACATTCACAAGGTCGATTTCCCTGTTCCTCAACACCTTTTTCTCTCGGGCTAGAATTTCCACAGGTCTTTCCTCATAGCTCAAGTCCTGATCGACCTGCAATGGCTCGTAATCAATCACGTGGGATGCATCTGGCACATAGCCTCGCAACATCCACACATGAAACACATCGTGCACGGTTGTCAGGGACGGTGGTAAGGCTAAATGGTATGCCACCGGGGCAATACGCTCTAAGATTTCGAACGATCCGATGAACCTAGGGCTCAACTTCCCTTTCTTTCCAAATCTCAACACGCCTTTCATAGGCGCAACCTTAAGGAACACATATTCTCCAACTGCAAACTCCAAGTTCCTGCGCCTCACATCAACGTAACTCTTTTGTCTGCTTTGAGCTGTTAACATTCTCGCTCTGATCTTCTGGACGGCCTCATTCGTAACCTAAACCTGCTCAGGCCCCAGAAGCTTATGCTCACCAACCTCTCCCCAATACACTGGGGACCTGCACCTCTTCCCATACAAAGTCTCAAAGGGCGTCATCCCAATTGTTGCCTGATAACTGTTGTTATATGCGAACTCCATCAAATGAAGGTGCATATCCCAACTCCCTGTAAAGTCTAGGGCACAAGCTCGGAGCATATCTTCCAATATCTGATCAGCCTCTCGGTCTGACCTCCGTCTGAGGGTGAAAAGTTGTACTGAAACTACACTCCGCTCCTAGAGCCCTCTGGAAACTTATCGAGAAGTTAGATGTGAAACGAGGGTCCCTATCAGAGACGATCTTCGTCGGGACTCCGTGTAACCTGACAACTTCCTCCATGAACAACTTGGCCTACTTCTCAATAGTGTAAGTCAGTTTCCCGAGAAGGAAATGTGTCGACTTTGTCAGCCTATCAACGATCACCCAAAGTACTGTGAATCCTCTAACCGTTCGAGGTAAACTGGAAAAAAAGTCCATCGAAATCTCTTCCCATTTCCATTGTGGTACCTCTAGGGGTTGCAACAACCCTGCCGACTTCTGCCTCGTGGCTTTAACTTGCTGACAGACCAGACATCTGCTAACGAACTCTACTATGTCTCTCTTCATCCCCTTCCACCAGTAAAACTGCTTCATGTCCTGATACATTTTAGTGCTACCTGGTTGCACTTAAAAAGAAGAACTGTGAGCCTCGACCAGGACTTCTTCCTTGAGATCATCTACGTTTGGGACACACAACCGTCCCTTGAACAACAAACCCCCATCCAACGACACCGCGAACTCACTTTTCTTGGTCCGACTTAGCCTGATTCCACCAATCCTCAAGGTTGGGCTCCCCTGTTAGGAGTCTAAGATTCGCTGTCCCAGTGTCAGTTGCACCGACAACTGGTTAAACTGAGTCATGACCTGACCTACCATCACAGCTATACCAGCACGCTCCATATCGGTTCGCAGATGAAACTCCTTTGTGACTAGGGTTGAGGTGTGAACTACCTTTCGACTAAGGGCATCGACAACCACATTTGCCATACCCGGGTGATACAAGATCTCAATCTCGTAATCCTTCACTAGCTCCAACCACCTCCACTGTCTCATGTTCAACTCCTTCTGGGTAAACAAATATTTCAAATTCTTGTGGTGTGTATACATCTGGATCTTCTCACCATATAAATAGTGTCTCTAAATTTTCAAGGCAAAGACCACTACAGCTAACTCCAAGTCATGAGTCGGATAGTCTCTCTCGTAGTCTATCAACTGTCGAGAGCGCGTAGGCAATCACCCTCCCATTCTGCATCAAGACACAACCCAAACCCTACTTGGAGGCATTACTATAAACTACGAAATTCCCCGATTCATCATGCACTGTAAGCACTGGTGTTGAGATTAACCTCTACTTCAAATCCTGAAAACTTGACTCGCACGCCTCGCTCCACACGAAGGCATTCCCATTCCGTGTTAACTGAGTGAGGGGCGTTGCAATCTTGGAGAAGTACTCCACGAACCGTCGGTAATATCCGGTCAAACCCAAGAAACTACGGACTTCCGTGACAGTTTTGGGCCGGGGCCAATCTGAGACTACTTCCACCTTCGTTGGGTAGAGACACCCTCCTTAGATACCACGTGCCCTAGAAAGGACACCTGCGACAACCAAAACTCACACTTAGAGAACTTGGCATACAACTGGTTCTCCCTCAAAGTAGCCAAGACTTCCCTCAAGTGGTTCTCGTGTGTCTTCAGTCGACTTTGAGAAAACCAGGATGTCATCTATAAACACGATCACAGAGGTGTCCAGGAATTTCTTGAACACCCTATTCATCAGGCTCATGAACACTGTCGGGGCATTTGTCAATCCGAATGACATCACGGTAAACTCGTAATGTCCATACCTAGATCTGAAAGCCGTCTTCGGGATGTCTTCCTCCATTATTCGCAACTGGTGATATTCCGAGCGCAAATCAATCTTAAAGAACACGGTGGCCCCCTATAACTGGTCAAACAGATCATCAATCCTAGGAAACGGGTACTTGTTCTTTATCGTCACCTTGTTCAACTCCCGGTAGTGAATGCATAAGCGCATCAACCTATCCTTCTTTTTCACGAAAAGTACCGGCGCACCCCAGGGTGAGGCACTAGGGCGAATAAAGCCCTTGTCTAGCAACTCCTGCAACTAAGTCTTGAGCTCTTGTGGTTTGTATACATCTGGATCTTCTCACCATATAAATAGTGTCTCCAGATTTTCAAGGCAAAGACCACTGCAGCTAACTCCAAGTCATAAGTCAGATAGTTTCTCTCGTAGTCTTTCAACTGTCGAGAGGCGTAGGCAATCACCCTCCCATTCTGCATCAAGACACAACCCAAACCCTTCTTGGAGGCATTACTATAAACTACGAAATTCTCCGATTCATCAGGCACTGTAAGCACTGGTATTGAGATCAACCTCTACTTCAAATCTTGAAAACTTGACTCGCACGCCTCGCTCCACACGAAGGCATTCCCCTTCCGTGTTAACTGAGTTAGGGGCATTGCAATCTTGGAGAAGTCCTCCACGAACCATCGGTAATATCCTACCAAACCCAAGAAACTACGGACTTTCGTGACAGTTTTGGGTCGAGGCCAATCTGAGACTACTTCCACCTTCGTTGGGTAGAGACACCCTCCTTAGATACCACGTGCCCTAGAAAGGACACCTGCGACAGCTAAAACTCACACTTAGAGAACTTGACATACAACTGGTTCTCCCTCAAAGTAGCCAAGACTTCCCTCAAGGGGTTCTCGTGTTCTTCACTCGACTTTGAGTAAACAAGGATGTCATCTCTAAACACGATCACCGAGGTGTCCAGGAATTTCTTGAACACCCGATTCATCAGGCTCATGAGTACTGCCGGGGCATTTGTCAATCCGAATGACATCATGGTAAACTCGTAATGCCCATACCCGGATGTGAAAGCCGTCTTCGGGATGTCTTCCTCCCTTATTCGCAACTGGTGATATCCCGAGCGCAAATAAATCTTAGAGAACACGGTGCCCCCCTGTAACTGGTCAAACAGATCATCAATATTAGGGAGTGGGTACTTGTTCTTTATCGTCACCTTGTTGAGCTCCTGGTAGTGAATGCATAAGCGCATCGACCCATCTTTCTTTTTCACGAAAAGTACAGGCGCACCCCAGGGTGAGACACTAGGGCGAATAAAGCTCTTGTCTAACAACTCTTGCAACTGAGTCTTGAGCTCTTTTAACTCAGCTGGGGTCATTCTATACGGGGCTTTCGATAACGGTGCAGTGCCTGGTTCCAACTCGATATTGAAATCCACCTCCCTGGCTGGAGGTAAACCGGGCAAATCTTCAGGAAACACATCAACGAACTCCCTGACTACTGGGACCGACGACACATCCCCTTTCTCGCTTCTCAAGTTTGACACACTTGCCAAGAAAGCCCAAGCCCCTTGGCCAACCAGCTTGCTCGCCCTTAGCGCTGAAATCACCTTTGGAATGGCTCCATGTTCGGTTCCTTTCACCTTAAAACTTGGTTCTGCTGGAGGCTTGAAGACTACCTCCCGACGATGACAATCGATGTTGACATGATTCGCAGCTAGGCAATCCATGCGGAGGATAACATCGAAATCACCCATCTCAAGGATAATCAGGGTCACTTCCAACGAGCGACCTTCCACTAACACCTGACCGGTCTTCACTTTTTCTCGGGTCACTTGTTCTGCCCCTACTGGACTTGTAACGAACAGGCTAAAACCTAGAGGCTCTACTTCTAACTGCGCTTGCCCTACAAACAAAGCATAAATAAAAAGAGTGCGTACATCCAGAGTCAAATAGTACAAACGCGAGATGACCAAGTATAGGTAGAGTACCTGTCACCACGACGCATGAACCTCGTGCGCGGCACGGTGGTAGCTGCAGTCTCGCTTCATTTGGCGCCTCCTCGAGCCGAGCCCCCTTGCTCCACGATTCTCTGGACAAGCCGATGCCACAAGACCCACTTTCTTGCATCTAAAACAAGTTCTAGGATTCGCTCTCTTCTGTTGCCTGCACACCGAGGACAAATGACCTGTTTTTCCATAATTGTAACAGGTCATAGTGGTTGTAAACACACGCCCCGCTGTGCTGTTTGCCACAACTAGCACAAAGGGATCTTCGCCACCCCTTGGGTCGGTCTCTGTCCCTGGGCCACATGCCTATTAGGTCTGCCTGTCACTTGGTCAAACCTTCTCTTCTGGCCTACCATCGGATCCTGGTTCATCCCTAAGCTTTGTCGGGTCTCTCCGCCTGTACTCTGACTTACATTGGCTCCTCTTGATCTCGAGGTACGGGCATCAAGCAACGACGCTGCTCGAACAACTGCAACATAAGTTTGCGGTTCCAGGACAACCATACCGCCATACAGGGCATCACACAACTCGCCCACGAACTTGTCCACCTTCTTCTTTTCCGTGTCTACCCAGTCGACTGCAAAACGAGACAACACGATGAACTCGTGTTCATAATCCTCTACTTACTGGGTCGTCCCTTGCTTCAGTTGAATGAACTCGGCCAACTTCGTCGTCCTAGTGGTGGTTGGGTAATACTTCTCATAGAACTCCTTTCTGAACTTTGCCCACGACAATGGCCCTTCACCTGCACCGATAGATCGTTCTATAGCTTCCCACCACATGAGAGCTCGACCCCTTAGTGTATAGATGACACACTGGACCATCTGGTTCTCCGGACAACGCATTCGACGAAAAACTGATTCCATGGCGGCAAGCCACGCCTCGACTGCCATGGGATTCATCTCTTGTCCTTCGAAATTAGGCGGGTCATATTTCTTGAAGTCCTTCAAGTATCTGCCCTTTTTCTATGGTTGACCCATTATTCTAGTTTGACGCTCCCAAGTTCTGATTAAACATTGTCGCTTGGCTTGCTAAGGCAGCCTGGATGATTCCTTGGAGGCCTTAAGGAGTCATGAGCATCGTGGTAGGTGGTGGGGCATTCTCGTTCCCCTGGTTCTCCTCATTCCTCAGGTTCTGACCTGACGACTCCTCAACGATTAGGGGGTCAGGGTTGACCTCCTCCAGGTGCTCAGACTAATCATCTACTGGTGGCTCCATCACAGGCTCCTGATTACGGGCTCCTCGACCCTTGCCTCCACGACCTCCACGACTTTGTGGCGTGGCTGCTCCCCTACCTCTCCTACCACGCGAACGACTTCGAGCCATAATCTAAATCATATCACCAAAAACTTTAATACACGAACAAAAATAATCAAACAAGACAACTCGAATATTAAAGATCAAGAAATACATATTAGTCTAACTAAAATAAAAGCAAACCTGGTGACGCCGAGGCGACTCCCTGCGAAAGGCTATAAGAACCAGTGCCTACGATGTAGCCTAGTATACAAGATCTAAAACTCGCTCTGATACCAACTGTAACGACCCTAAATTTTAGAACTAAGACCACTAGGGAAGTTACTAAGTAACACCGTTAGTGCTGAAAATTTCGGCAGCATAACGACGCTACTAGGGCAAACCAAAAATTTTTCCTAACCTGTTTTTAAGCATTAAAGGACTCCAATAAGTATTCCGACACACCTAACCTCCACCAAACTACAATCACAACAGGCTGGGTTCTAAAACAGATCACAAACAAGCAATTAGGGCAAGATATTCCAGGAGAACTCACTTTAACACCTACTAACGCTCATAAGCCACTGATAACTTTGATAAGAAAGGGCAAGTAAAACCCTTAACAAACAAAATCTAAAATAAGAAACTAACGCATAGGGAGAACAAGAGCCTAAAACATTCTACCAGACTCTCAACAAGAAACCTAAACACAAATGAAAGTTCTAAACCATTAGGAACGTGCAACGAAAATATAGGGTACAAGACACAATAACTCCAAAGAGTAGGTGACACCATGGAACATCCTTATAGCCTCGTCAGGTTGCCTCCGTCGCCATCCACCTCGGTTCAACTCTTACCTGCAAACAAAACATAGAAAGAAGACGAGTGAGTATAAAAATACTCAGTAAGCAGCCCACTTACATCCAAACCTATCTCAACAAAACAACTAGACCCATCTCCCAAACTCGCTCAACCCCAAACCGGTCTCTCGCTTGACACACTTCACACTGAGCCCCCTATAGTGACTTACTCGAACTCTACCTTCGATCCTGGAACTTTGGTTGACGATGCAATGAGAGAAAGCAACCCTCATGCCACTTGTTGCGTAAAATTATATTGCAATACCGCAGTGTACGGGTCAAGTTTTAGTATAGTGATTTATGAGTCCAAGTATCGTCCTCGGGAATGGGTTTCTAGATTAATTAATTACTAAGGTACTAATTCTAAATTTTAGCTAAAGAAACATAACATGGATAGTTGAATTGAAAGTAAAAATGAAAAAACACACAAACATATGGAGACACGAATTGATAGGGTTATGACAAGTGATTTTACAAATTAAAGACCTAACTAACACATGCATTGAACCAATGAGATGAAATTATAAACAAGAAGTAAAATACTCAAGAAAATCTCTCGATTCTTAGTGAGCCTCACACATGCAATAAACTTCATAGTCTCCATATGAACCTACAACATGCATGGCATTAAGCAACTTCTTTATGTGTTTCCCTAAGATTTCTAAGTCATTCTCATGCCAGAATTCTAAGGGTTTTGACAATTTTGCTCTAATTCAAGCTTTATCTCTCGAATCCACTTAAATCAACAAATTAAGAAGTCAAGAACTAATTATCAAAAATAAGAACAAAACATGCTTTAATACATTGTAATAAAGTCATAACAAGCAAATCAAATCCTAACTACAATGTTTAGCTACTCTAAATCACATGAAAATCAAACTAAACAAGTAGAAAACGTCTTTGAACGCTATTACAAATTGAAAGAAAAGGAAATTAAACTTAGGTGTCGATGCTTGGGTCCTTCGCCTCTCAGAGCTCCCGTCTTCGATCTCGAACCTCCACGAATGCTTTGGCTCCCAAAACACTCTTTCTCTCTTCTTACAAAGTGTATTTCAAATTAGGGCAAAACTCTACCAAATTCGGCTCCTTGTAATGAAAACAACATGTTGTATTTATAGGCATTATCGGCACAATGTTGTAACGCTAGGGACGGCGTTACTGTAACGCTCGTGACCTAGGCGGCCGACACTTAAGGAAATAATCGATGGTGTTGCAACGCCGCTACCCCCTAACGCGCTCCTTCGTCGAAATGGCGTTGCGACGAGCGCGAGGCGGCGTTGTAACGCCATCGTCGCGATTCCTCGTGCATGCCTTCTTATCGAGATAGCGTTGCGACGCGCGCTAGGCGCGTACGCGTTAACGCTATCGCCCGGGTCTTCAACGCGCGTCTTGGTCGCACATTCGGCTTTGCAACGCTATAAACAAAGCGTTGCAACGCCATCGCCTCGGTCATCATGCTTGGATTAGTTCTTTCTCTTCCAATTGGTATTCTTTTTAGTTCTAAATAGCCTCGTTTTGATCCCGAGTGATCCAAATTGTCTCCAAGAGCTCCGTTTTAGCTCGTCACCTGAAATTGAATGAATTATATACGTAAAAGCCCTGAAATCATCATAAAACTAGCAATAATTAAGCCTAAGGATAGCACATTTTGTGTGTTATCACCACTTCACGCAGGCATAGAACAGAGCAGGTACGTATCCTACACGTCCTATGGGGAATCGCCCCTAAGCCAGCACAGAATCATGGAGAGCAACCACTCCCTATCGAGGACGTACCCCAAGCTCTCATAACACACTAGCATGGTACAATGAGGTACGTAACCATCACGCCCATTGGGGACTCACCCTTAAGCTAGTACGAGATGATAGAAAGCAACCACTCTTGATCTCAACGGGGACGCACCCCAGCCTCACGAGCCTATCATATATCGTTAACCTAGAGGTTCTGACCCGCTCAACTGCAACCCAGGGTTCGGTAAGTGTCAGTTCATGGGCTCTATTCATAAGGTGACTAGGGGTTCCATCTAGGCATTCCTAACGTCCTCGACCCACTCCAAGGGTCCAAACTCTCAACTAGGTTCTCAAACCAACCAGACTCAACTCAAACCATGCAATCATTAGGAATGCTAGATACTACCAGAAGAACGACCCCTGCCTCACATAGCTTCACATAACATAATACATAAGCAATGCAAACATGGTAAAACAGGATCAAAACATGCTTCGCAAACCTGATGTAACATTCATGCAATCGTATCAAACTTAAAACTCATAAAGACATGCTACAAGCTCCAAAATTCTTTAGCTAGTTAGCATAAGATCCAAGATAAACTCAAAAACACACAACAAGTAAAGCACATACGCCTTGCTCCTTCGCTTAGGAGCTCGACGTTACTCCAACGACTACTTACATCAAACAGGAGTGTCACGAGATAGTCCTTGCTCCTGCTAGCAACCTAGTGCACCTACAAAATGCCACCCACGATGCACAAACCTCAGTTAGGAACCGACCTAAAATGGGCATTCCTTGACAACCATTCAAGGAAAACACAGCCAACTCAACTTTTCTAATTTTAACTACCGAACCAGCACAAACAAGATTGTGGCTTACCCAGGGCGGCGAGTCCGGAGCCTTGAAGCGAGACAAATACCAAACGAGCAAAGCCTTCAAGAACGCCTCTTTTGTCGCACTCCCAGATCTGTCCAAACCACAACGAAAGGAAATTAGAGAGAGAAACGGGCCCGAATCTGAGGGAGAGAGGAAAAAAAAGAGAATCCAAGGAAGAGGGAGAGAGACGGTCAGAGGGCAAGGGACGGTGACGGTTGGCGAGAGGAGAGGCGACGAATGGTAAGAGGGCGAGGCGGCGTGCAGCGAGTGGTGGAAGGCGTGCGGAAGGGCCTCAGCGCGACACGAACGATCGAGGGAAGGGAAACGGCGGTCCGACGTGGGTCTCGGCTCGAAGAAAGAAGAGGGTGGTCGAAGAGGAAGAGAGAGAGGACGACGGCTGGGCGGCGACACACGACGAAGAGAAGAAGGCCACGTCGCGGTTTGCAGTTGAGCGATCGCTGGCGGACAGCGACCGGTTGAAACTGCGAGACGAAGAAGAACGGCTCGGGGGGGGGGGGCGGTCGCACGGTCACTTCCTCTTCTCCCTTTCTTTTTTTTTTTTAACTTAAACTTAAAAACAAAACAAAAGGGAACACTAAAAAGGAGGAAAGAGAGGGAATTACCTCGATTCTTTCTCCAAAACACTCGATAAGAAATCAAAGAGCTGCCAACTCAAATTTAAAGGTGAGGTTTAATTATTTGTCCCTGTAACAACCAATAATTAACCTCTTAGTCCAAAACTTTTAAAACTATAACATGAACCTGAAATCAATTTCTGTAAAAATAAATAAATTACCTGAACTTACGGGGCGTCACAATAATCTAACAATTTAAGCAATAAAAAACAAAAATGAAAGTTAATTATAATCAATGTATTAAATTTTTATTGAAAAGTATTTTATTTTTTTTAAAAAATGCAAGATTCTATTTACTAATTAAAAAATTTTCAAGAAACTAGAAAGATCCGATATCCATATTCTATGAACATATATCAACATCGAAATTTTAAATATCGATAAGAAGCACATAAAAAGGATAGGGACAGTTTAAAAAACGAGAGCATAAAAATGGAGGGTTGGTAATTACTCAGTTACGTTTACGTACGAAATTGACGTTTCGAGAGAAAAAAAAAAAAAAAAGAAAGAACACGGTAGCGTTGACGTGAATTAGAAGTAATGGAAAAAAAAAAGTAAAAAGAAATGAAAAGGCAGAGGCATTATAAAAAATAAAAAAAATAAAAAAGAATTAAAAGCAAATGAAATGAATTAAGAAAGAGAGAGAAAAATGGAAAAAAATGGAAAAAGAAAGAGGGGCAGGGGCTCGGAACCTTGGAAGACACAGTGTCCGTTGTTTTTCAAAAACCAGCAAGTTGCATCTTTCGTAAGCCCCACTTGACGTTCCAATTCACTGAACCCATCTCTCTCTCTCTTTTTAATTTTAACATTTTCATTCCATTTCAGTAAAATTAATTAAAAATTTAAAAAATTTAATTATAAATTTAATTTTTCAACTTAGGATTATTTCATCTTTCTACTTTAGAAAGTATCAAATACATCTTTAAACATAAATCTATGAAATTTAAAAATGTAAATTTAAATTTTTTAAAAATTAATTAATATTGTATCTAGTAAGTTGATGAATTTTAAAATACTAACTAGATTAAGAACTTATTAAATACATAATTAAAATTTTAAATATTTATTAGATACATTTAAAAGTTTAAAAGTTTAAGAAGTAAATAAATATAAATACAAAAATTTAGGAATTTGTTAAACATTTTAGAGATGAAATGGACACAAATTTCAAAGTTGGTTGTAATTATAGGAATAAAAAATTAAATTAAAATCCCGAAATGGCGATGGGAAATCAGTATTCATCCCCTTTATCCATTCTTCTTCATCTTCTTCTTTCTTCTTCTTTCTTCTTCCTTTTTTAATTTGTCTTTTTACCCTCTCTTCATCAAATTCCAATTCCATAAATCCCCCCATCTCTCCACTTCTCTTTTTTCGTTTTCCATTTCCAATTTTCTCTCTCTCTCAAATTCAACCATCTGCTCCTCTCTCTCTCTCTCACATCCTGGTATCTTTCTGGATCTGTGTTTCGATAATTTTATTTTGTAGATCAGTAGATTTAGGACTAGTCTCTTTGTGTTTTGAGATTTGTATTCTGACTTGTTTATTTTGTTGAATCAATCAGCAGTTGATTCATTAATTTTGATTTGGAGCATTGGAGTTTTATAAATGAGTCTTGGATTTCCAGAAGCCGATAACAGAGGGATTCCGAATCCAGAAGATTTGGTGAATAATCCACAACCACAACCACAACATTATTATTATATGGACGCCAGGTCCAATAGAGTTCCTTATTACGACCGCCGGAAGGTGGAGTACACGCGCTCTCTATCTCAGGGCACGACCCGCCGGTTGGTTCCGGCCGCCAGCTATTTGGGGGTACTGCTATGCCTGGCGGCGTCGCTGTTGATCCTTCCGTTGATTCTCCCGCCGCTGCCACCGCCGCCGTTGATGCTGCTGCTTCTTCTTCCAATCGGGATATTGGGAATGCTTATGGTCTTGGCGTTCATGCCTTCTAATGATACTAAGGATATTACCTCCTCTCATACGTATATGTAATGTAAATGTAAATGCTCTCTCTCTATCTCTCTCTTTTTTTTTTAATTCTTCTTTCTGAAAATTTTGTATCTCTCTTTTCTCTTTCTCTTTCTGTTCATCTAAAGAAAAAAAAAAAAGGAGACACTGAAAACGGTTCTTTGATTACTTTGGAATGGAAACCATATTTTCGGTTTAATAAAAATGAATCCGGCTGCTGCATCTTCACTTTGCTTCTTTTGATTTGAGACGATGCTTTCAAATCAGATTTTCAACTTAATAAATCTTCTGTTTTTCAATTTACTTCTTCTTCCCAAATGCCAATACAAATTTCTCTGTTTAATCTCATCTACGAGTCTCTTTTTAAATTGAGGAAAAAGATCGTGGTAAGTACTTTATATTTTTCTTTTTTTTTTATATAAATTCAGAGACTGAAATTTAGAAATGTGAAGAATGTGTAAGGCTAAACAAAAAAAATGCTTAATGATCATCAATTTCAGTTTTTTGTTTTAAATCTAGCCGTATTATTTGACCAGTTTTAACGTGTTTGATTAAATTCAAATATGTTTAATGATAGGTTAATTTGATATATATATTTTTTTAGGCTAAATTATAGAAAATGCCCCTAAACTATAGGGTTTGGCTAAAAAATACCCTTAAACTTTAAAAAATTTCAAAAATACCCTTGGACTTTGAAAGATGTTCAAAAATACCCTTGTTGTTAAGTTTTGGATGTTAACTGTTAAAGTTTTGTTTAAAAAATACCCCTAAACTTTTAAAAAGTTTAAAAAATACCTTGGCCTTAAAAAACTTTTTAAAAAATGCTTTTCAATAATTTCTTTAGTATTTAATGGAATTCTTTGAGATTTCATTTAATCAATCTATTAGAAATTTTAAAAATTTACCCCAACCTCACCCAAGAATGATGTGGAAGATTCAAAACATTCACTTGTTTTCGTAAAAGGTAATCTTAACTTTTGTCTTCTGACTTATGAAATATTTACACGTCAATCTTTATCTGTGTTGGCCTCGTTTGATAAACCATTTGGTTTTTAGTTTCGATTTTTGAAAATGAAGCTCTAAAAATACCACTTCTATCAATAAATTTCTATGTATTTATCTACTATGACTCTATGTTTTAAAAAATCAAGTTTAAAATTTGAAACTAAAAAAATAGTTTTCAAAACTTGTTTTTGTTTTTGAAATTTTGCTAGAAACTTAAATGTGCACTTCAAGAAAGATAGAAATCATTATAGAGAATATGAAAAGAAATCAGAAAAAGCAAAGATGATTTTCAAAACCAAAAATCAAAAACTAAATTATTATCAAACAGAGCTTTTAGTTTTTAAAACTTAACTTGATTTTACCTATTGGTAGAAGTAGTATTGTTAAGGTTAATAATCAAAAACAAAACAAAAATCAAACGCTTATCAAACTGAGTCTTAATTAATTGAATTATTAGTCGATTGATGAAATCAATCCTTAAGATTGATTGTTTTCTTCCTCATTTATTTTATATATTTATTTTGTTTTGCTTTTATTCATTTTTCTATTTCTTTTTCGAATAAAATTGGGTGATTATAGTCATGATAATTAAGTAAATTAGAATATCAATTTATATGTATTTAAACTCTAATATTCTTATACACTATATTAAAACTTAAACGGTATTGTATTTTTCTATTTTTGAACTTTTTTGAAGGGTTAAGGGTATTATTAAAATGAAATTTTAATATTTTTCATCCAAAACTTAATGGTAAATATTTTTTAAAAAGTTTTTTAAGGTCAGGGGTATTTTTGAAACTTTTTAAAAGTTCAGGGGTATTTTTGAAACAGAACTTTAACGGTTACCATCCAAAACTTAACGGCAAGGGTATTTTTGAACATTTTTGAAAGTCTAGGGGTATTTTTGAAACTTTTTAAAGTTTAGGGGTATTTTTGACACAAACCCCATAGTTTAGGGGCATTTTCTATAATTTAGCCTATTTTTTAATTCAGCCTATTTTTAAACGTTCAAGGTTTTATTTCTTTGTTATTAATTGTTTTTTTTTTTCATTTTTCACTGTCTTCTTTTGAATTGATTCATTTTTTTTTTTATCTTTTTACTTTTTGTCCCTTCGTTATACAAATTAGAAACTAGCTATTTTGGTTATTAGTATTTTGCTTTCAATAAGGAGTAAGTCTATATTGTCACCGAAACAGAACTAAGAACTGGACAAGTAATTTGTAAGAGCTTACTTATGAAAATAGAAAATTTAAAAATTAGAGACTAAAAAGAAAATAAATGTATAAATTTAGCCTAATGTATCAGAAGTTGGAAACTCTTATGCGTGTTTGGTAAGCCATTTGAAAATAGAAAATTGAAAACAAGAAATTCAATGAAAACAAAATTATATTTCATACTTTTAGATATGTGTTTGGTAGGAGATTTAGAAATTTGACACAATTTTTAACAAGTCCTATAACATATAACATATATATATATAGATTATGAAATTTGTCAAACTAATTATTAAATTAAATATAAGTCAATATTAATTAATTTATGAACATTATTTTGTATATATTTTATAGAATTATCATTTTATAATATAATATTATATAATTTATAATATATTATAATATACTTATTTTAATTTAACCGAAGTAAATTGAGTTTATGGTATTTATTAAGATTTTTATCTTTATTTAATATAATTTTGCATTTTAAAATTTTAAAGCCAGAATTTGTATTAATGAAAACTTTATTGTTTTGTGAATTTCTATTATTTGGATATAGTATTCGAAAATACATCTGTCAAACACATATTTATCCAATTTAATAAATCTAAAAATATAAAATAGAATTGATTGCATACCAAACGGACCCTTATTTTCCCCTTAAATATGGTTGAACTAAAAAAAAGTACAGTGTAACACAAATAAGAGTTAATTTTTCCAGTATCATAATTAAAAAATCACGGTTAAAAAAATATTTTCAATTAGAGACTAAAAAGAAAATAAATGTCTAAATTTAGCCTAATGTATCGGAAGTTTGAAACTAGAATTTTTTTAATGAAAACAGAGTTGTTGATTCATGTTTTTAGATATGTTGAAATTTCAGATATGTGTTTTCAACATGTTTTCAAATATGTGTTTGGTAGCAGATTTAGAAATTTGATTTCATTCGAACATAAAGTTGTCCTATAACATGAAATTAGTTGTATTTGCAAAACTAATTATTAAATTAAATATAAGTCAATATTAATTAAGTTATAAACATTATTTTTTATAAATTTTATAGAATTATCATTTTATAATATAATATTATTTAATATTACAATATATTACAGCTACATATTTTAATTTAACAGAAGTAAATTGAGTTTATAACATGAAGTATTGTATTTATTAAAATTTTTCTCTCGTTTAATATAATTTTGTACTTTAAAATTTTAAAATCAGAATCTGGATACAATGAAAGCATAAAATTGTTGTTTTATGAATTTTTATTATTTGGATCACATAACTCGAATGTGACGCCCGAGAAAGAGGGGTACATGAATGAACCGAGTCCACATCTGAATGAGAGGGATCCCGAGGATATGAAAGTATGGTGCCCGAGGAAGAGGGGTACATGAGAGTTACCATGAAAATATTAAAATATAGTTGAGAAAGACTTAAAAAGAGTTGATAGCTACTACTTATACCAACAAGGTGCACCTTCATTTTCGATGGCTCAATCATAAGAACTCCAAAGTTAAGCGTGCTTGGGTTGGAACGATTCTATGTTAGGTGACCTCTTGGGAATTTTTCTAGATGTTGGGATTTATGCCTTAAACTCGTGTATTTGTAATTATTTGAGGAAATGAATAAAGTTGTTAATTTTTCCTTCAAACTTGTATTCTCGCAATTACAAACTTAAATCCAATAAACTAAACTTTAGGGTCACATTTAGAATGCCACCTAAATGGTCTATAGTAGATAGATTAGGTCGGGAACCTTATCCTGTTAACACTATCGATGCAACCCACTTTGTATTTGATACAAACGAGACAATCCAGCTCGTTCATGTAGTTGACATGCGAGTGGGGTCATCCTGTGCAAAGAGTTTGTACAAGACTAGACCAAGAATTGTTAGACTAATCCAGTAACACCGTTGATAGGTTAGAGCTAATGATTCAAACGATGACCAATAGTGATTCAACCTGAATCCTGAGTGAGTTGCGAACTCCTGTCTGTCGGGGATTATCCCTTGACTAGTACGGGTGAGAGTGGCCAAAGTTGTCGACTCAATATGCCTACCTTCTCAGGGATGAATCATTGTAGGGAGCTGGGGACTCAACTTCGCAAGAAGGAATTCACTCGGGTAACTAGATAGGTTGTTCCCTTAGGAGTTGTATCCAAGTCTTGAACAACGGGGCCTCTCCCTCTTGTTAACCCAAGAGGGATAATGTTTATGGTCAGACCATAAACTTGTTGTTCATTAGAGGATCAGTGGTGCTTAAGGTGCAAGAAGTAGTCACAAGGGTAAAACGGTAATTCGACCCAACTGTGACTACGAACGACCTGTAAAGAGTTGATTCACAGGCATTGGTTAAATCAATGAACACAACTTGTCCTACAGTGAGGAGAGTACAGCTACGAGTCTTTAGTGGAGTGACTCGTAGTTAATGAATGTTGATTGACGGGATCAATGAGTTTGATTAGTCAATCTCGTATCGTTGGAGCTCATGATCTATAGGTCCATTAGGTCCCTCAGTTGGCTCAACATGGAATTAATAGAGGGTATAAAGTTTTGGAATGAATTTGAAATGTTCAAGTTCAAATTTAGGGATTATATCAATTATGTGATATGATTGATATAATATATAGTTCAATGTGAATATGATTCATATTGAACTTAATTATGTCTAATTATGGAATTAGGACACAACTAATGGTAGAATTATCTAATTTCTCCACATTATGTGAACTTAATTATGTCTAATTATGTTGTTAGATTCATATAATAAGGTGTTTGACACCTTATATTATTCATTTATGCATAATATGTGGAGTTAGTGGCAAAATGGGTGGAGAATTTGTCTCCACCCACCTTGCCTATAAAAGCATCCTTTTGGATGCATTTTGCAACACTTGAAGCATTTGCTAAGTTTTGAAACTCTAGCAAAATAACATCTCTCTCTCAAAATCTCTCTACCTTCCCTAATTCCAAAAAGGGATCACATTTCTCTCCCTCTCCTAGAGAACAACCAAAAAGTCCTTTTGGTGGTGTTCGTGAATTCGATCGTAGAGAAGAAGAGATCATTGATGACGAGGAACTATTTGAAGAATTAGTTTTTAAAGGTAATCTTCTAAACCATTTATGTTTTCGAATTAGCATGCTTAGCCTAGATTTTCTGTTTTTTGAGCAATTCTATGTCACACGATTAAGTGCAAATGCGATCATTCGCTTCCGCACAGGATTCAATTCCCTTCAATTGGTATCAGAGCCTAATCGTGCTCTTAATTGTGTTAGAAATTACTCAAAATTAGGTGGGTATAACATTCAATTTAGAGAATTGCATGTGGTTTTGCAAAAATGGATGTTTACATGATTTGACATTTAGATTTACAATTCAATTGAAAAGTTCAATGTAAGGGCCCGGTGTTTTCGGCAAAATGTATTGTAAATCGCGTCTGTAAGCCCTTGTCGTTCGTGGCAAAGTGTTGCTATGAAGAAATGGAGCAAAATTGGGTGAAAAGGTAGATCGTTTATTGTCAGACGATGGCGCGGTAACGTGTGGATCGGGCCGTTGCAATGCCCGGGCGTCTGATAGGAGGCTCGATGCAAAGGGCGTGTTGCAATGCTAGGAGCAGCGTTGCAACACCGCTCAGGTGAAGACGCCAGGCGGGCGTTGAGGGCGGCGTTAGCTGGCGGTAACGCCGCGGTAGTGGTTGAGTGCACGCGTGAAGACCGTGGGAGATGGGCAAATGACTTCGTTTTTTCCGTTTTTTTATTATTTATTTATTTAATTATTATTAATATAATTTGATTATATTAATTTTAATTAATGTTTAGGATGCCAAATCATGACCCAATTTTTCTATTTTAATTATGCAATTGTTGTGTATAATTTATGTGCATAATGTATGCCATTTAGATTAAAATCCCACCTCAGGTTAAGCATATTCATGCATCATATATTATAATATAAGTTGTTATATTATATAGTATGCATGCTTAATTAATATAAGAGTTATGTTAATTATTTTTTGAAAGCATAACCATGCATTTATTTCATGTGATGATATATGTTATATGTTTTAATTTATTCATATGATGAATGATCAAACACTATAACATAGAAATGCATATAACCTAAGTATTAATTAACTAGTTTTAAAATTGTTTTAGAACCTGTTATTAATTAGACTTATGTTATCTAGTTCTAATAAGATTAGAATTGGAAAATCTAATATAACGTATGAATGGTGACCGATAAGTAACTTTGTCTAAGGAAGGTTCTGGCTAGGCTGGGGTATTTAAGCTGACGGAAACGGAACATCCCTACCTGGGAACCTACCTGGGAGTGAATTTGGTCCGGAGATTCGTATGTTATGTTTATCGTGAGCGACGTTTATTAAATTGTTAATAAACTATAGACCTAAGTTTTAATAAATGGTTTATGACTTAGGAAATTCCAATATAAATATTATATTGGTAGACTTAGGTAAATTATAGCTGGATTTATCTAGGTTATTCCGTTAACTCTAAAGTACTTAGTGGGAGGAAATGAGTGGATATGATACATTAATTTCTACCTACGCATCTCCGTTAAGTTCACACCATGAGATCCATACTTGGCCTCGTGGCGCAAATGAGAGTGTCCCCCTTCGGATGGTGTTTGTATGGGTCAAAAGCAAGGTGAATGAAGAGAGTGCTTATAGTGAGTGGGAGCGAGACTTGTGCAAACGAGTCCCACGGTCTCTTCTAATGGTTTGCGTCGTGAGATTCTTATGATCCGCCTGCTAGTTTGGCCTGAACAAGACAATCTCTTCAGAGGGCCTTATCATAGGAGTCAGAACATAGCGAACTCCTGAAAGGGATAGGGTTACCTAAGTTTATTTTCCAACTTAGTCCTCCCTTCGACGGATTTTATTGGATCGGGACTCTAGGATCTAAAGTTAGAGGGTGGCACTCACGTGATACATTAAAAGTTAATGGATCTAGACAAAAAATGGTAGCTAGAACTTATAGGGAATAAGAGTTATTCCGGTAATAAGGTCGGTCGAGATTGTCTTATCCCAGAGGAGGAGTGATTCGACTACCTTTCTGTGGCGGTCATTCTAAACCTGTGGGGTATCATTGCAAATTAATTGACCTAGGGATCATAGATTAATTTTGCTAAAACATGATTGGATTATACATAGGTTTAATACGAGAAAATAATACAAAATTTTTTCTTATATTTCAGCAAATATGTCGAGTTTGATTATTTCTCTTTTGGATGGCGAAAAACTCATTGGAAACAATTACCAAACATGGAAAAACAACATTAATACGATTTTAGTTGTGTACAACCTGAAGTTCGTACTCACTAAGGACTATCCTCAGGTGCAAGGCCCGACTGCGACACGAAGTGGTCGTGACGCATTCGATAGATGGACCAAGGCCAATGACAAGGCCAAGGTCTACATCTTAGCCAATATATCTAATATATTGGTTAAGAAGCATGAGAAAATGGTCACCACCAAGGAGATCATGGCATCGCTGCAAGACATGTTTGGACAACAGTCCTTTCAGGTCAAACACGATGCGCTCAAGCACATTTTTAATGCCAGAATGAAGGAGCGGACGTCTTTCAGGGAACATGTTCTCGACATGATGGTCCACTTCAACGTGACAGAGATGAATGGAGCATCTATCGATGAGTCGAGTCAGGTCAGCTTCATTTTAGTAACTCTACCAGATAGTTTCCTGCAATTCTGTAGCAATGTTGTTATGAACAAGCTTAGCTACACCTTAACCACTTTACTTAATGAGCTACTGATAGCACACAAAATGTGCTATCATTAGGCTTAAATTATGTTAGTTTTGTGATAATTTCAGGGCTTTCACGTAATTAATTTGTTGAATTTCAGGTTAAAGAGCAATATAAGGATGGATGAAGAATTATGAGTGAAAAATGAGCCAAAGATTGCCTAAGGGAGCTAAAATTGACATTAAATGGAAGAAGGAAGGCCAAACCAAGCCATCAAATCCGTGGAGATGGCGTTACAACGCCATTCAGGGCGTTGCAACGCTCTGTGTGCAGCTGTTCTACTATAGAAGATCTTACCGATTGCGTTGCAACGCTGCTTTGCAGCGTTGCAACGCTCCACACGCAGAAAAGACGCCATGAAGATCTGTAGCGATGGCGTTGCAACGCTACTTCGATAGCTAAAGGCGCACGAGGGTAGCAGCGTTGCAACGCTGTCCTTAGCGTTGCAACGCTACTTCGATAAGAAAAGACGCGCGAGGGCAGCAGCGTTGCAACACCGCTAGGTATTTTCCTTTTTTGATTTATTCGCTAGGGCACGACGTTGCAACGCCATGCCCAGCGTTACAACGTCGTGCCATTAATATAAAAAGGAAAGGATGCTTCTTGCAAAGGGAGAACTTTTTTGGAGAGATTTTCACACCATTGTTTAAACATTATTGTGAGAGATTGTAAGAAGATTTTGGAGAGATTTCAAGGAGAAGACTTTTTGGAGCTTGGGGTTCGTGATAGGTGCCGGGATCGTTGTCGTTCACGCCACGAGAGTTCTTTCTTCGTTCTTTTCACTTTTATTGTTGAACTATGATTTTGTATTTGAGTTTAGTAGGATTTATAGTGGACATGAGTAGCTAAACTTGTTATCTTAGGGATAGATGTAGCCTTTAATTATGTTATTTTGTTGAATTCACTGCCTTTGGTTTATTGTAATGCTTTTATTCATGCAATTGCATCCTTAATGCTTATAGACTCTTGATCACGGTTTATTTGTTCTTAGGTCTGAATTTATTCTTGAGAAAGATACTTTAGATCTGATCTCATTTGCATGACTGATAATTACTTTGACATGAGAATGATTGAAGTGCTATTAGAAACCCCTAAGAATTGAACTTAGTGCCATGTTTTATTTTTAGGTTGAACAGAGATGTTTAATTCTATGTCTTGCATGAGATTCACTTGCCTCAAGAGAGGTTATTTGTTATCTTAGTTTCTTGGTTTATAAAAGCAGTGCAATAACCCATTAGCATGATCTCAATAAAATAGTTAATTAATTGGTGAAATCTAGTCCCTAAGATATTCGCCTCTCCTGATTGTTCTCAACTTTCACTCTTTGATTTTGTGTTTTCACCTCACTTTAAATCTAATTTTCTAGATAAAATTGAGTGTTGTTATTGATAGGAATTGATTGAATTAAATACCCAATCCTGTAGACGATACTCGTACTCAAATTCACTATATTAAAACTTGACCCGTACACTTGCGGTATTGCAAAATTTACGCAACAAGTTTTTGGCGTCGTGCCGGAGATTGGTGTTTATTTAATTCTTTTGATACTATTAAGAAGTCACTTGGTCTTAATCTAGAGTTTGTTTTCTTTTTTATTGTTGTTTTTGTTTTTTTTTGTTTTTTTGATTTTGTGTTGAGTTTTGTGTTTCTTTTAGTTTTGTATTTTTCTTTTTATTTTAAATTTTCTGTTTTTCTGTGTTGTGTGTTGCATGCGAAATAACTCAGAAACTGATCTAGTTCCTTTTGATCCTAAAGTTGACAGAACTTTCAGAAGGAAGCTTAAGGAGACTAAGGACAAGGTCAAAATCATGGAGGAGCAACAGAGAGAGTATAAGCCCATCAGGGAGCACTTCCAGCCCACTTTTGCTGGAAACCAATCTGGAATTATTTATGCTCCAATTCGGGCTAATAATTTTGAGATAAAGATGGGTCTCATCCAGATGGTTCGAGTAAATGCCTTCAGAGGACATGCCACTGAGGATCCCAATCTACATCTGAGATATTTTGCTGAAATTTATGGCACGGTAAAAATTAATGGTGTATCTCCTGATGCTATTCGCTTACGATTGTTTCCTTTTTCTCTGCAGGATAAGGCAAAATTCTGGTTGGAGTCATTGCCCACAGGTAGTATTATCACTTGGGAGGAATTAGCTCAAGTATTCTTGGCTAAATACTTCCCACCTGCCAAGAGTACAAGGTTGCGGACTGAGATTGGCACTTTCAGATAACAGGATGGAGAACAGATGTTTGAAGCTTGGGAAAGATACAAGGATTTACTTAGAAAATGCCCACAACATGGTTATCCTGACTGGTTGCAAATTCAATTATTTTATAATGGATTATCTGGTAATAATAAATCTCTTTTGGATGCAGCCGCTGGAGGGTCAATATTTTTCAAATCTGCAGAGGATGCTCGTACTTTGCTTGAAGAGATGGCTGCCACTAGTTATAACTGGCATTCTGAAAGATCAATTGCCAAACCTGTGGCAGGGATGTACGAGATAGATGAGGTAAGTTCCATAAAGTTCCATATGGTTTCCCTAACTAGTGTTTTGAATAAACTTACAGGTACAAGTAACAGTGAATCTATAGCTGCAGTTGCAGCTGCTAACAAACTTGCAGGTGTTGAAGATCTGGAACCTGAGCAGGCTCAATATGTGAACAACAATGTTATGGGTACCGTGGCAATCAGAATCAAAATCAGTTGCCCACTCTTTATCATCCAGGTTTGTGTAATCATGAAAATTTTTCTTATGCTAATAAAAAGAACGTTTTGCAGCCTCCTCCAAGTTATGCATCTACATCTACAGTTGAGGGTAAACCATCCCTGGAAGACATGATGAGTTCATTCATCACTGAATCCAGGAATCGAACCAACCAGTTGAAAAATGTAGTGCTAAGTCTGAGTAGCACAGTGAACTCACATGGAGCATCCATTAAGAACATAGAGGTACAGATCAGTCAGATGGCAACCACCCTAAACACGCTGCAGAAAGGTAAGTTTCCTAGTGACACTGAGGTGAATCCTAGGGAATAGTGCAAGGCTGTGACCTTAAGAAGTGGTAAGGAGCTTGCTGAAATTGAAAAGGTAAATTCTGAAGAGCAGCTCAATTCTGATGCCAAGGAGGATACAGAGAAAGTGGTAGAGGAAGCAAGCACATCGAAACAAACAGAGAAGATTTCTGATTTCTCTATTCCTATTGTTCCTAACTCTATTCCTTATCCTCAGCGTTTTCAAAAGAAAAAGACTGATTTCTGACTTTGCTAAATTTCTTGATATGTTTAAGAAACTGCATATTAATATTCCTTTTGCAGATGCCTTGGAACAAATGCCCAAATATGCAAAGTTCATGAAGGAAGTCCTGTCCAGAAAGAAGAAGTTTGACAAATATGAGGCAGTCAATCTCACTAAAGAATGCAATGTTGTACTCCAGAGGAAACTACCACAAAAATTAAAAGATCCAGGGAGTTTTACTATTCCTTGCAATATTGGTAGTATTTTTGTTGATAGAGCTTTATGTGATCTAGGGGCCAGTATTAATTTGATGCCTTTATCTGTTTACAGGAAACTAGGTCTTGGGGAGGTTCAACCTACAACCATCTCACTACTGGTTGGTCGGGACTGTTCTATCAAATATCCCAGAGGTATTGTAGAAGATGTGTTGGTAAAAGTTGAACAATTTATTTTCCCTGCAGATTTTGTGGTCCTAGACATAGAGGAAGATTCTAAGGTCCCAATTATTTTGGGACGACCTTTCCTAGCCACTGGAAGAGCATTGATAGATGTGTAGGATGATAAGTTAACTCTAAGGGTCGGTGAGGACAAGGTTGTATTTGACATATTTCGATCCTTGAAGTATCCTAATGAGGTAAGTACCTGTCACATGATTAATATTTGGATGTTGTTGTTGATTCATTTAAGGAGTTAGTTTTATCTGTTGATCCCTTAGAAACTTGCATGACAAATTCAATGTTAGATCAGTTAGGGACATTGGACCATGAAGTTACTTACTGTAATAAATCACTGAATCAATTGCCTACACTCCAAAATGAACTATTCTCACAATTGCATGTCAATAATGTGGAAGAAATAAAACCTCCTGTTCTAGAATTGAAACAATTACCTACACACCTTCGTTATGCTTTCTTAGGAGATTCATCAACTTATCCTGTGATTATTTCTGCTGATCTGAATAAAGAAGAGGAAGAAAAGTTGTTGAGAATCCTGAGAAGTCATAAGTCTTCTTTAGGGTGGTCAATTAGTGATATTAAGGGTATCAGTCCATCTGTAGTCATGCATAAAATCTTAATGGAAGATACCTTTAATCCATCAGTTGAACACCAAAGAAGGCTTAACCCAGCAATGAAGGAGGTAGTTAAAGCTGAGGTACTCAAACTGTTGAATGCATGAATTATTTATGCTATATTTGATAGTTCTAGGGTGAGTCCTGTGCAGGTTGTTCCAAAGAAAGGGGGGATGACTGTCATAAAAAATGACAAGAATGAGTTCATATCCACCAGGACAGTCATTGAGTCTTAAGTTTGGGGTATTGAAATCATTGATTTTGGTAACATAAGTCCATTCTCATTAGTTGTGCATTTTGATAGATACATGATTTGGTTGTGTGGTTGTATCTTTGCTCATTAGGTGCATTTTGATTTTGGTAAGACTCATCCTTGCTCTTTAGTTGTGTTTGTGCTTTCTCTTTGGACTACTTTTCCTACATGAACATGAGATGAGTTTGTTGACCTTGTAGTTGAATTAGTATGTCAATTTGGTCCTTTGGATGTTTTCACTTGCTAATTGGGAACTTATTCTTATTATTGGATGGGACATGTATAATTGTTTTGCTTGGATTGTCTTTGGGTCTATACTTATTTTTCTCTTGCTCCTAGTATGCCTATGATGAAGTGGTCCACTTTTATATATGGCCCTCTTGTGTTGTATTTCCACTTCTTGTTCATGATTGCTAGGTGGCGAGAGTCATTGGGTTCTTATCTTTCTCCCCCATTTACATCATCCTTGGGTAGAAAACTTCAAAGTTTATTTTCATTTATACCTCATGCACCATCCATAGGGCATCTCCTTGTCCTCCCTTTTATTTTGCACTAACTTTGTTACTTGCCCTTGTCTAGTTCTTTCTTTTACACTGATCACATATGGCAACAAAAAAGGCAAAGACAGCCGCCGACTCTAGTTCCGAATATGATAGACAACGATTCGTGGATGCTGAAGCTGTGAGTCACTACCAGAGCTATGTAGTGCATCGCGCTCTGGTTCCTGAGCGGGGCATTGCTCCTGACGACTCCCATCACCAGGACATCTACACTACCATTCAGCAGCGACATTGGGAGTTGTTGGTGCAACAACCTGAGGCAGGCATGGTCCCCCTTGTGCGAGAATTTTACGCCAACATGCCTCTAGAGGCTTACCATACCACCGTGCGAGGGAAACGCATCCCGTTTGACGCTATGTCAATTAACAGGTATTTTCACTTACCTGATTATGAGACTGATGAGTACACTATCTATGCCAGGACACAGCTCGACCCTGCACAGGTACTTGCTACGTTAGCACGACCCGGGACCCAATGGGTTACAAGGAGAGGCGAGGTCTCCAAACTCCAGATAGCGGACCTCACCGTGTCCAGCAGAGTGTGGCACAGTTTTATCTGTGCTAGATTCCAGCCGGTTGCACACATGAGTGACGTGACGAAGGATCGCGCCATCCTCTTGTACGCCATTGTCAATGGAAAGACGATTGATGTAGGCAAAGTCATCAGTCGATACATCAGGCACGTGCGACGAGGCACGACCACGGGGGACTAGGCCATCCCTCTCTCATCACTGCCCTATGTCCTCTTGCCGCAGTCACCTGGACATCCGAGGAGGAGCTGATTTACCCCAAGGGGGTGATGGATAAAAACTACATCATGGGACTTCGGGATCATGATCAAGGAGTACTTGCGGGGATGCAAGCAAACGAGCCAGAATTTTTCCTTGACGCAGTCGAGAGTGTGATGGGAGAGGAGGGGCATCATGAGTCACCACAGCGCTTTTCCCCACAAGAGCACCAGGATCAGGTTCAGGCCATGGCTAGACTCGAGCAGCGATTCGACCAGCACGAGACTCAGAGTCGTAGAGAGGAGCGTCAGATCATGAGACATTTGCAGTACAGTGAGGCCTCTCACCGCCATGTTTATGACTATCTCCGGCACATTCATGGCTCAGATCCTTCATTCCCGGGCCCTATGCCTCCTTACGCCTCTTCTGATGAGGAATGAGACTTTTTCTTGTTCAGGGCAGTACAATTCTTTTCTCTCCCCCGTTGTTTCTTTAGCTGATTTGGTTGTTATTTTCTTATCTGTATTTGCTCATTGAGGACAATGATGTTCTCAAGTTTGGGGGCGATTGTATGTCTTTTAATTACTGTTTACTGCATGAGATTTATTTGACTCCATTCCATATTCTATCATATTCTTTTCTGCTGTGTGTTTTTTTGGTGCATTTGATCGATTTCAGGTTAATGGAATGGATTGCTCATTGTAAGTTTTTCTTCTACTTTGACTATGATAACCACTGATGAAATTTAATTGAGAATTGTGAATAATGTTCATCAGCCAAGAGAACTTGATTAAATTCCAATTTTAGGATGTTTAAAATTGATTAGAGAATTCCTTGAACCTAATTGCACTTAGCCAATACCGGAAAGATCCTGAATGCTTAGGACAAGTTTATTTTGTCCAGAAGATCGTTGTCACCTCGATAGGCTTAGGAGCGAATAAAAGAGCAAGTTTGCTTAATTGAAAATTATACTTTTTTTTTAAAAGTTTTTCCACTAAAAAAAAGTGATTTATAAGAGGGTACTCCAACATCCTAAGTATTATGACCAATACTTGTCTTTGAAGGATTAAACTCAGGATGCGAGTAGTCTTTGACAATCTGTATGGTATCTGTGCTCGTAGTCAGCTATTTTCACTACAAAGTGTTAATATGTTGGAGCGAAGGCATAGACGACTGAAGGATTCCCTCAAAAAAAAAATAATAAATATGTTGTTAGTAAAATAAAGTTTAAGTTTGAGGGTGAAAGAAAAACAACAATAAAAGGTAAAAATTTTCTGATTATGTAAATGAGCTGAAGATTTGGAGCCTATGGCCAGTGTAGAAGGAAAATGAACAGAGGACTCAATAAGGTTATCTTGGGCTTATAAGGACTAAACTGGAAAAGGCTATCACACACTCACTCAAGGAATAATTTGATTTAATTTTAAAATCTTATTATGTAGTTTTTAATCAATGTTACCTTTTTGATGAGTTTATTCTTCGATTTATACAATTCCTGAGGTTTGAGTCTATAGTACAAAACCTACTCTGATATGATCCTTCTTTTTCTTATTTTTGCTCGAGGACTAGCAATTGTTTAAGTTTAGGGGTGTTTGATAGCACACAAAATGTGCTTATTAGGCTTAAATTTTGTTAGTTTTGTGATAATTTCAGGGTTTTCAGGTAATTAATTTGTTAAATTTAAGGTTAAAGAGAAATATAAGGATGGATGGAGAATTATGAGTGAAAAAGGAGCCAAAGATTGCCTAAGGGAGCTAAAATTGACATTAAATGGAAGAAGGAAGGCCAAACAAGGCCATCAAATCCGTGGGGATGGCGTTGTAACGCTCTGTGTGCAGCCGTTCTACTATAGAAGCTCTTACCGATGGCATTGCTGTTGGGATTTTTGTCCTAATCTCGTGTTTGTAAATTACTGTTTGAAATTAATAAGAGTTATTTATTTCATTACTTTGTGTCTCGCAATATTTATAAACTTTTCCCATAAACTAAGCTCCAGGATCATTGAATTTATGAGAGAACTAGAACTTGAACGGTGTGTAGTGGACACACAGGAAGGATCACGTTTGAGTTAATGACCCGAACGGTCTACAGTATATGGATAGGGTTGGAGACCTAATCCTGGATACACTGTGGATGCGGCCCGCTTTGTATTAGATACAAACGATGTGATCTGACTCGTTCATGTGGTTGACATGCGAGTGGGGGCATCCTGTGCAATGAGATTGTACAAGACCGAACCGCGGAATTATTAGACCTCATCGTGTAACACCGCTGACAAAGAAGGGACTAATAACTCCGTAGATGACCATTAGTGACTCGACCAATCCCGAGCGTGTTACGGACTCGTCTGCGGGGTCCGCCTTTGACTAGTACGGTGAGGGTGGTCGCAATCACACTCGCCAATATGTCTATCTTCTCGGGACAGGACCAAGTAGGGAGCCGAGAACTTAACTACGCAAGATGGAATTCACTGCTCCCGCCTTTAGGGAAACTAGAGGGGTTGCTCCCTTAAGTGCTATCTCGGTAGCTTGGACAACGGCGCCCACCTTCTCACCGCCCGAGAAAGGGTGTTGTGTATGCTTAGACCATCACAATATGTTGTTCATTAGAGGAACAGTGGGGACTTAAGGAACAAGAGGTACACAGGGGTAAAACGGTAATTTGACCCCAGCCGTGTCTAGGAACAACCTGTGAAGGGTCGACTCATGGGCATTGGTTATATCAGTGGACACGTAATATTCTGCACTGACGGGAGTGTAGCTACGGGCTATAGTAGAGTGTTACTGTAGCTAATGAATGTTGATTAACCGGGTAAAAGAGTTTGACAGGTTAATCTCGGATCATTGGAGCTCGTCACTGTAGGTCCATTAGGTCCCTCGGTTGGCTCAATCTGGATTAAAAGAAGGGTTAATGTTTTGGTATGAAATTGAAGTGTTCAATTTCACTTTAAGGGCATTTATGTCATTTATATGAGATATGAATGATATAATATATAGTTTAATGTGAATGAGATTCATAATAAACTATAGGTTAGCCTAATTGTTGAATTAGGGCTAATTGGAGAAATTAATTGAGAGAAATTAAATTGGATGTGATTCAATTTAATTAATCCACAATTATTGCAAATGAGATTTGCAATATGAGATATGAGATATCTTATATTATGCGATTATGCAAATGAGATTTGCATAACTTATGGTTGTGGTAAAGTGGTAATAATGTGGAGATTTTAACTCCATCATTCGCACTATTTTAACCCTTTGCAAGAAGGGATTGTCAAGGAACCCTCTCATTTTTTGATTTTGATCAAAGATAAGAGATCAAAATTCTCTCTACTCTCTCAAATCTTCTCCCTCTCCAAAAACTCTAGAGCCGCACAACTCTCCTCCTTTCCAAAGGAAGAACAACCGAGAGTCCAAGTGGTTGTGTTCGGGTTTCGTTCGAGAGAAGGCTTTGTTGAGTTCGAGAAGCACGAAGCGTTCGTGATCAAGGAAGGATTTTAGAAGATCTGTCTACAACAAGTAAGTACGTTCTTCTCGCTGTAAATTCTTCCTCTTTTGCATGTTTAGCCTAGATCTAATAGTTAGATCATTTTGACAAAATTCAAGTAGCGTAATGATACCATGACGATTCGATCGTCTTCCGTTGCGCGGGGATTTTCATTCCCTTCAATTGGTATCAGAGCCATTTCGATGGTTCTTCATTATGCACTGTTTTTTGTTAAAATAGGTGGGTAATTCACTTTAAATTCATGAGATGAATGCTGGTTTGCGAATTTGGATGTTTTCGGTTTTGGCACTAGATTAGATTTACAATTTATGTTGATGAGATCAATGTAAGGGCTCGTTGTTTTTGGACATTTTGTTGTAAATCGAGTCTGTAAAGTCCGAGTCTTTAGTAGCAAGAGTTGTTGTGAAGAAATCGGAGCGAGTAATGTTTAATTACTTAAGCAAAAACAACAAAGGAGTTTGTCAGATAGACGCACGTTGAGACGCTGTTCCTTGGCGTCTCAACACTGTGCCAGCAGGAGCAAGGCGCACTGTAGGACAACGTTGCAATGCTAGGCGTAGCGTTGCAACGCCGCTGACGTTGAGAACACTGGAAGCGATTATACAGTTCCAGACGTGGGCAGTTGAAAGTGGAGTTAGTGGGGCAGTTTATTTTTGAAATTAAATTGTATTTTATTTATATTTTTGTAAAATGTATTTTAATTTTATTTATTTAATTATTTTGTTAAATAATATTAATATAAGTGTTATATTAATGTTATTTAATTAAATAATTACCCCTAGGTGCCAAAACCGGTCCAATTTTTCTATTTAATTATTTTATGCATGAGATGTATGATTTAATTAAATTCTATGTGCATATTGTATGTCATATAGATTTAAAATCCCACCTTAGGTTAAACATTTCATGCATCATTTATATTATAAGAGTTATAATATATAGTTTGCATGTTAGGTTATATTATAAGAGTTATGTTATAATCAAATACATGTTTAATTTAATTAATATAAGTGTTATATTTTTTAAATTAAAGTTTGCTCATGCATTTATATTCATATGATGAATAATATTATGTTATAGTATATAGTTATTCATGTGATGAATGATCAAGCACTATAACATAGAAATGCATGCAACATAAGTTAATTATTAGTTTTAAAGAGTTTAGAACTTGAATAATTAGACTTAGGTTTTTTTTTTCTAATGAGATTAGAAATTAGGAAATCAAAGTTTAGTCTATGAATGGAGACTAATTAGTAACTCGTCTAAGGAAGGTTTTGTCTAAGGTCAGTATTTAAGTTGACGCCATGAACACCCCTACACCGAAACCGACACGGGAGTGAATTCGGTCAGGAGATTCTTAGATTATACTTATCGTGAGTGCCGCTAATTAAAAGTGTTTTAATTTACTCACATAGACCTAAGTTATAATGTGATTATAGACTTAGGTTAATACCATATAAGCGTTATAATGGTAGACTTAGGTAAATTTTAGCCGGTTTATCTAGGTCAATCCCTATTAAAATTAAAGTGCTGAGTGGGAGGAAATAAAGTGTATGAGATACATTTGCAATTCCAACCACAAATCTCCGTTAAGTCCGCACCGTGAGATCTGTACTCGGCCTCGTGGCGCAAATGGGAGCGTCCCCCTTCAGGTGGCATTTGTATAGGTCAATATCACCGTGGATGGAGAGAGTACTTATAGTGAGTGGGAGCGGGACTTGTGAAAACGAGACCCACGATCTTTTCTTTCGATTCACACCGTGAGACTCCTATAATCCACCGCTAGTTTGGCTGGACTGCACAATCCCTCTGGAGGGCCTCGATCATAGAGAACTGAACACCGTAAATTCGAAAGGGATACGTTTCTGGTCGCTTTTCCTTCTTGGTTCACCCGTCGGTGGCTATTGTTTGGACGGATGCTTGGAAACTTAAAGATTGAGGGTGACACTCACAGAATTCGTTAAGTGTTAATGAATTCGATCGAACAATGGTAATTCGACGCCTAATGGAATAAGAGTTATTCTGGGATTAGGGTTTGATCGAGAAAGTCTCGTCTTAGAGGAGGAGTGTTTTGTTCACCCTTCGGTGGCGGTCATTCTAAACATTTAGGATATCATTGCAAAATATTGAATGACCTAGGGATCATGAAATAATTTTGCTAAAACTTGATTGGATTTCAAAAGTTTTTTTGCGAGACTAACACAAAGTTTTCTTAATTTTTCAGCTTAAAACATGTCTAGCGCAATATTAGCTCTACTCGCCTCCGATAAATTAGTGGGAGATAATTACAAAAGTTGGAAAAACAACATAAACACAATTTTGGTAACTGACGACATTATGTTCGTGCTGTCTGAGGAGTGTCTTCAGATGTTGGGCTCGACTGCGTCGTGAAGTGTTCGCGATGCATACGATCGATGGATCAGGGCCAATGAAAAGGCTAAGGTCTACATTATTGCCAGCATGTCTGATGTTTTGGCAAAGAAGCATGAGTTGATGGTCACCGCTAAGGAGATCATTGAGTCATTGCAGGAAATATTTGGACAACAGTCCTTTCAGGTCCGGCATGACTCGCTCAAGTACGTCTTCAACGCACGGATGAAAGAGGGGTAAATGCTCCGTGAACAATGTTCTAGACATGATGACCCACTTTAACTGGCTGAGATGAACGGGGCTTCGATCGATGAGTCGAGCCAAGTCAGTTTTATTTTGGAGACTCTTCCGAAGAATTTCCTTCAGTTTCGTAGCAATGCTGTTATGAACAAAATTAGCTACACTCTGACTACCCTCCTTAATGAGCTACCGAATTTCTAGTCCTTGAACAGGGTCAAGGCATCGGAATCTGAGGCAAATGTTGCCTACAGGTCTAATCATAGGGGTTCGACCTCTGGGACTAAACCTGTTTCTCCTTCATGCCCAAAAGGGAAGAAGAGGATGAAGAGGGGTAAAACTGACCGAGCTGCCGCCCAGAAGGGCAAGAAGGTGAGGGACGTTACAGAGAAAGGAAAGTGTTTTCACTACAATGGGGGCGGTCACTGGAAGAGGAACTGTCCCAAATTCCTGGCCAAGAGGAAGAATCAAGGTAAATGTGATTTACTTGTAACAAAAACCTGTTTAGTGGAGAGTAGTGACTCTGCCTGGATATTGGATTCGGGCGCCACTAACCATGTTTGTTCTTCTTTTCAAGAGATTGATTCCTGGCAGCCCCTGCGAGAGGGTGAGGTAACTCTACGGGTTGGATCTGGGGAGCTTGTCTCTGCTGCAGCGATCGACACGGTGAAGCTACATTTTGGCAGGAACTACATTTTGTTGGACAATATGTATATAGTTCTAGGGTTTACTAGAAATCTAGTTTCTATTTCCTGCCTTTTAGAACAGTGTATTTTCATTTCATTCCATGGTAATAAAGCGTTTATTTCCAGAAATGGTAATCTTATTTGTTCTGCTTCACTTGAGCATTATCTATATGTTTTGAAACCTTATTCGATCAAAAGTGTTTTGAATACTGAATTGTTTAAGACTGCAGAAACACGAACTAAGAAAGCGAAAGTTTCTCCTAAAGAAAATGCCCATCTTTGGCATCTACGGTTAGACCACATTAATCTCAATAGGATTGAGAAACTAGTGAAGAGTGGACTTCTAAACGAGTTGGAAGAAAACTCTTTACCGGTGTGTGAGTCATGCCTTGAGGGAAAAATGACCAAACGTCCTTTTAGTGGAAAAGGATATAGAGCCAAAGAGCCTCTTGAGTTAGTACATTCTGACCTCTGTGGTCCGATGAATGTTAAAGCTCGGGGCGGATATGAGTACTTCGTGTCTTTCATAGACGATTACTCGAGGTATGGGTATATTTACCTAATGCACAAGAAGTCTGAAACTCTTGAAAAGTTCAAGGAGTACAAGACTGAGGTTGAGAACCTCTTAGGTAAATCGCTTAAAACACTTCGATCGGATCGAGGTGGAGAGTACATGGACACCGAATTCGAGGACTATATGATAGAACACGTAATTACGCCCCAACTCTCAAAGACTGGTATGCCACAGCCAGTAATGGTGTATCGTAGAGGAGAAACAAAACCTTGTTGGACATGGTTCGGTCGATGATGAGCTATGCTCGTCTCCCGATTCTTTTTGGGGTTACGGTGGAGATCGTGGTCTATATTTTGAACAACGTTCCGTCGAAGAGTGTTTGTGAAACACCTTTCGAGCTCTGGAGTGGACGTAAAGACAGTTTACATCACTTCAGAATTTGGGGATGCTCGACCCACGTGTTGGTGTCAAACCCCAACCCCGTTCGAAATTGTGCCTATTCGTAGGTTACCCTAAAGAGACTAGGGGTTGTCTATTTTACGATCCTAAGGAAAATAGGGTGCTTGTGTCGACAAACGCCACTTTCCTAGAGGAAGACCACGTCAGGGATCAGTTACCAAGGTGTAAAATTTTGTTAAATGAAATGGACAGTACATCAGCAAGAGTTCTAATGGGGCTAGTACGTCAACAAATGTTGTTGATTCTAGCACGTCTAGTCAAATCCGTTCCCAAGAGTTGGGAATGCCTCGACGTAGTGGGAGGGCTGTGAGACAGCCTGATCGGCTACATGGGTTTAGCTGAAACCTCAGTTGTCGCTCCTGATGATGACTGTGAGGATCCATTGACCTATGATCAAGCAATGGTTGATGTTGACAAAGACGAGTGGATTAAGGCTATGGACCAGGAAATGGAGTCTATGTACTTCAATTCTGTCTGGGAGCTTGTGGATCAACCGGATGGAGTAAAACCTATTGGTTGCAAATAGATCTACAAGCGTAAACGTGGCGTAGATGGAAAGGTCCAGACCTTCAAAGCCCGACTAGTGGTAAAGGGTTTTACCCAGGTTGAAGGGGTTGACTATGAGGAGACCTTTTCACCTGTTGCCATGGTAAAGTCGATCAGAATCTTTTTGGCCATTGCCGCGTATTATGACTACGAGGTATGGCAGATGGACGTCAAGACAACCTTTTTAAATGGCAAACTTGATGAGACCATCTACATGGACCAACCCAAAGGGTTCATTGCCCAAGGCCAAGAGCAAAAGGTTTTCCTGCTTCATAGGTCCATTTATGGACTGAAATAGGCTTCGAGGTCTTGGAATATAAGGTTTGATGAGTGGATCAAATCTTATGGATTTGATCAAAATGTCGACGAGCCTTGTGTCTACAAGAAAATCGTTGACAAAACTGTCGCATTTTTGGTGTTGTATGTGGGCAATATTCTTCTCATTGGGAATGAGGTAGAATTTCTTACTGACGTTAAGAAGTGGCTAGCTTCGCAATTCCAAATGAAAGATTTGGGAGAAGCTCAGTATGTTCTAGGTATCCAGTTTGTCCGGAATCGAAAGAACAGAACGCTAACCTTGTCTCAGGCGTCTTATATTGACAAGATGTTGTCTAGATATAAGATGCAGAATTCCAAGAACGGTTTGCTGCCTTTCAGGCATGGGGTTCACTTGTCTAAGAATCAGTGTCCTAAGACTCCTTAAGATGTTGAGGATATGAGACGGATTCCATATGTTTCGGCTGTAGGGAGCCTGATGTATGCCATGTTGTGTACTAGGCTCGACATCTGTTATGCAGTAGGAATTGTCAGTAGATATCAGTCCAATCCAGGATTAGATCACTGGACATCCGTAAAGGCAATCCTCAAGTATCTTAAGAGAACGAGGAACTACAACTTAGTGTATGGCAGTGGAGATTGGATCCTTACGGGATACACGGATTCTGACTTTCAGACCGATAAGGATTCTAGGAAATCCACTTCGGGGTCACCTTCATTCCGAATGGAGGAGTCAGAGTATGGAGAAGCATCAAGCAGGGATGCATCGGTGATTCCACTATGGAAGCAGAGTATGTTGCGACTTGTGAAGCTGCAAAGGAAGCTGTTTGGCTTAGGAAGTTCATGACGGATTTGGAAGTTGTTCCAAATATGAACTTGCCGATCACACTGTTATGTGATAACAGTGGTGCAGTAGCCAACTCACGTGAGCCTCGGAGCCATAAGAGAGGCAAACACATTGAGCGCAAGTATCATCTAATATGGGAGATTGTGAACCATGGAGACGTGACAGTTACACGGATAGCGTCGGAGCACAACGTAGCTGATCCATTTACAAAGCCCCTCACGGCTAAGGTGTTTGAGGGTCACCTAGAGAGTCTAGGTCTTCGAGAGCTTCCTAACTAGGGCAAGTGGGAGATGTGTAAACGGGTATTTAATGCCCTAGTTTATTGTATTACTTCATTGTAATTTATGTATATTTCAGAAATGTATTTTCCCCACTAGCTTAGTGTCACACCCCCTCCCGAGCTACCTGCTACTTAGCCCGAAAGGCGGCGTGAAACCAACAGACATTGTTTACCTCTTAACAATATCTGCTGATCCTGTTCTCCTGATAAACATACTATGTTCGCATATAGAACATTTTAACATAACACAACAGAAACTGGACAACTATTAAACATACACAAGGAGAAACCCTTCATAAGTCTCTCTTGGAAACTAAAAGTCAAGTGCATCAAAACAACACAAGACAACTCATTGCTTATACAACCACTAATGTACAAAACTTCTATAACTATCTAACGACTTGCTATACAACACCAACCACGTACAAACTAACAACTTATGAAACTTCCAGCAGACTATGGCAGGATGTCAGTACAAGGAGCTCGATCTCTACACGAAAAGGTTTGAAAACATTGGAAGAATGAGCAAAAAGCTCAATGAGTGTCTATCTTTAAAACATTATAAGCTCACGGTGTGAAACATAATAATGGGATTATAAGTAGAAAATAGCTTAACATCCTGTTTGTAAACATAAACATACCATGCTTCCAATTTACAGGTTTAAGTCACCACTTGTGCATAACACACAACTCGAAATGTACTAACATATCGAGGGTAGATAGATCAATAATATAGAAGCTCATAACAATAAAACACATGACATGACACCACATCAAACCATAGAGGTGGTAGAGTTACATTTATTCCAATAAGGTTCATACCTCTCTCTCTCTCTCTCACGTGCATGTGGATTACCTTTGGTCGTTTGGTTTTCCCTAATACCTTCTCTATGTCCTTCAGTATTAAGGTAAAACCATTTACTACCCGAATACCTTCTCATTGTCCTTCAGTATCGGGATATCATGATTCATTCCCCCCCCCTAAGTACCTTCTCGAATGTCCTTCAGTATTAGGGGTGAACCCCAAACAAGGGCATAATTTGTGTACCATGGAAATCATGTCTTTATAACACATACAACAGTTTCTTGACATTTTCACATTATCATCTAAACATGTTCCCAAGTGGATTTACACAAAACATTCTCTAAAGGAAAGCATACTTTCATAATTTAGTTTCCATACTTGGATTTATAGTTACAACTAACTTCAAGCTTGCTTAGGTTCCATCATGAACTTTATGTTAGAAAACTCTATGAAGCAATTCATAACTAGTTCAAACAGGATGTAATTATCAACACTTATGTTCATGAAGAAAAACATAGGTCAAGCATAGTTCTAAGATAGAGTCACTCACAGTATTAGAATTGGAACCTTGGCTTGTAAACTTGACCTATTTGCTCTTGGCCTGTCAAACAAGCCAAATCAACCATTAGAACCTCGAGCTCATGATTGTTTTACCTTAAAACTTGCAAGAAAACACACTTTCAAAAATTCCAGCATTTTCAGATTTTCTGACCTGTTTTCAGACAGCCATAACTTCTTCATTACTTATCCAAAAAGAATGTACTTTATACCAAACTCTTCCTTTTGAACCTTCTAAAACTCTTATGAAGACATGAAAATGAGATTCCTAACGTATGGGTTAGAAAATACCTCAGTAGCTTAACCCCTAAAATGATCCTGCTGCTGTTCCAGATTTCACTTCCTGCTGCAACGCGAAACGTAACCTGATGATTACAACATCTTCCAATCATTTTCTTCTCACGATTCCTTCACACAACGTGTAGGAAATTGAATAAGCTTTCGAACCATACCAATTTGAGCTTCTAACTCCAAGTATACAGATCAGAACAACCAAAACATCAGAGACTTCTCGGATTTAACAGCAAAATTCTGTCTTCTGCCTTCCTCTTAACAAAACAGCAACTTAAAATCAGAATTGGCTCGAGCTTCCTTCACGAATTTTGTTCCAATATGAGATAACTTTCATGAAACAAAAGCTCAGCTCTTACCTCTTCTTGTGGAGCTCGAGATGAACAGAAAATCAGAACTTGTCTGAGTTGATTTTCTTGCTGTAATAAAGAATCCTCTTGAGTTTTCCCCTTTTCTTCTGCAACTCCAGCTCAAAATCACCAAAAATGGCCTCCTTCTTCTTCCTTTCTCCTTGAACCACGAAGCTTCAGCCTTAGTTTGTGATGAAAGAGAAGAAATTGAAGAGAAAACACTTTTTAAAACAAAACAATCGGTGGAAGATAATGTTTTGTCTTTTTGCACTTTTGTTTTCTTTTCATTTTCCATTTCTTTTTCCTTTTCTTTTCTTTCCTTTATCTTCTTTTTTTCTTTTCTTTTCTTTTCTTAGCAAAACCAAAATAACTTAACAAATAAAACATTTGTTTCTTTTCCTTTTCTTTCTTTTGTCTTTAAAAGCAAACCAAACCAAAATGGTTTAAACTTTCTTTCCTTGTTTTCCTTTTGCCTTTGACTTCATTACTTTTCTTTTTAAAACAAGGAAAACCAAGTTTTAAGCATTCATTTCTTTCCTTTCTTTTGTTGTTTGATATTAAGGAAGTTCCAAAGAAAGATCTCGGGTTTACAACTTACCTCCCTTAAAAAAATTTCGTCCTCGAAATTTAGTAGTTCTCATTTACTTCCTCCTCATTTAGTCTTCTAACTCTCAAAGTTGCCTCCTCCACTCCAGTGATGTCAACAACGAACCTTCACGAGTGGGATCGTCTTGTTCCTCAAAACTTGTTCTTTCCTGTCGAGGATTTGAACTGCATCCTCTACGTAACTCATGTCTTCTTCCAGCTCAACTGGTTGTGCTTGCAACACATGTGTCGATCCGGGATATACTTCCTCAACATGGACACATGAAATACATCATGTACTCGAGATAGTTCTCACTGGCAACTCCACTCAGAGGGTCGCCCAACTTGTCCCGTTACTTGATAAGGACCAATATATCTAGGGCTTAGTTTACCCTTCTTGCCAAAACGAAGGACACCTCTCCACGGAGATAATTTCAAGAAAACTTGATCTCCGACTTGGAATTCTAAGTCATTTCGCCGCTTATCTCTGCGTAACTCTTTTCTCGACGGTCTTGTGCTACCTTTGATTCTCTCCGATTACCTTAATATTGTTTGTCATAACTTGCACCAACTCGGGACCGATTAGCTTCCGCTCTTCTAGTTCATTACAATATACGAGCCTCAAATGGTGCCATGTCAAAACTAGACTGATAATTGTTATTGTAAGCGAATTCCATAAGCGATAGGTGTGTATCCCAACTCCCTTTAAATTGAAGGACACATGCTCTCAACATGTCCTCTAAGGTCCGGATGGTCCTCTCGATCGCCCATCATGTCCGAGGATGGAATGTCTTTGACTAAACTTGAGTTTTGTTCCCATAGCTTTACGTAAACTAGGCCAAAACATAGAAGTAAATCTCGGATCTCTATCTCTGAAACTATGGACACCGGCACTCTGTATTGACTCACAATTTTGTCGACGTATAGCTTAACAAGTTGTTCAAGTGTAGACGTCGATTTTAATCTCCAGTATAAACCTTGTCTTTGTCTTAGTGAGTCTATCGATTATTACCATATACCATCATGCCCACTTGGAGTATGATGTACAAACAATAGGAAATCCATAGCGATATGCTCTCATTTCCACTCGACACGAGTAGTGGATTAAAGAGTCTTCCGGTCTCTGTCTAACTGGTTTAACTTTGTTGGCATATCAAACATCTATCAACATAATCGGCTATCTCTCGCTTCATCCCTGTGCCACCAATAAGTCCCATTCAAGGTTTTTACATCTTGATGCTTCCTGGATGCATAAGCGAGTTGAATCGTGAGCTTCCTCTAGAATAGCATCTTTAAGCTCACTAACACTCGGAAGGCATAGTCTTCCCTGTTTCTCTGGGCTCCGGCTCGATCTCATTTTAAATTTTTTTTTCTTGAGCCCTGCTTGGACTTTCCAAACATTTTCTCGTAAGTTACTATTCTCTAATTGTCTTCTCACAATCTCTATTACGAGTGAAGGCCTGATCTGAAATTTAACTAAAGACCTCAATTCTCTGCATTTCAACCGCCTTTAGAATTCCTTAAAGTACATAAAAATGTTGCTCGAATACCACACAAGGTATCCCTAGAAGTCTTCACTTCTCGCTCAATGCATCTGCTACCACATTCACCTTACTGGGATGGTATTCTATAGTGCAATCATAATCTTTAATAAGTTCTAACCATCTTCTTTGTCTCATATTCAACTCCCTCTCGATCAAGATATACTTGAGACTCTTATGATCTCGTGTAGATGTGACACTTTCACCAAACAAGTAATGTCTCAGGATCTTCATTGCTGCATAAAACAATCGCTGCTAGCTCGAAATCATGGGTAGGGTAATTACATTCGTGCTTTTTCAACCTGTCTTGACGTATAAGCTATTACTTTTCCTTCTTGCACGAGCACAAACCCTAAACCTTGCCTCGAGGCGTCACAATAAATTACATACTCTATTCCCAATTCACAGAAGTGTCGAATAGGTGTTGTAACTAACTCTTTTCAACTCTTGAAAACCCTGTTCACACTTATCTAACCATTCAAACTTAGCATTCTTCCTTGTCAAAATTGTTAATGGTAATGCTAATCGTGAGAAATCCTCAACAAACCGTCAGTAGTATCCCCGCCATGCCTAGGAAACTACGTACCTCTGTCATCTTGGCCGGTCTCTCTGGTTGACCACAACTTTCACTTAATGCGATCCACACTAACTCCATTCATTTGAAACAACATGCCCCGTAAACACTACCTAATTCAACCTGAAACTCAAATTTGGTGAATTTAGCATACAACTGCTTATCTCGTAGTGTTTGTAGAATAATCCTCAAATGTTCCTCATGAGCTTTCCTATCAATTGAGTAAACTAGTATATCATCAATAAATACTATCACGAACCGATCCAAATATCGTGGAAGACACATCCATGAGGTCCATGAAAATCGCTAGTACCTTGTTAAACCGAATGACATTACTAAACACTCATAATGCTCGTAGCTCATTATGAATAATGTCTTAGGAATATCGATTCTCTCGATCTTTAACTGATGATATCCTGATTTTAAATTAATCTTACAAAACATCGATGCACCTCTTAACTGGTCAAATAACTTCGTAGATGACCATTAGTGACTCGACACGAATCTCGAGCGTGTTACGGACTCTCGCCTGCATGGGTCCGTCCTTTTGACTAGTACGGGTGAGGGTGGTCACAGTCACTCGCCCAATATGTCTATCTTCTCAGGGACAGGACCAAGTAGGGAGCTGAGAACTTAACTACGCAAGATGGAATTCACTCGTTCCCGCCTTTAGGGAAACTAGAGGGGTTGCTCCCTTAAGTGCTATCTCCAGCGCTTGGACAACGGGCGTCCACCTTCTCACTGGCCCAAGAAGGGTGTTGTGTATGCTTAGACCATCACAATATGTTGTTCATTAGAGGAACAGTGGGGACTTAAGGAACAAGAGGTACACAGGGGTAAAACGGTAATTTGACCCCAGCCGTGTCTAGGAACAACCTGTGAAGGGTCGACTCATGGGCATTGGTTATATCAGTGGACACGTAATATTCTCGTGACCGACGGAGAGTGTAGCTACGGGCTATAGTAGAGTGTTATCGTAGCTAATGAATGTTGATTAGCAGGGTAAAAGAGTTTGACAAAGTTAATCTCGGATCATTGGAGCTCGCCAACGAGGTCCATTAGGTCCCTCGGTTGGCTCAATCTGGATTAAAAGAAGGGTTAATGTTTTGGTATGAAATTGAACTGTTCAATTTCACTTTAAGGGCATTTATGTCATTTATATGAGATATGAATGATATAATATATGGTTTAATGTGAATGAGATTCATAATAAACTATAGGTTAACCTAATTGTTGAATTAGGGCTAATTGGAGAAATTAATTGAGAGAAATTAAATTGGATGTGATTCAATTTAATTAATCCACAATTATTGCAAATGAGATTTGCAATATGAGATATGAGATATCTTATATTATGCGATTATGCAAATGAGATTTGCATAACCTATGGTTGTGGTAAAGTGGTAATGATGTGGAGATTTTAACTCCATCATTCCCACTATTTAAACCCTTTGCAAGAAGGGATTGTCAAGGAACTCTCTCATTTTTGATTTTGATCAAAGAGAAGAGATCAAAATTCTCTCTACTCTCTCAAATCTCCTCCCTCTCTAAAAACTCTAGAGTCGCACAGCTCTCCTCCTTTCCAAAGGAAGAACAACCGAGACTCCAAGTGGTTGTGTTCTGGTTTCGTTCGAGAGAAGGTTTTGTTGAGTTCGAGAAGCACGAAGCGTTCGTGATCAAGGAAGGATTTTAGAAGATCTGTCTACAACAAGTAAGTACGTTCTTCTCACTGTACATTCTTCCTCTTTTGCATGTTTAGCCTAGATCTAATAGTTAGATCATTTTGACAAAATTTAAGTACCGTAATGATACCATGACGATTCGATCGTCTTCCGCTGCGCGGAAATTTTTATTCCCTTCAGTTGCAACGCTGCTTTGCAGCGTTGAAACGCTCCACACGCAGAAGAGACGCCATGAAGATCCGTAGCGATGGCGTTGCAACGCTACTTCGATAGCTAAAGGCGCGCGAGGGTAGCAGCGTTGCAACGTCGTCCTTAGCGTTGCAACGCTACTTCGATAAGAAAAGGCGCGAGAGGGCAGCAACGTTGCAACGCCGCTAGATATTTTCCTTTTTTGATTTATTCGCTAGGGCATGACGTTGCAATGCCATGCCTAGCGTTGCAACGTCATTCCATTAATATAAAAAGGAAAGGATGCTTCTTGCAAAAAGAGGACCTTTTTGGAGAGATTTTGACACCATTGTTTAATCATTATTGTGAGAGATTGTAAGAAGATTTTGGAGAGATTTCAAGGAGAAGACTTTTTGGAGCTTGGGGTTCGTGATAGGTGCCGGGATCGTTGCCGTTCACGCCACGAGAGTTCTTTTTTCGTTCTTTTCATTTTGATTGTTGAACTATGATTTTGTATTTGAGTTTAGTAGGATTTATAGTGGACATGAGTAGCTAAACTTGTTATCTTAGGGATAGATGTAGCCTTTAATTATGTTATTTTGTTGAATTCACTGCCTTTGGTTTATTGTAATGCTTTTATTCATGCAATTGCATCCTTAATGCTTATAGACTCTTGATCACGGTTTATTTGTTCTTAGGTCTGAATTTATTCTTGAGAAAGATACTTTAGATCTGATCTCATTTGCATGACTGATAGTTACTTTGACATGAGAATGATTGAAGTGCTATTAGAAACCCATAAGAATTGAACTTAGTGCCATGTTTGATTTTTAGGTTGAACAGAGATGTTTAATTCTATGTCTTGCATGAGATTCACTTGCCTCGAGAGAGGTTATTTTTTATCTTAGTTTCTTGGTTTATAAAAGCAGTGCAATAACCCATTAGCATGATCTCAATAAAATAGTTAATTAATTGGTGAAATCTAGTCCCTAAGATATTCGTCTCTCCTGATTGTTCTCAACTTTCACTCTTTGATTTTGTATTTTCACCTCACTTTAAATCTAATTTTCTAGATAAAATTGAGTGGTGTTATTGATAGGAATTGATTGAATTAAATACCCAATCCAGTGGACGATACTCGTACTCAAATTCACTATATTAAAACTTGACCCGTATACTTGCGGTATTGCAAAATTTACGCAACAAGTTTTTGGCGCCACTGCTGGGGATTGGCGTTTATTTAATTCTTTTGATACTATTAAGAAGTCACTTGGTCTTAATCTAGAGTTTGTTTTCTTTTTTATTGTTGTTTTTATTTTTTTTGTTTCTTTTGATTTTGTGTTTCTTTTAGTTTTGTAATTTTCTTTTTATTTTAAATTTTCTGTTTTTCTGTGTTGTGTGTTGCATGCGAAATAACTCAGAAACTGATCTAGTTCCTTTTGATCCTGAAGTTGACAGAACTTTCAGAAGGAAGCTTAAGGAGACTAAGGACAAGGTCAAAATCATGGAGGAGCAACATGAATAGTATAAGCCCATCAAGGAGCACTTCCAGCCCACTTTTGCTGGAAACCAATCTGGAATTATTTATGCTCCAATTCAGGCTAATAATTTTGAGATAAAGACGGGTCTCATCCAGATGGTTCGAGAAAATGCCTTCAGAGAACATGCCACTGAGGATCCCAATGCATCGAGATCCTTTCTTTTGAAATCTATGGCACGGTAAAAATTAATGGTGTATCTCCGATGCTATTCGCTTACGATTGTTTCCTTTTTCTCTGCAGGATAAGGCAAAATTCTGGTTGGAGTCATTGCCCACAGGTAGTATTAGAATTTGGGAGGAATTAGCTAAAGCATTCTTGGCTAAATACTTCCCACCTGCCATGACTACAAGGCTGCACACTGAGATTGGCACTTTCAGACAACAGGATGGAGAACAGATGTTTGAAGCTTGGGAAAGATACAAGGATTTACTTAGAAAATGCCCACAACATGGTTATCCCGATCGTTGCAAATTCAATTATTTTATAATGGATTATCCGTAATAATAAATCTCTTTTGGATGCAAATTATTTGGAGGGTCAATATTTTTTAAATCTGCAGAGGATGCTCGTACTTTGCTTGAAGAGATGGCTGCCACTAGTTATAACTGGCATTATGAAAGATCAACTGCCAAACCTGTGGCAGGGATGTACGAGATAGATGAGGTAAGTTCCATCAAGTTCTATATGGCTTCCCTAACTAGTGCTTTGAATAAACTTGCAGGTACAGGTAACAATGAATCCATAGCTGCAGTTGCAGTTGCTAACAAACTTGCAGGTGTTGAAGATCTAGAACTTGAGCAGGCTCAATATGTGAACAACAGAGGTTATGGGTACCGTGGCAATCAGAATCAAAATCAGTTGCCCACTCATTTTTATCCAGGTTTGCGTAATCATGAAAATTTTTCTTATGCTAATAAAAAGAATGTTTTGCAACCTCCTCCTGGTTATGCATCTACATCTACAGCTGAGGGTAAACCATCCCTGGAAGACATGATGATTTCATTCATCACTGAGTCCAGGAATCGAACCAACCAGTTGGAAAATGTAGTGCTAAGTCTGAGTAGCACAGTGAATCCACATGGAACATCCATGAAGAACATAGAGGTACAGATCAGTCAGATGACAACCACCCTAAACACGCTGCAGAAAGGTAAGTTTCCTAGTGACACTGAGGTGAATCCTAGGGAACAGTGCAAGGCTGTGACCTTAAGAAGTGGTAAGGAGCTTGCTGAAACTGAAAAGGTAAATTCTGAAGAGCATCTAAATTCTGATGTCAAGGAGGATACAAAGAAAGTGGTAGAGGAAGCAAGCACATCGAAACAAACAGAGAAGATTTCTGTAGCAGTGGGCACGGTGGAGCTACTATTTGGGAAGAAAATACTGTTATTAGATAACGTGTATATAGTTCCAGGGTTTGCTAGAAACCTCATTTCTGTTTCTTGCCTTATTAATCAATGTATTTTAATTTCGTTTCAATTTAATAAAGCGTTTATTTCATTGAAAGATTTAGAATTGTGTACAACTCTACTTGAAAATAATTTGTATGTTTTAAGGCCTAATTCAGTTAAAATGGTTTTAAACACTGAATTATTTAAAACAAAAAATACACGAAGAAATAGAACGGTGTATCAGAAAGGAGAAATAGAACCCTGTTAGACATGGTTCGGTCGATGATGAGTTATGCTCATCTCCCTGACTCGTTTTGGAGTTATGCAGTGGAGACTACAGTATACATTTTGAACAATGTTCCTTCGAAAAGTGTTTCTGAAACACATTACGAACTTTGGAAAGGACGTAAAGGCAGTTTATGTCATTTCAGAATTTGAGGATGTCCAACCCATGTGCTAGTGACAAATCAGAAGAAATTGGAACCTCGTTCAAAATTATGCCTGTTTGTGGGCTACCCTAAAGAAACGAGAAGTGGTATATTTTTTGATCCTAAAGAAAATAGGGTGCTTGTGTCGACAAACACCATTTTTCTTGAGGAAGACCACATCAGGGATCACAAGCCTAAAAGTAAAATCGTATTAAAAGAGTTAGACAGTATGCCAGTAAAAGTTACTGACAATGCTAAGAAACCAACAAAATTTGTTGACCCTAGCTCGTCTAGTCAAAGTTGTCGATCTCAACAGTTGAGAGAGCCTCAACGTAGTGGGAGGGTTGTTATACAGCCTGGCCATTACATGGGTTTACTGAAACCCAAGTTGTCACATCTAGTGATGACTGCGAGGACCCATTGTCATATGATCAAGCAATGGATGACATCGACAAAGACGAATGGATAAAAGCCATGGACAAGGAAATAGAGTCTATGTACTTCAATTTCGTTTGGGATCTTGTGGATCAACTTGATGGGGTTAAGCCCATAGGTTGTAAATGGATCTACAAGAGAAAACGTGGTGCAGATGGGAAGGTACATACCTTCAAAGCTAGACTCGTGGCAAAGGGTTATACCCAGCGAGAAGGGGTTGACTATGAGGAAACCTTTTCTTCTGTTGCCATGATTAAGTGTATACGAATCCTTCTTGCCATTACTGCATATTATGACTATGAAGTATGACAAATGGATGTCAAGACGACCTTTCTACATGGACTAACCCAAAGGGTTCATTGAACAAGGCCATGAGCAAAAGGTTTGCAGGCTGAAACGATCCATTTATGGGTTGAAACAAGCCTCTAGGTCTTGGAATATAAGGTTTGATGATGCTATCAAATCTTATGGTTTTTATCAGAATGTTGATAAACCTTGTGTATACAAGAAGATAATCAACAGTACTGTCGCTTTTCTAGTGTTGTATGTGGATGATATCCTACTCATTGGGAATGATATAGGATTCCTCACTAACGTTAAAAACTGGCTAGCTATGCCATTCCAAATGAAAGATTTGGGAGAAGTGCAGTTCGTTCTCGAGATCCAGATTGTCCGGAATCGCATGAACAAAACACTAGCCTTGTCTCAAGCATCATACATCGACAAAATGTTGATTCGATATAAGATGCACAACTCCAAGAAGGGTTTATTGCCTTTCAGACACGGGGTTCATTTGTCTAAGGAACAATGTCCTAAGACACCTCAAGAGGTTGAGGATATGAGACGAGTCCCTTATGCATCAGCTATAGGTAGCCTTATGTACGCAATGTTGTGTACTCGACTCGACATCTGTTATGCAGTTGAGATTGTCAGTAGGTATCAATCCAACCCAGGATTAGATCACTGGACTGCGGTAAAATCAATCCTCAAGTATCTGAGGAGAACGAGGAACTATATGCTCGTGTATGGGGCTAAGGATCTGATCCTTACAAGATTCACGGACTCTGACTTCCAAATCGATAAGGATTCTAGGAAATCCACATCGGGGTCAGTGTTTACTTTTAATGGAGGGGCAGTAGTCTGGCGATGCATCAAGCAAGGATGCATTGCTGACTCCACTATGGAGGCTGAGTATGTAGCAGCTTGTGAAGCGGCTAAAGAGGCAGTATGGCTTAGGAATTTCATGACTGATTTGGAAGTTGTTCCAAATATGAACCTCCCGATCACCCATTATTGTGATAAAGCGGTGTCGTGGCCAACTCGAGAGAACTTCGAAGTCACAAAAGCGGAAAACACATCGAACGGAAGTATCACTTGATACGAGAAATTGTGCACCGAGGAGATGTGATCGTCACGAAGATAGCATCGGAGCACAACGCTGCTAATCCCTTTAAAGAGACTCTCACGGCTAAGGTATTCGTGGGTCACCTAGAAACTCTAGGTTTACACATTAGAACTTGACTAGGGAAAGTGGGAGTATTGTATCAAAGGGTATTCAATGCCCTAGTTTATTGTATTTGCATTATTGTAATGTTTTATGTACTCCACTAGCTTTAGGACAAGTGGGAGTTTGTTGGGATTTATGCTCTAAACTCGTGTATTTGTAATTATTTAAGGAAATGAATAAAGTTGTTATTTTTTCCTTCAAACTTGTATTCTCGCAATTACAAACTTAAATCCAATAAACTAAGCTCAAGGGTCACACTTAGAATGTCACCCAAATGGTCTATAGTAGATGGATTAGGTCGGGAACCTTATCCTGTTAACACTATGGATGCAACCCACTTTGTATTTGATACAAACGAGGCAATCCAGCTCGTTTATGTAGTTGCATGCGAGTGGGGGCATCCTGTGCAAAGAGTTTGTACAAGACTGGACCAAGAATTGTTAGACTAATCCAGTAACACCGTTAATAGGTTAGGGCTAATGATTCAAACGATGACCAATAGTGATTCAACCTGAATCCTGAGCGAGTTGCAAACTCCTACTGCTGGGGATTATCCGTTGACTAGTACGGGTGAGAGTGGCAGCTGGGGACTCAACTTCGTAAGAAGGAATTCACTCGTTCCCCGTTCTAGGGTAACTAGATAGGTTGTTACCTTAAGAGCTGTATCCATGTCTTGAACAACGGGGCCTCTCCCTCTTGCTGGCCCGAGAGGGATAATGTTTATGGTCGGACCATAAACTTGTTGTTCATTAGAGGATCAATGGTGCTTAAGGTGCAAGAAGTAGTCACAGGGGTAAACCGGTAATTTGACCCATCTGTGACTACGAACGACCTGTGAAGGGTTGATTCACGGGCATTGGTTAAATTAATGGACACAACATGTCCTACAGGGAGGAGAGTGCAACTACGAGTCTTTAGTGAAGTGACTCGTAGTTAACGAATGTTGATTGACGGGATCAATGAGTTTGATTAGTTAATCTCACATCGTTGGAGCTCATGATCTGTAGGTCCATTAGGTCCCTCGGTTGGCTCAACATGGAATTAATAGAGGGTATAAAGTTTTGGAATGAATTTGAAATGTTCAAGTTCAAATTTAGGGATTATATCAATTATATGTGATATGATTGATATAATATATAGTTCAATGTGAATATGATTCATATTGAACTTAATTATGTCTAATTATTGAATTAGGACACAACTAATGGTAGAATTTTGGAGAGATGAAATTGGATTTAATTAAATCCAATTTCTTCACATTATGTGAATATGATTCATATAATAAGGTGTTTGACACCTTATATTATGCATTTATGCATAATATGTGGAGTTAGTGGCAAGATGGGTGGAAAATTTGTCTCCACCCACATTGCCTATAAAAGCATGCTTTTGGATGCAATTTTGTACATTTGAACCATTTGTGTAGTTTTGCATCTAAAGCAAACACAAGAGTTCTCTGAAGTTCTCTCTTAAAACATCCCTAATCCAAAGGAGATCCCACCTCTCTCACTCTTCTAGAGAACAATCGAGAAGGTCTTTTAGCAGTGTTCGAGGATTCGTTCGTAGAGAAGAGGAGCTCGTAGACGACGAGGAACCACTTGAAGAATCGGTCTTCAAAGGTAATCTTCTAAGACATTTATGCTTTCAAATTAGTATGCTTAGCATTAGATTTTCTGTTTTTGAGCAATTCTATGTCACACAATTAAGTGCAAATGCGATCATTCGCTTCCGCACGAGATTCAATTCCCTTCAACTCGTTCTTAATCTTGAGCATGCCATGAACTCCTGTTTATTCGGATTATCCTTAGATTTTCATGGGTGAGAGTGGCCCAAAATTACCGACTCAATAAGCTTCCTATTTCAAGGATAAGACCGGGTAGATAGCTGGAAACATAGTTCTGCAAGATGGAGTTCACTCCTACCCGCTTTAAGGATTAGTAGAGAGGTTGCTCATTTAAGTGCTGACTCCGGGTCTTGAACAAAGGGCCCACCCTTCTCATTAGTCCGAGAGGGATTCGGTTTTTTGCTTGGACCACAAACCAGTTGTTCATTAGAGGATCAGTGGGACTTAAGGAAGAAGAAGTAATTACAGGGTAAAACGGTAAATTTGACCCTGTTGTAATAATGAACGACCTGTGAATGATCGACTTACTAATCATGGTTATATCGAGTGGACAAAAATATATCTACAGTGAGGAGAGTGCAGCCACTGGACTTTAGTGGAGTGTCCCGATGGTTAACGAATGTTGATTAGCTAGACTAAAGAGTTTAGTCGGTTAATCTCGTATCGTTGGAGCTCATGATCTATAGGTCCATTAGGTCCCCTTACTTGCTTAGACTAAGCCTTGTAACATTTGAGAGAAAGAATTTGAATTGTTCAAATTCTATTTTGGGAGAGGGCATTGTTATATGCGATATATTTAACGTTTCACAGTTTAATTATGAATCAAACTATGATAAAGAAGAGGTGGAAATATTTAAATATGATTTAAATATTGGTTCGATTCAAAACATGAATAGGGATTCATGTTCGAACGGTCGATTTAAGAAATCGGGATTGATCCAATTATTTAATTTGATATTTGATAATAAATTAAATAATTATTTAAAATTAATTAATTAAATTGTTTAATTAATGAAATTAATAAATTGATTTTAATTTTAAATTAATTTTGAATTAAAATTAAATGAAAATTCAAATTGATTTTTGAAGTTTCTATTAGACCAACTTCATAAATGGTGAACAAGCTCCTTTGATTGTCAAATTCACTAAAATTCAACACCTCCTTCTTAGATAATCCTCATCATTAATGTGTTGGCATCTTCACAAGACTTGATGAAGCTTTAATTGAAGATGAGTTGAAGAGGATTAATGAAATCTTAAAGAAATTTTCTTGGTTCTCGGTTTTGTACCATTCTCCCTCTTTCTTTCAAATTCTCTCAAGTTTGGATCCCACAATCCGTTCCAAGACCTGAGGATAGTAGGGAAGACTCTAAGGGTGGCCCATGAAGTGTTCATGATCAGAATTAGCCCACGGATTTGGAGAATTTTGAGTTAGAAAGGTAAGTGTTCTTACTCTCTGTTTTTCCAGATTTGAGCATGCTTTTTATTTTGTAAAATTAATCAACTTAGAGTGCTCAAGATCCGAAATTGCTTCCACTTTCTTAATATAGTCTCTTTCAGTTCTGTAGGCCCACAAGGAATCATCAAGCTTAACTGACCAATCCTTTCTGTTGGAGTTAACTACTTTTTCCAAAATCCCTTTAATTTCCCTGTTAGATACCTCCACCTGTTCATTAGCTTATGGATGGTATGGTGTTGATACTTTGTGCTTGACATTGTATTTGCCCAGGAGAGAACTCATTTCTCGATTCACAAAATAAGAGCTCTTGGGGTTCTAAATCTTGTGAAGATGTGTCTATGGAGAAATTTCATCACTGTTTCTACCCACTGTGACATATAGTCCACTACCATGAGAATGTAGAGATTACCATGAGATGGAGGAAAAGGCCCCATGACATCTATTCCCCAAACATCGAATAATTCCACTTCAAGTATAAAAGTAAGGGGCATTTCATCCCTTTTTCCTATGTTACCTCTTGTTTAGCATCTTTGACAGGTCTTGTTGAACAAATGTGCATCCTTAAAAATGATAGGTCAAAATAGTCAACTTTGAAATATCTTGGCTGTTGTTCCTTTGCCACTAAAGTGCCCTCCATAAGGAGAAGCATGACAGTGTTCTTAGATGGACACAAATTCACTCTCAGTAGCACATCTCTTGAAAATCCCATCAGCACATTGCTTGTAAAGGAAAGGCTCATCCCAGAAATAAGCTTTAGCATCATCAAGGAACTTTTTCAGTTGTTGTCCCCTAAGGTCTTCTGAAACTATTCTACTTGCAGAAAAATTAGCAAAACCAACAAACCAAGGGGTTTGCACAGCTTGCACATGAGCTACCATGAGCAATTGCTTATCAGGGAAGGTGTCATTGATGTCTGAATGTTGGAGCATTCTAGATGCTGCATCAATTCTAGACAGATGATCAACTACCTGATTTTCTGTATCTTTCCTGTCTTTAATTTCCACTTCAAACTCCTGTAGCAAGAGAACCCAGTGAATCAATTGAGGCTTGACATCCTTCTTTGCAAAGAGGTACTTTATGGCAGCATGGTCAGTGTACACTGTCACCTTGACTCCTACAAAATAAGCTTTAAACTTCTCAAAGGCAAAGAACACAACCAATAACTCCTTCTCTATGGTAATGTAATTCAATTGGGCTTCATTAAGGGTCTTGTTGGCGTAGTAAATTGGATGAATCAATCTTCCCTGTCTCTGGCCCAACAAAGCCCCAACTGCATAATCACTCGCATATGTCATTACTTCAAAGGGTAACTCCCAATTAGGGCTTGAGATGATGAGTATTGTGACTAAAGCTAATTTCAACTTGTGGAAGACTTTTATCGTTGAATTCAAATGGTCTGTTTAACTCTAGCAATGTACCAAGTGGTTTGGCTATCTTTGAAAAATCCTTGATGAACCTCTTGTAAAAACTAGCATGGCCTAAAAAACTTCGAATGCCTTTAACAGAAGAGGGAGGCTCTAATTTTGCAATAACCTCAACCTTGGCCTTATCTACTTTAATACCTTCTTTTGAAACCTTGTGGCCAAGAACTATCCCTTCTATTACCATGAACTGGCACTTCTCCCAATTCAAAACTAAATTTGTGTCTTCACATCTCTTCAAAACTTTTCCCAAATTATCCAAGCATTCTTCAAATGATCTACCAAACACTGAGAAGTCATCCATGGAGACTTCCATAATATTTTCCACAAGGTTAGAAAAAATGGCCATCATGCACCTTTGGAAAGTTGTTGGAGCATTACACAGTCCAAAAGGCATCCTCCTAAAAGCAAAGGTGCCTTAAGGACAAGTGAATGTGGTTTTTTCTTGATCCTGGGGGCTAAGGTAATTTGATTATATCCACTGTACCCTTCCAAAAAACAGTAGAATGCTTGTCTAGCTAACCTACCCAACATTTGGTCAATGAAGGGCAAGTCCAGTTAACCTATCGAACATTTGGTCAATTAAAGGCAAGGGAAAATGGTCATTTCTTGTGACCTTGTTTAACCTTCTGTAGTCCATACAAATTCTCCAACCACTTACTGTTCTTGTTGGAATTAATTCATTAGCAGAATTCGTTACTATAGTTACCCCTCCTTTCTTTGGAACACACTGAACTGGGCTCACCCAGTTACTGTCAGAAATGGGGTAGATAATCCCAACATCCAACCATTTTATGATTTCTTTCTTGACTACTTCTTTCATTGTTGGGTTCAACCTTCTTTGCTGCTCCACTGACTTAAAGTTGCCCTCTTCCAAGTTAATCTTATGCATACAATATGTGGGGCTTATCCCTTTGATATCAGCTAATGTCCATTTTATGGCCCTTTTGTACTGCTTCAGCAAGTTGATCAATATCTCCTCATTACTCGGCATCAAGTCTGCAACAATCACTATAGACAGAGTCTCTTTATCTCCTAGAAAAGCATACTTGAGATGCTTGGGTAATGGTTTAAGCTCTAAAGCAGGAGGCACTTGGACTGAAGGTTGCAAGGGCAAACTACTTCTATCTCGTAACTCCAAGGACTCAAAAATGGCTTTGCTCATAGCCAAGTCAGGTCCATTTACCCCGTGTTTCTTATCCTGGAGTAATCCTAATTCATCTACAAACTTTTCCCCATTGATTGAGTTGTGACAAATTGACATGTTCTCTTCAAAGACTTCAGCTATCACTTCTTCCATTATGTGTATTGTTGAACATTGTTCTAACTCATCAGGGTACTTCATGGAGTCATAGATACTGAACTTTACCTCTTAGTCATTCATTCTCAAGGTGATAGTTGCTTCGTAATTATGTACAAGAGTTCTTCCAGTTTTCAAGAAGGGCCTTCCTAAGATAATTGAAACATCTTAATCAGCTTCGTAGTCCAAAATGATGAAGTCTACTTGAAAAATGAATTGGCCTACTTGAACCAAGATATCCTCGATTTTTCCTTCTTGATGAGTTATGGACCTATCAGCAAGTTGGAGACTCACTGTTGTAGGGTGAGTTTCTCCTATACCTAATCCTTTGTAGATGGATAAAGGCATAAGGTTTATACTACCTCCTAAGTCACAGATGAAGGGAATGGATTTCCCACAGCGGAATTGCGACGTGAATCGCCGTTGTTTCATTGTTGTTCTCATTTTCTTAAAATTCAAAGTATCACATACATTTTTAGATTAAGCATACAATTTATGAGAAGAAAACATAAAGGTTTTTATTACTAACCTCTTAAAGAACCTTTCTTCGCGTTTCCTCCTCCGATCACGATCTCAAGGATCCAACGATCTCTAGGATCCAACGATCTCTCGAACAAGAACCACAAACAAATCAAGCCGGACACTTCCACTTGATCTTCTAGGTTGTTTTCGGAAGGATGAGGGAGAGTTGTGGGACTTCTTTTGGATTTTGGGTTGGAGAGAGTGTTTGTAGATTGAGTGAATTCTAGAGAGAATTTTCTTTCTCTTTTGGATGGAAAACAAAAAAAATGAGAGAATGACTTACCAAATGCTTCATGAAGCACATATTTATAATGGTGTGTGGTGGAGTTAAAATCTAAATCAATTCACCATTTTACCACAACCATATGATATGTAAATCATATTTGCATATCATATAATATAAGGTATCTCATACCTTATTATACAAATCACATTTGCATAATTGTGGAATTTTAAATTGAATCATATTCAATTTCATTTCTCTCAATTCAATTTCTCTAAATTAGCCCTAATTAATTAATTAGGCTATACTATAGTTTATTATGAATCTCATTCACATTAAACTATATATTATGTAAACTATATCACATATAAATGACATAAATACCCTTTTAATGAATTTGAACACTTCAAATCCACTCCAAACTGTAAACCCTCATTTTGTCAAATTTGAGCAAACCAAGGGACCTAATGGACATACAGATGACGAGCTCCAATGATACAAGATCAACCGATCAAACTTTTTAACCCGATTAATCAACATTCATTAACTACAACAACACTCCACTAAAGCCCGTAGCTGCACTCTGCTCACTGTAGGACAAGTTGTGTCCATCGATATAACCAATACCCGTGAGTCGACCCTTCACAGGTTGTTCGCAGTCACAGTTGGGTCAAATTACCATTTGACCCCTTTGTCTACCTCTTGCTCCTTAAGTCCCACTGCTCCTCTAATGAACAACTTTTTTGCATCGTCCGACCATAAATAACATCCCTCTCGTGCTAATGAGAGGGTGGGCGCCCGTTGTCCAAGCCCTGGAGACAACACTTAAAGGAACAACCCCTCTAGTTTTCCTAGCTCGGGAATGAGTGAATTCCTTTTTGTGTAGTTAAGTTTCAGCTCCCCCACGAGGTCCTTTCCCCAAGAAGATAGGCATATTGGGCGTACTTTGGTCACCCTTACCCGTACTAGTCAAAGGACAGACCCCTGCAGTCAGGAGTCCGTAACACACTAAGGATTAAGGACGAGTCACTAATGGTCATCTACGAAGTTATTAGTCCTATACTGTTAACGACGTTACATGAGTAGGTCTAATAATTCACGGTCTAGTCTTGTACAATCTCATTGCACAAGATGCCCCCACTGGCATGTCAACCATATGAACGAGTTGGATCACCTCGTTTGTGTCTAATACAAAGCGGGTCGCATCCACAGTTTCACCAGGATGCGGTTTCTAACCCTATCCATATACTGTAGACCGTTCGGGTCATTAACTCGAACATGATCCTCCCCGTGTGTCTACTACACACCATTCTAGTTTTAGGTCTCTCAAATAATATGACCCTAGAGCTTAGTTTATTGGATTAAGTTTATAAAATGAGAGATACAAGTTTGATAAATAAATAACTTTTTTTCTTTTAAAACAACTGTATTACAAACTACACGAGATTAGGACATTCACCCCAACAAACTCCCACTTGAACTAAGCTAGTGGAGTACATATACATTTCCCCAATATAAAGTAATACAATAAACTAGGACATTGAATACCCTTTTACAATACTCCTACTTTTCCTTGTAAGCACTCGTAGACCTAGACTATCTAGGTGACCCTCAAACACCTTAGCCGTGAGGGCCTTTGTAAATGGATCAACAACGTTATGCTTTGAAGTGTTGGGATGTATGTCCTCATCTCGTGTAGTTTGTAATATTCCAAGTTGTAAATGAATAAGAGTTATTTATTTCAACATTGTGTAATAAATAAGAGTTATTTATTTAAACTTTGTGTCTCGCATTTTTCATAAACTTAATCCAATAAACTATGCTCTAGGGTCATTGCACTATGAGAGAACTAAGAACTTGAACGGTGTGTAGTGGACACACAGGGAGGATCACGTTCGAGTTAATGACACTAAGCGGTCTCGTGATATGGATAGGGTTGGAGACCTAATCGGATACATCTTTGTGGATGCGACCCGCTTTGTATTAGATACAAACGAGGTGATCTAACTCGTTCATGTGGTTGACATGCGAGTGGGGGCATCCTGTGCAATGAGATTGTACAAGACCGGACCGTGAATTATTGGACTTATAGATGTAACACCGTTAACAGTATAGAGCTAATAATTTCCTAGATGACCATTAGTGACTCGACCTTAATCCTGAGCGTGTTACGGACTTACATGCATGGGGGTCCGTCCCTTTGACTAGTACTGCGGTGTGAGGGTGACCACTATTGCTCGCCCAATATGCCTATCTTCTCAAAGCGGGACCACGTTGGGAGCTGGGAACTTGACTACGTAAGAAGGAATTCACTCGTTCCCGACTTAGGGAAACTAGAGGGGTTGTTCCCTTAAGTGCTGTCTCCAGGACTTGAACAACGGGGCCCACTCTCTCATTGGACTGAGAGGGTTGTTGTTTATGGTTGGACCATGCAACGTAGTTGTTCATTAGAGGAGCAGTGGGACTTAAGGATCAAGAGGTAGACACAGGGGTAAAACGGTAATTTGACCCAGCTGTGACTACGAACAACCTGTGAATGGTCGACTCATGGGTATTGGTTATATCGATGGATACAACTTGTCCTACAGTGATGAGAGTTCAACTATGGGCTTTAGTGGAGTGTTACCATAGCTAATGAATGTTGAATAATCGGGTCAAAGAGTTTGACAGGTTAGTCTCGGATCATTGGAGCTCGTCACGTGTAGGTCCATTAGGTCCCTCAGTTGGCTCAAATTGGACAAATTGAGGGTTTACAGTTTGGTGTGAATTTGAAGTGTTCAAATTCATTATTTGGGTATTTATGTCATTTATATGAGATATAAATGACATAATATATAGTTTGATGTGAATGAGATTCATAATAAACTATAGTATAGCCTAATTGATTAATTATTGCTAATTGGAGAAATTGAATTGAGAGAAATTAAATTGAATGTGATTCAATTTATAATTCCACATTTATACAAATGAGATTTGTATAATAAGGTATGAGATACCTTATATCATATAATATGCAAATATGATTTGTATATTATATAGTTGTGGTAAAATGGTGAATTGGTGGAGATTTTAACTCCACCACACACCATTATAAAAGGATGCATTCAAAGGCATCTTATGACACTTCTTGCCATTTTGTGGAGTTAAAACCTCTTTTATAACAATGTTGCAACAGTTGGTGTAGTGGTGCTTGTAGCACTTAGAAATTTTAGGTACGTGATTGTGGTCGGTGGTTCTATTCTTGGCTGGTGCAACTGCCGTTTTTATTTATTTCTTTGTAAAAATGGTTTTATAAATGTATTTTTTTTAATTTTTTTAATTAATATTAATATAATAGTTATATTAATGTTAATTAATTTATTTTTATGTCCCTAGGGTGCCAAAAATCGGTCCAATATTGCTATTTAATTATTTTATGCATGAGATGTATGATTTAATTATTTCTATGTGCATAGAGTATGCCATATAGATTTAAAATCCCACCTTAGGTTAAACATTTCATGCATCGTATTTATATTATAAGAGTTATAATATATAGTATGCATGATAGGATTATATTATAAGAGTTATAATATAATGAATGCATGATTTAATTTATTTAATATAAGTGTTATATTTTTAAATTAAAAGCGTGCTCATGCATTTAATTCATGTGATGAATGTATGTTATAGTATAGTATTATTCATGTGATGAATGATCAAGCACTATAACATAGAAATGTATGTAACCTAAGTTAATTATTAGTTTTAAAATGTTTAGAACTTGAATAATTAGACTTAGGTTTTCTAGTTCTAATAAGATTAGAATTAGGAAATCAAATATGACCTTTGAATGGAGACTGATAAGTAACTCTGTCTAAGGAAGGTTTTCGTCTAAAAGGTGGGGTATTTAAATTGATGCTTGCATGAACACCGCTACACTGAAACCGGCACGGGAGTGAATTCGGTCAGAAGATTCTTAGGTTATATTCTGAGTGAGTCTTAGTTAATTAAGAGTTAATTAATTTACTCACATAAACCTAAGTTAATAATGTGATTATAAACTTAGGCTAACCCAATATAAGAGTTATATTGGTAGACTTAGGTAAATTTTAGCCGGTTTATCTAGGTCAATCCCGATTATTTTAAAGTTCTGAGTGGGAGGAAATAAAATGTATGAGATACATTTAATTTTCCATCCACAAATCTCCGTTAAGTTCGCACCGTGAGACCCATGCTCGGCCTCGTGGCGCAAATGGGAGCGTCCCCCTACGGGTGGCATTTGTATGGGTCAATATCAACGTGAATGGAGAGAGTACTTATAGTGAGTGGGAGCGGAACTTGTGAAAACGGGACCCACGGTCTCTTCTTTCGATTCAAACCGTGAGACGCCTATGATCTGCCTGCTAGTTTTGCCTGGACCAGACAATCCCTTCGGAGGGCCTGATCATGGGAGTCGGAACACCGTGAATTCCCAAAAGGGATACGATTTCCTTGTTGGTTTTCCTTCTTAGTCCTCCCTTCACGGCTATTGTTTGGACGGATACTTGGAAATTTAAAGATTGAGGGTGACACTCACGGGATTCATTAAGAGTTAATGGATTTCGTAGAAAAATGGTAACTGGATGCCTAATGGAATAAGAGTTATTCTGGTATTAGGGTCTGGTCGAGAGAGTCTCGTCCTAGAGGAGGAGTGGGTTTGTCTACCCTACGGTGGTGGTCATTCTAAACCTCTAGGGTATCATTGTAAATTTTGAATGACCTAGGGATCATAGGATAAAAATTTGCTAAAACCCATTGGTTTTTTAAAAAGTTTTTGCGAGACTAATACAAAGTTTTTCATTTTATTTCAACAACAAAATGTCAAACGCTTTTAACGCTCCTTTAGCTTTCGTTAAGTTAGTCGGCAATAGTATTTCGTGGAAAAATAATATAGACACGATTTTGGTAAATGACGACCAAGAGTTCGAGCTCACTGAGGAGGGTCCTCAAGTGCACGGTTCAACAGTCCTATTCAACGATCTACAAACCTTCCAGTCCTTGGTGCAAACCAGGGGACAGGAAGCTGAGGCATGTGTTGCCTTAAGACCTTTTCACAGGGGTTCGACCTCTGGGATAAAGTTTGTAGACTCTTCAGGCACTAAGGGCAACAAGGAGAAGTTGAAGGAAGTTAAGGTTGACCGCGCTGCCGCCCTAAAAGGAAAAGAAATGAAGGATGTTGCCAGAAAGTATTCCTACTGCAACAGGGACGGACACCTGAAAAGGAGTTGTCCCAAATTCCTTGATGAAAAGAAGATGACGGGTAAATGTTATTTACTTGTCACAGAAAATTGTTTAGTGGAGAGTAATGACTCTGCTTGGATATTGGATTCAGGCGCCACTAACCACGTTTGCTCTTCTTTTCAAGGATTAAGTTCCTGACGGCAGCTGCAAGGGGGTGGGATAACACTCAGGGTTGGATCCGGAGAAGTTGTCTCGGCTGCAGCAATAAGCACGGTGAAGCTGTTCTTTAGCGAGAAGTACTTATTATTGGATAATATGTACATAGTTCCTGGGTTTACGAGAAACCTAGTTTCTATTTCCTGCCTATTAGAACAAAATATTTCTGTTTCTTTCAAGAGTAATAAAGCGTTTATTTCTCGAAATTGAAATTTGATTTGTTCTGCTTCGCTTGAGAGCAATTTATATGTTTTGAACCCTAATTCGGTCAAAAGTGTTTTGAACACCGAATTGTTTAAAAAGCAAATTGAAACGCATGAACTAAGAGATTAAAAGTTTCTCCAAAAGAAAGTGCCCATCTTTGGCATCTACGGTTAGGCCACATTAATCTCAATAGGATTGAGAGACTAGTGAAGAGTGGACTTCTAAGCGAGTTGGAAGAAAACTCTTTACCGGTATGTGAGTCATGCCTTGAAGGCAAAATGACCAAACGTCCTTTTAGTGGAAAAGGATATAGAGCCAAGGAGCCCATTGAGCTTATACATTCTGACCTCTGTGGTCCGATGAATGTTAAAGCACGAGGAGGTTACGAATACTTCGTATCTTTCATAGATGACTATTCGAGGCATGGGTACATTTACCTAATGCATAGGAAGTCTGAAACACTTGAAAAGTTCAAGGAGTTCAAGACTGAGGTTGAGAACCTGTTAGGTAAATCGATTAAAACACTTCGATCGGATTAAGGTGGAGAGTATATGGACACTGAATTCCAGGACTATATGATAAAACATGGAATTACGTCCCAACTCTCAGCACCTGGTATGCCACAACAGAATGGTGTATCGGAGAGGAGAAATAGAACCTTGTTGGACATGGTTCGGTCGATGATGAGCTATGCTCGTCTCCCTGATTCTTTTTGGGGTTACGCAGTGGAGACTGCGGTTTACATTTTGAACATAGTTCCGTCGAAAAGTGTTTGTGAAACACCTTTCGAACTTTGGCATGGTTGTAAAACCAGTTTACGTCATTTCAAAATTTGGGGATGTCCGACCCATGTGTTGGTGTCAAACCCGAAGAAGTTGGAACCCCGTTCAAAGTTGTGCCTCTTTGTAGGTTACCCAAAAGAGACTAGAGGTGGTTACTTTTACGATCCTAAGGATAATAGGGTGCTTATGTCAACAAACGTCGGTTTCCTTGAGGAAGACCACATCAGGGATCACTTACCAAGGAGTAAGATTGTGTTGAATGAATTGGACAGTTCATCAGCAAGAGTTGCTGATGGTGCTAGTACGTCAACAAGTGTTGTTGATCCTAGCTCGTCTAGTCAAGTCCGTTCCCAAGAGTTGGGAATGCCTCGACATAGTGGGAGGGTTGTGAGACAGCCTGAACGTTACATGGGTTTAGCTGAAACCCAGGTCGTAACTATTGATGATGACTGTGAGGATCCATTGATCTATGATCAGGAAATGGCAGACGTTGACAAAGACGAATGGATTAAAGCCATGGACTAGGAAATGGAGTCGATGTACTTCAATTCCGTATGGGAGCTTGTGGACCAACCGGATGGGGTAAAACCTATTGATTGCAAGTGGATCTACAAGCGCAAACGTGGCGTAGATGGGAAGGTGCAGACTTTCAAAGCTCGACTAGTGGCAAAGGGTTTTACCCAGGTGGAAGGGGTTGACTATGAGGAAACCTTTTCACCGTTGCCATGGTAAAGTCGATTAGAATCCTTCTGGCCATTGCCGCATATTATGACTATGAGGTATGGCAGATGGATGTCAAGATCGCCTTTCTGAATGGCAACCTTGACGAGACCATCTACATGGACCAGCCCAAGGGGTTCATTGCCCAAGGCCAAGAGAAAAGAGTTTGCCGGCTTAAAAGGTCTATTTATGGACTGAAACAAGCCTCGAGGTCTTGGAATATAAGGTTTGATGAGGCGATCAAATCTTATGGCTTTGATCAAAATGTTAACGAGCCTTGTGTTTACAAGAAAATCGTTAACAGTACTGTCACATTTCTTATATTGTATGTGGATGATATTCTTCTCATGGGAATGAGGTAGAATTTCTTACTAACATTAAGGAATGGTTGGCTTCGCAATTCCAAATGAAATATTTGACAGAGGCACAGTATGTTCTAGGTATCCAGATTGTCCGGAACCGGAAGAACAGAACATTAACCATGTCTCAAGCGTCTTATATTGACAAGATGTTGTCTAAATATAAGATGCAGAACTCCAAGAAGGGATTGCTGCCGTTCAGGCATGGGATTCACCATTCTAAGGATCAATGTCCTAAGACGCCTCAAGAGGTTGAGGATATGAGACGAATCCCCAATGCTTCAGCTGTAGGGAGCCTGATGTATGCCATGCTGTGTACTAGGCCCGACATCTGTTATGCGGTTGGGATTGTCGATGAGGTATCAATCCAATCCAGATTAGATCCTTTGGATAGCCGTAAAGGCAATCCTCAAGTATCTTAGGAGAACGAGGCACTACAGCCTTGTGTATGGAAGTGGGGATTTGATCCTTACGGGATACACAGATTCTGACTTTCAGATCGATAAAGATGTTAGGAAATCCACTTCGGGGTCAACCTTCATTCGAATGGAGGAGGCGAGTGTGGCGAAGCATCAGCGAGGATGCATCGATTCCATGATGGAAGCCGAGTATGTTGCGGCTTGTGAAGCTGCAAAGGAAGCTGTTTGGCTCAGGAAGTTCATGAAAGATTTGGAAGTTGTTCCTAACATGAACTTGCCGATCACACTATTCTGTGACAACAGTGGTGCAGTAGCCAACTCACGTGAGCCTCGGAGCCATAAGAGAGGCAAACACATTGAGCGCAAGTATCATCTGATACGGGAGATTGTGCACCGCGGAGATGTGACGGTCACGCAGATAGCGTCGGAGCACAACGTAGCTGATCCATTTACAAAGCCCCTCACGGCTAAGGTGTTTGAGGGTCACCTAGAGAGTCTAGGTCTTCGAGTGCTTCCTGACTAGGGCAAGTGGGAGTATTGTAAAGCGGTATTCAATGACCTAGTTTATTGTATTACTTTACTGTACATTTGAGAAATGTATCATGTACTTCACTAGCTTACTCCAAGTGGGAGTTTGTTGGGATGTGTGTCCTCATCTCGTGTAGTTTGTTATATTCCAAGTTGTAAATGAATAAGAGTTATTTATTTCAACATTGTGTAATAAATAAGAGTTATTTATTTAAACTTTGTGTCTCGCATTTTTCATAAACTTAATCCAATAAACTAAGCTCCAGGGTCATTGCACTATGAGAGAACTAAGAACTTGAGCGGTGTGTAGTGGACACGGGGAGGATCACGTTCGAGTTAATGACCGACGGTCTCATGATATATGGATAGGGTTGGAGACCTAATCTCGGATACATCTGGATGGATGCGACCGTTTTGTATTAGATACAAACGAGGTGATCTCGACTTCGTTCATGTGGTTGACATGCGAGTGGGGGCATCTGTGCAATGAGATTGTACGAGGCGGACCCGTGAATTATTAGACTTTATCGATGTAACACCGCTAATGAGTATAGAGCTAATAATTTCGTAGATGACCATTAGTGACTCGACCTTTATCCACGAGCGTGTTACGGACTCACATGCTGCGAAGTCCGTCCTTTGACTAATGCGGGTGAGGGTGACCACTATTGCTCGCCCAATATGCCTATCTTCTCAGGGGCAGGACCACGTGGTGAGCTGGAAACTTGACTACGCAAGAAGGAATTCACTTGTTCCCGACTTAAGGAAACTAGAGGGGTTGTTCTCTTAAGTCTTTGTCTCGGGGCTTGAATAACTTGGGCCCACTCTCTCATTGGGTGAGAGAGTTGTTGTTTATGGTTGGACCATGCAACATAGTTGTTCATTAGAGGAGCAGTGGGACATAAGGATCAAGAGGTAGACACAGGGGTAAAGCGGTAATTTAACCCAACTATGACTACGAACAACCTGTGAATGGTCGACTCATGGGTATTGGTTATATCGATGGATACAACTTGTCCTACAGTGATGAGAGTGCAGCTATGGGCTTTAGTGGAGTGTTACCATAGCTAATGAATGTTGAATAACCGGGTCAAAGAGTTTGTGAGTTAGTCTCGGATCATTGGAGCTCGTCACGTGTAGGTCCATTAGGTCCCTCGGTTGGCTCAAATTGGACAAATTGAGGGTTTCTGATTTGGTGTGAATTTGAAGTGTTCAAATTCATTATTTGTATTTATGTCATTTATATGAGATATAAATGACATAATATATAGTTTGATGTGAATGAGATTCATAATAAACTATAGTATAGCCTAATTGATTAATTAGTGCTAATTGGAGAAATTGAATTGAGAGAAATTAAATTGAATGTGATTCAATTTATAATTCCACATTTATACAAATGAGATTTGTATAATAAGGTATGAGATACCTTATATTATATAATATGCAAATATGATTTGTATATTATATAGTTGTGGTAAAATGGTGAATTGGTGGAGATTTTAACTCCACCACACACCATTATAAAACGATGCATTCAAAGGCATCTCATGACACTTCTTGCCATTTTTTGGATTTCCACCCAAAGAGAGCAAGGGATTCTCTCTCAAATCCTCTCTCAATTCTCCAAAATTCTCTCCTCACCCAAAACCAAAGGGAGTCCCACTCATTCTCCCTCAACCTCCCGAGAACAACCGAGAAGACCCTTTGGAGGTGTCTCCTTGTTCGGATCGTGGTTCGTGTTCGAGGAGAACGTTGGATCGAGAGAGATCGTGACCGGAGGAGAAGATGATTGAAGAAGTGTTCTTCAACAAGTAAGTACTTTTTTTTTCCTTACTGTTTTCTTCTCCCATTTGCATGTTTAGCCTAGGATCTATGAGATAGATTCAATTTTAAGACACTTTTTACACAACGGATCAACGACGTTTCACAACGTCTTCCGCTGCGGGAATTCAAAATCCCTTCATGAAGCTATCTGCGTGACTGTCACGTCTCTGCGATGCACAATCTCTCATATCATATGATACTTGCGCTCAATATGCTTGCCCCTCTTATGACTCCGAGGTTCTCTCGAATTGGCTATTGCACCACTGCTTTCACAAAACAACGTCATTGACAAGTTCATATTGAAGGGAATGGATTTCCCGCAACGGAAGACGTTGTGAAACATTGTTGATTCGTTGTGTTTCTACTTTCTTAAAATAGAAGATATCAAAATACATTCTAGGCTAAACATTCAAAATCAGAAGGGAAACAACAAGTATAAGGAATACAGGCGAAATATGTTGAAACGAGAAGGAAAAACAGAAGTATAAGGAATACTAACCTCTTGAAGAACCTTTCTTCGGAATCCTCCTCGATCACGATCTCTCTTGATCCAACAGATTCACGATCTTGATCCTTGAACCGAACCTCGGACCGAATAGTAAGACACTTCTAAAGGTTCTTCTCGGTTGTTCTCGAGACATAAAGGGAGAGTAGTGGATCTCTCTTTGAATTGAGTTTGAAGAGAAAGTATGGAATTGAGAGAGAGAGCTTGAGAAAGTTTTTCTTTCTCTTTGGATGCGAATTCCAAAAATGAGAGTAAAAGCATGTGAGATGCCTTTGAATGCACCTATATATAATGGTGTGTGGTGCAGTTAAAACCTCCACCAATTCACCATTTTATCACAATAATATGATATGCAAATCATATTTGCATATCACATAATATAAGGTATCTCATACCTTATTATACAAATCACATTTGCATAATTGTGGAATTTTCAATTGAATCATATTCAATTTAATTTCTCTCAATTCAATTTCTTCAAATTAGCACTAATTAATCAATTAGGTTATACTGTAGTTTATTATGAACCTCACTCACATTAAACTATATATTATGTAAACTATATCATATATAAATGACATAAATACCCTTTTAATGAATTTGAACACTTCAACTCCAAACTGTAAACCCTAATTTTGTTCAATTTGAGCCAACCGAGGGACTTAATGGACCTACAAATGTTGAGCTCCAATGATGCGAAATTAACCGATCAAACTCTTTGACCCAATTAATCAACATTTATTAACTACGGTAACACTCTACTAAAGCCCGTAGCTGCACTCTGCTCACTGTGCGACAAGTTGTGTCCATCGATATAACCAATGCCCGTGAGTCGACCCTTTACAGGTTGTTCGTAGTCACAGTTGGGTCAAATTACCATTTTACCCCTGTGTCTACCTCTTGCTCCTTAAGCCCTGTTGCTCCTCTAACGAACAACTTTGTTGCATGGTCCAACCATAAACAACATTCCTCTCGGGCCAATGAGACGGTGGGACCCTGTTGTCCACGCCCTAGAGACAACACTTAAGGGAACAACCCCTTTAGTTTTCCTAGTTCGGGAACGAGCGAATTCCGTCTTGCGTAGTTAAGTTCCGAGCTCCCCATGTTCTCCTGTCCCCAAGAAGATAGGCATATTGGGCGTACTCTCGCCACTCACACCCGTACTAGTCAAAGGACATAACCCCGTAGACAGGAGTCCGTAACACACTTAGGATTAAAGACGAATCACTAATGGTTATCTATGAAGTTATTAGTCCTATACTGTTAACGGTGTTACATCAGTAGGTCTAATAATTCACAGTTCGGTCTTGTACAATCTCATTGCACAGGATGCCTCCACTCGCATGTCAACCACATGAACGAGTTGGATCACCTCGTTTGTATCTAATACAAAGTGGGCCACATCCATAACGTATCCAGGATTAGGTCTCCAACCCTATCCATATATTCAAGACCGTTCGGGTCATTAACTCGAACGTGATCCTACCTGTGTGTCCACTACACACTGTTCAAGTTATAGTTCCCACATAATTCAATGATCCTAGGGCTTAGTTTATTGGACAAAGTTTGTAAATATGCGAGACACAAAGTTATGATAGAAATAACTCTTCAATTGGTAATATTATAAACAAATACGAGATTAGGACATACATCCCAACAATATTATGTCTATCATATGTCATATAAATGACATAAATACCCTTTTAATGAATTTGAACACTTCAAATCCACACCAATCTGTAAACCCTGAATTTATCAAGTTTGAGCCAACCGAGGGACCTAATGGACCTACAGATGACGAGCTCCAATGATCCGAGACTAACCTGTTGTTTCGTAAAATTATATTAATGCAATACTGCAGTGTACGAGTCAAGTTTTAGTATAGTGATTTGAGAGTCCAAGTATCGTCCTCGGGAATGGGTTTCTAGATTAATTAATTACTAAGATACTAATTCTCAATTTTAGCTAAAGAAACATAACATGGATAGGGGATTGAAAGTAAAAACTAACAACAGACTAACATGTGGAGACACAAATTGATAGATTTGAGGAAAGTGATTATACAAGTTAATGACTCAATTAACACATGCAATGAACCAATGAGATGAACTTATAAACAAGAAGTAAAATACTCAAGAAAACCTCTCGATTCTGAGTGAGCCTCGCACATGCAATAAACTACATAGTCTCCATATGAACCTACGACATGCACGACATGAAGCAACTTCTTTTTGTGTTTTCCTTAGACTTCTAGGTCATTCTCATGCTAGACTCCTAAAGGTTTTGACAACTTTGCTCTAATTCAAGTTTTATCTCTCGAGTCCACTTAAACCAACAGAATTAAGAGTTAAAGAATGAATTGCCAAAAATAAGAACAAAACATGCTTCAATACATAACAATTTAGTCTTAACAAGTAAATCAAATCCTAACTACAATGTCTAGCTACTCTAAATCACATGAAAACCAAGCTAAACAAGTAAAAAACGTCTTAAACGGAGTTACAATCTGAAAGAAAAGGAAATTAAACTTATGTGTTGATGCCGGTCCTTCATCTTCGAGCTCCCGTCTTCGATCTCGAACCTTCACGAATGCTTTAGCTCCTAAAAACGCTCTTTTCTCTCTTCTTAGAAAGTGTATTTCGAAAATAGGGCAAAAATCTAGAAAATTCGGCTCCCCTGTAATGAAAACATAAGGTTCTATTTATAGGCTTAATCGGTGCAGAGTTGCAACGCTAGCGACAGCGTTGCATTGCTGTACCCTAGGCGGCTGATATATATAGAATGTCTCGATGGCGTTGCAACGCTGAGGGCAGCATTGCAACGCCGAGGGCAGTGTTGCAACGCCACTACCCTAACGCGCGCGCCTCTTATCGAAGTGGCGTTGCGACGCTGCAAGGCGGCGTTGCAACGCCCGTTGTGCGGTCCTTCATGTGCGCCTTGCTATCGAGATAGCGTTGCGACGCTGCAAAGTAGTGTTGCAATGCTATCGGCAGTGTTCGTCCATGCTTCAAGGCTGCACGTTCGACATTCCAACGCTCTGCATGGCGTTGCAACGCCATCACCTCGGGTCTTCAAGCTTTGTTTGGTCCTTTCACTTCCACTTGATGTTATTTTAAGCTCCAAATAGCCTCGTTTCAATCCCAAGTGATCCAAAATGTCTCCAATCGTCTTGTTTGTGCTCTTAACCTGAAATTGAGTAATTTAAACACATCAAAGTCCTAAAATTATCATAAAACCAACAATTATTAAGCTTAAGGATAACACATTTTGTGTGCTATCAAACACCCCCAAACTTAAACTTATTCTAGTCCCTAGTAAAAACAACATTAAACATTAGATTGTTCTTATACATGCATTTGATTCAAGCCTCAAAGATTTAAGAGGAATTCTAGTAATCACAGGAAGCATTCAAACATAACACTTCAACAAGCAATCTAAAACTTTTCCTAAGTGTTCCTACGTGTGTGTGTGATTAGCCTATGTTCCCTTCATTTTTACTAAGCCCGGATCAACTTTATTAGGCTCTGCATTCAACTTCCCCCTACACTGGTCATAATTACTAATCCTTGAGTCTCCCCACATTCAAGAATTAAATAACTCTACTCAGCACTTAATCACTTTTTTATAATTTTTTTCTATTTTCTTCTTTTTTTTTTTGCGCAAGGACATTAGCTTTCACACATCCACTACAGGGACCCTTACCCAGAGCACTCGCTCAATGAGTGGCCTAACTGATCACAGTGAAGGTAGCTCTTTTTGTCCTCACAATTTTTTTTCTTCTTAAACAAACAAACAACCAAAACAAAAACTCTTTCACATAATGCACATATTACACAGATCATGCACTTCATATTGTCATTCACCCTATCCTGCAGTTTAACTCTCAAATCAGTTCTCAGACCTATCGAGGTGACATCAAACTTCTAAACTTAATAACTTTGTTCTAAGCATTTCAAGACTACAGGAACACCGACTCTATACATAATGGTGCAGGAAAAACTCAAGAAAATTTTTAAATTAACTCAAATTCATATCATGCTCTCAAGTTTCAGCAGAATCACAAAAATTTCCAATTAATTATCATCCTAGGCTATCATAATCATACTTATGCAAAGATCAATCAGTAATTCAGCACATACTTAGGGCAGTTACAACAAATAAACATCCCAACCCCAAACTTAAACTAAACATTGTCCCCAATGTTTGCTGAAATAAGCACAAATTAAGTAGAAGGGTAAGAGTGAACAATACTGTCCTGGGTGATGGAGATCTTTTTGAGTTCCTTAGATAGCAAAAACATGTGTGTTGGGGTTCCTCAGAACGGGAGCATGGATTTCAATGAAGGATGACATCATCACAACCTACAAAGAAAAACAAACAAACTAGTAATTAAACTAAGAACTGAAAAACAACTAGAACAAACTAAAGACAGAAAACAACAAAAATGTAAAGTTTGGGTTGCCTCCCAAGAAGCGCTTTGTTTAACGTCTTTAGCTAGACTGTACTCCCTCAAGGTGTTTCTTTCCTTGCTTGCAGTGCCTAGAGCGATGTGTTCATTTGGCCAATCTGGGTCTCTATATTCTTTATTGCAGCTCCATGACTACTCACTATACTAGATAGACTGGTGACTGCATTCTCCAGCTGGTTGGACCGACTTCTCGATTCGGCTATGAAGGAGTACAATGTCTCTTCCAGAGATGGTTTCCTCTCTGATGTAGAAGCATACCCTGTAGGAGGATTCAACATATTCTTATTGTTAGCGTAAGAGAAGTTTTCATGATACCTCAAACCTGGATTGTAATGTGTTGAGAGGTTATTCTGAGTCTAGCTTCCTCCATAGTTGTTGCTTCTGTTGTTCAAGTAGTGTAATTGCTCCATAGTGGATTCTCCATTGGGCAGGGAGCATTGAGAGGGCATCCCTGTTTGTGGTCATCCTGCAAAATTACTCAGAGCATGAGTGAGAGATGTCATATGAGATCTAAGGGAGGTTACCTCATCCAATTGATATAATCCAGCTACTGGCTTAGATCTGTCATTGTCTGTAGGCCACTGGTAGCTGGTAGTTGAAACTTTCTCGAGGAGGGCACGTGCTTCTGGCACAGTCTTCGCCATGAAAGCCCCTCAAGAAGTGGCATCCAGAATGGTCCTGGTCTTACCTTCCAGTCCATTATAAAACAGTTGTACCTGGAGCCAATCTGGGTAGCCATGATGTGGGCACCTCCTGAGCATGTCCTTGTACCGTTCCCATTCCTCAAATAGTTGTTGTCCCTCCTGCTGCCTGAATGTTCCTATCTCTGTCCTTAACTTTGTAGCTTTCACAGGTGGAAAGAATTTAGTCATGAAGGCTTGGGCCAACTCCTCCCAAGAAGTGATACTGCCTGAGGGAAGGGACCCTAGCCATTCTTTGGCTCTACCCTGCAAATAGAAAGGAAAGAGACGTAAGTGAATATTATCAGCAGAGATACCATTTATTTTAAATGTACCACAAATTTCTAAGAAATTTTGCAGGTGTGAGTTTGGATCTTCTGTGACTAATCCTCTGAAACCACCTTCCCTAACCATCTGTATAAGCCTTGTCTTAAGTTCAAAATTATTAGCATTTATAGGGGGCATGGACTATTCCAGCCTGCGCAGAATTAAAACACAGGTTGGAAATACTCCCTGATGGGTTTAGGGTTATTGATGAGTTCTTGATCAGCCATAGTCTGAGGTTCTGCTCTTCCTTCCCTTAGGAGTCTCCTACAGGTTCTCTCGATCTCACGATCAAAAGGTGCAAGTCTGCAGCTCTCCCCTTGGGCATACACCTGGAGGTACAAAAAGAAAGGAATTAGACAAAAACACAAAAAAAAAAAACTAGAAAATAGAACATAAATGAAAGAAAAATACAATAATGAAGACATGAAACATAAAACTTGGGTTGCCTCCCAAGAAGCGCTTTCTTTAACGTCTTTAGCTAGACGGTGACTTATCAGGGCACATAAAGCTGCTCATATTTCTTTGGGCTCTTGTTGCTCGAATCGATATAGCCTTTTAAGTCTAAAAAGCTATCCTGTTTCTCCTGGGCACCAGACAGAAAATTATTTTTGGTATTTTTGTTTATCAAAATAAAAGAACAAAAATCAAAACAAGACTCTTGAGTGTAAGACAATGGGCTGTGAAGATTAAAGGGATTTTCTGGAGACAAAAGGGGGAAGGACTTCTCAGCCTCGACCTCTATCACCTTAATCTCCCGGGTGAAAATGATTGTATCACCAATGTCTACCTCACTACCCTTACTATGGTGTGTCTCAGTCTCCCCCCAAACTCTCCTCACTAACGTATGAACAAGTTCTCCTAGGTGCACCTCCTGAGTGGTAAGGATAGGAAATTGTTCCTGTAAAGCCTTAAGGGAAATTACTAGCTGATTAAGATACTGAGCTCTATCCTGTACTACTTCCCAAAGTCCTACCACCTCAGCTTCTAACCTATCCAACCTTTCTAATTCACTTTGAACCAAATTTTTAATTTTCAATTCTAAGGTATACTCCATTAATTGGTCCACAAGAGAAGATTTTTCATTAGGTTGGTCAAGGTACGAAAAATTATGGTTCCAAGTGCCTAAATAACTACCCTCATGTGAATTTTCATAAATGTCAGGTACAAAATGGTAAAAATTAGACACATTGTATTAAGAGAAATCATGATACACATACCTAGGGTCCTGGGAGGGGCAATAAAAAGATTGAGAAAAATCATGCAAAGTCATACTTGAAAAATTAATAATTCAGATCAAGACTTTTACACAATAGCAACATAAGCAAAAACAGGGGATAAAAACACAAAAACAACACACAAAACTAAAATAAATCAAATAAAGAAACAAACAAACACACAATAAAACAAATAAGGAAAGACACACAAAAAACTTTAGTCTAAAATTTCAAATTTTCTCCTAATATTAATTAATCTAAATAATCGCCATTCCCCGGCAACGACGCCAAAAACTTGTTTCGTAAAATTTTATTAATGCAATACGGCAGTGTACGAGTCAAGTTTTAGTATAGTGATTTGAGAGTCCAAGTATCGTCCTTGGGAATGGGTTTCTAGATTAATTAATTACTAAGATACTAATTCTCAATTTTAGCTAAAGAAACATAACATGGATAGGTGATTGAAAGTAAAAACTAACAACAGACTAACATGTGGAGACACGAATTGATAGATTTGAGGAAAGTGATTATACAAGTTAATGACTCAATTAACACATGCAATGAACCAATGAGATGAACTTATAAACAAGAAGTAAAATACTCAAGAAAACCTCTCGATTCTGAGTGAGCCTCGCACATGCAATAAACTCCATAGTCTCCATATGAACCTACGACATGCACGACATTAAGCAACTTCTTTATGTGTTTCCCTTAGACTTCTAGGTCATTCTCATGCTAGACTCCTAAAGGTTTTGACAACTTTGCTCTAATTCAAGTTTTATCTCTCGAGTCCACTTAAACCAACAGAATTAAGAGTTAAAGAACGAATTGCAAAAAATAAGAACAAAACATGCTTCAATACATAACAATTTAGTCTTAACAAGTAAATCAAATCCTAACTACAATGTCTAGCTACTCTAAATCACATGAAAACCAAGTTAAACAAGTAGAAAACGTCTCAAATAGACTTACAATCTGAAAGAAAAGGAAATTAAACTTATGTGTCGATGCCGGTCCTTCGTCTCCGAGCTCCCGTCTTCGATCTCGAACCTCCATGAATGCTTTTGCTCCCCAAAACACTATTTTATCTCTTCTTACAAAGTGTATTTCGAAAATAGGGCAAAAATCTAGCAAATTCGGCTCCCCTGTAATGAAAATATAAGGTTCTATTTATAGGCTTAATCGGTGCAGCGTTGCAACGCTAGGGACAACGTCGCAACGCTGTACCCTAGGCGACTGGCATATATGGAATGTCTCGATGGCGTTACAACGCTGAGGGCAGCATTGCAACCCTGTTACCCTAACGCGCGCGCCTCTTATCGAAGTGGCGTTGCGACGACGCGCAATGCTGACGTAACGCGCGCCAGCAGCGATCCTTCATGTGCGCCTTCCTATCGAGATAACGTTGCGACGCTATCGACAGTGTTCGTCCATGCTTTAACGCTAACGTTCGACGTTGCAACGCTCTGCATGGCGTTGCAATGCCATCACCTCGGGTCTTCAAGCTTGGTTTGGTCCTTTCACTTCCACTTGATGTTATTTTAAGCTCCAAATAGCCTCGTTTCGATCTCGAGTGATCCGAAATGTCTCCAATCGTCTTGTTTGTGCTCTTAACCTGAAATTGAGTAATTTAAACACATCAAAGCCCTGAAATTATCATAAAACCAACAATTATTAAGTCTAAGGATAACACATTTTATGTGCTATCACCTGTCAAACTCTTTGACCCGGTTATTCAACATTCATTAGGTACAGTAACACTCCACTAAAGCCCGTAGCTGCACTCCCATCCCTGTAGAACAAGTTGTGTCCATCGATATAACCAATGCCCGTGAGTCGACCCTCACAGGTTGTTCGTAGAAAATGTTGGGTCAAATTACCATTTTACCCCTGTGTCTACCTCTTGCTCCTTAAGTCCCACTGCTCCTCTAATGAACAACAACGTTGCATGGTCCAACCATAAACAACATCCCTCTTGGGCCAGTGAGAGGGTGGGTGCCCGTTGTCCAAGCCCTGGAGACAACACTTAAGGGATCAATCGTTTTAGTTTTCCTGAGTCGAGAACGAGTGAATTCCATCTTGCGTAGTCAAGTTCCCAACTCCCCACGTGGTCTTGTCCCTGGGAAGATAGACATGTTGGGTGAGTAACTTTGACCACCCTCACCCGTACTAGTCAAAGGACAGACCCACACAAATATAAGTCCGTAACACGCTCAGGATTAAAGTCGAGTCACTATTGGTCATCTACGAAGTTATTAGCCCTATACTGTTAACGGTGTTACATCAATAAGTCTAATAATTCACGGTTCGGTCTTGTACAATCTCATTGCACAGGATGCCCCCACTCGCATGTCAACCACATGAACGAGTTGGATCACCTCGTTTGTATCTAATACAAAGCAGATCACATCCACACCGTATCCAGGATTAGGTCTCCAACCCTATCCGTATACTGTAGGCCGTTCGGATCATTAACTCGAACGTGATCCTCCCTGTGTGTGTCCACTACACACGGTTCAAGTTCTAGTTCTCTCATAATTTAATAAACCCTGAGCTTAGTTTATTGGATTAAGTTTGTACATATGCGAGACACAAAGTGATGAAAAAATAACTCTTATTTATTTCAATATTACAAACATATATGAGATTAGGACATACATCCCAACAAACTCCCACTTGGACTAAGCTAGTGGAGTACAAAATACATTTCTCAAATGTACAATAAAATACAATAAACTAGGGCATTGAATACCCTTTACAATACGCCAACTTGCCCTAGTAAGGAAGCACTCGAAGTCCTAGACTCTCTAGGTGACCCTCAAACCTCTTAGCCTTGAGGGCCTTTGTAAATGGATAAGCAACGTTGTGCTCCGACGCTATCTATATGACTAACAAGACTCCGCGGTGCACAACCTCTCGTATCAGGTGATACTTCCGCTCAATATGCTTGTCGCTCTTATGACTCTGAGGTTTTCTCGAGTTGGCTACTGCACCACTGTTGTCATAAAACAGGGTAATCGACATGTTCATATTTGGAACAACTTCCCAATCTATCACGAACTTCCTAAGCCAAACAGGTTCCTTTGTAGCTTCACAAGCCGCAACATACTCGACTTCCATCATGGAATCAACAATGCATCCCTGCTTCATGCTTCGGCACACTACAACTCCTCCATTCAGAATGAAGGCTGACCCCGAAGTGGATTTCCTAGAATTCTTATCGGTCTTAAAGTCAGAGTCTGTGTATCATGTAAGGATCAAATCCTAAATCCCCACTCCCATATACAAGGCTGTAGTTCCTCGTTCTCCTAAGATACTTGAGGATTGCCTTTACGGCTGCCCAGTGATCTAATCTTGGATTGGATTGATACCAACTGACAATCCCAACTGCATAACAGATGTCGGGCCTAGTACACAACATAACATACATCAGGCTCCCTACAGCTGAAGCATAGGTGATTCGTCTCATATCCTCAACTTCTTAAGGCGTCTTAGGACATTGATCCTTAGACAGGTGAACCCCATGCCTGAACGACAACAAGCCTTTCTTGGAGTTCTGCATCTTATATCTAGACAACATCTTGTCAATATAAGATGCCTGAGACATGGCTAGTGTTCTATTCTTCAGGTTCTGGACTATCTGGATACCTAGAACATACTGGGCCTCTCCTAAATCTTTCATTTGGAATTGCAAAGCCAACCATTTTTTAATGTCAGTAAGAAATCCTACCTCATTCCCAATGAGAAGGATATCATCCATATACAATATCAGAAATGCGACAGTACAGTTGACGATTTTCTTGTAGACACAAGGCTCGTCAACATTGTGATCAAAGCCATAAGATTTGATCGCCTCATCAAACCTTATATTCCTAGACCTCGAGGCATGTTTCAGTTCATAAATAGACCTATAAAGCCAACAAACCTTTTGCTCTTGGCCTTCGGCAATAAACCCTTTGGGCTGATCCATGCAGATGGTTTCATCAAGATTTTCATTCAGAAAGGCTTTCTTGACATCCATCTGCCATACCTCATAGTCATAATATGCGGTAATGGCCAGAAGGATCCTAATCGACTTTACCATGGCAACGGAGAAAAGGTTTCCTTATAGTGAATCTCTTCAACCTGGGTAAACCCTTTTGCCACTAGTCGGGCATTGAAGGTCTGCACCTTCCCATCTACGCCACGTTTACGCTTGTAGATCCACTTGCAACCAATAGGTTTAACCCCATCCGGTTGGTCCACAAGCTCCCAGACAGAATTGAAGTACATCGACTCAATTTTATGGTCCATAACTTTAATCCATTCGTCTTTGTCAACGTCTGCCATTGCCTGATCATAGGTCAATCGATCCTCGCAGTCATCATTAGGGGTGACGACTTGGGTTTTAGCTAAACACATGTAACGTTCAGGCTGTCTCACAACCCTCCCACTACGTCGAGGAAATCTCAACTCTTGAGAATGGACTTGACTAGACAAGCTAGAATCAACAACACTTGTTGACGTACTAGCCCCATCAGCAACTATTGTTGATGTACTATCCATTTCATTTAACACAATCTTACTCCTTGGTGATATGATCTTCCTCAATGAAAGTATCATTTGTCGACACAAGCACCCTATTATCCTTAGGATCATAAAACAGACCACCCCTCGTCTCTTTTGGGTAACCTACAAAGAGGCACAACTTTAAACGGAGTACCAACTTCTTCGGGTTTGACACCAATACATGGGTCGGGTATCCCCAAATCCTGAAATGGTGTAAACTGCCTTTACGTTTATTCAAGAGTTCGAAAGGTGTTTCACAAACACTCTTCTACGGAACGTTGTTCAAAATATATACCACAGTCTCCATTGCGTAACCCCAAAAAGAATCAGGGAGACGAGCATAGCTCATCATCGACCGAACCATGTCCAATAGGGTTCTGTTTCTCCTCTCCGATACACCATTTTGCTGTGGCATACCAGGTGTTGAGAGTTGGGACGTAATTCCATGTTCTATCATATAGTCCTGGAATTCAGTGTCCATATACTCTCCACCTCAATCTGATCGAAGTGTTTTTATGGTTTTACCTAACAGGTTCTCAACCTCAGTCTTGTACTCCTTGAACTTTTCAAGAGTTTCAGACTTCCTATACATTAGGTAAATATACCCATACTGAAGGGAATCGAATCCCGCAGCGGAAGCAATTGTGAATCGCGCGTTCTTAATTTCATTACAACGATTACATTCAAGAACTAAAATAAATAGATTAAGCATAAAAACAGAATATGGACAACAAGAAATATACCTTTGAAGAACTTTTCTTCAAGTGCTCCTTTCTCCCACGATCACGATCTCAGCAACTAGAACACGAACGGATGAAGACACGACAACTGGATCTTCTCCGTTGTTCTCTTGGTGAGGGAGAAATGTGGGTTCCCTTTAGGTGAGATGAGATGTTGTGAGAGATTGGTTTATGTTTTGGAACTTTTCCAACAACACAATAAACGCTTAAAATTCCCTTTTTTTAGTTGCATCTCATGCAACCATATTGTTGCGTAAATTTTGCAATACCGCAAGTGTACGGGTCAAGTTTTAATATAGTGAATTTAAGTACGAGTATCGTGCACAGGATTGGGTATTTAATTCAATCAATTCCTATCAATAACACCACTCAATTTTATCTAGAAAATTAGATTTAAAGTAAGGTGAAAACACAAAATTAAAGAGTGAAAGTTAAGAACAATCAGGAGAGACGAATATCTTAGGGACTAGATTTCACCAATTAATTAACTATTTTATTGAGATCATGCTAATGGGTTATTGCACTGCTTTTATAAACAAAGAATCTAAGATAACAAATAACCTCTCTCGAGGCAAGTGAATCTCATGCAAGACATAGAATTAAACATCTCTATTCAACCTAAAAATCAAACATGGCACTAAGTTCAATTCTTATGGGTTTCTAATAACACTTCAATCATTCTCATGTCAAAGTAACTATCAGTCATGCAAAAGAGATCAGATCTAAAGTATCTTTCTCAAGAATAGATTCAAACCTAAGAACAAATAAATCGTGATAAAGAGTCTATAAGCATTAAGGATGTAATTGCATGAATAAAAGCATTACAATAAACCAAAGGCAGTCAATTCAACAAAAAATAACATAATTAAAAGGCTACATCTATCCCTAAGATAACAAGTTTAGCTACTCATGTCCACTATAGATCCTACTAAACTCAAATACAAAACCATAGTTCAACAATAAAAGTGAAAAGAACGAAGAAAGAACTGTCGTGGCGTGAACGACAACGATCCCGACACCTATCACGAACCCCGAGCTCCAAAAAGTCTTCTTCTTGAAATCTCCAAAAAATCCTCTTACAATCTCTCACAAATATGTTTAAACAATGGTGTCAAAATCTCTCCAAAAAGGCCTCCATCCAAGATGCATCTTTTCCTTTTTATATCAACAGCATGGCGTTGCAACGCTGGGCATGGCGTTGCAACGTCGTGCCCTAGCGAATAAATCATAAATGGAAAATATCAGACAGCGTTGCAACGCTGAGGGAAGCGTTGCAACGTGAAGGGAATGAAAATCCCACACAGCGGAAGACGATTGAATCGTCGAGGTATCATTATGCAACTTGTATTTATTAAAATCGTTCTAACTCTTAGACCTAGACTAAACACGCTTAAAGAAGAAGAAATTTACAGTAAGAAGAGATCTTACTTACTTGTTGTAGACAAACACAACAATTTCTTCCTCAGATCACGAACTCTTCGTGTTACTCGATCTCGACGGATTCTTCCCACAAAACGATCTCGAACACCACCAAGTGATCTTCTCGGTTGTTCTCTTTTGGAGAAGGAAAGTTGGTGGGAACTTGTTTGTGTTTTGGAGAGGGAGGAGAAATGAGAGAGTAGAGAGAATTCTCTTTTCTTCTCTTTGGTGAAAAACAAAAAAATGAGAAGAGAGCTTACCAAAACCTTCTTGCAAAGGGTTTAAATAGTGGAATGAGGGAGTTAATATCTCCACATTATTACCACTTTACCACAACCATAAGTTATGCAAATCTCATTTGCATAACCACATAATATAAGATATCTCATATCTCATATTGCAAATCTCATTTGCAATAATTGTGGATTAATTAAATTGAATCACATCCAATTTAATTTCACTCAATCAAATTTTCCAATTAGCCCTAATTCAACAATTAGACTAACCTATAGTTTATTATGAATCTCATTCACATTAAACTATATATTATATCATTCATATCTCATATAAATGACATAAATGCCCTTAAAGTGAAATTGAACACTTCAATTTCATGCCAAAACATTAACCCTTCTTTTAACCCAGGTGGAGCCAACCGAGGGACCTAATGGACCTACAATGACGGGCTCCAATGATCCGAGATTAACCTGTCAAACTCTTTGACCCAGTTAATCAACATTCATTAGCTATAATAACACTCCACTATAGCCTGTAGCTGCACTCCCGTCAGTGCAGAATATTACGTGTCCACTGATATAACCAATACCCATGAGTTGACCCTTCACAGGTTGTTCGTAGACACGGCTGGGTTAAAATACCGTTTTACCCCTGTGTCTACCTCTTGTTCCTTAAGTCCCCACTGCTCCTCTAATGAACAACATATTGTGATGGTCCAACCATACACAACACCATTCTCGGGCCAGTGAGAAGGTGGGCACCCGTTGTTCAAGCCCTGGAGACAGCACTTAAGGAACAACCCCTCTAGTTTCCCTAAAGGCGGGGGCGAGTGAATTCCATCTCAGTAGTTAAGTTCTCGGCTCCCTACTTGTTCTGTCCCACGAGAACATAGGCATATTGGGAGAGTAATCGTGACCACCCTCACCCGCATTACTAATGAAAAGGATGCGGACCCGCATGATGGAGTCCGTAACACGCGCTCAGATTCGGTCGAGTCACTAATGGTCATCTCACGAAATTATTAGTCCTCACTTGTCAGCGGTGTTACATCGAGGTCTAATAATTCACGGTCGATCTTATGCGATCTCATTGCACAGGATGCCCCCACTCGCATGTCAACCACATGAACGAGTCAGAAGCGGGCTGCATCCACAGTGTATCCAGGATTAGGTCTCCAACCCTATCCATATACTGTAGACCATTCAGGTCATTAACTCGAACGTGATCCTCCCTGTGTGTCCACTACACACCGTTCAAGTTCTAGTTCTCTCATAAATTCAATCACCCTGGAGCTTAGTTTATTGGAAAAGTTTATAAATATTGCGAGACACAAAGTGATGAAAAGAATAACTCTTATTAATTTCAAACAATATATTACAAACACGAGATTAGGACAAAAATCCCAACAACTCCCACTTGGACTAAGCTAGTGGAGAAAATACATTTTCGAAATGTACATAAATTACAATGAAGTAATACAATAAACTAGGGCATTGAATACCTGTTTACACATCTCCCACTTGCCTTAGTCAGGAAGCTCTCGAAGACCTAGACTCTCTAGGTGACCCTCAAACACCTTAGCCGTGAGGGGCTTTGTAAATGGATCGACTACGTTGTGCTCGACGCTATCTGCGTGGTGGAAATCACACGTCTCGCGGTGCACAATCTCCCATATCAGATGATACTTGCGCTCAATGTGTTTGCCTCTCTTATGGCTCCGAGTCTCACGTGAGTTGGCTACTGCACCACTGTTATTAGAGAACAGTGTGATTGACAAGTTCATGTTTGGAACAACTTCCAAATCTGTCATGAACTTCCTAAGCCAAAGCGACTTCCTTTGCGCTTTCACAAGCCGCAACATACTCCGCTTCCATAGTGGAATCGGCGATGCATCCCGCTTGATGCTTCGCCATACTCTGACTCCTCCATTCAAAATGAAGGCTGACCTCGGAGTGGATTTCCTAGAATCCTTATCAGTCTGAAAATCAGAATCCGTGTATCCCGTAAGGATCAAATCCCCACTACCATACACTAAGCTGTAGTTCTTCGTTCTCCTAAGATACTTGAGGATTGCCTTTTACGGTGCATCCGGTGATCTAATCATGGATTGGGTGATATCTCATCGACAATTTCTCTTTGCATAATGGATGTCGGGCCTAGTATACGACATGACATACATCAGGCTCCCTACAGCTGAAGCATATAGAATCCGTCTCATATCCTCAACATCTTGAGGAGTCTTAGGACACCGATCCTTAGACAAGTGAACCCCATGCCCGAAAGGCAAAGCAAGCCCCTTCTGGAGTTCTGCATCTTATATCTAGACAACATCTTGTCAATATAAGACGCCTGAGACAAGGCTAGCGTTCTGTTCTTCCGATTTCGGACTATCAGGATACCTAGAACATACTGAGCTTCTCCCAAATCTTTCATTTGGAATTGCGAAGCTAGCCACTTTTTAACGTCAGTAAGAAATTCTACCTCATTCCCAATTAGAAGAATATCGTCCACGTACAACACTAAAAATGCGACAGTTTTGTCAACGATATTCTTGTAGACACAAGGCTCGTCGACATTTTGATTAAAGCCATAAGATTTGATCGTCTCATCAAACCTTATATTCCAAGACCTCGAAGCTTGTTTAAGTCCATAAATGAACCTATGAAGCCGACAAACTTTTTGCTATTGGCCTTGGGCAATGAACCCTTTGGGCTGGTCTATGTAGATGGTCTCATCAAGTTTGCCATTCAGAAAGGCTGTCTTGACGTCCATCTGCCATACCTCGTAGTCATAATACGCGACAGTCCATAACTCTTTATATTATAAATGATGCATGAAGATGCTTAACCTAAGGTGGGATTTCTAAAATAAAAGCATACATCATGCATGGCAATAATTACACAACAATTGCATAATTCAAATAGAAAAATTAGACCAATTTTGGCACCCTAAATTTAATTTTAATTAATATAATATAATTATATTAATTAAAATTAAATAAATTAAATAAAAAAAATATAAAACGTTTTTATATTTATTATATATAATAAATATATAAAATCGCCGTTGCTCTTCCGTGTGAAAGCGCTTTGTGGCGTTGCAACGCTGATACCAGCGTTGCAACGTTGCAGTTTGTCCTTTTCTGCCGGTTGAAGCGCGCCTCAGCAGCAACGTTGCACAATGCCTTAGCGTTGCAATGCTGATAACAGCGTTGCAACGCTGTCGTCTCCTGCGCGCTCCTTCCGCAAGCGCAGCGTTGCAACGCTGCACACAGACAACAACATGAATTCTCCAATTCTTGCTCGTTTTCGCTCCGATTTTCTCAGCAACCACCTTGCCTCGATCGACACGGACTTACAGACTCGATTTACATAATAGATGCCCAAAACAATAAGCTCTTACATTGAACAATTCAATGAAATTATGTAAATCTAAGTGCCAAAATTGAAAACATCTAATTTACAAACCGTTCATACATCTCATGCAAAATAGTAAATCTCACCTCGTTCTTGAAAAATCCAGAACGAAAATTAAGAACGCAATTGGGCTCTGATACCAATTGAAGGGAATCGAATCCCGCAGCGGAAGCGATTTTGAATCGCGCGTTCTTAATTTCATTACAACGATTACATTCAAGAACTAAAATAAATAGATTAAGCATAAAAACAGAATATGGACAACAAGAAATATACCTTTGAAGAACTTTTCTTCAAGTGCTCCCTTCTCCCACGATCACGATCTCAGCAACTGGAACACGAATGGATGAATACACGCCCACTGGATCTTCTCCGTTGTTCTCTAGGTGAGGGAGGAATGTGGGTTCCCTTTAGGTGAGATGAGATGTTGTGAGAGAGTGGTTTGTGTTTTGGAACTTTTCCAACAACACAATAAAGGCTTAAAATTCCCTTTCTTTAGTTGCATCTCATGCAACCATATATATAGGGAAATAGGATGGAAATGACCATCCTACCCCTCCTTTATTCTCTCATTAGTATATTGTTTATATGTGAATCTAATTCACATTAAAACTATATATTATATCAATTATATCATATATAATTGATATAACACCTCATGTATGAAATTGAACACTTCAATTTCATTCCTAACTTTATACACTCAATATTACCATGTTGAGGCAACGGAGGGACCTAATAGACCTACAGTTCATGAGCTCCAATGGTGTGAAATTAACTGATCAAACTCTTTGATCAAGTTAATCAATATTCATTAACTACAAGTCACTCCACTATAGACTTGTAGCTGCACTCTCCTCACTGTATATTATATTGTGTCCACTGATATAGTCACTACCCATGAGTCGACCCTTCACGGGTTGTTCGTGATCACAGCTGGGTCAAATTACCGTTTTACCCCTGTGATTACCTCTTTGTTCCTTAAGCACCACTGATCCTCTAATGAACAACAAGTCTAAGGTCCTACCATAGACTCATACCCTCATAGAGGGCGGGGCCCCGTTGTTCAAGACCTGGAGTCAGTTCTTAGGGAAACAACCTATCTAAATCCTTAGTGTAGGAATGAGTAAATTCCATCTTGCATAGTTAAGTTCCCAGCTACTTACAAGGTTCTGTCCCTGAGAAGGTAGGCTTATTGAGTCGGCTACAGGCCACTCTCACCCATACTAGTCGAAGGACAAACCCCTATAAGCAGGAGTTCTTAACTCGCTCAAGATTCAGGTCGAGTCACTAATGACCATCTATAAATTACTAGTCTTATCCTGTTAATAGTGCTAAACTGGTTAGACTAATAATTTGCGGTCCGGTCTTGTATGAACTCTTCATACAGGATGCCCCCACTCGCATGTCAACTACATGAATGAGTTGGATTACCTTATTTGTACTAATTACATAGTGGGTCGCATCCATGGTGTTACCAGAATGAGGTTTCCAACCTTATTCTTATACCATAGACCATTTAGGTTATATTCTTGAACACAATCCAAATAGTGTCTACTACACTGATGTTCAAGATATATATTATAACCTTGGAGCTTAGTTTATTGGATTTATAAAGCAAGACTGTAATTTTATCAAAACAAATAACTCTTTATTTCTTTGATCAAAATTACACAAGTTTTAGGGCATACATCCCAACACATACCTTGAATAGTCATCTATGAAAGATACAAAGTATTCGTAACCTCCTTGTGCTTTAACACTCATCGGACTATAGAGGTCAGAATGTATAAGCTCTAGAGACTCTTTGGCTCTATATCCTTTTCTACTAAAAGGACGTTTGATCATTTTGCCTTCAAGGCATGACTCACATACCGGTAAAGAGTTTTCTTCCAACTCGCTTAGAAGTACACTCTTCACTAGTCTCTCAATCCTATTGAGATTAATGTGGCCTAACCTTAGATGCCAAAGATGGGTATTTTCTTCTGGAGAAACTTTTATTCTTTTAGTTCTTCTTTCAACCGTTTTAAACAATTCAGTATTCAAAACACTTTTGATCGAATTAGGGTTTAAAACATAAAGATTATTCTCAAGTGAAACAAAACATAACATGTTTCCATTTCGGGAAATAAACGCTTTATTACCAGTAAATTAAACGGAAATACAATGTTCTAACAAGCAGGAAATAGAAACTAGGTTTCTAGTAAACCCTGGAACTATATACAAATTTTCTAATAAAATGTAATTGGTTCCAAAAAATAGTTTCACCGTGTCGATTGCTGCAGTAGAGATAACCTCCCCGGATCTAACCCATAGTGTTATCTCACCCTCTCGCAGCTGCTGTCAGGATTTAATTCCCTGAAAAGAAGAACAAACATAGTTAGTGGCGCCTGAATCCAGTATCTAGGCAGAGTCATTACTCTCCACTAAACAGGTTTCAGTTGCAAGTAAAGCACATTTACCTTCTTTCTTCCTCTCGGCAAGGAACTTGGGATAGTTTCTCTTCCAGTGACCATCCCCGTTGCAGTGGAAACACTTTTCTTTCTCTGCAACTTCCTTGACCTTTTTGATGGGCGGCCGCACGGTTAGCTTTTCCCTTCTTCAACTTCTTCTTCTTCCCTTTCGGGCCTGAAAAACCTACAGATTTTGTCCCAGAGGTCGAACCCTAGTGATAGGACCTGAAGGCAACATTTGTCTCAGCTTCCAATCCCCTGATCCTCATCAAGGACTGGAAGTTCTGTAGTTCACTGAGTAGGGTGGTCAGAGTGTAGCTAATTTTGTTCATAACAACATTGCTACGAAACTGAAGGAAACTCTTCGGAAGAGTCTCCAAACTAAAGCTGACCTAGCTCGACTCGTCGATCGAAGTCCCGTTCATCTCTGCCAGATTAAAGTGGGTCATCATGTCCAAAACGTGTTGACAGACAGACACCCCCTCCTTCATCCAGCATTAAAGACATGTTTAAGCGAATCGTTCAGACCTGAAAGGACTGTTGTCCAAACATTTCCTGCAGAGACTAGATGATCTCCTTAGCTGTGATTATCACCTCATGCTTCTTTGCCAAAACTTCAGATAAGCTGGCAATTATGTAGAACTTGGCCTTTTCATTGGCCCTGATCCACCGATCGTACGCATCGCGAACACTTCGCGATGCGGTCGAGCCCGACACCTGAGAACACTCCTTAGTGAGCACGAACTTTAGGTCATCAGTTACCAGTATCGTGTTGATATTATTCTTCCACGTTTGAAAATTATCTCCTACGAGTTTATCAGAAGCTAAAAGAGCGACTATTGAACTAGACATTTTTGTCGAAAATATGAAAAAAAAACTTTGTATTAGTCTCGCAAGAACTTTGAAAATCCAATAAGGTTTTAGCAAATTTTTATCCTATGATCCCTAGGTCACTAAAAATTGCAATGATACCCCAAAGGTTTAGAATGACCGCCGCCAAAGGGTGGACAAAAATACTTCTCTTCTGGGACGAGACTCTCTAGACCAACCCCTAATACCAGAATAACTCTTATTCCATTAGGCATCCAGTTACAATTATTCGGTCAAAATCCATTAACTCTTAATGAATTTCGTGAGTGTCACCCTCTATCTTTAAATTTCCATGTATCCGTCCAAACAATAGCCACCGAAGGGTGAACCACATAGGAAAACCAACAAGGAAATTGTATCCCTTTCGGGAATTCACGGTGTTCCGACTCCCATGATCAAGGCCCTCCGAATGGATTTTCTGGTTGTTGCGTAAAATTATATTTGCAATATCGCAACTGTACGAGTCAAGTTTTAGTATAGTGAATTGAGAGTCCAATTATCGTCCTCGGGAATTGGTTTCTAGATTAATTAATTACCAAGATACTAATTCTCAATTTTAGCTAAAGTAACATAATATGGATAAGTTGTGATAACAGAGATAAACGACAGACAAACAAGTGGAGACATGAATTGATAGATTTGGAGGAAATTGACGTCACAAGTTTATAAGTCAATTGCACATGCAATGAACTAATGTGATGAATTTATAAACAAGAAGTAAGATACTCAAGAAAATCTCTCGATTCTTAGTGGGCCTCGCACACACAATGAATTCTATAGTCTCCATATGAATCTAAAGCATGCACGACATTAAGCAACTTTTTTATGTGTTTCCCTTATACTTCTAGGTCATTTTCATGTCAGACTTCTAAAAGTTTTAACAACTTTGCTCTAATCTAAGGTTTTTCTCTCGAGTCCACTTAAACCAACAATATCAAAGAATTCAAGAACGAGTTGTCAAAAATAAATAACTAAACATACTTCAAAACATGGCAAACAAGTCTTAAACAAATGAATCAAATCATAACTACAACAATTAGCTACTCTAAATCACAATAACACCAAACTAAAATTGTAGAAAGCGTCTTAAAACGGTGTTACAATCTGAAAAAAAAAAGAAATTAAACTTATGTGTCGATGTCGGTCCTTCGTCTCTGAGCTCCCGTCTCGAACTCGAACTTCTACAAATGCTTTGGCTCCCAAGTTATGCTCTCTTTTCTCTTCTTGCAGAGTGTATTTCGAAATTAGGGTGAATTCTCAATCAAATTCGACTCCCTTTGCAAGAAGGCATAATGCTCTATTTATAATAATTTTCGGTACAACTTTGCAACGCTGTACCCTAGGCATTTGGTAAATATGGAATGTGTCAATGGCGTTGCAACGCTGAAGGCAGCGTTGCAACGCCGCTACCTTAACGCGCGCACTTGCAGCGTTGCAACGCTACCTACACGGGTCTTCACGCTAGATTCTTTATCGAGATAGCATTGCGAAGCTGCAAAGCAGCGTTGCAACGCTATCGGTATAATTCTCCAGCACATGAAATCTGCAAGATCGACGTTGCAACGCGGTGCATGGCGTTGTAATGCCATCACCTCGGGTCTTCTAGCTTGGATTGGTCCTTCTACTTCCAATTGATGTTATTTTTAGCTCCAAAAAGCCTCATTTCGATCCCGAGTGATCCAAAATGTCTTCAATTGTTCTATTTAAGCTCTTAACCTGAAATTCAATAATTAACACACTTAAAAGCCCTGGAATTATCATAAAACTAACGATAATTAAGCTTAAGGATATCACATTTTGTGTGCTATCAAACACCCCCAAACTTAAAGTTTTGTTAATCCCGAGCAAAAACAGAATTAAACATGAGATTAATTTTATACATACATTTGATTCAAGCCTCAAAGAATTAAGGAAAAAAATTGGCAATCACAGGAAAACAATTAAACATAATACTTCAATGAGCAACTTAGAACTTTTCCTAAGTGTTCCTACGTGTGTGTGTGATTAGCCTATGTTCCCTTCATTTTTACTAAGCCCGGATCAACTTTATTATACTTTCCATTCAACTTCCCCCTACACTGGTCATAATTACTAATTCTTCAGCCTCCCAACATTCAAGAAATAAATAACTCTACTCAGCACTTAATCACTTTTTCATCACTTTTTTTTTTCTATTTTCTTCTTTTTTTGTGTGTGTGCAAAGACACTAGCTTTCACACATCCACTGCAGGGACCCTTACCCCCAACACTCGCTCAATTAGTGGCGTAACTGATCACAGTGAATGTAGCTCTTTTTGCCCTCACGATTTTTTTTTAAACAAACAAACAACAAAAACAAACTACTTCACATAGTATACAGATCATGCACTTCATATTGTCATTCACTCTATCCTAAAGTTTAACTCTCAAATCAACTCTTAGACCTATCGAGTTGACATTAAACTTCTAAGCGTAATAACATTGTTCTGAGCATTTCAAAACTAAAGGAACACAGGCTATGTGCATAATAGTGCAGGAAAAACTCAAGAAAATTTTTAAGTTAACTCAAATTCATATCATGCTCTCAAGTTTCAGCAGAATCACAAAAATTTTCAATTAATTCCAATCCTAGGCTATCATAAACATACTCATGCAAAAGATCAATCAACAATTCAACATATATTCATGACAGTCACAACATATTAATAACATCCCACCCCCAAACTTAAACTAAACACTGTCCCCAATGTTTGCAAAAATAAGCACAAAGCAAGTATAAAAGTAAGAGTGAATAATACTGTCCTAAGTTATGGAGATCTTTATTATTTTCTGATTTGCTTGGATAACCAAAACCCGCGTGTTGGAGTTTCACAAAACGGGAGCATGAGTTTCTATGAGGGGTGACATCAACAACAATCTATCAAAGCAAAACAAACAAACTAGTAAGTAGACTAAGAACTGGCAGACAACTAAAATAAACTAAAGACAGAAAATAACAAAAAAGTAAAACTTGGGTTGCCTCGCAAAAAGCGCTTTCTTTAACGTGTTTAGCTAGACTGTACTCCCTCAAGGTGTTTCTTTCCTATCATGCAATGCTCGGAGTGATGTATTCATCTGGCTGATTTGGTCTCAATATTCTTTATGGCAGCTCCATAACTAGTCACTATGCTAGTTAGACTGGTGACTGCATTCTCCAACTAGTTGGACCTATTTTTGGATTCAACTATAAAGGAGTGCACTGTCTCTTCCAGAGATGGTTTCCTCTCAGATGTAGAAGCATACCCTGTAGGAGCATTCAATACATTTTTATTGTTAGCATAAGAGAAATTTTTGTGATACCTCAAACCTGGGTTATAATGTGTTGGAAGGGTATTCTGAGTCTGGTTTCCTCCATAATTGTTGCTTCTATTGTTCAGATAATGTACTTGCTCCAAAGTAGATTCTCCATTGGGCTGGGAGCATTCAGAAGGCATCACTGTTTGGGGTGATCCTGCAAAATTATTCAGAGCATGAGTGAGGGATACCATATGAGATTTAAGGGAAGTTACCTCATCCCATTAATACAATTCAACTACTGGTTTAAATCTGTCATTGTCTGTGGGCCATTGGTAGCTGGCAGTAGACACTTCCTCTAGGAGGGCACGTGCTTCTGACACAGTCATTACCATGAAAGCCCCTCCAGCAGTGGCATCCAGAATGGTCCTGGTCTTACATTCAAGTCCATTATAGAATAGTTGTACCTGGAGCCAATCTAGGTAGCCATGTTGTGGGCATCTCCTGAGCATGTCCTTATACCGTTCCCAGGCCTTAAATAGTTGTTATCTCTCCTGCTGTCTGAATGTTCCTATCTCTGTCCTTAACTTTGCAGCTTTTACTGGTGGAAAGAATTTGGTCATGAAGGCTTGGGCCAACTCCTCCCAAGAGGTGATACTGTCTGGTAGGAGAGACCCTAGCCATTCCTTAGCCCTACCCTACAAAGAGAAAGGAAAAAGACGTAAGCGAATACTATCAGCAGAAATACCATTCAATTTAATTGTACCACAGATTTCTAGAAAATTTTGCAAATGTGAATTAGAATCTTCTGTGGCTTATTCTCTAAAAGCACCTTCCCTAACCATCTGAATAAGCCCTGTTTAAGTTCAAAATTGTTAGCATTTATGGGGGCATGGACAATTCCAGCTGCTCGGAATTAAACACAGGTTGGAAGTACTCCCTGATAGATTTAGGGTTGTTTGGTTAGCTCATGATCATCCATTGACAGAATTTCTGCTCTTCCTTGCCTTAGGAGTCTCATACAGGTCCTTTCAATCTCAGGATCAAAAGGATGCAAGTCTGCAGCTCTATCTTTAGGCATACACCTGGAGTATCAAAAAGAAAGAAATTAGACAAAAAACAAAAAACTAGAAAAGGAAAGACAAAGAAAGAATACATAACACAAACACCAAAAGAAGCAAAACAAAGAACTAAAATTTAAACTTGGGTTGTCTCCCAAGAAGCGCTTTCTTTAACGTCTTTAGCTAGGCGGTGACTTATTATTGACATTAAGGCACATAAAACTGCTCGTATTTCTTCGGGCCATTCTTGCTTAAATATATATAGCCTTCTAAGTCTAGGAGGCTATCTTGTTTTTACTGGGCACCTGACAGAAGATTATTTTTGGTATTTTCGTGTATTAAAACAAAAGAAAAAAAATCAAAACAAGACTCGTGAGTATAAAACAAATGGTTATCAAGATCAAAGGAAATTTCTGAAGATAAAAAGGGAAAGGACTTTTCAGCTTTGAACTCTATCACCTGAATTTCCTCCGTGGAAGTGATTGTAATCCTATTGTCTACCTCACAAACCCATTTCTGGTGTGTCTTAGTCTCCTCCAACCCATCCTCACTATCATACGTATAAGTCCTCCTAGGTGGCTCCTCCTCAGTGGTAAGAATATGAAATTGTTCCTGTAAGGCCTTAAGGGAATTTACCAGTTGATTAAGATAATGAGTTCTTTCATGGACTATTTCCCAAAACTCTACCACTTAAGCCTCTAACCTATCCAACCATTCTAATTCATCATGTACCAAATTTTTAATTTTCAACTCTAACGTATATTCCATTAATAGGTCAACAGGAGAAGAGTTTTCTATCGGTTGGTCAGGGTACAAGAAATTTTGGTTCCAAATGCCTAAATGACTACCATCAAAAGAATTTTCATCAATTTCAGGTGCAGAATGGTAAAAATTAGACAAATGATATCCAGAAAAATCATGATGCACAAACCTAGGGTTCGGAGAGGGACAGTACCATTGTGGAGAATCAAAATCATGCAATGTCATACTTCAAATTTCAATAATTCAACAGAAGATTTTTACACAATAGCAACACAACCAAAAACAGGAGACAAAGACTCTAAAACACACTAAAACGAAAAAGGAAACAAACAACAAACACACAATGAAACAATTAAGGAAAGAAAACACAAACACACTTTAGTCTAACATCTCAAATTTTCTCCTAATATTAATTAATCTAAACAATCGCCATTCCCCAGCAACGACGCCAAACACTTGTTACGTAAAATTATATTTGCAATACCGCAAGTGTACGAGTCAAGTTTTAGTATAGTGATTTGAGAGTCCAAGTATCGTCCTCAGGAATGGGGTTCTAGATTAATTAATTACCAAGATACTAATTCTACATTTTAGCTTAAGTAACATAACATGGATAATGGTGATAATAGAGATAAACGACAGACAAACAAGTGGAGACACGAATTGATAGATTTGGAGAAAATTGACTTCACAAGTTAATAACTCAATTGACACATGCAATGAACTAATGTGATGAATTTATAAACAAGAAGTAAGATACTCAAGAAAATCTCTCGATTCTTAGTGAGCCTCGCACACACAATGAATTCTATAGTCTCCATATGAATCTAAAGCATGAACGACATTAAGCAACTTTTTTATGTGTTTCCCTTAGACTACTAGGTTATTCTCATGCCAGACTTCTAAGAGTTTTAACAACTTTGCTCTAATCTAAGCTTTTTCTCTTGAGTGCACTTAAATCAGCAATATCAAAGAATTCAAGAACGAGTTGTCAAAAATAAATAACAAAACATACTTCAAAACATGGCAAACAAGTGTTAAACAAATGAATCAAATCCTAACTACAACATTTAGCTACTCTAAATAACAATAAAACCAAACTAAAAGTGCAGAAAGCGTCTTAAAACGAATGCTTTGGCTCCCAAGCTCCCGTCTCGATCTCGAACCTCAACGAATGCTTTGGCTCCCAAGGAATGCTCTCTTTTCTCTTCTTGCAGAGTGTATTTCGAAATTAGGGTGAATTCTCTATCAAATTCGGCTCCTTTTGCAAGAAGGCATAATGTTCTATTTATAATAATTTTCAGTACAACGTTGCAACGCTGTACCCTAGGCGGCTGGTAAATATGGAATGTGTCGATGGCGTTGCAACGCTAAAGGCAGCTTTGCAATGTCGCTACCTTAATGTGCGTGCCTCTTATCGATCTGGATTGTGACGCTGTAAGGCAGCATTGCAACGCTACCTGCACGGGTCTTCACACTAGCTTCTTTATCGAGATAGCGTTGCGACGCTATCGGTATAATTCTTCAGCACATGAAATCTGCAAGCTCGGCGTTGCAACGCTTTGCATGGCGTTGCAACGCCATCACCTCGGGTATTCTACCTTGGATTGGTCCTTCTACTCCCAATTGATGTTATTTTTAGCTCCAAAAAGTCTCGTTTTGATCCCGAGTGATCCAAAATGTCTCCAATTGTTCTGTTTAAGCTCTTAACCTGAAATTAAATAATTAACACGCATAAAAGCCCTGAAATTATCATAAAACTAACAATAACTAAGCCTAAGGATAACACATTTTATGTGCTATCACTGGTCCAGGCCAAACTAGCAGGCGGATCATAGGCGTCTCACGGTGTGAATCGATAAAAGAGACCGGGGTCTCGTTTTCACAGGTCCCGCTCCAACTCACTATAAGTACTCTCTCCATTCACATTGATATTGACCCATACAAATACCATCCAAAGGGGGACGCTCCCATTTGCACCATGAGGCCGAGTATGGATCTCACGGTGTGAACTTAACGGAAATTTGTGCTTGGAAAATTAAATGTATCTTATACACTTTATTTCCTCCCACTCAGCTCTTTAAGTTAATCAAGATTGACCTAGATAAATCGGCCAATATTTACCTAAGTCTACCAAAATAACTATTATATTGGATTAGCCTAAGTCTATAATCACATTATTAACTTAGGTCTATGTGAGTAATTTAATTAACTTTTAATTAAACGCCACTCACGAGAATATAACCTATGAATCTCCGGACCAATTTCACTCCCAAGTTGGTTCCCAGGTAGGGGTGTTCTGCAAACCGTCAGCTAAAATACCTCAGCCTTAGATGAAACCTTCCTTAGATAGAGTTACTAATTAATCAGCATTCATAAGTCATATTCTTTTCCTAATTCTAATCTTATTAGAACTAGAAAAACTAAGTCTAATTATTCAAGTTCTAAACAATTTAAAACTAATAATTAACTTAGGTTACATGCATTTCTATGTTATAGTGCTTGATCATTCATCACATGAATAATAAAACTATATAACATACATTCATCACATGAATAAAAGCATGTCTATGCTTTTAATCTAAAAAAATATAACACTTATATTAATTAAATTAAAACATGCATTATATTATAACACTTATAATATAACCCTATCATGCATACTATATATTATAACTCTTATAATATAAATATGATGCATGAAATGTTTAACCTAAGGTGGGATTTTAACCTATATGACATACATTATGCACATAAAAATAAAAAATTTCATACATCACATGCATAAATAAATTAAATAGCAATATTGGACCGGTTTTGACAACCTAGGGACTTTAATTAAATTAATTAACATTAATATAAAATTATATTAATATTAATTAATAAAATTAATTACAAAATATATTTTACAAAATTAAAATTAAATAAAATTGAGTAAAACTGCCCATGATGAGAAAAAACTGTCTCTCAAGCCACTCCATGCGCAAAATGCTCGCGAACTACTCCACTTCACTCGCAGCGTTGCAACGCTGCAGCGCCCAACGTTGTTCCTAGCACACCCAACACCTCAGCGTTGCAACGCTACACCCAGCGTTGCAACGCTACTCTGCAGCACAACCACCATCCGCGCGGACGGTGTTGAGACGCCGAAGAACGTCTTAACGCGATCGACAGAACAACAAACACCTTTGCTGTTCTTTGTGATTTCTCGCCCGTTTCTGCTTCGATTTCTTCCCAGTAATTCTTGCCACGAACGACACGGACTTACAGACTCGATTTATTTTCCAAAATTACCCAAAACACTAGGCCTTTTTCATTGATCTCATCAACAAAAAAGTAAATATAATTTAAAGTGCCAAACACCGAAACCATCCAATATGCAAACCATCAATTCAACAGTTGAATTCAAGCAAAATCCACCTAATTTTAAGAAAAACAGATTGCACAACGAAGAAGCCAATGATTTGCTCTGATACAGATTGAAGGGAATGGAAATCTCGCAGCGGAAAAGACTTGAAATGTCGTGTTGTTCGTTGTGAAAAACATTTTCTTAAAATTGAATTTATCATATAAATCCTAGGCTAAACTTGCTGTAAAGGAGAAGAAAAACACAGAGTAACATGTTACTTACTTGTTGAAGAACTCTTCTTCAAGATTTCCTTCTCCGATCACGAACTCTCCGTGCCTTCGATGTCTACAATCATGATCTCTCGAAATAAGAACGTTGACACCTCCAAAAGGTCTTCTCAGTTGTTCTCGATCGGTTGAGGGAGAGTGGTGGAACTCCCTTTCGTTTGGGTAGAGAGAATTTGAGAAAGATTGAGAGCATGAGAGAGAGATTCTTGGATGGAAAATCCAAAAAATGAGCATTCACCTAACAAATCCTTCTTGCAAAGGTACTTTTATAATGGTGAGAGGTGGAGTTGAAATCTCTACCTATTTACCATTTAACCACAACCATATAATATGCAAATCATATTTGCATATCATATACAATATGGTATCTCATACCTTATTATACAAATCTCATTTGTATAATTGTGGAAACTTTAAATTGAATCATATTCAATCTAATTTCACTCAATCCAATTTCTCCAAATTAACACTAATTAAACAATTAGGCTAACCTATAGTTTAATATGAATCTCATTCACATTAAAACTATATATTATGTCTATCATATCTCATATAAATGACATAAATACCGTTTTAATGAATTTGAATACTTCAAATTCACACCAAACTGTAAACCCTCAATTTATCCAATTTAGGCAAACCGAGTGACCTAATGGACCTACAGATGACGAGCTCCAGTGATCCGAGACTAACCTGTCAAACTCTTTGACCCGGTTATTCAATATTTATTAGCTACTGTAACACTCCACTAAAGCCCGTAGCTGCACAAATTGTGTCCATCGATATAATCAATGTCCGTGAGTCGACCCTTCACAGGTTGTTCGTAGACACTATTGAGTCAAATTACTGTTTTACCCCTGTGTCTACCTCTTGCTCCTTAAGTCTCACTGTTCCTCAAATTTACAACAACGTTACATGGTCCAACCATAAACAACATCTCTCTTGGGCCAGTGAGAGGATGGACGCCTGTTGTCCAAGCCCTAGAGACAACACTTAAGGGAAAACCCCCTCTAGTTTCCCTGAGTCGGGAACGAGTAAATTCCATCTTGCGTAGTCAAGTTCCCAGCTCCCCACGTGGTCCCGCCCCTGAGAAGATAGGCATATTGGGTGAGTAACTGTGACCACCTTCACCCGTACTAGTCAAAGGACTGACCCCCGCAGACAGGAGTCCGTAACACGCTCAGGATTAAGGTCGAGTCACTATTGGTCATCTACGAAATTATTAGCCCTATATTGTTAACGGTGTTACATCAGTAAGTCTAATAATTCACGGTCCGGTCTTGTACAATTTCATTGCACAGGATGCCCCCACTCGCATGTCAACCACATGAACGAGTTGGATCACCTCGTTTGTATCTAATACAAAGCGGACCGCATCCACAACGTATCCAGGATTAGGTCTCCAACCCTATCCGTATACTGTAGACCGTTCGGGTCATTTACTCGAACGTGATCCTCCCTGTGTATCCACTACACACCGTTCAAGTTCAAGTTCTCTCATAATTCAATGACCCTAGAGCTTAGTTTATTGGATTGAGTTTGTACATATGCGAGACACAAAGTGATGAAAACATAACTCTTATTTATTTCAATATTACAAACATATACGAGATTGGGACATACATCCCAATAGGATTGATACCTACTGACAATCCCAACTGCATAACTGATGTCGGACCTAGTACACAACATGGCATACATAAGGCTCCCTACAGCTGAAGAATAAGGGATTCGTCTCATATCCTCAACCTCTTGAGGTGTCTTAGGACATTGATCCTTAGACAGGTGAACCTCATGCTTGAAAGGCAGCAAGCCTTCTTGGAGTTCTGCATACTATATCGCGACAAAATCATGTCAATATAAGATCCTTGAGACATGGCTAGCGTTCTGTTCTTTCGGTTTCGGACTATCTGGATACCTAGAACATACTGAGCTTCTAAAAAATCTTTCATTTGGAATTGCGAAACCAACCATTCCTTAACGTTAGTAAGGAATCCTACTTCATTCCTAATGAGTAGGATTTCATCCACATACAATATAAGGAAAGTGACAATGTAGTTGATGATTTTCTTGTAGACACAAGGCACATCAACATTCTGATTAAAGCCATAAAATTTGATAGCCTCATCAAACCTTATATTCCAAGACCTGGAGGCTTGTTTCAATCCATAAATATACCTTTGAAGCTTGCAAACCTTTTGCTCCTGGCCTTGAGTAATGAACCCCTTTGGTTGGTACATGTAGATGGTCTCGTCAAGATTGCATTTCAGAAAGGTCGTCTTGACATCCATTTGCCATACCTCATATTCATAATATGCAGCAATGGCCAGAAGGATCCTGATAGACTTTACCATGACAACAAGAGAAAAGGTTTCCTCATAGTCAACCCCTTCTCTTTAAGTAAAACCCTTTGCCATTAGTCTTCCTTTGAAGGTCTGCACCTTCCCATCTACACCACATTTATGCTTGTAGATCCACTTGCAACTAATAGGTTTAACCCCATCTGGTTGGTCCACAAGCTCCCAGACAGAATTGAAGTACATTAACTCACTTTCGTGATCCATGGCTTTAATCCATTCATCTTTGTCAACGTCATTCATTGTCTGGTCATAGGTCAATGGATCCTCACAGTCATCATCAGGTATGACAACTTGGGTTTCAGCAAAACCCATGTAACGTTCCGGCTGTCTCACAACCCTCCCACTACGTCGAGGCATTCTCAACCCTTGAAAACGTACTTGACTAGACGAGCTAGGATCAACATAAGGAGTTATATTATATAGTTTGCATTATTAATTAATATAAAGTTGTTATATTAATTTATGGACAACATTGACATGAATTATATATCATGAGATGAATATGCTATGAATGTCTTATTATTCATGTGATGAATGATCAAGCACTATAACATAGTATGCATGTCACCTAAGGTTAATTATTAGTTTTAAAGTGTTTAGAACTTGGAAATAATAGACCTTAGGTTATCTAGTTCTAATTAGATTAGAATTATGAACCAAGTAATTTATAAGCTATGATTACAAGAGGAACTCTGTCTAAGGAAAGTTCTGTCTAGGCTAGGGTATTTAAGTCGCGAAAAGCGGAAACACCCTACTGGAACCGACACGGGAGTGAAATTTAATCAGAGAGTTTTATAAATTCTGATAGCGTCGATGGGTTTATTAAGGGGTTAATAAACTAGAAATCCTAGGCTTAATATAAGGAGTTATGTTAACAAACTTAGGATAAAATCAATATAAGAGTTATATTAATTATCAATATAAAAGTTATATTGATAGAATTAGGTAAAACTATTAGCCGGGTTTTAGCCTAAGTAAGATTCCTATAAACTTTAAAGCATTAAGTGGGAGGAAAAAGTGTATGAGATACATATTTTTCCACCTACGCTATCTCCGGGAAGTTCACACCGTGAGACTCATACTTGGCCTCTCATGCAAAGCGGGAGCGTTCCCTCTCGGATGGTGTTTGTATGAGTCAATATCAAGGTGAATGGAGAGGATACTTATAGTGAGTGGGAGTAGGTTTAGTGAAAACCAAACCTACGGTCTCTTTTGTCGGTTTACACAGTTAGACCACTATGGTCAGCCTGCTAGTTTGGCCTGGACAAGGCAATCCCTTTGGAGAGCTTGATCATAGGGGATCAAACACAGTAGACACCCGAAAGGGATAAAGATTTCCTTAGACTATTTTTCAATCTAGTCCTCCCTTCGGCGGATTTTATTGGATGGAGACTCTGGGATCTAAAGACAGAGGGTTACACTCACGGGATACATAAGTTGTGTATGTATCCTAACCGAAAAATGGTAACTAAAACCTATAGGAATAAGAGTTATTCTGGTATTAGGTTTTGGTCAAGAGTGTCTTGATCCAGAGGAGAAGTGTTTTTGATTACCCTTCGGTGTCATACATTCTAAACCTTTGGAGTATCATTGCAAATTACAAATGGCCTAGGAATCATTTGATAATTAGCTAAAACATGATTGGATTAGAGTTATAGCAAGAAACTCATACAAGTTTGTTTGTAAATTTTCAGCAAAAATGTCTAGCTCTATGATTTCCTTATTGGGTGCGAAAAAGTTAACCGGAGAGAACATAATGACTTGGAGGAATGGACTCAACATAATCTTGGTTACACATGATCTTAAGTTCGTTCTCAATGAGAAGTGTCCTCAATTTCCTGTTCAAAACGCATCTCAAGTTGTTGAGGATGCGTATGACCGCTGGATCAATGCCAACGAAAAGGCAAAAGCATATATCCTGACTAGCATACCTGATGTTTTAGCCAGGAGGCTGGAGGGCAAGGTCTCAGCTCGTGAGATCATGGATTTTGTGCTAAATTTGTCTAGACAACCATCCAAACAAATTCGGCATGAAGCCCTAAAATTCGTTTACAACGCACGCATGAAGGAAGGAAAATCAGTGAGAGAACATGTTCTCAATCTGATTGCCCACTTCAACGGAGAGAAATTAAATGGAGCGGTCATAAATGAGAAATGTCAGGTTTTGTTCATCCTAGAATCTCTTCCGAAGAGTTTTCTGCGATTCCGTAGCAATGCAGCGATGAACAACATAGAATATGATCTGACTTCTCTGCTGCATGAGCTGCGGAATTATCGGTTTCTTATGGATGATAAGAAACAACAAAATGGAGAGGCAAATTTGTTTGCCCATTCCAAAAGTTCTCAGGAGGATTCATCCTCTGGGACTAAGAACTGCAGCCATACTTCTGAACTTAAGAAGATACAGAAGAAGAGGAAAAGGAGCAGATAAAGAGCAATCGTGTGGCAAAGAAAAGCTGTTATTTGATAACATGTAGCTTAAGGGTTTATTAGAAACGTTATTTCAATTTCTTGCCTTAGCGAACATTGTACTTCTTTTTTTTTTTCAATTGAATGAGGTGTTTATTTCATTGGAAAAGTATTGTACTATGTGTTGCTCTTCTTGAGAATTATTTGCAAACGGTTCAATTCAGTTAAAATGGTTTTAACAAGTGAATTCTATAAAATTGCAAGTACACGAACTAATTTCTCCTAAACAAAATGCTCATCTTTGGCATCTAAGATTGGGTCACATTAATCTCAATAGGATTGAGAGATTGGTAAAGAACGAACTTCAAAACGAGTTAGAAGAAAATTCTTTGCCAGTATGTGAATCATGCCTAGAAGGCAAAATGACTAAAAGACCTTTTAGTGGAAAAGGTTATAGAGCCAAAGACCCTCTAGAACTTATACATTTAGACCTTTGTGGTCCGATGAATGTTAACGTCAGGGGAGGATATGAATATTTCATCTCTTTTATAGATGATTATTCTAGATTTTGGCATATTTACCTAATGCATCACAAGTCTGAAGCACTTGAAAAGTTCAAGGAATTCAAGACTGAGGTTGAAAATCAATTAGGTAAAACTATTAAAACACTTCGATCGGATCGAGGTGGAGAGTACATGGATTTAAAATTCAAGAACTATATGATAGAACATGGAATTATATCCCAACTCTCAGCTCCCGGCACACCACAGCAAAACGGTGTATCAGAAAGGAGAAATAGAACCTTGTTGGACATGGTTGGATCAATGATGAGTTATGCTCATCTCCCTAGTTCCTTTTATGATTACTGTGATGGAGATCGCATTATACATTTTGAATAATGTGTCCTCCAAAAGTGTTTCTGAAACACCTTTTGAACTCTGGAAAGGACGTAAAGGTAGTTTATGTCACTTCAGAATATGGGGTTGTCCGACACATGTGCTTGTGAAAAATCCAAAGAAGTTGGATTCACGTTCAAAGTTATGCCTATTCGTAGGATACCCAAAAGAAACAAGTGGTGGTTTATTCTATGATCCTAAGGAAGATAAGGTTATTGTGTCGACAAATGCCATTTTCTTAGAGGAGGACCACATAAGAGACCACAAACCAAAAAGTAAAGTAGTGTTGAGTGAGTTAGACGGAACAATAGCAAAGGTTGCTAATAAGAACACTAGTACGTCAACAAGAGTTGTTGATACTAGTTTGTCTAGTCAAGAGAGTCCATCTCAAGAGTTGAGTATGCCTCGACGTAGTGGGAGGGTTGTGTCTACACTGGCCGTTACATGGGTTTATTTGAAACCCAAGTTGTTATACCAGATGACAACTGCGAGGATCCATTGACTTATAATCAAGCAATGGTTGACAAAGACAAAGACAGATGGGTCATAGCCATGACCAAGAAATGGAGTCTATGTACTTCAATTCTGTTTGGGATCTTGTAGATAAGCCTGATGGGGTAAAACCTATAGGTTGTAAGTGGATCTACTGATGGAGATCTTATCTCCTTGAGCAGCGGAAAAGTGTTTGGGATCGTAATTGCTTGATTGTTTTGGTTAAAACAAAAACCAGTACATTGACCAAAAATACAGAACAAGCATGGAAATTCTAATCTTATTAGACATGGATGTTTTACATGCAAACATGCTACAAGTTTAACAATTAAACTAAAAAGAATGGAAAGGGAATTATTACCTTTGTAGTCTATAATTCTCCAGCAATGCCTTGCTCCTAGCTTTTCAGCAAAACAGCAGAACTTCTCTGTTTTTCTCCAAGAAGAACACTACCAACAGGAGAACCTTCTATATCTCTGAGTTCTACTTAGATCCTCCTTGGTGGGAAGGATTCCAACTTTTGGAAGATGAAGGAAATGAGAGTGTGAGAGAGAGAATTCTTTCTGTCAATCGAAAAATGATCAATCAATCGAATCATCATATTCATCTGTCCTTCTCACGAGGAGAAGGACTTCACTGGGTAACTCCCCACTCCCTATCGAGGGAGGGTTGGGGAGTAGTGGGAACGTGTCCTCCTGACACGTTCCCAATTAATATTATATTAATTAATTACATTAAATCAAATCACATTTAATTCAATTATAATATTAATTAAATTGATTAAGTCATATTTAATCATTTTACCCTTTAACCTATAGTTTAATGTACATCTCATGCACATTATGTTTTAACCTATAGTTTTCAAATATGAATCACATTCACATTGAATTTAATATTTGAACTCTTTGAAATATTTAATTCTCTCATGTAATTTAATATGAATCACATTCACATTAAATTTATAATATATAGTTCCAAAACTATATATTATATCGTATCAATATACATTAAATATATTCCCTAATGAATTTGAACATTTCAAATTCAAATGATCTAAGAACCCGCGAGCTAGAAGGTGAACCTAATGGACCTACAGATCAGAAGCTCCAACGATACGAGATTGCTCAGTTAATCTCATTAACCTCCCAACCAACATTCGTTAACTGCGGGAACACTCCACTAAAGTCCCACAGCTACACTCTTCTCACTGCAGATATATTTCTGTGTCCATGGATATTGACCAATAACAACAAGTCAATCCTTCACGAATGTTCGTAACACCAGCTGGGTCAAATTACCGTTTTACCCCTAGGTTACATCTTGTGCCTTAAGTACCAGTGCTCCTCTAATAAACAATTTGTTTGTGGTCCTACCAACAAACAGAGTCTCTCTCGGGCCAATGAGAGGGTCGGGCCCTTTGTTCAAGTCCCAGAGACACCACTTAAGGGAACATTCCTCTACTTACCCTAGTAGGCGGGAAGGAGTGAATTCTGTCTTGCTAAGTTAAGTTCCCAGCCGCTCACTCGGTCTTGTCCCCAAGAAGGTAGGCATATTGAGTCGGCGAATCTGGCCACTCTCACCCATACTAGTCAAAGGACAATCCCTTGCGAACAGGAGTTCGTAACCTGCTCAGGATTGAGATTAAGTTGCCTAGGTCATCCTAGTGAAATAGAAATCTAACTAGTCAACGGAGTTACAGCTAGAAATTACTATTTCGTGGTCCGGTCTTATGTAATCTCATTACATAGAATATCCCCACTCACATGTCATCTACACGAACACGTTAGGATGACAGTATTTGTATCAAATACAAAGTGGGACACATCCATAGTTTAACCAGGGTAAGGTACCCAAACCTTATCCCCTAACTATAGACCCTTTAGGTTGTATCTCGAACCGAGATCCTTTTTATGTACATTACATTCAGTTAAAGATTCATTTAACAGCCTTGGATGTTTAGTTTATTGGATTTAGGGTTTAAATAAAGGCAAACTCGTAGATAACGAACAATAACACTTTATTGAAATAATAACACTTTATTACATTAATTAGAACATAATTACAAACTACGAGTTTTAGGGCACGATTGAGAAGGACGAGACTGACATTAGGTGCTGGCTCTTCCATCAACTCTTGATGAAGGTCCAGCTTGATCAACAACTCTTGTTGGTTCATATGTAGCTTCATTTAGTACTAATTTACTACGCGGTTTGTGGTTTCTCATGTGATCTTCCTCCAAGAACGTGGCGTTTGTCGATACAATCACCTTATTTTCTTATGGGTCGTAGAAAAGTCCACCTCTCGTTTCTTTGGGATAGCCAACAAATTGGCACAATCTTGAACGAGGTTCCAGTTTCTTCGGGTTTGTCACGAGCACGTGTGCCGGACAATCCCAAATCCTGAAGTGTTGTAAACTAAGTTTACGCCCCTTCCAAAGTTCAAAAGGTGTTTCCGAAACACTTTTTGATGGAAACTATTCAAGATTTGAAGCTGCGATCTCTCATCTGCGTATCCCCAAAACGAGGCGGCAATCGAGCATAGCTCATCATAGAATGAACCATGTCTAACAAGGTTCTATTTCTCCTTCGACACACCATTTTTTGTGGTGTATTAGGTCTTTGGGAGTTGAGATTTAATTCCATGTTCTATCAGATAGTCCTGGAATCTCAAATCCATATACTCTCCACCTCGATCGGATCGAAGCGTTTTAATGGTTTTTCCTAATGCATTCTCTACTTCTGCCTTATACTCTTTGAACTTTTCAAGAGCTTCAGACTTATGATGCATTAGGTATAGATAACCATACCTGGAATAATCATCTATGAAAGAGATGAAATATTCGTATCCTCCTCGAGTGTTGACATTCACTAGACCACAAAAATCCGAATGCACAAGTTCTAGGGGCTTTACGGCTCTGTAACCTTTTTCAATAAAAGGTCGCTTGGTCATTTTACCTTCCAAGCAAGACTCGCAAGGTGGTAAAGAATCATCTTCTAACTTATTTAGAAGTCCATTCTTAGAAAGTCTCTCAATTCGGTTGAGATTAATATGACCAAGTCTAAGATGCCATAGATAGGTATTATGATCTGGAGAAATTCTTTGCCTTTTATTTTGAGTGTTAGCATTTTTAAACATCTCATGATTTAAAATTGCTTTCGTTTTGTTCGGTTTCAGTACATACAATTCATTTTTCAATTTAACAGAACAAATATTGACACCTTCTTTCAAAATGAACGCTTCATTAATTGAAAAAGAAATACAATATCCAAGTTCTATTAAATAAGAGATAGAGATTAAGTTCCTTTTAAGCTTAGGAACTATATATAGATTTTTTAATAAAAGAAATCTATCTCCAAAAAATAGCTTGGCATCTCCCATCGCATTTAGCAGTGAGGCACGCCTCTCGTTCCGACCACGGCGTCATCTCACCTCTTCGAGCTCCTTGAAGGAACTAGTTTCCTGAAATGAAGAGCAAACATGATTAGTGGCTCTTGAATCAAGTATCCAGGTAAAATCATCATTTTCCACTAAACATGTTTCAAGAACAAGTAAATCTGATTTACCTTTCTTCTCTTTGAGCTCAGCAAGGTATTTTGGGCAGTTTCGCTTCCAGTGCCCATCCACGTTGCAGAGGAAACATTTTCCTTTATCTGCAACGTTGGCTTTTCCCTTGCCTTTGTCAGCAGCAGGTGCCTTCCCTTTCCCTCCTATTTTCTTCTCTTGGGTCTAGAAGATGAGCTACAAGACTTACTCCCAGAGGATGAACCCTTCTGGAACCTTCTGGAATGGGCGAACAGATTTGCCTCTCTATCAGCCTGTCCCTTATTTTTCATAAGAGACTGGAAAGTTTATAGTTCATTAAGGAGAATAGTCAGGTTATACTCTATCTTGTTCATCACCGCATTGCTGCGAAATTGCAGGAAACTCTTCGGAAAAGATTCCAGGATGAACGATACCTGACTTTGCTCGTTAATGACCGCTTCGTTCATCTAAGCCATGTTGAAGTGGACCATCAGATCAAGAACGTGTTCTCTCACCGATGACCCCTCCTTCATACGGGAGTTATAAACGTATTTGAGGGATTCGTGTCGAATCTGTCCAGACGGTTGTCCAAACATTTCCTGCAGCGAACTCATGATCTCACGAGCTGAGACCATGCCCTCGTGCTTTTTGGCCAGAACTTCAGAAACACTTGCCAAAATGTAGACCTTGGCCTTGTCATTGGCCATGAAACAGCGGTCGTACGCCTTAACAGATTGAGGAGCGTTACGAGCAGGGATCTGAGGACATTCCTCAGACAGTACAAATCGTAGATCATCAACAACCAGAATCGTATTCAGGTTCGATTTCCACGTAGTAAAATTCTCACTAGTTAAACGGTCGCTTTTAAGTAAGGCTATGATAGAGGACGACATGCTGAAATTCCAAAATAGTTCTAATTAGTTATGCCTTTTAGCCCATTGTAAAAACCAATCAAATTTAGCAAAATTATTAAAGAACCCTAGTGTTTAAACTAAACCCAATGTTTAAATTAAACTTTTAATTTTGCAACGATATTTCAAGGGTTTAGAATAAAAGCCTCCGTCGGGCGGTCAGTCATTCCTCCCTTGAATTGAGACTTTCTCAGCCAATTCTCACTACCAGAACATCTCATGTCCCAATGGTCCTTAGTTACCGTTTGTTTGGTCAAGGATTTGTTAACTAACTTAACTCATCCCGTAAATGTGACCCTACCATTTTCAGATCCAATAGGCTCGAGCCAACAGGCTACTATTAAGAAAGACAACTATTGGCAAACAACCTAAGAGACCCTATCCATTTCTGGAGTTCGCGGTGTTCCGATCCCTATAGTCAGGCCCTCCGTAGGGTTTGGCTGTTCCAGGATAACCTAGCAGGCGGACTATAGAAATCTCACAGTGCAACCTAATGGAGGAGACCGTAGGATATGTTGACACGCGTCCTACTCCCATTTACTATCGATACTTCCCTCATTCACCTTGGTATTGAACCATGCAAACACATACCGTAGGGAGACACCCTATTGACGCCACATAGCCGAGCATGGAACTCACGGTGTGAACTCTTGAGGACGTGAGAATAAACTCGATGCGAACATCTCGTTTTCTCCCACTGAAGTTCCTAAAATTAGGGTATAGTTTTAACTTAGCTGGATTCTGGCTAAAAGAATCTATCTAAGTCTATGCCTATTATAACTATTATAACTAGGTCTTAAAACCTTATGTCTAGGTGAATAAACATTTTAATTACCTAGAGATAAAACAAAACTAAAGTTAATTCAACTCAGGTTTCGGGTCAGTTTCCAGGTAGGAGGTGTTAGATTGCAGTCTTAAGTACCCCTTCAAATTTAGACAGAACTTCACCGGTAGAGTTCCCTTATAACCAAAGTTCTAATGTCCTACTAGATTTTAAACTATTTAAAATACTACGTAAGACCAATTTCTAATCCTATTAGAAATTAAAACTTAGGTCTAAATTAATTTTAAACAATTTAAAACTAATTTAAATTTTAACCCAAGTTTCTATGTTTGCATGCATTTCTTTGTTATAGGTTATGGTTTCTAAAACCCCTTTAATTTATAACTTTTATAAATTTTAAGAATTAACCTATGATAAAGAAACTATATTATAAATCCAACCATCAATATTCAAATTGGAATTATAAAAGTAATTTAACTAATTGAATTATAAAATTACTTAAACAAAATAACATTTATTTTAAACTAAGTAATTTCATGCTCCATGCAATTTATTTTCATATAATCTAATCATAACAATTATAATTAATTACTCTGAAAAATAAATTAATCATGCATTTTCAACCATATTCATATAACATTTATATAAATAAAATGCATGAACATGTTTATCCTAAGGTGGGAAAAATCTAAATGACATTTATAAAGACATAAAACTGTAAAATCGGAATAATTTGGCCTCTAAAGGGCAAAAAAAATAAAATTACATTAATTTTATTTCATGAAACCGGTCCAAAAACATCCTGAACCGGCCTTGAACCGCTCGAACCAGACCAAAAATAATTGAACCAATCGAACCGGAGTGCGCAAATTGCTTTGGAATGCCCCCCACAGCAGTAACGCGATGCCGACCTTGTAACGCCCGCCGCCGTGCGTCTCTTGCGCGCTGGTGTCGGGATGGCGTTGCAACGTTGAGGGGCAGCGTTGCAACGCCGCTGACCCCTTGAGCGCCCGCATCGATAGGGAACGCTGGCGTTGCGACGCCGTTCTTCAGCGTTGCAACGCTAATGAACCGCGTTGCAACCCTGCTGCTTCGGCAGCAGCTGAAACTCACGAACACAACAACTTCGTTCTTCAATTTCTCCTTCGATTATCAACCGAATTGCATGAAATTGGTCTCGAACGACTCGTAACTCAATTACATACTAAATTTTTCACTTTATGCCCAAAAACGCAGGGGTCTTTACATACTAATTGATCAAAATCAAAGTAAACTAAGGCCAAAAAATTCCTAAACTAGTTTTACAACAAACCAAATGTATTTCCCACCAAATCAATGCAATTTTGTTTCAAAAAAAAACAAATCAAGCATTGCTCGGATACCAATTGATGGAGATCTGATCTCCTTAAGCAGCGGAAACGTGTTTGGGATCGTAATTGCTTGATTGTTTTGCTTAAAACAAAAACTAGTACACTGACCAAAAATACAAAACAAGCATGGAAATTCTAATCCTATTAGACATGGATGTTTTACATGCAAACATGCTACAAGTTTAACAATTAAACTCAAAAGAATGGAAAGGAATTATTACCTTTGTAGTCTCTAATTCTCCAGCAACGCCTTGCTCCTAGCTTTTCAGCAAAACAATAGAACTTCTCTCTTTTTCTCCAAGAAGAACACTACCAACAGGAGAACCTTCTATATCTCTGAGTTCTACTTAGATCCTCCTTGGTGGGAAGGATTCCAACTTTTGGAAGATGAAGGGAATGAGAGTGTGTGAGAGAGAATTCTTTTTGTCAATCGAAAAATAATCAATCGATCGAATCATCATATTCATCTGTCCTTCTCACGAGGAGAAGGACTTCACTAGGTAACTCCCCACACCCTATTTAGGGGGAGTTGGGGAGTCGTGGGAACGTGTCCTCCTGACACGTTCTCAATTAATATTATATTAATTAATTACATTAAATCAAATCACATTTAATTCAATTATAATATTAATTAAATTAATTAAATCCTATTTAATCATTTTACCCTTTAACCTATAGTTTAATGTACATCTCATGCACATTATGTTTTAACCTATAGTTTTCAAATATGAATCACATTCACATTGAATTTAATATTTGAACTCTTTCAAATATTTAATTATCTCATGTAATTTAATATGAATCACATTCACATTAAATTTATAATATATAGTTCCAAAACTATATATTATATCGTATCAATATATATTAAATATATTCCCTAATGAATTTGAACATTTCAAATTCAAATGATCTAAGAACACTTTACGAGCTAGAAGGTGGACCTAATAGACCTACAGATCAGAAGCTCCAACGATACGAGATTGCTCGGTTAATCTCATTAACCTCCCAATCAACATTCGTTAAGCGGGGAACACTCCACTAAAGTCCTACAGCTGCACTCTTCTCACTGCAGATATATTTATGTGTCCATGGATATTGACCAATAACAACAAGTCAATCCTTCACGAATGTTCGTAACACCAGCTGGGTCAAATTACCGTTTTACCCCTAGGTTACATCTTGTGCCTTAAGTACAAGTGCTCCTCTAATGAACAATTAATTTGTGGTCCTACCAACAAACAGAGTCCCTCTCGGGCCAATGAGAGGGTCGGACCCTTTGTTCAAGTCCCAGAGACACCACTTAAGGGAACATTCCTCTACTTACCCTAGTAGGCGAGAAGGAGTGAATTTCGTCTTGCTAAGTTATGTTCCCAGCCGCTCACTCGGTCTTGTCCCCAAGAAGGTAGGCATATTGAGTCGGCGAATCTGGCCACTATCACCTATACTAGTCAAAGGACAATCCCTCGCATGAACAGGAGTTAAGTAACACGCCTTGAGATTGAGATCAAGTTGCCTAGGTCATCCTAGTGAAATAGAAATCTAACTAGTCAACGGTTACTGACTAGAGATTACTATTTCGTGGTTGATCTTATGTAATCTCATTACATAGGATATCCCCACTCACATGTCATCTACTACACGAACACGTTAGGATCACAAAGTGTTTGTATCAAATACAAAGTGGGCCACATCCATAGTTTAACTGGGTAAGGTACCCAAACCTTATCCCCAACTATAGACCCTTTAGGTTTGTATCTCAAACCGAGATCCTTTTTATGTACATTACATTGATTAAAGATTCATTTAATGACCTTGGATGTTTAGTTTATTGGATTTAGGGTTTAAATAAAGGCAAACTCGTAGATAACGAACAATAACACTTTATTGAAATAATAACACTTTATTACATTAATTAGAACATAATTACAAACTACGAGTTTTAGGGCACAAATCCCAACATCTACAAGAGAAAGCGTGGTGTAGATGGCAAGGTGCAAACCTTTAAAGCAAGACTAGTTGCAAAGGGTTATACCAAGGTTGAAGGGGTTGACTATGAGGAGACCTTTTCACCTGTTGCTATGGTAAAGTCTATCCGTATCCTTCTTGCCATTGCCGCATATTATGACTATGAGGTATGGCAAATGGATGTCAAGACTACTTTTTGAATGACAATCTTGAGGAAAACATCTACATGGACCAACCCAAAGGGTTCATTGAACCAGGACAAGAGCAAAAGGTTTGCAGGCTTAAAAGGTCAATTTATGGACTGAAACAAGCCTCTAGGTCCTGGAATATAAGATTTGATAAGGCAATCAGATCTTATGGTTTTGACCAGAATGATGATGAACCTTGTGTCTACAAGAAAATCATCAATAGTTCTGTCGCATTCCTAATTCTCTATGTGGATGATATCCTACTCACTAAGAATGATGCAGGTTATCTTACTGACATCAAGGAATGGCTAGCTATACAGTTCCAAATGAATGATTTGGGTGATGCGCAGTTTGTTCTTGGGATCAAGATTGTCTAGAACCGCAAGAATAAAACACTAACCATGTCTCAAGCATCTTACATAGACAAAATGTTGTCAAGGTTTAAGATGCAAGATTCCAAAAAAGGCTTCTTGCCTTTTAGACATGGAATCCATTTGTCTAAGGAACAGTGTCCTAAGACACCTCAAGGAGTTGAGGATATGAGACGGATTCCTTATGCATCGGTTGTTGGGAGCCTGATGTATGTCATGTTGTGTACTAGGCCGACACATGCATTTTGCGGTTGGGATGGTCAGTAGGTATCAATCCAATCCAGGACTTGAACACTGGACAACGGTTAAAACAATCCTTAAGTATCTTCGGAGAACAAGGAACTACATGCTTGTGTATGAGGCTAAGGATTTGATCCTTACAGGATACACGGATTCTGACTTTCAGAATTATAAAGATTCTCGGATATCTACATCAGGGTATGTATTCACTCTTAACGGAGGAGCTGTAGTATGGCGAAGCGTCAAGCAAGGATGCATCGCTGATTCCACCATGGAGGTCAAATATGTAGCAGCTTGTGAAGCAGCTAAGGAAGTCGTTTGGTTAAGGAAATTCATGCTAAATTTGGAAGTTGTTCCAAACATGACTTTGCCCATCACACTGTATTGCGATAACAGTGGTGCAGTGGCAAATTTAAGGGAACCCCGAAGTCACAAGAGGGGAAAACACATAGAGCGGAAGTATCATCTCATCCGGGAGATCGTGCATAGAGGAGACGTGATTGTCACGAAGATAGCCTCAGAGCACAACATTGCTGATCCTTTTACAAAGGCTCTAACGGCTAAAGTATTTGAGAGTCACCTAGAAGGCCTAAGTTTACAAGTCTTTCCCAACTAGGGCAAGTGGGAGTATTTTGTACAAAGGGGTTTAAATGCTCTAGTTATTGTATTTACATTACTGTAATGTTTTAGTACTCCACAAGCTTTAGGTTAAGTGGGAGATTGTTGGGATTTATGCCCTAAACTTGTGTAATTTTGATCAATTAAATAAAGTGTTATTTGTTTTGATAGAATTACAGTCTTGCTTTATAAATCCAATAAACTAAGCTCCAAGGTTATAACATTTATCTTGAACATCAGTGTAGTGGACACTATTTGGGTTGAGTTCAAGAATATAACCTAAATAGTCTATGATATAAGAATAAGGTTGGAAACCTCATTCTGGTAACACCATGGATGCGGCTCACTTTTTAATTTGTACAAATGAGGTAATCCAACTCATTCATGTAGTTGACATGCGAGTGAGGGCAACCTGTATGAAGAGTTCATATAATATTGGATCGCAAATTATTAGTATAACAAGTGTAACACCGTTAACAGGATAAGACTAATAATTTATAGATGGTCATTAGTGACTCGAACTGAATCCGGAGCAAGTTAAGAACTCCTGCTTATAGGGGTTTGTCCTTAGACTAGTATGGGATAGAGTGGCCTGTAGCCGACTCAATAAGACTACCTTCTCAGGGACAGAACCTCGTAGGTAACTGGAAACTTAACTGTGCAAGATGGAATTCACTCATACCTATACTAAGGAATTAGATACGTTGTTCCCTTAAGAACTGACTCCAGGTCTTGAACAACGGGGCCCCGCCCTCTATGAGGGTATGAGTCTAAGGTAGGACCTTAGACTTATTGTTCATTAGAGGATCAGTGGTGCTTAAGGAGCAAAGAGGTCATCACAGGGGTAAAACGGTAATTTGACCCAACCGTGATTACGAACAACTTGTGAAGGGTCGACTCATGGGTAATGACTATATCAGTGGACACAATATTATCTACAGTGAGGAGAGTGCAGCTACAAGTCTATAGTGGAATGACTTGTAGTTAATGAATATTGAATAACTGGATCAAAGAGTTTGATCAGTTAATCTCACATCATTGGAGCTCATGAACTGTAGGTCCATTAGGTCCCTCCGTTGGCTCAATATGGTAATATTGAGGGTATAAAGTTAGGAATGAAATTGAAGTGTTCAATTTCATACATGAGGTGTTATATCAATTATCTATGATATAATTTATATAATATATAGTTTTAATGTGAATTAGATTCATATATAAACTATATACTAATGAGAGAATAAAGGAGGGGTAGGATGGTCATTTCCATCCTATTCCCCTTTATATATGGTTGCATGAAATGCAACTAGGTTAAGTGATTCCAAGCATTTGTTGTGTTGTTGGAAAGGTTCCAAGACAACAAACATATCTCTCACAAAACACCTCACCTCTCCTAAAGGGAACCCACCTTCCTCCCTCACCTAGAGAACAACGAAGAAGATCTGGTGGTAGTGTGTGGTGTTTCGCACGAGTTTGTGTTCTTTGAGATCTTGATCGTGAGAGAGGAGGAGCACTTGAAGAAAGGTTCTTCAAAGGTAATTTTCTTGCTGTCAATTACGTTCATATGCTCAATCTAGTTATATATGTTCTTGAATTAAATCGTTGTAACTAAATCAAGAGCGCGCGATTCACAATCGCTTCCGCTGCGGGACTCCAATTTCCTTCATTCATAACCTCCTCGTGCTTTAACATTCATCAGACCATAGAGGTCATAATCTATAAGCTCAAGAGGCTCTTTGGCTCTATAACATTTTCCACTAAAAGGTCATTTTTTCATTTTGCCATCAAGCATGACTCACAAACCAGTAAAGAATTTTCTTCTAACTCGTTTACAACTCCATTCTTCACTAGTCTCTCAATTCTATTGAGATTTATGTGGCCTAACCTTAGATGCGAAAGATTGGCGTTTTCTTTTCGAGAAACTTTTAATCTTTTAGTTTGCGTTTCTGTTGTTTTAAACAATTCAATATTCAAAACACTTTTGACCGAATTTGGCTTTAAAACATATAGATTATTCTCAAGTGAAGCATAACACAACACATTATCTTCATGAGAAATAAACAGTTTATTTAACTTGAAGGAAATGGAAATACACTGTTCAATAAGACAGGAAATTGAAACAAGGTTTCTAGTAAACCCTGGAACTATGTACAAGTTATCTAGTAACATGTATTTCCTGTCAAAGAAAAGCTTCACCGTACCCACAGCTGCAGCCTGGACAACTTTTCCTGATCCAACCCTAATTGTTATCTCACCCTCTTGTAGTCGCTGCCAGGAACTAAATCCCTGAAAAGAAGAACAAGTATGGTTAGTGACGCCTGAATCAAGTATCCAGACAAAGTCACTACTCTCCACTAAACAAGTTTTAGTAACAAGTAAATCACATTTACCTTCCTTCTTCTTGTCAGCAAGGAATTTGGGACAGTTCCTCTTCCAATGGTTATCCCTGTTGCAGTGGAAACACTTTCCTTTTTCCGCAACATCGTTGACCTTTTTGCCCTTATGGGCTGCAGCGCAGTCAACTTTGCCCTTCTTCAACTTCTTCTTCTTCCCTTTCGGGCCTGAAGAATCCACAGACTTCGTCCTAGAGGTCAAACCCCTATGAAAGGACCTGAAGGAAACATTTGCCTCAGATTCCTATCCCTTGACTCACATCAAGGACTGGAAGGTCTGTAGTTCGTTGAAGAGGGTGGCTAGAGTGTAGTTAATTTTGTTCATAACAACATTGCTACGAAACTGAAGAAAACTCTTCGGAAGAATCTCCATAATAAAGCTGACCTGGATCAACTCGTTGATTGAAACACCGTTCATCTCTGCCAAGTTGAAGTAGGTCATCATGTCGAGAACATGTTCCCTAGCAGACGTCCCTTCCTTCATCCTAGCATTGAACACATGCATGAGAGCGTCATGCCTAACCTGAAAGGACTGTTGTCCAAACATGTTCTACAACGACTCCATGATCTCCTTGGCGCTGACCATGTTCTCGTGCTTCTTAGCCAAGACTTCAGAAAAGCTAACTATTATGTAGACCTTGGCCTTTTCATTAGCCTTGGTCCAACGATCGTACACATCACGAACACTTCGTGATGCGGTCGGATCGGGCACCTGAGGACACTCCTCAGTGAGCGCGAACTTAAAGTCGTCAGTTACTAAGATTGTGTTTATATTGTTTTTCCACGTTTGATAGTTGTCTTCTACCAGTTTTTCGGAAGCTAAGAGTGCTATTATTGAACTCAACATTTTTGCTAAAAAAGAAAACTTTGTATTAGATCTCGCAAAAACTTTTGAAAATCCAATCATTTTTAGCAAATTTTTATTCTATGATCCCTAGATCATTAAAAATTGCAATGATACTCCAAAGGTTTAGAATGACCGCCAGTGTAGGGTAGACAGAATCACTCCTCCTTTGGGACAAGAGTTTCTCGACCAGACTCTAATACCAGAATAACTTTTATTCCTATAGGCATCCAATTACCATTTTTTGATCGAATTCATTAAGTCGTGTAACCCTCTATCTTTAAATCTCCAGAGTTTTCGTCCAAACGATAGTCGTCGTAGGGAGGACTACGAAGGAAAACAAACAAAGGAAATTATATCCCGTTCGGGAATGATGGAGATCCGATCTCCTTGAGCCATGGAAACGTGATAGAAATCGTAAATTTTGCTAGTTTGTTTTGGTTGAAAATCAAATATTCATACATTGGTAAAAATACAGAATAAACATACAAAAATCCTAATCTAATTAGGCATGGAGTAGACATGCAAACAACCTTTAGCAATTAAATAAACAAAAAGGGAATTATAATTACCTTTGTTGTTTCACAACAACTCCTTGCTCCAAGATTGCACAGCAACTTAGCAACCTTGTCTGTTTTCTCCAACAGGACAGCACCACGAGGAAAACCCTCGATTCTCTGAGTACTACTTAGATCAAATTCCTTTGTGGGAAGGAATCCAACAATTGGAAGAAAGTGAAAGGGAAAATGTGTGAGAGAGAATTCTACACAGAGAGCTCAATCCAGAGAATGATCGATCATCCCCTTCTCACTAGGAGAAGAGAAACACTGTGGAGGGCAACTCCCCACTCCCTATCGATTAGGAAGTTGGGGAACATGGGGAACGTGTCCTCCTAACACGTTCCCTCTTTTTTATTTTTATTTAATTAAATAATCAAAATTATGAATTAAATAATAATATATATAGTGAATTAAATCAAATTTAATTAATCATAATTAAATATCATATATTTAATATAGATTAAATCACATTTAATCAATTATCCCTCTAACCTATAGTTTTAATGCACATCTAATGCACATTAAATTTTAACCTATAGTTTTCAAATATGAATCACATTCACATTTGAATTTAATATTTGAACTCTTTCAAATATTTAATTCTCTCATATAATTTAATATGAATCATATTCACATTAAATTTATAATATATAGTTCCTAAACTATATATTATATCGTATCTATATACATCAAATTTATTCCTTAATGAATTTCAACATTTCAAATTCAAATGATCTAAGAATCCTTTACGAGCTAGAAGGTGGACCTAATGGACCTACAGATCAGAAGCTCCAACGATACGAGATCACTCGGTTAATCTCATTAACCTCCTAATCAACATTCGTTAACTGCGGGAACACTCCACTAAACTCCCGCATCTGCACTCTTCTCACTGCAGATATATTTCTGTGTCCACAGATATTGACCAATAACAGCAAGTCAATCCTTCACGAATGTTTGTACCACCAGCTGGGTTACCGTTTTACCCCTGGGTTACATCTTGTACCTTAAGTACCAGTGCTCCTCTAATAAACAATTTGTTTGTGGTCCTACCAACAAACAGAAGTCCCTCTCGGGCCAATGAGAGGGTCGGACCCTTTGTTAACGTCTCGGAGACACCAGTTAAGGGAACATTCATCTACTTACCCTAGTAGGTGGGAATGAGTGAATTTCATCTTGCTAAGTTAAGTTCCCAGCCGCTCACGCGGTCTTGTCCCCAAGAAGGTAGGCATATTGAGTCGGCGAATCTTGCCACTCTCACCCATACTAGTCAAAGGACAATCCCTCGCGAACAGGAGTTCGGAACCTGCTCAGGATTGAGATTAAGTTGCCTAGGTCATCCTAGTGAAATAGAAACCTAACTAGTCAACGAAGTTACATCTAGTGGTTACTATTTCGTGGTCTGATCTTATGTAATCTCATTGATATCCCCACTCACATGTCATCTACACGAACACCTTAGGATCAAAGTGTTTGTATCTTATACAAAGTGGGCCACATCCATAGTTTTACCAGGGCAAGGTACCCAAACCTTATCCCCTTACTATAGACGCTTTAGGCTGTATCTCCAACTGAGATCCTTTATATGTACACTACATTCAGTTAAAGATACATTCTACAGCCTTGGATGTTTACTTTATTGGATTTAGGGTTAAAACAATGGCAATATCGTAAATAACGAACAATAACTCTTTATTAAAAAATAACACTTTATTACAATAATTAGAACAGAATTACAAACTATGAGTTTTAGGGCACAAACCCCAACAGGGAATTCACGGTGTTCCGACTATCATGATCAAGGCGCTCCGTGGGTCCCATTTTCACAGGTCCCTCTCCTACTCACTATAAGTACTCTCTCCATTCACCTTGAATTTTGACCCATACAAATACCCCCCCCCCCCCCGTAGGGCGACGCTCCCATTTGCGTCAAGAGGTTGAGTATGGATCTCACGGTGTGAACTTTACGGAGATTTGTGGATGGAATTTAAATGTATCTCATGCACTATAATTCCTCCCACTTAGCACTTTAGATAAACGGGATTGACCTAGATAAATCGACTATATTTACCTAAGTCTACCAATATAACTCTTATATTGGATTAGCCTAAGTCTATAATCAAATTATTAACTTAGGTCTATGAGAGTTTATTTATTTAACTCTTAATTAACGACACTCATGAGAAATATAACCTATGAATCTCCTAACTAAATTCACTCCTAGGTCGGTTCCCAGGTAGGGGTGTTCCGCAAAGCGTCAACTTAAATAGCCCAGTCTTAGACAAAACCTTCCTTAGACAGAGTTACTAATTAGTCACCATTCATAAGTTACATTTGATTTCCAAATTCTAATCTTATTACAACTAGAAAACCTAAGTCTAATTAATTCAAGTACCATTTAAAACTAATTAATTATCTTAGGTTACATGCATTTCTTTGTTATAATGCTTGATCATTCATCACATGAAAATCATACTTTATAACATACATACATCACATGTATAAATGCATGTCAATGCTTTTAATCTAAATAATTTAACACTTATATTAAAAAACATACATTATATTACAACACTTATAATATAACCTATCATGCATACTATATATTATAACACTTATAATATAAATATGATGCATAAAATGCTTAACCTAAGGTGGGATTTTAATCTATATGACATACATTATGAATATAAATATTTCATACAACACTTGCATAAAAAGAAACAGCAAATTGGACTGGTTTTTGGCATACTAGGGACTTTAATTAAATTAATTAGCATTAATATACCACTTATATTAACATTAATTAATAAAATTAATTAATTACTTAATTTACATAAAAATAAATTAAATAAACAATACTAAATTCGGCTGAAACCGCAACCTCAATGCCCATCACGCCACTACTCGCGGAAAAAGCTCGTGAACTGCCCACTAATGCAGTGGCGTTGCAACATCGTGGCCAGCATTCCAGCGACGTTGCAACACTAGACTGCAACAAATTCACCTTCCGCACAGATGGCGTTGCGACACCGATGAACAACGTCGCAACATTGTATTATGTCCAACAACAATGTTTTCTGAAATTTCGCCCATTTTTGCTCCGTTTATTCACAACAACTCTTGCAAGGATTGACCCAGACTTACAGACTCGATTTACTTTGAAAATTGCCCAAAACAATGGGCCCTTACTTTGATCTCATCAACGAAAAAGTAGCTCTAAACTAAGTGCCAAAATAAAAAACATCCAATATTCAAACCATTAACATTCATCACTTGAAAATTAATGCTACCCACATAATTTTAAGAAAATTACAGAACACACAATGAAGAGCAACCTTTGGCTCTGATACCAATTGAAGGGAATGGATTTCCTGCAGCGAAATTGCGACGTGAATCATCGTTGTTTCGTTGTTCTTCTAAATTTTCTTAAGATTGAAAGTATCACATACATTTCTAGATTAAGCATACAATTTATGACAAGAAAACATAAAGGTTTTCGTTACTAACCTCTTGAAGAACCTTTCTTCGTGTTTCCTCCTCCGATCACGATCTCAATTTTGGGATGTTTTGTCCTAATCTCGTGTTTGTAAATTATTATTTGAAATTAATAAAGAGTTATTCATTTCATTGTTTTGTGTCTCGAATTTTATACAAACTTTAACCAATAAACTAAGCTCCAGGGTCATTGAATATATGAGAGAATTAGAACTTGAACGGTGTGTAGTGGACACTGGGGAGGATCACGTTCAAGTAAATGACCGAAGAACGGTCTACAGTATATGGATAGGGTTGGAGACCTAATCCTGGATACACTGTGGATGAGACCCGCTTTGTATTAAGATACAAACGAGATGATCTGACTCGGTCATGTGGTTGACATGCGAGTGGGGGCATCTTGTAAAATGAGATTGTACAAGACCGAACCGTGAATTATTAGACCTACAGATGTTACACCGTTGACAGTAAGGACTAATAACTTCGTAGATGACCATTAGTGACTCGACCTGAATCCTGAGCATGTTACGGACTCACTGTCATGCGAAGTCCATCCCTTTGACTAGTACGGGTGAGGGTGGTCATAGTTACTCACCCAATATGCCTATCTTCTCAGGGACAGAACCAAGTAGGGAGCTGGGAACTTAACTACGCGAGATGGAATTTACTCGTTCTTGCCTTTAGGGAAACTAGAAGGGTTGTTCCCTTAAGTGCTGTCTCCAGGGCTTGGACAACGAGCGCCCACTCTCTCACTGGCCCGAGAGAGTTATTGTGTATGGTTGGACCATTACAACGTTGTAGTTCATTAGAGGAGCAGTGGGGACTTAAGGAGCAAGAAGTAGAAACAAGGGTAAAACGATAATTTTACCCAGTGGTGTCTACGAACAACCTGTGAAGGGTCGACTCATGAGCATTGGTTATATCAATGGACACGTACTATTCTGCACTGAGGGGAGTGCAGCTACAGGCTTTAGTGGAATGTTACCATAGCTAATGAAGGTTGATTGATCGGATCGAAGAGTTTGATAGGTTAATCTCGAATCATTGGAGCTCGTCACTGTAGGTCCATTAGGTCCCTCGGTTGGCTCAAACTGGGTTAAAAGAAGGGTTAATGTTTTGGTGTGAATTGAAGTGTTCAATTTCACTTAAAGGGCATTTATTTAATTTATATGAGATATGAATGATATAATATATAGTTTAATGTGAATGAGATTCATATTAAACTATAGGTTAGCCTAATTGTTGAATTAGGGCTAATTGGAGAAATTAATTGAGAGAAATTAAATTGAATGCGATTCAATTTAATAAATCTACAATTATACAAATATGATTTGTTAGATGAGATATGAGATATCTTATATTATATGGTTATGCAAATATGATTTGCATAACCTATAGTTGTGGTAAAATGGTAATAATATGGAGATTTTAACTCCATCATTTTTCACTATTTAAACCCTTCTTGCAAGAAGAAAAGGAACACATTCTCTCATTTTTTAGATTTTCACCAAAGAGAAGAGATTACTATTCTCTCAAAGCTCTCTCAATTCCTCTTCTCCCTTCTCCAAACACACTAATGTCCCACAACTTTCCTTCTTCTAAAAGAAAAACAACCGAGACTTCAATTTGTTGTGTTCGATCTTTCTTCGAGAGAAGAGTTCGAGAAGTTTGAGATCATTGGGAGAACACGAAGAGTTCGTGAACGGAAGGGAAAAATCGAAGCACGTCTTCAACAAGTAAGTACATACTGATTTTTCTTTCCATTTTAGCATGTTTAGCCTAGTTCTAAGAGTTAGAATTATTTTAACAAAATCGAGTAGCATAATGATACCACGACGATTCGATTGTCTTCCGCTGCGCTGGGATTTTCATTCGATTGTCTTCCGCTACGCTGGGATTGTCAAGAGAAAGGAAAGTGTTTCCACTACAATGGGGATGACCACTGGAAGAGAAACTGTCCCAAGTTCCTTGCTGAGAGGAAGAATCAAGGTAAATGTGATTTACTTGTAACTGAAACATGTTTAGTGGAGAGTAATGACTCTGCCTTGATTTTAGATTTGGGCGCCACTAACCACGTTTGTTCTTCTTTTCAGGGAATTGATTCCTGACAGCCACTCCGAGAGGGTTAGGTGACTCTACGGGTTGGATCCGGGGAGATAGTCTCTGCAGCAACGATCGACAAAGTGAAGTTTTATTTTGGCAGGAATTTGTTATTGTTGGACAATATGTATATAGTTCCAGGGTTTACTAGAAACCTTGTTTCTATTTCCTGCTTATTAGAACAATATATATCCGTTTCATTTAATGGTAATAATGCGTTTATTTCCAGAAATGGTAATCTTATTTGTTCTGCTTCACTTGAGTCTAACTTGTATGTTTTAAAGCCAAATTCGGTCAAAAGCATTTTGAATACTAAATTGTTTAATACTGGAGAAACACAAACTAAAAGAGTTAAGGTTTCTCCGAAAGAAAATGCCCATCTTTGGCATCTAAGGTTAGGCCACATTAATCTCAATCGGATTGAGAGACTAGTGAAGAGTGGACTTCTAAGTCAGTTAAAAGAAAACTCTTTACCGGTGTGTGAGTCATGCCTCGAAGGCAAAATGACCAAATGTCCTTTTAGTGGAAAAGGATATAGAGCCAATGAGTCCCTTGAGCTTATACATTCTGACCTCTGTGGTCCGATGAGTGTTAAAGCACGAGGTGGTTACGAATACTTCGTTTCTTTCATTGATGATTATTCGAGGTATGGGTATATCTACCTAATGCATAAGAAGTCTGAAACTCTTGAAAAGTTCAAGGAGTACAAGACTGAGTTTGAGAACCTGTTAGGTAAAACCATAAAAACACTTCGATCGGATCGGGGTGGAGAGTATATGGACACTGAATTCCAGGACTATACGATAGAACACGGAATTACGTCCCAACTCTCAGCACCTGGTATGCCACAGCAGAATGGTGTATCAGAGAGGAGAAACAGAACCCTGTTGGACATGGTTCGGTCAATGATGAGCTATGCTCGTCTCCCTGATTCCTTTTGGGGTTACGTAGTGGAGACTGCGGTTTATATTTTGAACAACGTTCCGTTGAAGAGTGTTTGTGAGACACCTTTCCAACTCTGGACTGGTCGCAAAGGTAGTTTACACCATTTAAGAATTTGGGGATGCCCGACCCACGTGTTGGTGTCAAACCCGAAAAAACTAGAACCCCGTTCAAAATTGTGCCTATTCGTAAGTTACCCAAAAGAGACCAGAGGTGGTCTGTTTTACGATTCTAAGGATAATAGGGTGCTTGTGTCGACAAACGCCACTTTCCTTGAGGAAGATCATATCAGGGATCATGTACCTAGGAGCAAAATCGTGTTAAATAAAATGGATAGTACATCAGCAAGAGTTGCTGATGGGGCTAGTACGTCAACAAGTGTTGTTGATCCTAGCACGTCAAGTCAAGTCCGTTCCCAAGAGTTGGGAATGCCTCGACGTAGTGCGAGGGTTGTGAGATAGCCTGAACGTTACATGGGTTTAGCTGAAACCCAAGTCGTCAGTCCTGATGATGACTGTGAGGATCCATTGACCTATGATCAGGCTATGACTGATGTTGACAACGACGAATGGATTAAAGCTATAGACCAAGAAATGGAGTCGATGTACTTCAATTATGTCTGGGAGCTTGTGGATCAACCAAATGGGGTAAAACCTATTGGTTGCAAATGGATCTACAAGCGTAAACGTGGCGTAGATGGGAAGGCGCAGACCTTTAAAGCACGACTAGTGGCAAAGGGTTTTACCAAGGTTGAAGGGGTTAACTATGAGGAAACCTTTTTACCTGTTGCCATGGTAAAGTCGATCAGGATCCTTCTGGCCATTGCCGCATATTATGACTACGAGGTATGGTAGATTGATGTCAAGACCGCCTTTCTGAATGGCAACCTTGACGAAACCATCTACATGGACCAGCCCAAAGGGTTCATTACCCAAGGCCAAGAGCAAAAGGTTTGTCGGCTTCATAGGTCTATTTATGGACTGAAACAAGCCTCAAGGTCTTGGAATGTAAGGTTTGATGAGGCAATTAAATCTTATGGCTTTGATCAGAATGTTGGCGAGCCTTGTGTCTACAAGAAAATTGTTGACAAAACTGTCGCATTTCTGATGTTATACGTGGATGATATTCTTCTCATTGGGAATGAGGTAGAAGTTCTTACTGACGTAAAGAAATGGCTAACTTTACAATTCCAAATGAAAGATTTGGGAGAAGCTTAATATGTTCTAGCTATCCAGATAGTCCGGAACCAGAAGAACAGAACGCTGGCCATGTCTCAAGCGTCTTATATTGACAAGATGTTGTCTAGATATAAGATGTAGAACTCCAAGAAGGGCATGCTGCCTTTCAGGCACAGGGTTCACCTGTCTAAGGATCAGTGTCCTAACACTCCTCAAGAGGTTGAGGATATGAGACGGATCCCCTATGCTTCAGCTATAGGGAGCCTGATGTATGTCATGTTGTGTACTAGGCCCGACATCTAGGATTAGATCACTGAACAGCCATAAAGGCAATCCTCAAGTATCTTAGGAGAACGAGGAACTACAGCTTAGTGTATGGCGGTGGGGATTTTATCCTTACGAGATACAGAGACTTTGACTTTCAAACCGATAAGGATCTAGGAAATCTACTTCGGGGTCAGCCTTCATTCTGAATGGAGGAGCTGTAGTATGGCGAAGCATCAAGCAAGGATGCATCGCTGATTCCACTATCGAAGCGGAGTACGTTGCGACTTGTTAAGCTATAAAGGAAGTTGTTTGGCTTAGGAAGTTCATGAAAGATTTGGAAGTTGTTCCAAATATGAGCTTGTCGATCACCCTGTTTTCTGACAACAGTGGTGCAGTAGCCAACTCAAGGGAGCCTCAGAGCCATAAGAGAGGCAAACACATTGAGCGGAAGTATCACCTGATACGAGAGATTGTTCACTCCGGAGACGTGACAGTCACGCAGATAGCGTCGGAGAACAACGTAGCTGATCCATTTACAAAGCCCTTCATGACTAAGGTGTTTGAGGGTCACCTAGAGAGTCTAGGTCTTCGAGTACTTCCTGACTAGGGCAAGTGGGAGTTATGTAAACGGGTATTCAATGCCCTAGTTTATTGTATTACTTCATTGTAATTTATGTTCATTTCAGAAATGTATTTCTTCCACTAGCTTAGTCCAAGTGGGAGTTTGTTGGGATATTTTGTCCTAATCTCGTGTTCGTAAATTATTATTTGAAATTAATAAAGAGTTATTCATTTTATTGTTTTGTGTCTCGCATTTTATACAAACTTTGACCAATAACTAAGCTCTAGGGTCATTGAATATATGAGAGAATTAGAACTTGAATGGTGTGTAGTGGACACACAGGGAGGGTCACGTTCAAGTAAATGACCCGAATGGCCTACAATATATGGATAGGGTTCGAGACCTAATCCTAGATACGCTGTGGATGCGGCCCGCCTTGTATTAAGATACAAACGACGTGATCTGACTCGTTCATGTGGTTGACATGGGAGTGGGGGCATCCTGTACAATGAGATTGTACAAGACTGGACCGTGAATTATTAGACCTCACGATGTAACACCGCTGACGATTAGGACTAATAACTTCGTAGATGACCATTAGTGACTCGACCTTAATCCTGAGCATGTTACGGACTCCAGTCTACGGGGGTCTGTCCTTTGGCTAGTACGGGTGAGGGTGGTCACAGTTACTCACCCAATATGTCTATCTTCTCAGGGACAGAACCAAGTAGGGAGCTAGGAACTTAACTACGCGAGATGGAATTCACTCGTTCTCGCCTTTAGGAAAACTAGAGGGGTTGTTCCCTGAAGTGTCGTCTCCAGGGCTTGGACAACGGGCGCCCACTCTCTCACTGGCCCGAGATAGTTGTTGTGTATGGTCGGACCATTACAACGTTGTTGTTCATTAGAAGAGCAGTGGGGACTTAAGGAGTAAGAAGTAGAAATAGGGGTAAAATGGTAATTTGACCCAGTGGTGTCTACGAACAACCTGTGAAGGGTCGACTCATGGGCATTGGTTATATCAGTGGACACGTAATATTCTGCACTGACGGGAGTACAGCTACGGCCTTTAGTGGAGCGTTACCGTAGCTAATGAAGGTTGATTGACCGGGTCAAAGAGTTTGATTGGTTAATCTCGGATCATTGGAGCTCGTCACTGTAGGTACATTAGGTCCCTCGGTTGGCTCAAACTGGGTTAAAAGAAGAGTTAATGTTTTGGTGTGAATTGAAGTGTTCAATTTCACTTAAAGGGCATTTATTTAATTTATATGAGATATGAATGATATAAGATATAGTTTAATGTGAATGAGATTCATATTAAACTATAGGTTAGCCTAATTGTTGAATTAGGGCTAATTGGATAAATTAATTGAGAGAAATTAAATTGAATGCCATTCAATTTAATAAATCCACAATTATACAAATATGTTTTGTAAAATGAGATATGGGATATCTTATATTATATGGTTATGCAAATATGATTTGCATAACCTATAGTTGTGGTAAAATGGTAATAATGCGGAGATTTTAACTCCATCATTTTCCACTATTTAAACCCTTCTTGCAAGAAGAAAAGGAACACATTCTCTCATTTTTTGGATTTTCACCAAGGAGAAGAGATTACTATTCTCTCAAAGCTTTCTCAATTCCTCTCCTCCTTTCTCCAAAAATACCAAAGTCCCACAACTTTCCTTCTTCCAAAAGAAGAACAACCGAGACTCCAATTGGTTGTGTTCGATCTTTATTCGAGAGAAGAGCTCGAGAAGTTCGGGATCGTTGGGAAAACACGAAGAGTTCGTGAACGGAAAGGAAAAATCGAAGCACGTCTTCAACAAGTAAGTACATACTAATTTTTCTTTCCATTTAAGCATGTTTAGCCTAGTTCTAAAAATTAGAATTATTTTAACAAAATCGAGTAGCTTAATGATACCACGACGATTCAATCGTCTTCCGCTGCGCTGGTATTTTCATTCCCTTCACTCAGCGATCTAACAATCTCTCAAACAAGAACCACAAACGTCAAGCTGGACACTTCCACTTGATCTTCTAGGTTGTTCTCGGGAGGATGAGGGAGAGTTGTAGGACTCCATTTGGATTTTGGGTTGGAGAGAGTGTTTTGAGATAGAGAGAATTCTAGAGAGAATTTTCTTCCTCTTTTGGATGGAAAACAAAAAAAATGAGAGAATGACTTACCAAATGCTTCATGAAGCACCTATTTATAATAGTGTGTGGTGGAGTTAAAATCTCCAATATTTCACCATTTTACCACAACCATATGATATGCAAATCATAATTGCATATCATATAGTATAAGGTATCTCATACCTTATTATACAAATCACATTTGCATAATTGTGGAATTTTAAATTTTATCATATTCAATTTAATTTCCCTCAATTCAATTTCTCCAAATTAGCCCTAATTAATTAATTAGGTTATACTATACTTTATTATGAATCTCATTCAAATTAAATTATATATTATATCAACTATATCACATACAAATGACCTAAATACCCTTTTAATGAATTTGAACACTTCAAATCCACTTCAAACTGTAAACTCTCATTTCGTCCAATTTGAGCCAACCGAGGGACCTAATGGATCTACAGATGACGAGAAATGATACGAGATCAACCGATCAAACTCTTTGACCCGATTAATTAACATTCATTAACTACGGTAATACTCCACTAAAGCCCGTAGTTGCACTCTGCTCACTGTAGGACAAGTTGTGCCCATCGATATAACCAATGCCCGTGAGTCGACCCTTCACAGGTTGTTCGTAGTCACAGTTGGGTCAAATTATTGTTTTACCCCTGTGTCTACCTCTTGCCTCTTAAGTCCCATTGTTCCTCTAATGAACAACTTTGTTGCATGAACCGACCATAAACAATATCCTCTCGTGCCAATGAGAGGGTAGGCACCCATTGTCCAACCCCTGGAGACATCACTTAAGGGAATAACCCCTCTAGTTTCCCTAGCTCGGGAACGAGTGAATTTCTTCTTGCGTAGTTAAGTTCCCAGCTCCTCACGAGGTTTTGTCCCCAAGAAGATAGGCATGTTGGGCATACTTTGGCCACCCTCACCCGTATTAGTCAAAGGACAGACCCCTGCAGACAGGAGTCTGTAACACGCTCAAGATTAAGGACGAGTCACTAATGGTCATCTACGAAGTTATTAGTCATATACTGTTAACGACGTTACATCAATAGGTCTAATAATTCATGGTTCGGTCTTGTACAATCTCATTGCACAGAATGTTGGATGTTTTTGGTTTTCGCACATTAAAATTAGATTTACATTTTCGTTGATGATATCAATGTAAGGGCCCATTGTTTTGGGCAAATTGTATGTAAATCGAATCTGTAAGTCTATGTCGTTCGTGGCAAGAGTTGCTGTGAATAAATCAAAGCAGAAACGTGCGAAAAATGGCGAAGAACAGCAAAGGAGTTTGTTGTTCTGTCGATGGCATTAAGACGCTGTTCTTCGGCGTCTCAACGTTGTCTGAGCGGATGGTGGTTGTGCTACAGAGTAGAATTGCAACGCAAGGCGTTGCATTGCAACGCTGGGACATTGGGCGCGCGAGGCTTGACGTTGGGCGCTGCAGCGTTGCAACGTTGGTGACGACGTTACAACGTTGCTGCGTAGTGGGCAGTAGTTCGCGAGGAAAGTGCGCGCGAGTGCCAAAGGGGCATAATGTGATTTACTTATAACTAAAACAAGTTTAGTGGAGAGTAATGACTCTGTCTGGATACTGGATTTAGGTGCCGCTAACCATGTTTGTTCTTCTTTTTAGGGAATTAGTTCCTAGCACCAGCTGCGAGAGGGTGAGATAACACTACGGGTTGGATCTAGGGAGGTTGTCTCTGCTGCAACGGTTGGCACGGTGAACCTCTTTTTTTGGCGGGAAGTACTTATTATTAGGTCATTTGTACATAGTACCAGGGTTTACTAAAAACCTAGTTTCTATTTCCTGCCTTATTGAACATTGTATTTCTGTTACTTTTGAATTAAATAAAACGTTTATTTCTTTCAAAGGCAACTTGTTATGTTCAGCTTCACTTGAGAGTAATTTATACGTTTTAAAGCCTAATTCGGTTAAAAGTGTTTTGAATACTGAATTGTTTAAAATGGTTGAAACACAAACTAAAAGAGTAAAAGTTTCTCCTAAAGAAAATGCTCATCTTTGGCATCTAAGGTTAGGCCACATAAATCTCAAAAGGATTGAGAGACTAGTGAAGAGTGGACTTCTAAGTGAATTAGAAGAAAACTCTTTACCGTTATGTGAGTCATGCATTGAAGGCAAAATGACCAAACGTCCTTTTAGTGGAAAAGGATATAGAGCCAAACAGCCTCTTGAGCTTATACATTCTGGCCTCTGTGGTCTGATGAGTGTTAAAGTACTAGAAGGTTACGAATACTTTGTATCTTTCATAGATGACTATTCGAGATATGGGTATATTTACCTAATGCATAGGAAGTCTGAAACTCTTGAAAAGTTCAAGGAGTACAAGACTGAGGTTGAGAACCTGTTAGGTAAAACAATTAAAACACTTCAATCGGATCGAGGTGGAAAGTATATGGATACTGAATTCCAGGACTATATGATAGAACATGGAATTACGTCCCAACTCTCAACACCTAGTACGCCACAGCCGAATGGTGTATCAAAAAGGAGAAACAGAATCCTGTTGGACATGGTTCGGTCGATGATGAGCTATGCTCGTCTCCCTAATTCTTTTTGAGGTTACGCAGTGGAGATTGCGGTATATATCTTGATCAACGTTCCGTCGAAAAGTGTTTGCGAAACACCTTTCGAACTCTGGAATGGACGTAAAGGAAGTTTACACCATTTAAAATTTTGGTGATGCCCGACCCATGTGTTGGTGTCAAATCCGAAGAAGTTGGAACCCCGTTTAAAGTTGTGCCTCTTTGTAGGTTACCCAAAAGAGACTAGGGGTGGTCTATTTTACGATCCTAAGGAAAATAGGGTGCTTGTGTCGACAAACACCACTTTCCTTTAGGAAGACCACATTAGGGATCACTTACCAAGGAGTAAAATTGTGTTTAAATGAAATGGACAATACATCAACAAGAGTTGTTGATGGGGCTAGTACGTCAACAAGTGTTGTTGATCCTAGCTCGTCTAGTCAAGCCCGTTCTCAAGAGTTGAGAATGCCTCGACGTAGTGGGAGGGTTGTGAAAAAGCCTGAACGTTACCGGGGTTTAGTTGAAACCCAAGTCGTCACCCCTGATGATGACTGCGAGGATCCATTGACCTATGATCAGGCAATAGCTGACGTTCACAAAGACGAATGGATTAAAGCTATGGACCAGGAAATGAAGTTGATGTACTTCAATTTTGTCTGGGAGATTGTGCACCAACCTTATGGGGTCAAACCTATTTGGTTGCAAGTGGACCTACAATGGCGTAGATGGGAAGGTGCAGACCTTCAAAGCCAGACTAGTGGCAAAGGTTTTTACCTAGGTTGAAGGGTTTGACTATGAGGAAACCTTTTCTCCTATTGCCATGGTAAAGTCTATCAGGATCCTTCTAGCCATTGCCGCATATTATGACTATGAGGTATGGCAGATGGATGTCAAGACAACCTTTCTGAATGACAATCTTGATGAAACCATCTACATGGAGTAACCCAAAGGGTTCATTGCGCAAGGATAAGAGCAAAAGGTTTGTCGGCTTAAAAGGTCTATTTATGGCCTGAAACAAGCCTCGAGATCTTGGAATATAAGGTTTGATGAGGCGATCAAATCTCATGGCTTTAATCAGAAAGTTGATGACCCTTGTGTCTATTGGGATGTTTGACCTAATCTCGTATTTGTTTGTATTATACACGATTGAAATAAATAAGAGTTATTTTTTCATCACTTTGTGTCTCGCATATTTACAAACTTTGTCCAATAAACTAAGCTCTAGGGTCATTGAAATATGAAAGAACTAATCTTGGATACGCTGTGGATGCGACTCGTTTTATATTAGATACAAACGAGGTGATCCAACTCGTTCATGTGGTTGACATCCGAGTGGGGGCATCCTGTGCAATGAGATTGTACAAGACCGGACCGTGAATTATTAGACTTACTGATGTAACACCATTGACAGTATAGGACTAATAACTTCATAGATGACCAATAGTGACTCGACCTTAATCTTGAGCGTGTTATGGACTACTGTGTGCGAAGGTCTATCCTTTGACTAGTACGGGTGAGGGTGGTCACAGTTACTCGCCCAATATGCCTATCTTCTCAAGGATAGGACCACATGGGGAGCTGGGAACTTGACTACGCGAGATGGAATTCACCTGATCCCGAGTTGCTGTGAAGAAATCGGAGCGGAATCGGACGAAAAACGATGAAGAACAACAAAGGTGTTTTCTGTTCTGTCAACGACATTGAGACGCTATTCTTCGGCGTCTCAACGTTGTCCGTGCGAAACCAGGTTGAGCTACAGGTCAGCGTTGCAATGTTGGGTGTAGCGTTGCAACGCTGAGGCGTTGGGCGCACTAAGGACAACGCTGCGAGCGTAGAGGAGCAGTTCGTGTATAGTGGCAAGGAGACAGAAGTTTTGCTAATTGTGGGACATTTTTTATTTTTAAATTATTTATTTATTTTGTAAAATGTAATTGTATTTTAAAATTAATTTTATTAATTAATATTAATATAAAAGTTATATTAATGTTAATTAATTCAATTAATGCCCTTAAAGTGTCAAAACCGGTCTAATTTTTGCTATTTATTTATTTTATGCATGAGATGTCTGAAATTAATTATTCTATGTGCATATTGTATGTCATATAGATTAAAATCCCCCTTAGGTTAAACATTTCATGCATCATATTTATATTATAAGTGTTATAATGTATAATATGCATGATAGGATTATATTATAAGAGTTATAATATAATGTTTGCATGTTTTAATTTATTTAATATAAGTGTTATATTTCTTAGATTAAATGCATGCACATACATTTAATTCATGTGATGAATGTATATTATATAGTTTAATTATTAATGTGATGAATGATCAAGCATTATAATATAGAAATGCATGTAACCTAAGTTAATTATTAGTTGTAAAATGTTTAGAACTTGAATAATTAGACTTAGGGTTTCTAGTTCTTGAATTTTTCGTTCATGTGATGAATGTATATTATATAGTTTAATTATTAATGTGATGAATGATCAAGCATTATAATATAGAAATGCATGTAACCTAAGTTAATTATTAGTTTTAAAATGTTTAGAACTTGAATAATTAGACTTAGGGTTTCTAGTTCTAATAAGATTAGAATTAGGAAATCAAATATGATTTATGAATGGAGACTAATAAGTAACTCTGTCTAAGGAAGGTTCCGTCCAAGGTTGGGGTATTTAAGCTGACGCTTTGCGGAACACCCCTACCTGGGAACCGACCTGGGAGTGAATTTGGTTCGGAGATTCATAGGTTATATTATCGTGAGTGTCGTTAATTAAATGTTGATTAATTTACACACTTAGACCTAAGTTAATAATGTGATTATAGACTTAGGCTAATCAAATATAAGAGTTATATTGGTAGACTTAGGTAAATATTAACCGATTTATCTAGGTCAATCCCGATTGATTTAAAGTGTTGAGTGGGAGGAAATAAAGTGTATAAGATACATTTGATTTTTCGACCACAAATCTCCGTAAAGTTCACACCATGAGATCCATACTCAGCCTCGTGGCACAAAAGGGAGCGTTTCCCTTCGGATGGTATTTGTATGGGTCAATATCAACATGGATGGAGGGAGTACTTATAGTGAGTGGGAGCGAGAACTGTGAAAACGGGACCTACAGTCTCTTCTTTTGATTCTCACCGTGAGACGCCTCTGATCCGCCTGCTAGTTTGGCCTGGACCAGACAATCCCTTCGGAGCGCCTTGATCATGGGAGTCGGAACACCGTGAATTTTCGAAAGGGATACAAATTCCTTGTTGGTTTTCCTTCTTGGTTCACCCTTCGGTGGCTATTGTTTGGACGGATGCTTGGAAATTTAAAGATTGAGGGTAACACCCATGGATTCATTAAGAGTTAATGGATTCAGACTGAAAAATGGTAACTGGACGGCTAATGGAATAGAGTTATTCTGGCATTATGGTCTGGTCGAGAAAGTCTCGTCCCAGAGGAGGAGTGTTTCTGTTCACCCTTCGGTGGCGGTCATTCTAAACCTTTAAGGGTATCATTGCAAATTTTAATGACCTAGGGATCATAGGATAAAATTTTTGCTAAAAATGATTGGTTTTTCAAAGTTTTTGCGAGACTGATACAAAATTTTTACTTGTTTTTCAGCAAAAATGTCTAGCTCAATAATCGCCCTTTTAGCTTCCAACAAACTAGTGGGAGGTAATTTCCAAACGTGGAAAAATAATATCAACACAATTCTAGTAACTGACGACCTAAAGTTAGTGCTCACTGAGGAGTGTCCTTAGGTGTCGGGCTCGAACGCATCACGAAGTGTTCGTGATATGTATGATTGATGGATCAGGGCCAATGAAAAGGCCAAAGTCTATATCATTGCCAGCTTATATGAAGTCTTGGTAAAGAAGCATGAGTTGATGATCATTGATAGCACACAAAATGTGTTATCGTTAGGCTTGGTTATTGTTAGTTTTATGATAATTTCAGGGCTTTGATGTGTTTAAATCATTGAATTTCAGGTAAAAGAGCTCAAACAGGAAATTTGGAGACATTTTAGATCACTCGGGATCGAAACGAAGCTATTTGGAGCTTAAAATAACATCAATTTGAAGTAGAAGGATCAATCCAAGCTTGAAGACCCGAGGTGATGGCGTTGCAACGCTATGCAAAGCATTGCTACGTCGAGCGTACTGTTGAGAGGCGTTAAAGACCCATGTCGATAGCGTTGCAACGCTGCCTTGCAGCGTCGCACGTTATCTCGATAAGAAGCGCGATATGAAGATCCGCGCGGTAGCGTTGTAACGCGCTACCTTGCGCGGCCGCAACGCTACCGATAGAGAGCGCGCGTTAGGGTAGCGGCGTTGCAGCAACGCCTCAATAAACCTAGGATTTCTAGTTTGTTAATATAACTCCTTATATTAAACCTAGGATTTCTAGTTTATTAACCCCTTAATAAACCCGCTGACGCTACTGTAATTTATAAGACTCTTTGATTAAATTTCACTCCCGGTAGGGGTGTTCCGTTTTCACACTTAAATACTGACCTAAATTTAGAGAACTTTCCTTAGATGAGTTCCTCTTTAATCATAGCTTATAAATTACTTGGTTCCTAATTCTAATCTAATTAGAACTAGATAACTTAAGGTCTATTATTTCCAAGTTCTAAACACTTTAAAACTAATAATTAACCTTAGGTGACATGCATACTATGTTATAGTGCTTGGTCATTCATCACATGAATAATAAAACATTCATAGCATATTCATCTCATGAAAAACAATGCATGTCAATGTTGTCCAAAAATTAATATAACAACCTTATATTAATTAATCATGCAAACTATATAATATAACTCCTTATATTATAAATGATGCATGAAAATGCTTAACCTAAGGTGGGATTTCTAAAATACAAGCATACACTATGCATGACAATAATTACACAACTATTGCATAATTAGACTAATTTTGGAACCCTAGAAATAATTTTAATTAATATAATCTAATTATATTAATGAAAATTAAATATATTAAATATATTAAATATAAAACATTTTTATAATTAAATATATTAATAAAAATCTGTTTTCTGCCCGTTGCTCCTCGCGTGAAACGACTTCGGCGTTGCAACGTTGATGGCAGCGTTGCAACGCTGCTTTTGTCGTTTTCACCGAGAAGCGTAACGCCGCCGCGTCTTCTTCTCGGCCAAGGCGCGCTGCATGATGGCGTAACGCCGAGGGCGTTGCAACACCATTCACAGAACAACAATAGAAATCTTCATTCCTTGCTCGTTTTCGCTCTGATCTTCTCAGCAACCGCTTTACCTCGATCGACACGGGTTTACAGACTCGATTTACAATTAAATTTGACCAAAACACCGGGCCCTTACATTGAACATTTCAATGAAATTGTAAATCTAAGTGCCAAAATTGAAAACATCTGATTTCCCGAAAAACGTTCATACATCTCATGCACAAAACAGTAAATCTCACCTTGTTCTTGAAAAATCCAGAACATAAATCAAGAACGCAATTGGGCTCTGATACCAATTGAAGGGAATCGAAGTCCCCGCAGCGGAAGCGATTGCGAATCGCGCGCTCTAGATTTAGTTACAACGAAAAATTCAAGAACGTAAACATGGATTAAGCATATAATAAGAGTATAGACAGTAAGTATATACCTTTGAAGAACCTTTCTTCAAGTGCTCCTCTCTCCACGGTCACGATCTCAGCAATAAGAACTCGTACGAACACCGACACCACCACCGGATCTTCTCCGTTGTTCTCTAGGTGAGGGAGGAAGGTAGGTTCCCTTTAGGAGTGGTGAGATATTTTGTGAGAGAGATTTGTGTTTTTGGAACTCTTCCAACAACACAACAAGGAGGCTAGGAATACTTTAGAAGTCTTAACCTTGTTGCATCTCGTGCAACTATATATATAGGGGAATGGGATGGAAATGACCATTCTACCCCTCCTTTAATCTCTCTTTAGTATATAGTTTATATATGAATCTAATTCACATTAAAACTATATATTATATCAATTATATCATATATAATTGATATAATTTCTCATGTATGAAATTGAACACTTCAATTTCACTCCTAACTTTATACCTTCAATATTACCATGTTGAGCCAACGGAGGGATCTAATGGACCTACAGATCATGAGCTCCAATGATGTGAGATTAACTGATCAAACTCTTTGATCCAGCTTAATCAATATTCATTAACTACAAGTCACTCCACTATAGACTTGTAGTTTGCACTCTCTCTCATCAGAGATATTATTGTGTCCACCGATATAGTCATTACCCATGAGTCGACCTTTCATTAAGTTGTTCGTAATCACACGGTGGGTCAAATTACCGTTTTACCCCCGTGATTACCTCTTTGCTCCTTAAGCACCACTGATCCTCTAATGAACAACAATTCTAAGGTCCTACCTTAGACTCATACCCTCATAGAGGGTGGGGCCCCGTTGTTCAAGACACCGAGTCGATTCTTCTTAAGGGAACAACCTATCTAATTCCTCAATAGAGGAATGAGTGAATTCCATCTTGCATAGTTAAGTTTCCAGCTACTACGAGGTTCTGTCCCTGAGAAGGTAGGCTTATTGAGTCTGCTACAGACCACTCTCACCCATACTAGTCTATGGACAAGCCCCTATAAGCAGGAGTTCTTACCTTGCTCGTGATTCAAAGTCAAGTCACTAATGACCATCTATAAATTACTAGTCTTATCTCATTAGCGGTGTTATACTAGTTAGACTAATAATTTGCGATCCGATCTCTGTATGAACTCTTCATACAGGATGCCCCCACTCGCATGTCAACTACATGAATGAGTTGGATTACCTCATTTGTACTAATTACAAAGTGGGTCGCATCCATGGTGTTACGTAATGAGGTTTCCAACCTTATTCTTATACCATAGACTATTTAGGTTATAATCTTGAATTCAACCCAAATAGTGTCCACTACACTGATTTCAAGATAAACGTTATAACCTTAGAGCTTAATTTATTGGATTTATAAAAGCAAGACTGTAATCTTATCAAAACAAATAACACTTTATTTAATTGATCAAGATTACACAAGTTTAGGGCATAAATCCCAACAGTGGACACCTCTTGAGCATGTCCTTGTACCTTTCCCATGCCTCAACTAGCTGCTCTCCCTCCTGCTGCCTGAATGTTCCTATCTCAGTTCTCAACTTTGTAGCTTTCACAGGTGGAAAGAATTCGGTCATGAAGGCTTGGGACAACTCCTCCGAAGAAGTGATACTACCTGAGGGAAGGGACCCTAGCCATTCTTTAGCTCTACCCTGCAAAGAGAAAGGAAAGAGACGTAAGCGAATATTATCAGCAGAGATACCATTCATTTTAAATGTACCACAAATTTCTAAGAAGTTCTGCAAGTGTGAGTTATGATCTTCTATGGCTAAGGATCGAAAAGCACCTTCCCTAACCATCTGTATAAGCCCTGTCTTAAGTTCAAAATTGTTAGCATTTATAGCGGCATAGACTATTCCAGCCTACTCAGAATCAAACATAGGTTAGAAATAATCCCTGATGGGTTTAGGGTTATTGATGAGCTCATGATCAGTCATTGCCTGAGGCTCTGCTCTTCCTTCCCTTAGGAGTCTCCTACAGGTCCTCTCGATCTCAGGATCAAAAGGGTGCAAGTCTGTAGTTTTCTCCTTTGGTATACACCTAGAGGTACAAAAAGAAAGAAATTAGATAAAAACAACAAAACTAGAAAATGAAATCAAACATAAAAAGAAGAAAAATACAAAAAGACATGAAACATAAAACTTTGGTTGCCTCCCAAGAAGCGTTTTCTTTAATGTCTTAAGCTAGACGGTGACTTATCAGGGCACATAAAACTTCTCATATTTCTTTGGGCCCTTCTTGCTTGAATCGAAATAGCCTTCTAAGTCTAAAAGGCTATCCTGCTTTTCATGGGCACCAGACAGATAACTATTTTTTGTATTTTTGTTTAATGAAATGAAATAAAAAAAAAAAAGAAAAGCAGGACTCATGAGTGTAAGACAATTGGTTATGTATATTAAGGGAAATTTCTAGAGACAAAAGGGGAAAGGACTTCTCAGCCTCAACCTCTATCACCTGAACCTCCCCTGTGGGAAAAATTGTATGAACAATGTCTACCTAACTATCCTGTTTGTGGTGTCTCTTAGTCTCTCCAAATCTATCCCCACTATCGTATGAATAAGTTCTCCTAGGGTGCACATTCTCAGTGGTAAGGATAAGAAATTGTTCCTGTAAGGCCATAAGGGAAATTACTAGCTGATTAAGATATTTAGCTCTATCTTGTACTATTTCCCAAAGTCCTACCACCTCAGCTTCTAACATATTCAACCTTTCTAATTCTTTATGAACCAAATTTTTAATTTTAAATTCTAAGGTATATTCCATTAATTGGTTCACAAGAGAAGATTTTTCATCGGGTTGGTCAAGACGCGAAACATTATGGTTCTAATTGCCTAAATAACTACCATCACATGAATTTTTATCAATTTCAGGTACAGAATGGTAAAAATTAGCCAAATGAAATTCAGAGAAATCATGATGCACATACCTAGGGTCTTGAGAGGGACAATAGAAAGATGGAGAAAAATCATGCAAAGTCATACTTGAAAAATTAATAATTCAGATCAAGACTTTTACACAATAGCAACACAACCAAAAACAAGGGACAAAGACTCAAAAACACACAAAACTAAAATAACACAAATAAGGAACCAAACAAACGATGAAATAAAACATACAAATAAAACAAAAAAGGAAAACACAACACAAACACCCTTTAGTCTAAAATCTTAAATTTTCTCCTAATATTAATCAATCTAAATAATCGTCATTCCCCGGCAACGGCGCCAAAACTTGTTGCGTAAAATGATTTTGCAATATCGCAGTGTACGAGTAAAGTTTTAGTATAGTGACTTAAGAGTCTAAGTATCGTCCTCGAGAATGGGTTTCTAGATTAATTAATTACTAAAATACTAATTCTCAATTTTAGCTAAAGAAACATAACATGGATAGGCGATTGAAAGTAGAAACTAACAACAGACTAACATGTAGAGACACGAATTGATAGACTCGAAGGAAATTGACTTCACAAGCTAATGACTTAATTAACACATGCAATGAACTAATGTGATGCTTTTATAAACAAGTATAATACTAAAAAATACCTCTCGATTCTTATTGAGTCTCGCACATGCAATAAACTCCATAGTCTCCATATGAACCTACGACATGCACGACATTAAAAATTATTTCGAAAAACCACTTCAAATTTCTTAGCCAATCGTCGAAGTTGAATTCGATGGTAGTTCAATTATTGAAATTATTCAAAATATGTATCCTCAAGGATTCTATTTCCTACCAGAATCCTTGATAAAAACAAGGAAGTATTATGAATTCATCCTTGTAGACTCAAAATCTGTCCAGATAACTCATATCCCAGACAGAAATGATCCTTCAAAAATTGCTTACTCAAAGCTAAAAATTTTTAAGGTCTTAAACCCTACAAATTGGAATCAAAGTATCTTCACAGAAATAACACTTTCAAAACCATTCAATCCCCAGACATACTCATACCGAGATTACGTTGAAGCTTGGTACAAAGTAATGTGGTACAAAAATTATGAGCATTCTTGGTTTATTCAATTCTGTCAAAATGCTTACAAAATAGATTACCCATTCTGGTTTATCAAATGGTGGAAGACTTTCGGCCTATTAGAAGAAATCTTCCCAGTTCCTATTCAAGAATCATTCCATTATTTTTCACAAACAATACACAAGAATGCATTCCCTCTCACAATGCGTTTTTGTTTATACTTTCAAACCCCTTGGATATTCTGTTAGAATTTCCAAATCAATACATACACCTTTTACAAACAAATCGTAAAAGTTTTACAAATCAAATGGTGGGACAAGTACAACTTTTCTCACGCAGGAATCAAAGAAGTGAAGCAATGGTTTGCCGATAATGACTACCTCTAAGACCTGTCAAAGAAGAAAAATGCAGAGTTCCTCAATTCCAAATCAAAGCTGTTAGCTGCCTTAGCACAAACAACAACAGAGACAGATTTACAGAAAATTTTAAATCAAGTTACTTCAATAGCATCTTCATCTTCTCCACAAAACTATGAGGTGGAAGAAGATGATGAATATGATATCAATGATCCATTTCTAGATTCCCAACCAATGTAAAAAAAAAAAGTGTTGTACATTATAATAAATTGTAAATTATAAACTCCACATCAGAACATAAGGATAATGCCTGAATCTTGTAGCGGAAGAGAATTATGAAGAATCACCATAAAGGACTGATGCGAAGGACTGTTGCGGTGTGTGGTCCCGGTAATAAAGCTCGAGATGAGTAATAAATCCGTTGGTCAGCATATCTTGCCTTCACGCCTGAAAAGTGATTTGACATGATATTCGAACCTATCAGATAAAGACAACAATTATCATCTTTATTAAAGTCACTTTAATAAAGGGATACGACAAAAGATGGTGGAGGAATAGTAGTACACATCCAAAAGAAGCAAAATCTTAGAACATGGTGAAATCTAAAGAAAGACAATTTCTCAATCCAAAACAGGTCCTATAGCCTCACCATGTCGCGTCGTCATCCTTAAAGCTCACTGTTTATCCTTACCTACAACCAAAACAAGAAAGTAGACGGGTGAGTATAAGAATACTCAGTAAGTAGCTCACTCACGTCTAAGCTACTACTTAACTAGCACAACAAGTCAAATCACAACCAAAACAAGCTAGGACTCTCCCGAAGACCAGGTACCAACCCGCGCATACCATACCCAAGCATTATTGATGATCTAGGAACCTAGGTGGCCATCACGGGGTGCACCCTAATGTGAAAGAGTGAGGCTCTAACGCCCACACAGAACGCATAGGGGCGGTCGACCCAAGTGCCCACACGACCCTGCAAAAGGATGCTCGACCCTAATGCCACAACCGACCCTAATGATAATCCTGCAAATGAGTGCTCGACTAAAATGCTAATCCCATAAATGAGTGCTCAATCCAAATGTTAAGCCTGCATATGGGTGCTCGACTCAAATGCTAATCCTGCAAATGAGTGCTTGATAGCACGCAAAATGTGTTATTTTTAGGCTTAGCTTTTGTATTAATTTTAGGGCTTTCACGTGTTTAAATTACTAAATTTAAGGTTAAGAGTGTTAACAGAGCAAATGGAGAAATATTGAAGTATTCGAGTTTAAATCAAGGCTAATGGAGCTAAAAATTGAAGAAAGTAGAAGAAGATAGTCAAATAAAGCCAAAGGACCCGAGCCCACAACATTACAATGCTAACATGGGCATTGAGACGCCATGCTCGCAGGTTTTCAGCCCCGAAGGCCCGTGGTGACGGTGTTGAGACATTGCTTTGTAGCGTCACAACGCCGGTTCGATAGAGGAATCGTATGATATGGGTGCAACGTTGCAACGTTGTGCACAACATCGCAACGCTGCACATACTTTCCTTATTTAATTGTCGCCTAGGGCACGACGTTGCAACGTTATCCCTAGGGTTGCAACGCCATGTCGATAGATCTTATATATACATTATGTTGTGCAAATTGTAAAGGGAGCCGAAATTGATAGTTTCTTAGACCTATTTTTTAAATACTCTCTCTAAAAGGAGCAGAAGACTATTCTTTGGTGGCCAAGCACGAGAGTAGAGGCTCAAGATCGTGACGGGAGCTTGGAGACGAGGATCGACATTGACACCGACGAGTTTTCTTTCTCTTTCTCTTTAGTTTGTAGTTTCATTTATGGACTCTAGTATGACATTAACATGTTTCTTTTTGTAGTGATTATAAGTAGCTAATTGTCATAGTTAGGGGTTTGATGTAGCTACTTCATGAACTTGTTTTAGCATTGTGTTGAACTTTTGATTGATGAGTTATTTTTGGTAATTCTTTTCATAATTAGGGGTTTGATGTAGCTACTTTATGGACTAGGTTAGAAAATAAACTAAGGTAATCCCTATCCTTTTCAGGAATTCACTGTGTTTCGATCCCTATGGTCAAAGCCTTTCGAAGGGATTGTCTGGTCCATGCAAAACTAGCAGGCTAATCATAGTCATCTCACGATGTGAGCCGATAGAAGAGACCCTGGGTTTTATTTTCACAATTCCCGCTCTAACTCACTATAAGTACTCTCTCTATTCACATTGATATTGACCCATACAAACACCATCTGAAGTGGGCGTTCCCATTTGCGCCACGAGGCCAAGTATGGATCTCACGGTGTGAATTCCCCGGAGATATGTAGGTGAAAAAAACGATGTATCATATACATCTTTTCCTCTCACTAAGTACTTTAAGTGTTTTAGGAAATTTACCTAGGTTAAATCCGGCTAATGATTTTACCTAAGTATATCAATATAACCCCTTTATATTAAATCTTACCTAAGTATGCAAACCTAGGGTTTCTAATTTATTAACCCCTTAATAAACTGTGTTGACATTTTTAATAATTTATAGACTCTTAGATTAAATTCACTCCAGGTTAGTTCACAAGTAGGGGTATTTCGTTTCCGTCAACTTAAATACCTCAGCCTAGACAGAACCTTCCTTAGACAGAGTTCCAATTTAATCATAATCTATAAATCATTCGATCCCTAATTCTAATTTAACTAGAACTAGATAACCTAAGGTCTATTAATACTAAGTTCTAAACATTTTAAAACTAATTAATTAACCTTAGGTGACATGCATACTATGTTATCATTGCTTGATCATCCATCACATGAATAATAAAAAGACATAACATATTCATCTCATGAATCATAATGCATGTCAATGTTGTCCAAAAATTAATATAACACTTTATATTAATTTATCAGGCAAACTATATAACATAACACTTTATATTATAATATGATGCATGAACATGTGTAACCTAAGGTGGGATTTTTCTAAATAGCATACATTATGTATGCAAATAATTACACAACAATTGCATAAAAATAAATAGCAAAATTAGACCATTTTTGGCACCCTAAAATTAATTTCAATTAATATAATTTAATTATATTAATTAAAATTAATAATAAATTAAAAATTAAATATAAAACATTTTTATAAATAAATTAATAAAAAATATTTTATATATTAAATATAATAAATAAAAAATGCAAAAAGTTGTTTTTTGCTCGTTGTTGCACACATAACTGTTACGGCGTTGCAACTCTGGTTACAGCGTCAACGCTTCGGCGTTGCAATGTCGAGGATGGCGTTGTAACTCTACTGTCTCCTCAGCCAAAATTTTGCTGCAGTGTCGTAGCAACGCCAATGAACAGCGTTGCAACGCCATTCACAGAACAACAATCTTATCTTGCGTTTTTGCTCGTTTTTGCTCCGTTCTTCTCAGCAACCACTTTGCCTCGATCGACACATACTTACAGACTCGATTTACAATTAAAATTGCCCAAAACACCAGCCCTTACATTGAAAATTTCAATGAAAAAATTATAAATCTAAGTGCCAAAAATGAAAACATCTAATTTACAAACCGAACATTCATCTCATGAATCTCAGGCAATCCCACCTATGTTTTTAACATATCTAAAACAAAAACAAGAACACAATTGGCTTTGATACCAATTGATGGGATCGAATCCTGGAGCGGAAGAGATTTGAATCGCGTGTTCTTGTAATATGTTACGTAGATCCAATCAGAAACATATATAAAAGCGATTAAGCATATAAATCAGAATTAGACAGCAAGTATATTACCTTTGTAGACCTTCTAGTGCTCCTCTTTTATGATATCAACAAACTCACATTCTCAATGAATCACGAACAGATCTGATCTCACATTTCCAACGATCCCGACGCAACCACTAAGTCTTCTCCGTTGTATGTCTAGGAGAGGGAAGGTGGTGGGAAACCTCTTTTGGAGTTAAGAAAGATTTTGAGAGAGATAAGTGTTTTGGAACTTTTTCAACAACACTTACAAAAAAGGAGAACTTAGAGTTTCTTACAAATACCTTGGAATGCAATTCCAAATGTGCATCTCATGCACATATTTATAGAGAAATAGGGTGGAAATGACCATCTTCCCTCTATGGTGCTCTTATAATATATTTCTCATTTAGTATATAGATTAAACTATATACTATATCAATTATATCATGTATAATTCACATATCTCCTTATATATAAAATTGAACACTTCAATTTCACTCCAAACTATAAACCCTCAATATTTCCATGTTGAGCCAATGGGGGACCTAATGAACCTACAGATCATGAGCTCCAATGATACGAGATTAATCGATCAAACTCTTTGATCTAATTAACCAGAATTCTTTAACTACGAGTCACTCCACTATAGACTCGTAGTTACACTCTCCTCACTGTAGAATGTGTTGTGTCCATTGATATAATCAATACCCGTGAGTTGACCCTTCACAGGTTGTTTGTAATCACAGCTAGGTCAAATTACCGTTTTACCCCTATGACTACCTCTTGCTCCTTAAGCACCACTGATCCTCTAATGAACAACTAGTCTATGGTCCTACCATAAACTTAATCCTTCTTAGGCTAGTAAGAAGGCGGGCCCCATTGTTCAAGACCTAGATTCAGTTCTTAAGAGAACAACCTATTTGATTCCCTAGTTTAGGAATGAGTGAATTCCTTCTTGTAGAGTTAAGTTCCCAGCTACCTACAAGGTTCTGTCCTTGAGAAGGTAGGCTTATTGAGTCGGCTATAGGCCACTCTCACCCATACTAGTCTAAGGACAAACCTCCATAAGTAGGAGTTCGTAACTTGCTCAGGATTCAGGTCAAGTCAATAATGATTATCATCTATAAATTATTAGACCCATCTTGTTAACGGTGTTACACTAGTAGGATAATAATTTGTTGTTCGATCTTGTATAATCTCATTATACAGGATGCCCCCACTCTCATGTCTACCACATGAACGAGTTGGATTACCTCGTTTATACTAAATACAAAACGGGTCGCATCTATGGTGTTACCAGTATAAGGTTTCCAACCTCATGCATGTACCATAGACCATTCAGGTTATACTTGAACAACTTCATACGACTTGTGTCCACTACACAATTGTTCAAGATCGAACATTATAACCTTGGAACTTAGTTTATTGGATTTAGGTTTATGTGCGAGAATATAATAAATAACATCTTTATTTACTTGAATATCATTATTACAAAACTACACATGTTTAGGGCATAAACCCCAACAATCTCCCACTTAACTGAAAGCTAGTGGAGTACATAATGAACATTACAGTAATGTAAATACAATAAACTAGGGTACTGAATACCCTTTATACAACATACTCTCACTTGCCCTAGTTAGGGTAAGATAAGTAGTCCTAGACCTTCTAGGTGACTCTCAAACACTTTAGCCGAGAGAGCCTTTGTAAATGGGTCAGCAGAATTGTGCTCTGAAGCTATCTTTGTGACGATCACGTCTCTTCGATGCATTATCTCTCTGATTAGGTGATACGTCCGCTCAATATGTTTCCCCTCTTGTGACTTCGGGGTTTTCTTGAATTTTCCACGACACCACTGTTATCACAATAAAGTGTGATTGGAAAACTCATGTTTGGAACAACTTCCAAATCCACCATGAATTTCCTTAGTCATACGACCTCTTTAACTGCTTCACAAGCTGCTACATATTCGGTTTCCATAGTTGAATTTGTGATGCATCCCTGCTTGATACTTCGCCAAACTACAGCTCCTTCGTTAAGAGTGAAAACTGACCCCGACGTAGATGTCTTAGAATCTTTGTCAGTTTGGAAGTCAGAATCTGTGTATCCTATAAGGATCAAATCCTTAGCTTCATACACGAGCATGTAGTCCCTCGTTCTCTAAAGATACTTGAGGATTGTTTTAACCGTTGTCCAGTGTTCTGATCTTGGGTTAGATTGATATCTACTGACCATTCCTACTGCAAAGCATATGTCAGACCTAGTACACAACATAGCGTACATCAGGCTTCCTACAACTGATGTATAAGGAATTCGTCTCATGTCTTCAACTTCTTGAGGTGTCTTAGGACACTGTTCCTTAGACAAATGAACTTCATGCTTGAAAGGTAATAACCCTTTCTTGAAGTCTTGCATCTTAAATCTTGACAACACTTTGACGATGTAAGATGTTTGAGACAATGCTAGAGTTTTGTTCTTGCGATTCCGGACAATCTGGATTCCAAGAACAAACTGCGCCTCTCCCAAATCTTTCATTTGGAATTGCATAGCTAGCCATTTCTTAATGTCAGTTAGATAACCTACATCATTCCCGATGAGTAGGATATCATCCACATATAACACTAGGAAAGCGACAGAACCATTGATGATTTTCTTGTAGACACAAGGTTCATCATCATTTTGGTCAAAGCCATAAGATTTGGCTGCATCATCAAACTTTATGTTCTAGGATCTAGAAGCTTGTTTCAGTCCATAAATGGACCTTTTAAGCTTGCAAACCTTTTGCTCTTATCCTTGTTCTATGAACCCTTTAGGTTGGTCCATGTAGATGTTTTTGTCAAGATTGTCAATCAAGAATGTTGTCTTGACGTCCATCTTGTTGGGTTTTCTGTCCTAATCTCGTGGTTGTAAAATATTGTTTTGAAATTAATAAGAGTTATTCATTTCTTCACTTTGTGTCTCGGAAATATTTTAAACCTTTCCAATAAACTAAGCTCCAGGGTCGTTGAATATATGAGAGAACTAGAACTTGAACGGTGTGTAGTTGACACACAAGGAGGATCACGTTCGAGTTAATGACCCGAACGGTCTCTATGATAAGGATGGGGTTGGAGACCTAATCCTCGGATACATTGTGGATGCGCCCGCTTTGTATTAGATACAAACGAGGTGATCTCGACTGTCGCTCATGTGGTTGACATGCGAGTGGGGGCATCCTGTACAATGAGATTGTACAAGACCGGACCGTGAATTATTAGACTTACTAATATAACACCGTTGACAGTAAAGACTAATAAATTCGTAGATGACCATTAGTGACTCGACCAATCTCGAGCGTACACGGACTCCTCATGCCTCGGGGTCTGTCCTTTGACTAGTACGGGTGAGGGTGGTCTTGGTTACTCGCCCAATATGCCTATCTTCTCAGGGACAGAACCAAGTAGAGAGCTGGGAACCTAATTACGCGAGATGGAATTCACTCGTTCCCGCCTATAGAGAATCTAGAGGGGTTGTTCTCTTAAGTGCTGTCTTCAGGGCTTGGAGAACGGGCGCCCACCTTCTCACTGGCCAAAGAAGGGTGTTGTGTATGGTTGGACCATCACGATATGTTGTTCATTAGAGGAGTAGTGGGGACTTAAGGAACAAGATATAGACACAGGGGTAAAACGGTAATTTGACCCAGCCATGTCTAACGAACAACCTGTGAAGGGTCGACTCATGAGCATTGGTTATATCAGTGGACACGTAATATTCTACACTGATGGGAGTACAAACTACTGGGCTTTAGTGGAGTGTTATCGTAGCTAATGAACACTGGTTGACTGTGTCAAAAAGAGTTTGACTGATTAACCTCAAATCATTGGAGCCCGTCACTGTAGGTCCATTAGGTCCCTTGGTTGGCTCAATCTGGGATAAAAGAAGGGTTAATGTTTTGCTATGAAATTGTAGTGTTCAATTTCACCTTAAAGAGTATTTATATCATATAGATGATATAATATATAGTTTAATATGAATGAGATTTATAATAAACTATATATTAGCGTAATTGTTGAATTAAAGGCTAATTGGAGAAATTGATAGAGAGAAAATAAATTGAATGTGATTCAATTTAATTAAATCCAAAATTATTGCAAATGAGATTTGCAACACAAGATATGAGATATCTTATATTATATAATTATGTAAATGAGATTTACATAACATATGGTTGTGGTAAAGTGGTAATAAAGTGAAGTTGTGAACTTCATCATTCCACTATTTAAACTCCTTTGCAAAAGGGTTTTGGTAACTTAATCGAACCTAAACTAAGCTTTGGAAGCTAAGGGAAATTCTCTCTTCTCTCTCAATTTTCTCATCTCTTTCCAAAACACAAACTTCCCACAAACTTCCCTTCTCCAAAAGAGAACAACCATGAAGATCAATTGGTAGTGTTTGGGATCCGATAGTGGGAAGAGTTCGTAGATATCGAGAAGCGCGAAGAGTTCGTGATCTACAAGGAGAGTTTGCTGAATTGGTCTACAACAAGTAAGTTTTCCTTCTTGCTGTAAAAATTTAAGCATGTTTAGCCTAGATCTAATAGTTAGATCATTTTTTAATAAGCATGTAGCATGATGATACCATGACGATTCGATCGTCTTCCGCTGCGCGGGGATTCTCATTCCCTTCACATCTGTCATACCTCATAGTCATAATATGCGGCAATGGAAAGTAGGATACGGATAGACTTTACCATAGCAACAGGTGAAAAGGTTTCCTCATAGTCCACCCCTTCTACCAAGGTATAACTCTTTGCTACTAGTGTAGCCTTGAAGGTTTGCACCATTCCATCTACACCACGTTTTCTCTTGTAGATCCACTTACAACCTATAGGTTTTACCCCATCAAGTTTATCTACAAGATCCCAAACAGAATTGAAGTGCATAGACTCCATTTCTTGGTTCATGGCTATGACCTATTTGTCTTTATCTTTGTCAACCATTTCTTGATTATAAGTCAATTGATCATCACAATCATCATTTAGTATGACAACTTGGGTTTCTGTTAAACCCATGTAACAGTCAGGTTGTGTTATAACCCTCTCACTACGTCGAGACACTCCCAACTCTTGAGATGGACTTGACAAACTAGTATCAACAACTCTTGTTGATTCACTAGTGCTATCAGCAACTTTTGTTGTTGTTCCGTCTAACTCATTTAACACAACTTTACTTCTTGGTTTATGATCCCTCATGTGGTCCTCCTCTAAGAAAGTGGCATTTGTCGATACAAGTACCTTATCTTCCTTAGGATCATAGAATAACCCACCTCTCGTTTTTTTAGTGTAGCCTACAAATAGGCATAATTTTGAACGTGATTCCAATTTATTTGGATTTGTCACCAACACATGTGTTGGATATCCCCAAATTCTGAAATGACGTAAACTACCTTTACGTTCTTTCCAGAGTTCAAATGGTGTTTCTGAAACACTCTTTGATGGACACATTGTCCAAAATATAAACTGCAGTCTCTAGTGCATAATCCCAGAACAAGTTAGGGAAATGAGCGTAACTCATCATTGATCGAACCATGTCTAACAGGGTTCTATTTCTCCTTTCTGATACGTCGTTTTGTTGAGGCGTACTAGGTGTTGAGAGTTGGGATGTAATTCCATGTTCTATCATATAGCCCTGGAATTCAAAATCCATATGCTCTCCACCTCGATCAGATCGAAGTGTTCTAATAGTTTTACCTATTTAATTTTCAACTTCAACCTTGAATTCCTTAAACTTTTCAAGTGCTTCAGACTTGTGATGCATTAGGTAAATATGCCCATATCTTGAATAAACATCTATAAAAAAGATGAAATATTCTTACCCTCATCTAGCTTTAACATTCATCGGACTATAAAGGTCTAAATGTATAAGCTCTAAGGGTTTTTTTGCTATATAACCTTTTTCCATTAAAAGACTTTTTAGTCATTTTACCCTCTAGGCAGGACTCACATACTGGTAAAACATTTTCTTCTAACTCATTTAGAAGTCCACTCTTTACCAATCTCTCAATCCTATTGAGATTAATGTGACCTAACCTAAAGTGCCAAAGTTGAACATTTTCTTTAGGAGAAATTTTACGTTTCTTAGTTTGTGTGCTTGCAGTTTTAAATAATTAACATTTTGACTGAATTAGGTGTCAAAACATACAAACCATTTTCTAATGAAGCTGCACATATTTCAACACCATTCATTTAAATAAACACTTTATTATGAGAAAATGATATTGAAATACACTATTCTACTAGGCAAGAAATTTAAATGAGGCTTCTAGTAAACCTTGGTATCACTAATACATTATCTAACAACATATGTTTCTTGTCAAATAACAGCTTCATCGTGTCCACTGCTACAGTTGAGACAACTTCCCTATTTCCAACACGGAGTGTTATCTCCCCTTCTTGTAGTTGTTGTCATGAACTAATTCCATGAAAAGAAGAACATACATGATTAGTGGCGCCTGAATCCAATATCCAGGCAGTGTTATCATCATCCACTAAACAAGCTTCTAAGCAAAGTAAATCATATTTACCTTCTTTCTTCTTTTCGGCAATGTATTTCGGACAGTTCCGTTTCCAGTGCTCGTCTTCATTGCAGTGGAACCATTTTCCTTTGTCTGCAACTTCTTTGACCTTCTTGCCCTTCTGGGCGGCAGCTTTGTCAGCCCGTTTCCCCTTATCAACCTTCTTCATTTTCTTCTTCTTTCCTTTCAGGCCTGAAGAAGATGAAGCCACTGATTTTGTTCCAGAAGTTGAACCTGTGATTACTCCTAATGGGCAATATTTGCCTCACCTTTCGATCCCTTGATTTTCATCAGCGATTGGAAGGTTTTGAGTTCATTCAGAAGGGTGGTAAGGTTGAAAGTAAGCTTGTTCATAACAACATTACTTTGAAACTGTAGAAAACTCTCTGGAAGTGTTTCTAATATAAAGCTGACCTAGCTCGATTCATCGATAGAAGCACCATTCGACTCTGCCATGTTGAAGTGAACGATCATATCGAGAACATGATATCCCGAACAGATGATCCCTTCGTCATTCTAGCGTTGAAGATGTACTTGAGGACATTGTGCCTGATCTAAACAGATTGTTGTCCGAACATGCCTTGCAACGAATCCATGATTTCCTTAGTGGTCATCATGCCCTCGTGCTTCTTGGGTAGTATGTCAGACATACTTGCCAAGATGTAGACCTTGGCCTTATCATTGGCCTTGATCCATCTATCGTATGCATCACGAATATTTCGTGTTGCATTCGAGCTTGACACCTGAGGACACTCCTCAGTAAGCACAAACTTAAGATCGTCCGCTACCAAGATAATGTTTAGGTTGTTTTTCCAAGCCATCATGTTTTTTCCGATTAATTTCTCGGTAGCCAATGAGGAAATGATTGAGTTATTCATTTTGCTGAAATACAAATTACATGTATTAGTTTCTTGCTAAAACTTTAACTAATCCAATCAGTTTTAGCTAATTATCTAATGATTCCTAAGTCATTAATAATTCGCAATGATACTCCAAAGGTTTAGAATGTAAGACACCAAAGGGTAATAAAAACACTTCTCATCTGGATCAAGACATTCTTGACCAAAACCTAATGTCAGAATAACTCTTATTCCCATAGGCTTTTTAGTTATCATTATTTTGGTCTAGATACAATTACAACTAATGTATCCCGTGAGTGTAACCCTCTATCTTTAGATTCTAGAGTCCCGATCCAACAAAATCCGCCGAAGGGAGGACTAGGTTGGAAAATAAACTAAGGTAATCCATATCCTTTCTAGGTGTTCACTGTGTTCCGATCCCTATGATCAAAGCCCTCCGAAGGGATTGTCTAGTCCATGCCAAACTAGCAGGTTGATCATAGTGATCTCACGGTGTGAACCGATAGAAGAGACCCTGGGTTTTGTTTTCATAGTTTCCGCTCCCACTCACTGTAAGTACCTTCTCCATACACTTTAATATTGACCCATACAAACACCATCCGAAGGGGACGCTCCAGTTTGCGCCACGAGGACAGGTATGGATCTCACGATGTGAATTTCTTAGAGATAGGTGAAAAAATCGATGTATCATATACATCTTTTCCTCCCACTAAGTACTTTAAGTGCTTTAGGAAATTTACCTACGTTAAATTTGGCTAATGATTTTACCTAAGTCTATCAATATAACCCCTTTATATTGAATCTTACCTAAGTATGTAAACCTAGGGTTTCTAGTTTATTAACCCCTTAATAAACTGTGTTGGCGTTTTAATAATTTATAGACTCTTAGATTAAATTCACTCCCATGTCAGTTCCCAGGTAGAGGTGTTTCGTTTCCGTTAGCTTAAATACCCCAGCCTAGACAAAACCTTCCTTAGACAGAGTTCCTCTTTAACCATAGTCTATAAATCATTTTGTCCCTAATTCTAATCTAATTAGAACTAGATAACCTAAGGTCTATTAATACTAAGTTCTAAACATTTTAAAACTAATTAGTTAACCTTAGGTGACATGCATACTATGTTATAATTGTTTGATCATCCATCACATGAATAATAAACATACATAACATATTCATCTCATGAATCATAATGCATGTCAATGTTGTCCAAAAATTAATATAACACTTCATATTAATTTATCATGCAAACTATATAATATAACACTTTATATTATAACATGATGCATGAACATGCTTAACCTAAGGTGGGATTTTTCTAAATAGCATACATTATGCATGAAAATAATTACACAACAATTGCATAAAAATAAATAGCAAAATCAGGCCATTTTTGGTACCCTAAAATTAATTTCAATTAATATAATCTAATTATATTAATGAAAATAATAATAATAAATTAAATATTAAATATAAAATATTTTAATAAATTAGTTAATAAAAAACGTTTTATATATTAAATATAATAAATAAAAAACACAAAAAGTCGTTTTCTGCATGTTGTTGCACGTGTAACTGTTGCGGCGTTGCAATGTTGGTTACATGATGGCACATAAATTGTGTTATCCTTAAGCTTATTTATTGTTAGTTTTATGTTAATTTCAGGGCTTTTATGTGTTTTAATCATTGAACTTCAGGATAAGAGCTTAAACAGAACATTTGGAGACATTTTGGATCACTCGGGATCAAATCGAGACTTTTTGGAGCTTAAAATAACATCAATTGGAAGTAGAAGGACCATTCCAAGCTAGTAGACCCGAGGTGATGGCGTTACAATGCCCTGCAGGGCGTTACAACGTCGTGCTGGCATATTTTGTGCACTGAAGATTTGTGTTGATAGCGTTGCAATGCTGCTTTGCAGCGTCGCAATGCTATCTTGATAAGAAATCCATATTGAATGACTGTGGCGAGAGCGTTGCAACGCTGCTTATTAGCGTTGCAACGCCAGTTCGATAAGCTGGGTGTGCGCTTAGGGTAGCGATTTTGCAACGCTTCCCTCAACGTTGTAACGTCGTCGATACTTTCCATATTTGATGCCACATAAGGGCACAGCGTCGCAACACGGTCCCTAGCGTTGCAACGTTGTGCCGAGGACCTTATAAATACAACATGTTTTCCAACTTTCAAAGGGAGCCGAAATTGATAGAGATTATACCCTAAATTCAAAATACACTCTTTACGAAGAGAAGAGAGAGCATTCCTTGGGAGCCAAAGCATTTGTGGAGGTTCGAGATCGTGACGAGAGCTTGGGGACGAGGGACCGACATCGACACATAAGTTTATTTTCTCTTTCTTTTAGATTGTAACATCGTTTAAAGACGTTTCTATAACTTTAACTGAAGGGAATAAAAGTCCCACACAGCGGAAGACGATTGAATCGTCGTGGTGAAAATGTGCAACTATAGTTTCATTAAAATGATCTAACACTTAGATCTAAGTTAAACATACAAAAGAAGGAGGAAATTACAACGAGAAGAACGTACTTACTTGTTGAAGACAGTTCTTCAAAGTTCCTTCCTTGGTCACGAACACTTCCTGCTTCTCGATCTGAACGAACACTTCTCTCAAAAAAAAACCCAAACACCACCAACGGCCTTCTCGATTGTTCTTTTTTTGAAAAGAAGGAGAATGGTGGGATTCTTTTGTGTTTTTGTGAGGAGAGAATTAGAGAGAAAATGAGGCTCTTCTCTTTGGTGAAATCCAAAAAATGAGAGTGTGATGACCTTTCCTTCTTGCAAGAAGGGAGTAAATAGTGGAGTTAAAATCTCCACATTGTCACCATTTTACCACAACCATAGGTTATGCAAATCATATTTGCATAAGCATATAATATAAGATATCTCATATCTCATATTGCAAATCATATTTGCAATAATTGTGGATTTATTAAATTGAATCACATCCAATTTAATTTCTCTCAATTAATTTATCCAATTAGCCCTAATTCAACAATTAGGCTAACCTATAATTTATTATGAATCTCATTCACATTAAACTATATATTATATCATTCATATCTCATATAAATTACATAAATGCCTCTAAATGAAATTGAACACTTCAATTTCATACAAAAACTCTAAGCCTTCTTTTAACCCAGATGGAGCAAACCGAGGGACCTAATGGACCTACAGTGACGGGCTCCAATGATCCGAGATTAACCTATCAAACTCTTTGACCCGGTTAATCAACATTCATTAGCTACAGTAACACTCCACTATAGCCCGTAGCTGCACTCCCGTCGTCTGCGAGAATATTACGTGTCCACTGATATAACCAATGCCCATGAGTCGACCCTTCACAGGTTGTTCGTAGACACGGCTGGGTCAAATTACCGTTTACCCTCTGTGTCTACCTTTTGTTCCTTAAGTCCCCACTGCTCCTCTAATGAACAACATATTGTGATGGTCCAACCATACACAACACCCTTCTCGGGCCAGTGAGAAGGTGGGTGCTCGTTGTCCAAGCCCTGGAGACAGCACTTAAGGAAAAAACCCCTCAAGTTTCCCTAAAGGCAGGAACGAGTGAATTCCATCTCGCATTGTTAAGTTCCCAGCTCCCTGCTTGGTCCTGCCGCTGAGAAGATAGGCATATTGGGCAAGTAACTGTGACCACCCTCACCCGTACTAGTCAAACGACATGGACTTCGCACTCGCCCGTAACACGCTCGGATTCGTGTCGAGTCACTAATGGTCATCTCACGGTTATTAGTCTCATCACAACGGTGTTACATCAGTAGGTCTAATAATTCATGGTCCGGTCTTGTACAATCTCATTGCACACGATGCCCCCACTCGCATGTCAACCACATGAACGAGTCAGATCACCTTGTTTGTATCTAATACAAAGCGGGTCGCATCCACAGTGTATCCAGGATTAGGTCTCCAAACCTATCCATATACTGTAGATCGTTCGGGTCATTAACTCGAACTTGATCCTCCCTGTGTGTCCACTACACACCGTTTAAGTTCTAGTACTCTCATAAATTCAATGACCTTGGAGCTTAGTTTATTGGAAAAGTTTGTAAATATTGTGAGACACAAAGTAATGAAATAAATAACTCTTATTAATTTCAAATAGTAATTTACAAACACGAGATTAGGACAATAATCCCAACAAACTCTCACTTGGACTAAGCTAGTGGAGAAAATACATTTATGAAATTTACATAAATTACAATGAAGTAATACAATAAACTAGGGCATTGAATACTCGTTTACATATCTCCCACTTGCCCTAGTCAGGAAGCACTCGAAGACCTAGACTCTAGGTGACCCTCAAACACCTTAGCCGTGAGGGGCTTTGTAAATGGATCAGCTATGTTGTGCTCCGACGCAATCTGCGTGACTGTCACGTCTCCGCGGTGCATAATCTCCCGTATCAGATGATACTTCCGCTCAATGTGTTTGCCTCTCTTATGGCTCCGAGGTTCTCTGGAGTTGGCTACTGCACTACTGTTGTCACAAAACAGTGTGACTGGCAAGTTCATATTTGGAACAACTACTAAATCTTTCATGAACTTCCTAAGCCAAACAGCTTCCTTTGCAGCTTCACAAGCCGCAACATACTCCGCTTCCATAGTGGAATCGGCGATGCATCTCTGTTTGATGCGCTATACTACAGCTCCTCCCTTCAGAATGAAGGCTGACCCCGATGTGGATTTCCTAGAATCCTTATCGGTCTGAAAGTCAGAATCTGTGTATCCCGTAAGGATCAAATCCCCACTGCCATATACTAAACTGTAGTTCCTCGTTCTCCTAAGATACTTGAGGATTGCCTTTATGGCTGTCCAGTGATCTAATCCTGGATTGGACTGATACCTACTAACAATCCCTACTGCATAACAGATGTCGGGCCTAGTACACAGCATAGCATACATCAGGCTCCCTACAGCTGAAGCATATGGGATCCGTCTCATATCCTCAACCTCTTGAGGAGTCTTAGGACATTGATCCTTTGACAAGTGAACCCCTTGCCTGTAAGGCAGCAAGCCCTTCTTGGAGTTCTGCATCTTATATCTAGACAACATCTTGTCAATATAAGACGCTTGAGACAAGGATAGCGTTCTGTTCTTCCAGTTTCGGACTATCTGGATACCTAGAACATACTGAGCTTCTCCCAAATCTTTCATTTGGAATTGCGAAGTTAGCAATTTCTTCACGTCAGTAAGAAATTCTACCTCATTCCCAATGAGAAGAATATCATCCACATACAACACTAAAAATGCGACAGTTTCGTCAACAATTTTCTTGTAGACACAAGGCTCGTCGACATTTTGATCAAAGCCATAAGATTTGATCGCCTCATCAAACCTTATATTCCAAGACCTCGAAGATTGTTTCAGTCCATAAATAGACCTATGAAACCGGCAAACCTTTTGCTCTTGGCTTTGGGCAATGAACCCTTTGGGTTGGTCCATGTATATGGTTTCATCAAGTTTGCCATTCAGAAAGGCTGTGTTGACGTCCATCTGCCATACCTCGTAGTCATAATACGCGGCAATGGCCAGGAGGATCCTGATCGACTTTACCATGGCCACAGGTGAAAAGGTCTTCATAGTCAACCCCTTCAACCTGGGTAAAACCGTTTGCCACAAGTCGGGCTTTTAAGGTCTGCACCTTCCCATCTACGCCACGTTTACGCTTGTAGATCCATTTGCAACCAATAGGTTTTACCCCATCCGGTTGATCCACAAGCTCCCAGACCGAATTGAAGTACATCGACTCCATTTCCTGGTCCATAGCTTTAATCCATTCGTCTTTGTCAACATCAACCATTGCCTGATCATAAGTCAATGGATCCACACAGTCATCATAAGGAGCGACAACTGAGGTTTCTGCTAAACCCATGTAACGAACAGGCTGTCTCACAGCCCTCCCACTACGTCGAGGCATTCCCAACTCTTGGGAACGGATTTGACTAGACGTGTTAGGATCAACAACACTTTTTGACGTACTGCCTCATCAGCAACCCTTGCTGATGTACTGTCCATTTCATTTAACACAATTTTACTCCTTGGTAAATGATCCCTAACGTGGTCTTCATCTAAGAAAGTGGCGTTTGTCGACACAAGCACCCTATTTTCCTTAGGATCGTAAAATAGACCACCCCGAGTCTCTTTAGGGTAACCTACAAATAGGCACAATTTCGAATAGGGTTCCAACATTTCGTGTCACACCCCCTCCTGAACAACGTGCTAACTTAGCCCGAAAGACGGCATGAAGCCAACAGACATTGTTACCTCTTAACAATACCTGTTGACCATGCGTTACCTGATAAACATACTATGCTCACATATGGAACATTTTAAACTTAACACAGCGGAAACTGGACAACTATTAAACAAACATAAGGAGAAACTCTTCTTAAATCTCTCTCGAAAAGTAAAACGGGCAAGAACATCAGAACCACAAACAGGCCAAACCATTAATTAAACAACCACAACCTCTAACGCACATATGACTATAACTACAGAGACCCCTCAAAACTAACTACAATACATAAGGACTTGCTATACAACCCAGCCACGTACAAAATATCAACTCGTGGAGGTTTCAGCAGACTATGGCAGGATGTCAGGTACCAGGAGGTCGATCTCTACCTGAAAAGTTTGAAAACACTGAAAGAATGAGCTATGAAGCTCAGTGAGTGACTGAGTTTAAAAGAAGACTATTAACTCGTAAATCATATCACTTGACCATCTATGAGCATATGCATCTGTAATCAAACGTTAAAAGTAATTGTGTAATCATAATAACTTTTCAGAAAAACCAGCAAGTATGTCGTTAAAATCTCGTTAGGCATGTGAATGATAGAAATCCTTTTAAAACATGTCACAATCCACGTTGTGTAGGGCACGCCCAGTACAACCAACGTTTACTCTACGATGTAGTGGGGCCAGCCCAGCACTCCCATCGTCTTTGTCGTAGTGGGGCCCGCCCAGCACTCACGACAGCATTGTTGTCACGAGTACACTCAACGTCGACAACAGAATATGACTTGTGTGCACACGGTACTATCTAGCCTCGGGCTCAATGTCTCAGTCATTTACTCATTCAAGACTTAGAAAAACACATAAAAACATTTGAACATGTCTGCTTATCTTTTCTTTCGTAAAACTCAAGCTTACTCAGCTTGTTCATAAAAATCTGGAAATCTTTAAATCATACTTGCTAGTGCATACTTGCTCGAAAACATAACATTTCCATAAATTTCAACAATCTATAGACATATGCTCATGTAAGAATTTCATCAAGACCTTTAGGGTCAAAATGAATACTTGAAACCATATCTAGGAGAATATTTATACTCTTCAACATGTGTTCAAAAAGAAAACTTAAAGCATTGAAATCTTTCATTCTAGCAAAACTTGCATTTCTTAAAGCATTTTTCAAGCATATAGTTCATTTTCGAAGTTCGCTTTGTCACTCACAGTGTTAAAACTAGAACTTTGGCCCGTACACTCGACCTATCTCCTCTTGGCCTGTCAAACAAACCAAATCCATGTATTAGAACCTCGAGTTCATGAATTTTAACCTTAAAATTACAAATACCACACCATCCAATTTTCCAGCATTTCACAGATTTTATATCCTGTATTCAAACACTCATAACTTCTTCATTACTTAGCCAAAAAGGATGTACTTTATACCAAATTCTTCCTTTTTGAACCTTCTAAAAATATTATGAAGACATGAAATAGAGATTCCCAACGGATTGGTTCGAAAATACCTTGAAAGCTTTTTTCCTAAAAACAACTTTCTGTTGTTCCAGATTTGATTTCCTGCTGCAACCCGAAACTTGACCTGATATTTACAACATCTTCCAATCATTTGCCATTCACGATTTCTTCACGAAATTTGTATGAAATTCAATAAGCTTTCCAACCATACCTATTAGAGCTTCTGATTCCAACTCTAAAGATCAGGACAACCAAAACACCAGAGGCTTCTCGGATTTGACAGAAAATTTTTGTCTTCTGCCTTCCTCTTCATAAAACAGCAACTTAAGGTCAGAATTAGCTTAAGCATCCTTCCCGAACTTTGTTAAAAAATAAATTAGCTTTCAAGAAAACAAAACCTCAACTCTTACCTCTTCCTGTGGAGCTCGAGATGAACAGAAAATCAGAACAGGGTTGAGTTGATCTCCTTGCTGCTATACAATCAAGCTTTGAGTTCTCCTCCCTTCTTCTGCAACTCTAACTCACGAAAAGCTCCTTCTTCTTCTTCCTTTCTCCTTCTCCCACGAAACCCTCAGCTCCTCTTTGTTGAAATGAGAAGAAAATCGATGGAATGAGTTGTTTAAAAAGAAAACAAAGGTAGGGGTCCCACCTTCAACTTTCCCTTTTTCATTCTTTTCCTTTTTCCTTTCTTTTCTTTTCTTTTCTTTTCAAAACAAATCCAACCATATTACATTAACCTTCTCTTTCTTGAATTCCGAAGAATGATCTCGGGTTTACAACTTACCTCCCCCTTAAGAAATTTTGTCCTCGAAATTTAGCAGTCTTTAAGTGAAAATCGCGGGTACTTCCTCCTCATTTGGTCCTCTAACTCCCAGGTTGCCTCCTCCACTCCGTGATGTATCCAACGAACCTTCACAAGTGGGATCGTCTTGTTTCTTAAAACTTGTTCTTTCCTGTCGAGGATTTGAACTGCATCCTCTACGTAACTCATGTCTTCTTCCAGCTCAACATGTTGTGCTTGCAGCACATGTGTCGGATCTGGAATATACTTCCTCAACATGGACACATGAAAAACATCATGTACTCGAGATAGTTCTGCTGGCAACTCTAGTCTGTAGGCTATTGGCCCAACTCGTCCCGTTACTTGATAAGGACCAATATACCTAGGGCTTAGCTTACCTTTCTTGCCAAAACGAAGGACACCTCTCCACGGAGATAACTTCAAGAAAACTTGATCTCCGACTTGGAATTCTAAGTCCTTTCGTCGCTTATCTGCGTAACTCTTCTGACGGTCTTGAGCTACCCTCAGATTCTCCCTGATTACCTTAATATTATCTTTCGTAACTTGCACCAACTCAGGACCGATAAGCTTCCGCTCTCCTACTTCGTTCCAACATATGGGCGTTCTACATGGCCTTCCATACAGAGCCTCAAATGGTGCCATGCCAATACTTGACTGATAGTTGTTATTGTAAGCGAATTCCATAAGTGATAGGTGTGTATCCCAACTTCCCTTAAATTAAAGGACACATGCCCTCAACATGTCCTCTAAGGTTTGGATGGTCCTCTCTGACTGACCATCTGTCTGAGGATGGAATGCGTACTAAAATTCAGCTTTGTCCCCATAGCTTTCTGTAAGATAGGCCAAAACTTAGAAGTAAATCTCGGATCTCTATCTGAAACTATGGACACTGGCACTCCGTACTGACTCACAATTTTGTCGACGTATAGCTTAGCAAGTTGATCAAGCGTAGACGTCGCTTTAATCGGTATAAACCGTGTTGTTTTAGTGAGTCTATCCACTATTACCCAAATACCATCATGTCCACTTGAAGTACGTGGTAATCCAAACAGAAAATCCATAGTTATATGCTCCCATTTCCATTCCGGCAATGGCAATGGATTAAGGAGTCCTCCTGGTCTCTGTCTAGCTGGTTTAATCTGCTGGCAGATCAAACATCTATCAACATAATCAGCTATATCTTGCTTCATCCCAGGCCAGCAATACGTCCCCTTCAAAGTTTTATACATCTTAGTGCTTCCTGGATGCATAGCGTAAGCTGAACTGTGAGCTTCCTCTAGAATAGCATCTTTAAGCTCACTAACACTCGGAACGCATAGTCTTCCTTGCCTCTCTATGGCCCCGTCTGATCTCATCTTAAACTCTGCTTCTGAGCCCTGTTTGGACTTTCCAAACATTTTCTGCAGGTTACTATCCACTGTCTGTCTTCTCACAATCTCTGCTATAAGTGAAGACCTGACTTGGAATTGAGCTAAGAGACCCCTTGAACTCTCTGCAGTCACAGCTGCCTTAGAATCCCTTAGAGTACTTAAAAATGTTGCTCGAATACCACACAAGGCATCCCTAGGAAGTCTTGGCTTCCTGCTCAAAGCATCTGCTACCACATTCGCCTTACCAAGATGGTATTCTATGGTACAATCATAATCTTTAATCAGTTCTAACCATCTTCTCTGTCTCATATTCAACTCCCTCTGATCAAAGATATACTTCAGACTCTTATGATTTGTAAAAATATGACACCTCTCACCAAACAAGTAATGTCTCTAGATCTTCAATGCTAGAACAACTGCTGCTAACTCAAGATCGTGGGTAGGGTAATTACACTCGTGCTTTTTCAATTGCCTTGATGCATAAGCTATTACTTTTCCCTCATGCATGAGCACACACCCTAAACCTTGCCTCGAAGCATCACAGTGAATTACATACTCTTTTTTAAGATTCATGTGAAGTGTCGAATAGGTGTTGTAACTAATCTTTTTTTCGACTCCCGAAAACTCGCTCACACTTATATCGACCATTCAAACTTAGCATTCTTCCTTGTTAAAGCTGTTAAGGGTAATGCAAATCGTGAGAAATCCTCAACAAACCATCTGTAGTATCCTGCCAAGCCTAGGAAACTACGTACCTCTGTCGCACTAGTTGGTCTCTCTCAGTTAACTACTGCTTTCACTTTATTCGGATCCACACTAACTCCATTTGCTGAGACAACATGCCCCAGAAACACTACCTGATTCAACCAAAACTCACATTTGCTAAATTTAGCATACAACTGTTTATCACGTAGTGTTTGTAAAATAATCCTCAGATGTTCCTCATGGGCTTTTCTGTCAACCGAATAAACTAGTATATCATCAATGAATACTATCACAAACTGATCCAAATACTGATGGAAAATCCTATTCATGAGGTCCATGAAAACTGCTGGTGCATTAGTCAAACCGAATGGCATTACTAAAAACTCATAATGCCCGTACCTCGTTCTGAATGTTATCTTAGGAATATTTGATTCTCTGACCTTTAACTGATGATATCCTGATCTTAAATCAATCTTAGAAAACACCTTTGCTCCTCTTAATCTGGTCAAACAAGTCATCTATTCGTGGTAAAAGATACTTGTTACGTATCGTGACTTTGTTTAACTGTCTATAATCAATGCATAATCTAAGGGTACCATCTTTTTTCTTTACAAATAACACTGGAGCTCCCCAAGGGCAAACAGAAGGTCTGATGTATCCCTTATCAACTAGTTCTTGTAACTGCATTTTCAGCTCTCTGAGCTCACTTGGAGCCATTCTATACAGCGCTTGCGAAATAGGTGTTGTTCCTGGTAGCAATTCAATAGTGAACTCAACTTCCCAATCAGGTGGCAACCCTAACAGGTCTGCTGGGAAAACATCTAGAAATTCGTTCACAATAAGAACATTTTCTGGTTTTAGCTTTTCCTCCTGCACCTCTACTACATGTGCAAGAAACGTCGTGCAACCTTTCCTCAATAACTTCTCAGCTTTTAATGCTGAGATCAAACTCGTAGGAATAATCTTCCTTTCACCCCTGAAAACCACTTCAACCAATCCTGGTTTCCTGAAAACAACTTCCTTCTATAGCAATCCATGGAAGCATAATGAGTAAATAAGAAATCCATCCCTAAGATCGCATCTAACACCTGCAACTCTAGTGGAAGAAGATCTACTAACATATTGAGACCTTCAACTAAGACCTCACAATCACGCAACACTGCCTCGACTAGTAAAGCATCACCAACGGGCGTGTATATAACTAAGCTTTCAAATAAAGGCTCTAACTTTCTATTCAACTTAGTTAGGAATATACTGAAAACAAAGGAATGCGTAGCACCTGGATCTATCAAAACACGTGCAGGTACATTACAAATAAAAATCGTACCAGTAATCACATCTGGTGCATCCTCCGCTTCTTGCTGAGTCATAGAGTAGACCTTTCCCTGTTGCCTAGGTCTCCCTACAATTCCTTTTTATCTGAAACCACTGGTGCCCTCTCCTGCAGCTACTGGAACTCTTGGCTGCTCAACTGTCTGGGACCCAACCCTCTTGTCCCTCTGTGCAGCTACTCTAAGTTGTGGACAATCCCTATTGAAATGCTCTGACTATCCACACTGGTAACAAACACCGACACCAACAAGACATTGACCTGATATTTACAACATCTTCCAATCATTTGCCATTCACGATTTCTTCACGAAATTTGTATGAAATTCAATAAGCTTTCCAACCATACCTATTAGAGCTTCTGATTCCAACTCTAAAGATCAGGACAACCAAAACACCAGAGGCTTCTCGGATTTGATAGAAAATTTCTGTCTTCTGCCTTCCTCTTCATAAAACAGCAACTTAAGGTCAGAATTGGCTCAAGCATCCTTCCCGAACTTTGTTAAAAAATGAATTAGCTTTCAAGAAAACCAAACCTCAACTCTTACCTCTTCCTGTGGAGCTCGAGATGAACAAAAAATTAGAACAGGGTTGAGTTGATCTCCTTGTTGCTATACAATCAAGCTTTGAGTTCTCCTCCCTTCTTCTGCAACTCTAACTCACGAAAAGCTCCTTCTTCTTCTTCCTTTCTCCTTCTCCCACAAAACCCTCAGCTCCTCTTTGTTGAAATGAGAATAAAATCGATGGAATGAGTTGTTTAAAAAGAAAACAAAGGTGGGGGTCCCACCTTCCACTTTCCCTTTTTCATTCTTTTCCTTTTTCCTTTCTTTTCTTTTCTTTTCTTTTCAAAACAAATCCAACCATATTACATTAACCTTCTCTTTCTTGAATTCCGAAGAATGATCTCGAGTTTACATTTCGGGTTTTACACCAACACATGGGTCGGACATCCCCAAATTCTGAAATGGTGTAAACTACCTTTACGACCGTTTCAGAGTTCGAAAGGTGTTTCACAAACACTGTTGACGGAACGTTGTTCAAAATATAGACCGTAGTCTCCACTTCGTAACCCAAAAAGAATCAGGGAGACGACCATAGCTCATCATCGACCGAACCATGTCCAACAAGGTTGTGTTTCTCCTCTCCGATAAACCATTCTACTGTGGCATACCAGGTGCTGAGAGTTGGGACGTAATTTCGTGTTCTATCATATAGTCCTGGAATTCAGTGTCCATGTACTCTCCACCTCGATCCGATCGAAGTGTTTTAAGCGATTTACCTAGGTGGTTCTCAACCTCAGTCTTGTACTCCTTGAACTTTTCAAGAGGTTCAGACTTTTTATGCATTAGGTAAATATACCCATACCTCGAGTAATCATCTATGAAAGACACGAAGTATTCATAACCTCCTCGAGCTTTAACATTCATCGGACCACAGAGGTCAGAATGTACTAACTCAAGGGGCTCTTTGCCTCTATATCCTTTTCTCCTAAAAGGACTTTTGGTCATTTTGCCTTCAAGGCATGACTCACACACTGGTAAAGCATTTTCTTCCAACTCGTTTAGAAGTCCACTCTTCACTAGTTTCTCAAACCTATTGAGATTAATGTGGCCTAACCGTAGATGCCAAAGATGGGCATTTTCTTTAGGAGAAACTTTCGCTCTTTTAGTTCGTGTTTCTGCAGTTTTAAATAATTCATTATTCAAAACACTTTTGACCGAATTAAGCTTCAAAATATACAGATTATGCTCAAGTGAAGCAGAACAAATAAGATTACCATTTCTGGAAATAAACGCTTTATTACCATGGAATGAAACGGAAATACACTGTTCTAAAAGGTAGGAAATAGAAACTAGGTTTCTAGTAAACCCTGGAACTATATACATGTTGTCCAACAAAATGTAATTCCTGCCAAAGTGTAGTTTCACCGTGTCGACCGCTGCAGCAGAGACAAGCTCCCCAGATCCAACCCGAAGAGTCACCTCACCGTCTTGCAGCTGCTGCCAGGAATCAATCCCCTGAAAAGAAGAACAAACATGGTTAGTGGCGTCTGAATCCAATATCCAGGAAGAGTCACTACTCTCCACTAAACAAGTTTCAGTCACAAGTAAATCACATTTACCTTGATTCTTCCTCTTGGCTAGGAATTTGGGACAGTTCCTCTTCCAGTGACTGCCCCCATTGCAGTTGAAACACTTTCCTTTTTCTGCAACTTCCTTGACCTTCTTGTCCTTCTGGGCGGCAGCACGGTCAGTTTTACCCCTCTTCATCTTCTTCTTCCCTTTCGGGCGTGAAGGAGCAACAGGTTTAGTCCCAGAGGTCGAACCCCTGTGATAAGGCTTGTAGGCAACATTTGTCTCAGATTCCGGTGTCCTGACTCTCATCAAGGATTGGAAATTTTGTAGCTCATTGAAGAGGGTAGTCAAAGTGTAGCTAATTTTGTTCATAACAACATTGCTACGAAACTCAAGGAAACTCTTCGGAAGAGTCTCCAAGATAAAACTGACCTGGCTCGACTCGTCGATCGAAGCCCCGTTCATCTCCGCTAGATTAAAGTGGGTCATCATGTCCAGAACATGTTTACGGACAGCGACCCCTCTTTCATCCGTGCGTTGAAGACGTATTTGAGCGAGTCATGTCGGACTTGAAAGGACTGTTGTCCAAACATATCCGCATGATGCACTCCATGATCTCTCCTTAGCGGTGACCATCAACTCATGCTTCTTTGCCAAAACATCGCATCATGCGGCAATGATATAGACTTCGCAATGCGATCGAGCGGCAGATCATCGAGGACACTCTCGAGAGCACAAACTTAATGTCGTCAGTTACCAAAATCGTGTTTATATTGTTTTTTCAAGTTTGGTAATTATCTCCCACTAGTTTATCAGAAGCAAGTAAAGCGATGATTGAGCTTGACGTTTTTGCTGAAAAAATCATAAAACTTTGTGTTAGTCTCGCAAAAAACTTTTGAAATCCAATAAAGGTTTAGCAAAAATTGTTTTATGCTCCCTTGGTCATTCAAAATTTGCAATGATATCCTAAAGGTTTAGAATGACTGCCACCGAAGGGTGAAAAAAACACTCCTCCTCTAGGACGAGACTTTCTCGATCAGACCCTAATCCCAGAATAACTCTTATTCCATTAGGCGTGTAATTACCATTGTTCGGTCGAATTCATTAACACTTAACAAATTCAGTGAGTGTCATCCTCAATCTTTAAGTTTCCAAGCATCCGTCCAAACAATAGCCACCGAAGGGTGAACCAAGAAGGAAAACCAACTAGGAAACTGTATCTCTTTCGGGAATTCATGGTGTTCCGACTCCCATGATCAGGCCCTCCGAAGGGATTTTCTGGTCCAGGCCAAACTAGCAGGCAGATCATAGGCATCTCACGGTGTGAATCGAAAGAAGAGACTGTGGGTCTCGTTTTCACAGGTCCCGTTCCCACTCACTATAAGTACTCTCTCCATCCACGATGATATTGACTCATACAAATGCCACCCAAAGGGGGACGCTCCCATTTGCGCCACGAGGCCGAGTATGGATCTCACGGTGCGGACTTAACGGAGATTTATGGTCGGAAATTAAATGTATCTCATACACTATATTTCCTCCCACTCAACACTTTAATTTTATTAGGGATTGACCTAGATAAACCGGCTAGAATTTACCTAAGTCTACCAATATAACTCTTATATGGTATTTACATAAGTTTATAATCACATTATTACTTAGGTCTATGTGAGTAAATTAAAACACTTTTAATTAACGACACTTATGATAAGTATAATCTAAGACTCTCCGGATCGAATTCACTCCAAGGTCAGTTTCCAGGTAGGGGTGTTCCGCAAGCGTCAACTTAAATACCCCAGCCTTAGACAAAACCTTCCTTAGACAGAGTTACTAATCAGTCTCCATTCATAGACTAAACTTTGATTTCCTAATTCTAATCTTATTAGAACTAGAAAACCTAAGTCTAATTATTCAAGTTCTAAACTCTTTAAAACTAATAATTAACTTAGGTTGCATGTATTTCTATGTTATAGTGCTTGATCATTCATCACATGAATAACTATATACTATAACATAAAATAATTCATCACATGAATATAAATGCATGAGCATACTTTAATTCAAAAAATATAACACTTATATTAATTAAATTAAACATGCATTTAATTATATTATAACACTTATAGTTTAACCTATCATGCAAACTATATATTATAACTCTTATAATATAAATGATGCATGAATATGTTTAACCTAAGGTGAGATTCTAAATCTATATGACATACATTATGCACATAGAAATTTAATTAAATCATACATCACATGCATAAATAATTAAATAGCAAAAATGGACCGATTTTGGCACCTAGGGGCAATTATTTAATTAAATAACATTAATATAACATTTATATTAATATTATTTAATAAAATAATTAAATAAATAACAAAAATACAAATTTTACAAATTTAAAATTAAATAAAAATGTAAATAACTGCTCCACTTTGTAATACAACCGCCCACGTCTGCGAACTGCTTCGCGAACTGCCCACTATTGCGTGGGCAGCGTTGCAACGCTGCCGTGTCCGGCGTTGAGATCAGCGTGCTCCACGCTGTGGCGTTTCAACGCTACGCCTAGCGTTGCAACGCTGCTCTGCAACCAAGCCAGCGCCCGCAAGGATAGCGTTGAGACGCCGATAAACAGCGTCTCAACGCCATCGACAAAACACCAAACTCCTTTGTTGTTCTTCATCGATTTTCGCTCATTTTCACTCTGATTTCTTCACAGCAACTCTTGCCACGAACGACTCGGACTTACAGACTCGATTTACAACAAAATGCCCAAAAATAACAGGCCTTTACATTGATCTCATAAACATAAAATTGTAAATCTAAAATGCCAAAATCAAAAACATCCAAATTCGCAAACCAACAATTTATCACATAAATTAAGATTGTACCTGAAGGGAATGAGAATCCTCCCGCAGCGGAAGGCGATCGAATCGTCATGGTATTATTATGCTACTCGAATTTTGTCAAAACGATCTAATTATTAGATCTAGGCTAAACATGCAAAAGAAGGAAGAAAATACAACAAGATGAATTGTACTTACTTGTTGAAGACTCTCTTCAATATTTCTTCCAAAGATCACGAACACTTCGCGAACAAACACGATCTCTACGATCCCGAACAAATCCCACGAACAAGAATGCAACACCACCAATTGGAACCTTGGTTGTTCTTTTTTTGGGAAGAAGGAGAATGGTGGGATTCTAGAGTTTTGGAGAGGGAGGAGAGTTGAGAAAGTAGAGAGAAAATTGATCTCTTCTCTTTGATCAAAATAAAAAATGAGAGAAAAAACTTACCAATCCCTTCTTGCAAAGGGTTTAAATAGTGGAATGATGGAGTTAAAATCTCCACATTATTACCACTTTACCACAACCATAGGTTATACAAATCTCATTTGCATAACCACATAATATAAGATATCTCATATCTCATATTGCAAATCTCATTTGCATAAAATGTAGATTAATTAAATTGAATCACATCCAATTTAATTTCTCTCAATTAATTTCTCCAATTAGCACTAATTCAACAATTAGGCTAACCTATAGTTTATTATGAATATCATTCACATTAAACTATATATTATATCATTCATATCTCATATAAATGACATAAATGCCCTTAAAGTAAAATTGAACACTTCAATTTCATACCAAAACATTAACCCTTCTTTTAACCCGGATTGAGCCAACCGAGGGACCTAATGGACCTACAGTGACGGGCTCCAATGATCCGAGATTAACCTGTCAAACTCTTTGACCCAGGTTAATCAACATTCATTAGCTACGGTAACACTCCACTATAGCCCGTAGCTGCACTCCCATCAGTGTAGAATATTACGTGTCCACTGATATAACCAATACCCATGAGTCGACCCTTCACAGTTGTTCAGAGAGACACTACTGGGTCAAATTACCATTTTACCTCAGTGTCTACCTCTTGTTCCTTAAGTCCCCACCGCCTCCTCTAATGAACAACATATTGTGATGCTCCAACCATACACAACACCCTTCTCGGCCGGTGAGAAGGTGGGCGCCGTTGTCTAAGCCCCCGGAGACATCACTTAAAGGAACAACCCCTCTAGTTTCCCTAAAGCGGAACGAGTGAATTCCATCTCGCGTAGTTAAGTTTCGGCTCCTACTTGGTCCTCGCCCACGAGAAGATAGGCATATTGGGCGAGTAATCGTGACCACTCACCCGTACTAGTCAAAGACGGACACCCGCAGACAGGAGTCCGTAACACGCTCAAGATTCAGGTCGAGTCACTAATGGTCATCTACGAAGTTATTAGTCCTTACTGTCAACGGTGTTACATTAGTAGGTTTAATAATTGACGCTTCGGTCTTGTACAATCTCATTGCACAGGATGCCCCCACTAGCATGTCAACCACATGAACGAGTCAGATCACCTCGTTTGTATCTAATACAAAGCGGGTCGATCCACAATGTATCCAGGATTAGGTCTCCAACCCTATCCATATACTGTAGACCGTTCGGGTCATTAACTCGAACGTGATCCTCCCTGTGTGTCCATTACACACCGTTCAAGTTCTAGTTCTCACATAAATTCAATGACCCTGGAGCTTAGTTTATTGGAAAAGTTTGTAAATATTGCGAGACACAAAGTGATGAAATAGATAACTCTTATTAATTTCAAACAGTAATTTACAAACACGAGATTAGGACAAAAATCCAAACAAACTCCCACTTGGAGTAAGCTAGTGGAGAAAATACATTTCTGAAATGTACATAACTTACAATGAAGTAATACAATAAACTAGGGCATTGAATACTCGTTTACACATCTCCCACTTGCCCTAGTCAGGAAGCTCTCGAAGACCTAGACTCTCTAGGTGACCCTCAAATTCCTTAGCCGTGAGGGGCTTTGTAAATGGATCAGCTACGTTGTGCTTCGACGCAATCTGCGTGACTGTCACGTCTCCGTGGTGCACAATCTCCCGTATCAGATGATACTTGCGCTTAATGTGCTTGCCTCTCTTATGGCTCTGAGGCTCACGTGAGTTGGCTACTGCACCACTGTTATCACAGAACAGTGTGATTGGCAAGTATATATTTGGAACAACTTTCAAACCCGTCATGAACTTCCTGAACCAAACAGCTTCCTTTGCAGCTTCACAAGCCGCAACATACTCCGCTTCCATAGTGGAATCAGCGATGCATCCCTGCTTTATGCTTCGTCTACAGCTCCTCCATTCAGAATGAAGGCCGACCTCGAAGTGGATTTTCTAGAATCCTTATCGGTCTGAAAGTCAGAATCCGTGTATCCCGTAAGGATCAAATCCCCACTGCCATACACTAAGCTGTAGTTCCTCGTTCTCCAAAGATACTTGAGGATTGCCTTTACGGCTGACCAGTGATCTAATCCTGGATTGCTCTGATACCATTTGAAGGGAATGAGAATCCCCGCGCAGCGGAAGACGATCGAATCGTCATGGTATTATTATGCTACTCGAATTTTGTCAAAACGATCTAACTATTAGAACTAGGCTAAACATGCAAAAGAAGGAAGAAAATACAGCAAGATGAATTGTACTTACTTGTTGAAGACTCTCTTTAATATTTCTTCCAAAGATCACGAACACTTCGCGAACAAACACGATCTCTACGATCCCGAACAAATCCCACGAACAAGAATGCAACACCACCAATTGGAACCTTGGTTGTTCTTCTTTTGGAAAGAAGGAGAATGGTGGGATTCTAGAGTTTTGGAGAGGGAGGAGAATAAAGAGAGTAGAGAGAAAATTGATCTCTTATCTTTGATCAAAATCAAAAAATGAGAGAAAAAACTTATCAATCCCTTCTTGAAAAGGGTTTAAATAGTGGAATGATGGAGTTAAAATCTCCACATTATTACCACTTTACCACAACCATAGGTTATGCAAATCATTTGTATAACCACATAATATAACATATCTCATATCTAATATTGCAAATCTTATTTGCATTAAATGTGGCTTAATTAAATTGAATCACATCCAATTTAATTTCTCTCAATTAATTTCTCCAATTAGCCCTAATTCAACAATTAGGCTAACCTATAGTTTATTATGAATCTCATTCACATTAAACTATATATTATATCATTCATATCTCATATAAATGACATAAATGCCCTTAAAGTGAAATTGAACACTTCAATTTCATACCAAAATATTAACCCTTCTTTTAACCCAGATTGAGCCAACCGAGGGACCTAATGGACCTACAGTGACGGGCTCCAATGATCCGAGATTAACCTATCAAACTCTTTGACCCGGTTAATCAACATTCATTAGCTACGGTAACACTCCACTATAGCTCGTAGCTGCACTCCCGTCAGTGTAGAATATTACGTGTCCACTGATATAACTAATGCCCATGAGTTGACCTTTCACAGGTTGTTCGTAGACACGACTGGGTCAAATTACCGTTTTACCCTTGTGTCTACCTCTTGTTCCTTAAGTCCCCACTGCTCCTCTAATGAACAACATATTGTGATGGTCCAACCATACACAACACCCTTCTCGGGCCGGTGAGAAGGTGGGCGCCCGTTGTCCAAGCCCTAGAGACAGCACTTAAGGGAACAACCCCTCTAGTTTCCTTAAAGGCAGGAACGAGTGAATTTTATCTCGCGTAGTTAAGTTCCCAGCTCCCTGCTTGGTCCTGCCCCTGAGAAGACAGACATATTGCACGAGTAACTGTGACCACCCTCACCCGTACTAGTTAGAGGACATACCCCCCGCAGACAGGAGTCCGTAATACGCTCAGGATTCAGGTCGAGTCACTAATGGTCATCTACGAAGTTATTAGTCTCATCACAACGGTGTTACATCGTGAGGTCTAATAATTCACGCCCGGTCTTGTACAATCTCATTGCACACGATGCCCCCACTCGCATGTCAACCACATGAACGAGTCAGATCACCTCGTTTGTATCTAATACAAAGTGGGATGCATCCACAGTGTATCCAGGATTAGGTCTCCAACCCTATCCATATACTGTAGACCGTTTGGGTCATTAACTCGAACATGATCCTCCCTGTTTGTCCACTACACACCGTTCAAGTTCTAGTACTCTCATAAATTCAATGACCCTGAAGCTTAGTTTATTGGAAAAGTTTGTAAATATTGCGAGACACAAAGTAATGAAATAAATAACTCTTATTAATTTCAAATAGTAATTTACAAACACGAGATTAGGACAATAATCCCAACATTAACTTGGTTTTATTGTGATTTAGAGTGGTAGAATGTTGTAGCTAGGATTTGATTTGCATGTTTAAGACTTATTTGCTTATGTATTGAACTATGTTTTAGTATTTATTTTTGGCAATTCATTCTTTAATTCCTTGATTTTGTTGGTTTAAGTGGACTCGAGAGAAAGAAACTTAGATGAGAGCAAAGTTGTCAAAATCCTTTGAAATCTGGCATGAGAATTGTCACACCCCCTCCCGAACCACTTGCTAACTTAGCCCGGGAGACGGCATGAAGCCAACAGACATTGTTACCTCTTAACAATACCTGCTGACACTACTTCACCTGAAAACAAACTATGTTCGCATATGGAACACTTAAACTTAACTCAGCGGAAACTGGACATCTATAAGACGTACATGAGGAGAAACTCTTCTTAAGTCTCTCTTGGAAACTAAGATGAGCAAGAACATCAGAACCACAAACAGTCCAAACCACTAATCAAGCAACCACAATCTCTAAAACACATACGACTCTAACTACATAGTTCTCTTAAAATAATTTACTGGACATATGGACTTGCCAAACAACACCGACCACGCACAACATATCAAACATGAGAAGCTTCCAAAGCAGATTATGGCAAAGTTATCGTGCACCGGAGCTCGATCTCTACCTGAAAAGTGGAAAAAAAACTGGAAGAATGAGCTATGAAGCTCAGTGAGTGACTTGAGTTTAAAAGAAAGCTATTAATTCGTAAATCATATCACCTGGCCATCTATGAGCATATGCATCTGTAATCAAGCGTTAAAAGTAATCGTGTAATCATTCTAGCTTTTCATGAAAACTAGCAAGACACCGTTAAAATCTCGTAAGGCATGTAAATGATATAAACTCTTTTTAAAACATATCACAATCTACTTTGTTCTACGATGTAGTGGGGCCCGCCCAGCACTCCCATCGTCTTTGTCGTAGTGGGGCCCGCCCAGCACTCACGACAGCGCTGTTGTCACGGAGTACACTCAACGTCGACAACAGAATAAGACCTGTGTGCACACGGTACTACATAGCCTCGGGCTCAATATCTCAGAATATCACATGAAAACATTTGAACATGCCAGCTTATCTTTTTCTTTTATAAAACTCAAGCTTACTTAGCTTGTTCATAAAACTGGAAATCTTTAAAACATACTTGCTAGTACATGCTTGTTTGAAATCATCACATTTTCATAAGTTTTGGCAACCATTGGACATATGCTCATGTATAAACTTTATAAAGACTTTTAGGCTCATCATGAACACTTTAAAACATTTCTAAGAAATCATGAATGCTCATAAACAAGTGTTCAAGAAAACAATAAACATCTAAACCATTTCGTTTTAGCAAAACCTTGTATTTCATAAGCATAATACAAGCCTATAAACCATTTTCAAGGTTCGTTTTGTCACTCACAGTGTTAGAACTAGAGTCTTGACTCGTACACTCGACTTATTTGCTCTTGGCCTGTCAAACAAACCAAATTCAACCATTGGAACCTCGAGCTCATGCTTTTTAACCTTAAACTTACAAGAAAACACACTTTCAAAAATTCCAGCATTTAACAGATTTTATGCCCTGTATTCAGATGCTCATAACTTTTTCATTACTTATCCAAAAATAATGTACTTTATACCAAACTCTTCCTTTTTGAACCCTCTAAAACTCTTATGAAGACATGAAAATGAGATTCCCAATAGATTGGTTCAAAAATACCTCGAAAGCTCCTTTCCCCGGAACCAACTTCTGCTATTCCAGATTCGAATTTCTGCTGCAACCCGAAACTTGACCTGCTATTTACAACCTCTTCCAGTCATTTTCTATTCACGATTTCTTCATGAAAGTTGTAGAAAATTCAATAAGCTTTCCAACCATACCTAATAGAGCTTCTGATTCCAATTCTACAGGTCAGTACAACCAAAACATCAGAGACTTCTCGGATTTGACAGCAAATTCTGTCTTCTGTCTTCCTCTTCACAAAACAGCAACTTAACATCAGAATTGGCTCGAGCTTCCTTCACGACTTTTGTTCCAATATGAGTTAACTTTCATGAAACAAAATTTCAGCTCTTACCTCTTTCTGTGGAGCTCGTGATGAACAAAATAGCAGAACATGGCAGAGTGATTACCTTGCTGTCAAAAAGAATCCTCTTGAGTTCTCTCCCTCTCTTCTGCAAATCCAGCTCCAAAACGACCTTCTTCTTCTTCCTTAAAGCTTCTCCCATGGAAACCCTTGTCTTTACTTCATAAAATGAGGAGATATCGATGGGGAAAGCCTTTTAAAAAGAGAGAAACAAGGTGGGGTCCCACCATCCACCATCCATTCTTTCCTTTCCTTTCTTTTCTTTTCTTTTCTTTTTCCTTCCTTTATCTTTTCATTTCTTATCTTTTCTTTGCAAAACAAGGCAAACTTAATATATTAAACATTGTTTCATTTCCTTTTCTTCTTTTGTCTTAAAAGCAATCCAAACCAAAATGGTTTAAACTTTCCTTCCTTGTTTTCCTTTTGCCTTTCACTTCATTTCTTTCCTTTTTAAAACAAGGAAAACCAAGTTTTAAGCATTCATTTCTTCCTTTCTTTTGTTGTTTGATAATAAGGAGGTTCCAAAGAAAGATCTCGGGTTTACAAGAATGACCTAGAGTTCTTAAGGAAACACATAAAAAAGTTACTTAATGTTATGCATGTTTTTCAAATTTATAAGGAAACTTTAGAATTTATCGTATGTGTGAGGCTCATTATGAATCGAGAGATTTTCTTGAGTATTTTCACTTCTTGTTTATAAATTCGTGACATTAGTTCATTGCATGTGTTGAGTAAGGCTTTAATTTGTAAAATCAGTTTCCTTTAATTCTATCATATTCGTGTCTCCAATTGTATATTTATTTCCTATCTTTTGTTTCATTATCTATCCATATTTTGTTACTTAGCTAAAATCGAGAATTTGTATCTTCGTAATTAATTAATCTAGAACCCCACTCCCGAGGACGATACTTGGAACTCTAAATCACTATACTAAAACTTGACCTTTACATTTGCAGTATTGCAATATAATTTTACGCAACAAGTTTTTGGCGCCGTTTCTAGGGAATGACGATTATTTAGATTAATTAATATTATGAAAAAATTCAAAATTTTAGACTAAAGTGTTTGTTTCCTTTTATGTTTTTGTTCTTTTGTTCTTTTTTGTGTTATTTTTCCTTATTTGTGTTTTTCTTATTTGTTTCCTTTTGTGTCTCAAGGTGTATGCCCAAGGATAGAGCTGCAGACTTACACCCTTTTGATCCTGAGATTGAGAGGACCTGTAGGAGACTCCTAAGGCAAGGGAGAGCTGAAGTTCAGACAATGGCAGATAAGGAGCTAATCAACAATCCTAAACCCATCAGGGAGTATTTCCAACTTGTGTTTAATTCTAAGTAGGCTGGAATAGTCCATGCCCCATAAATGCTAATAATTTTGAACTAAAAACAGGGCTTATACAGATGGTTAGGGAAAGTGTCTTTAGAGGACTTGCCATAGAGGACTCTAATTTTCACCTACAAATTTTTTTTAGAAAATTATGGTACAGTAAAATTAAATGAGATTTCTACTGATAATATTCGCTTACGTCTTTTTCCTTTTTCTTTACAGGGTAGGGCTAAGGAATGGCTAGGGTCCCTCCAACCAGGAAGTATCACTTCTTGGGAGGAGTTGGCCCAAGCTTTCATGACCAAATTCTTTCCACCTGTGTAGGCTCCAAACTTAAGGACTGAGATAGGAACTTTCATGCAGCAGGATGGAGAGCAGCTATTTGAGGCCTGGGACCGTTATAAAGATATACTCATGAGGTGTCCAAAGCATGGTTACCCAGATTGGCTGCAGGTACAATTATTCTATAATGGACTTGCAGGTCAGACCAGGACCATTCTGGATGCCACTACTAGAGGGGCTTTCATGGCGAAAACTGTGCTAGAAGCGCGGACCCTCCTAGAGGAAGTGTCAACTGCTAGCTACCAATGGCCCACAGACAATGACAGATCCAAACCAGTAGCTGGACTTTATCAACTTGATGAGGTAACTGCTCTTACGTCTCATATGGCATCTCTCACTCACGCCTTAAATAAATTTGCAGGAACATCCCAAGCAGTGGTACCCTCTCAATGCTCCCAGCTTGATGGAGAATCTACTATGGAGCAAGCACATTATCTGAACAATAGAAGCAATACCCATGGAGGGAATCAGAATCAAAATACCATTCCAACACATTACACTCCAGGTTTGAGGTATCATGAAATTTTTTCTTATGCCAATAACAATAATGTGTTCAATCCTCCTTCAGGTTATGCTTCTACAATTGAGAGGAAGCCATCTCTGGAAGAAATAGTGCACTCCTTTATTGTTGAACCCAGAAATAGGTCTAACTAGCTATAGAATGTAGTCACCAGTCTAACTAGTGTTGTGACAAGTCATGGAGCTGCCCTAAAGAATATAGAGACTCAGATCAGCCAGAGGAGTGTGACAATTCGTACATTGCAGAAAGGTAAGTTCCCTAGTGACACAGAGGTAAATCCAAGGGAAACCTGCAATGCAATCACACTGAGAAGTGGAAGGAACATAATAAGGGAAAAGGCTGAAAAGGAAGAGACTCCTGAGATGGTACAAGAGAAGTCACAACCTACTAGTGACAACAAACAGGAGAAACAGTCTAAGCTTTCTATCCCTTCTCATTTTAATTCTATTCCTTATTCACAACTTTTACAAAGAAAATGATGATCTGCAATTTTAGAAATTTTTAGATGTTTTAAGAAAGTTGAATGTGAGTATTCCTTTTTCTGATGCCTTGGAACAGGTACCCAACTATGCAAAGTTCATGAAACAAATCATGTCCAAGAAGCAGAAGCTAAAAGAGTACAAAACCATCAATCTATCTAAGGAATGTAGTTTCATCATACAACAAAAGTTGCCACAAAAGTTGAAGGACCTAGGGAGTTTTACTGTTCCCAGCTCTATAGGCAACTTTAGTTTTAATGCTTTGTCTGATTTAGGTGCTAGTATAAACTTAATGTCTTACTCTATGTTTAAAAGATTAAGTTTGGAGGAGGTAAAACCCACCACAGTATCTTTGCAGCTGACAGATAGGTCTATCACATATCCACAGGGAATAGTAGAGGACATCTTAGTCAAGGTAGATAAATTTGTATTCCTTGTGGACTTCCTTGTCTTGGACATCGAAGAGGATGCAAAGATCTCCATCATCCTGGGGAGACCATTTCTGGCTACAAGTAAGACAGACATAACTTGCATGAGGGCACCCTAAAGCTGCATGTAGGGTAAGAGGAGGTTAAATTGAAGGGAATTGAATCCCGCAGCGGAAGCGATTGTGAATCGCGCGTTCTTAATTTCATTACATAGGTTACATTCAAGAACAAACTTAACTAGATTAAGCATATAATAGAAGATGGACAACAAGATTTACCTTTGAAGAACTCTTTCTTCAAGTGCTCCTTCTCCCACGTTCACGATTTCAGCAACACGAACTCGAACGATCACCGACACTACCACCGGATCTTCTCCGTTGTTCTCTAGGTGAGGGAGGAAGGTGGGTTCCCTTTAGGTGAGATGAGATTTTTAGTTGGAACTCTTTCCAACACAATGTGGGAGAATTCTCTAGGGTTTCTCAAAGGGATGGAATCACTTAACATAGGTTGCATCTCATACAACTATATATATAGGGAAATGGGATGAAAATTACCATCATATCCCTCCTTTATTCTCCCACTATTATATGATTTATATGTGAATCTAATTCACATTAAAACCATATATTATATCACTTATATCATATATAATTGATATAACACCTCATGCATGAAATTGAACACTTCAATTTCATTCCTAACTTTATACCCTCAATATAACCATGTTGAGCCAACGGAGGGACCTAATGGACCTACAGTTTCATGAGCTCCAATGATGTGAGATTAACTGATCAAACTCTTTGATCCACTTAATCAATATTCATTAACTACAAGTCACTCCACTATAGACTTGTAGTTGCACTCTCCTCACTGTAGATTATATTGTGTCCACTTATATAATCATTATCAAGTCGACCCTTCACAGGTTGTTCGTAATCACAGCTGGGTCAAATTACCATTTTACCCCTGTGATTACCTCTTTGTTCCTCAAGCACCATTGATCCTCTAATGAACAACAAGTCTAAGGTCCTACCATAAACTCATACCCTCATAGAGGGCGGGGCCCCATTGTTCAAGACCTGGAGTCAGTTCTTAAGGGAACAACCTATCTAATTCCTTAGTGTAGCAATGAGTGAATTCTATCTTGCACAGTTAAGTCCCCAGCTACCTACGAGGTTCTGTCCCTGAGTAGGTAGGCTTATTGAGTCGGCTACAAGCCACTCTCACCCATACTAGTCTAAGGACAAACCCCTATAAGCAGGAGTTCTTAACTTACTCAGAATTCAGGTCGAGTCACTAATGACCATCTATAAATTATCAGTTTTATCCTGTTAACGGTGTTACACTGGTTAGACTAATAATTTGCAGTCCGATCTTGTATGAACTCTTCATACAGGATGCCTCCACTCGCATGTCAACCACATAAATGAGTTGGATTCATTTGTACTAATTACAAAGTTGGTCGCATCCATGGTGTTACCAAAATGAGGTTTCCAACCTTATTCTTATATCATAGACCATTTAGGTTATATTCTTGAACACAATCCAAATAGTGTCCACTACACTGATGTTCAAGATATGTTATAACCTTGGAGCTTAATTTATTAGATTTATAAAGGAATAATATAATTTTATCAAAACAAATAACTCTATTTATTTTATCAAAATTACACAAGTTTAGGGCATAAATCCCAACATAAATTTCAATTCTTTACCCCTCAGAAAGATGAGTCTGAAATGAATTCATGTTTAAAGATTGATTGACTAATGTTTTACCTTTTGACTTAGGGACTGACATTCTTTTGAGTGATTCCTTAGACAAGGTAGCAAAGGAAACAGGAAAGGATTTGAAGGACAATGAGCTGCACGATTTAAAGAACACACCTTGAAGGAGTAACAGTCTAGCTAAAGACATTAAAGAAAGCGATTCTTGGGAGGCAACCCAAGCTTTAAGTTCTAGTTCTTTCTTTTGAGTTTTTGTTTTAGTTGCTTGTTTTCTTATTAGTTTGTTTTGCTTTATTAGGTTGTTGTTGATGCCACCCCTCGTTGAAACCCATGCTCCCGTTCAGTAGAACTTTAACTCACGTGTCTTGGTTATCCAAGGAACTCAGAAAATAATAATGATCTCCATCACTCAGGACAGTATCATTCACTTTTACCCTTATACTTGCTTTGAGCTTATTTTTGCAAACATTGTGGACAATGTTTAGTTTAAGTTTGGGGGTGGGATGTTCTTTATTTGTTGTGACTGTCCTGAGTATATGTTGATTGTTGATTGATCTTATGCATAAGTATGATTATGATAGCCTAAGATGGGATTTATTTGAAAATTTTTTGTGATTCTGCTGAACGTGAGAGCATAATATGGATTTGAGTTAATTTAAATTTTTCTTGAGTTTTTCCTGCACTATTACGCACATAGCCTGTATTCCTGTAGTTTTGAAATGCTTAGAACAAAGTTATTAAGTTTAGAAGTTTGATGTCACCTTGAAAGGTCTAAGAGCAAATTTGAGAGTTAAACTGCAGGATAGGGTGAATGACAAGATGAAGTGCACGATCTATATAATATGTGCATTATGTGAAAGAGTTGTCGTCTATTTTTGTTGTTTGTTTACTATTGAAAAATAGTGAGGACAAAAAGAGCTAACTTCACTGTGACCAGTTAGGCCACTCATTAAGCGAGTGCTCTGGGTAAGGGTCTCTGCAGTGGATGTGTGGAAGCTAGCGTCCTTGCACACAAAAAAATAATAAAATAGAAAAAAGTGATTAAGTGTTGAGTAGAGTTAGTTATTTCTTGAATGTTGGGAGACTCAAGGATTAGTGATTATGACAAGTGTAGGGGGAAGTTGAATGGAGAGCCTAATAAAGTTGATCCGGGCTTAGTAAAGATGAAGGGAACATAGGCTAATCACACACATACACGTAGGAACACTTAGGAAGAGTTCTAAATTGCTCATTGATGTACTATGTTTGAGTGTTTACTGTGATTGCAAAAAAAAAATTCCTTTAAAAATCTTTGAGGCTTGAGTCAGATGTATGTATAAGAACAATCTCATGTTTAATTCTGTTTTTGCTCGGGACTAGCAAAAGTTTAAGTTTGGGGGTGTTTGATAGCGCACAAATTGTGTTATCCTTAAGCTTATTTATTGTTATTTTTATGTTAATTTCAAGGCTTTTATGTGTTTTAATCATTGAATTTCAGGATAAGAGCTTAAACAGAACATTTGGAGACATTTTGGATCACTCGGGATCAAATCGAGACTTTTTAGAGCTTAAAATAACATCAATTGGAAGTAGAAGAACCATTCCAAGCTAGTAGACTCGAGGTGATGGCGTTGCAACGCCTTGCCGTGCTTGCAATTTTGTGCATTGAAGATTCGTGTCGATAGCGTTGCAATGCAGCGTCGCAACGCTATCTCGATAAGAAATCCATATTGAAGGATCGTGGCAAGGGCATTGCTACGCTGCTTATTAGCGTTGCAATGCCAGTTCGATAAGTTGGGTGTGCGCTTAAGGTAGCGGCATTGCAACGCTGCCCTCAGCGTTGTAACTGTTTGCTTCAAAGGGGTGTGTGAAATTATCAAGAAAACACTCCTAAACTGTGCAAGCATACACAATCTAAGCAGCAAGTGATAAGTATTTTAATCGTCTCCTCAGGGATTAGTTGTAAGAAATTTACAAGATTGAGTTGAATTTAATGAGTAAGGGTAACCAACATAAAGGAAATGAATATTGAAATTAGGAATTAAGGATAACAATTGAATTGCTAAAGTAATGCAGAAGAGGATTAGAAACCGTAAGGCAGTAGCAATACAAGTTTAACCAAATAGTAAAAAGGGGATAGGATTAGGGACGAAATTATGCTTCAGCAATCTTAATGCTAGAGCTCAAAACTGCACCAGAGCTCAAAACAGTATAACTCACGGAATCTTTCCAGATTTCCTCGCGATTTAGGCACTTAATTTCCATTAAACACCCTTAATTTTAGCTCTTAACTGTTAACACTAGGTGAGTGACTATTCCTAGACTCCTCAATCACTTGAGAGAAGTAAATCTCTTAATCAGAACTAGTGTCATGCCTTGAAATTGGTTTATTCTTCCCTTTTCCAAGTTGGAATAAACAATACTAAGGTGAGGTGGCCAAACAAACCTTAGTTAAGCAGTAAAATCACAAGACACAAGAGTGAGATTGCAGCAAATTACTCTTTCATTAAAGTTGCATCCACATAAAGTCTCCTAACCCTCACCCCAAGGGTGATTAGCTCATGATAATAAAAGAAGACAACAATAAAACAGTAAAACTAGTGCTAAACATGCTTAAATTGGTCTTAGTTACAAAATAGAAGAGTAAGAGCAAGGGGAATGAAAGAATGAACAGATGGGTGAAGTTCCCAAGCCTTTATCGATCCACCCCAGCCTTCTTTCCAGAAGGAGAAGCTTCTCCAATTCAGCTTGCTACAATTTCGCCCCTTGTCTTCTTTCCAATCGGGTTCTTCTTTTTCCTCTTGCCCACTCTCCTCCTTGCCCTAAAAATAACTAAAGAAAGTATTTATATCACACCCATATGGAAATGAGGGTTGAATAGGCAAGGAAAACCGGTCTGGCGGCTGCCCATTGGTTCTCAGCGACTGATGTGGCGATTTTCGTCCAGCTCAATTAATGAGATCTCTCCCACGTGCGTATTCTGTGAACTGGTACACGAATTTTTGCTCCAGCAATCTTGATCCTTCAGCAATTGCACAGCTACAGCAGCTTGAAGAGAACCTTCAGCACTTCATAACATCCATCTTCCAAAAAACTCCTGAAAACATGGCCAAAATGACAAAATTCAGCAATGAAAAGTACTTCAATGGCTTTAAGGTACTTCAAAAGTAATTTGTAAATGTTAACACACAAAAGTACTTAATCAAGGGGTTAAAATAGTCAAGAAATCTCAAAATACCAAGGAATAATCATAATAAAAGCTCAATCTTAGCTCTCATTCTAAGAGCTAACAGTAACGTCGCCGATACTTTCCATATTTGATGTTGCATAACAGCACAGCGTCACAACGTTGTCCCAAGCGTTGCAACGTTGTGTCGATAACCCTATAAATACAACATGTTTTCCAACTTTCAAAGGGTGTCGAAATTGATAGAGATTATACCCTAAATTCGAAATACACTCTTTAAGAAGAGAAAAGAGAGCATTCCTTGGGAGCCAAAGCATTTGTGGAGGTTCGAGATCGTGACGGGAGCTCGGGGACGAGGGACCAACATCGACGCGTAAGTTTATTTTCTCTTTCTTTTAGATTATAACACCGTTTAAAGACGTTTCTATAACTTTAGCTTGGTTTTATTGTGATTTAGAGTGGTTGAATGTTGTAGCTAGGATTTGATTTGCATGTTTAAGACTTATTTGCTTATGTTTTAAACTATGTTTTGTTATTTGTTTTTGGAAATTCATTCTTCAATTCTTTGATTTTGTTGGTGATGGAGATCTGATCTCCTTGAGCAACGGAAACGTGTTTGGGATCGTAATAGCTTGATTGTTTTCATTGAACCAAAAACCAGTACATTGATAAATAAAACAGAACAAGCATGAAATTCTAATCCTATTAGACATGGATTGTAGCAAACATGCAAACATGTGTTTAACAATTAAACTAAAGGGAAGAAGAAGAATACCTTTGTAGTTTCTAATTCTCCAGCAACACCTTGCTCCAAGCTTTTCAGCAAAACAGCAGAACTTCTCTGTATTTACAGAACACCACCAAAAGTGTAAACCCTCTATCCTCTGAATGCTTAGATCTTTCCTTTGTGGGAAGGATTCCAACTCTTGGAATGATCAATTGCTTGGAATGATCAATCGAATAAAAACTTCACTTCTCTCCAGGAGAGGTTAAACCCAGTAGTGAGCATCTCCCACTTCTTATCGAATAGGAAGTTGGGAGAGAGAGGGAGAATGTGTCCTCCTGACACGTTCCTTATTCATTTAATTAATCAAATTAATTAAATAATCAAAATGAATTAAATATCTTATATTTAATTTATATTAAAACACATTTAATGAATTATCCCTCTATCCTATAGTTTTAATGCACATCTAATGTACATTAAATTTAACCTATAGTTTTTAAATATGAATCACATTCACATTTAAATTTAATATTTGAATTCTTTCAAATATTTAATTCTCTCACATAATTTAATATGAATCATATTCACATTAAATTTATAACATATAGTTCCAAAACTATATATTATATCGTATCTAAATACATCAAATATATTCCCTAATGAATTTGAACATTTCAAATTCAAATGATCTAAGAACCCTTTACGAGCTAGAAGGTGGACCTAATGGACCTACTGATCGTAAGCTCCAACGATATGAGACCGCTTCTGTTAATCTCATTAACCTCCCAATCAACATTCGTTAATCATGGGAACACTCCACTAAAGTCCCACATTTGCACTCTTCTCACCGCAGATATATTTCGCGTGTCCATGGATATTGACCAATAACAAAGCAAGTCAATCCTTCACGAATGTTCAGAACACCGGTGGGTAAAATTACCGTTTTACCCCTAGGTTACATCTTGTGCCTTAAGTACCAAGTGCTCCTCTAATGAACAATTTGTTTGTGGTCCTACCAACAAACAGAGTCTATCTCGGGCCAATGAGAGGGTCGGGCCCTTTGTTCAAGTCAGGAGACACCACTTAAGGGAACATTCCTCTACTTACCCTAGTAGGCGGGAAGGAGTGAATTTCATCTTGCTAAGTTAAGTTCCCACGCGCCACTCGGTCTTGTCCCCAAGAAGGTAGGCATATTGAGCTCTGGGCGAACCGCCACTCTCACCCATACTAGTCAAAGGACAATCCTCGCAAACAGGAGTTCGTGAATCTCGCTCAGATTGAGATCAAGTTGCCTAGGTCATCCTAGTGAAATAGAAACCTAACTAGTCAACTGAGTTACTGCCTAGAGGTTACTATTTCGTGGTCCGGTCGTATGTAATCTCATTACATAGGATATCCCCACTCACATGTCATCTACACAAACACGTTAGGATCACAGTGTTTATATCAAATACAAAGTTGGCCACATCCATAGTTTTACCAGGGTAAGGTACCCAAACCTTATCCCCTAACTATAGACCCTTTAGGTTGTATCTCGAACCGAGATCCTTTTTATGTACATTACATTCAGTTAAAGATTCATTTAACAGCCTTGGATGTTTAGTTTATTGGATTTAGGGTTTAAATAAAGGCAAACTCGTAGATAACGAACAATAACACTTTATTGAAATAATAACACTTTATTACATTAATTAGAACATAATTACAAACTACGAGTTTTAGGGCACAAATCCCAACAGTTGGTTTTAGTGGACTCGAGAGAAAGAAACTTAGATTATAGCAAGGTAGTCAAAATCCTTTGAAATCTGGCATGAGAATGACCTAGAGTTCTTAGGGAAACACATAAAGAAGTTGCTTAATGCCATGCATGCTTTTAAAATTCATAAGGAAACTTTAGGATTTATCGTATGTGTGAGGCTCATTATGAATCGAGAGATTTTCTTGAGTATTTTCACTTCTTGTTTATAAATTCGTGACATTAGTTCATTGCATGTGTTAAGTAAGACTTTAATTTGTAAAATCAGTTTCCTTTAATTCTATAATATTCGTGTCTCCAATTGTATATTTATTTCCTATCTTTAATTTCATTATCTATCCATGTTTTGTTACTTTAACTAAAATCGAGAATTTGTATCTTGGTAATTAATTAATCTAGAAACTCACTCCCAAGTACGATACTTGGAACTCTAAATCACTATACTAAAACTTGACACGTACACTTGCGGTATTGCAATATAATTTTACGCAACATTACAGCGTTGCAACGCTGGTCCACCTTGCGCTAGGCATCAACGCTTCGGCGTTACGCTCCATTCTCCTCAACCAAAATTCTTCTGAAGTGGCGTTGCAACGCCATTCACAGAACATCAATCCTATCTTGCGTTTTTGCTCGTTTTTGCTCCGTTCTTCTCAGCAACCCCTTACATCGATTGACATGGACTTACAGACTCGATTTACAATTAAAATTGCTCAAAACACCAGACCCTTACATTGAACATTTCAATGAAAAATTTGTAAATCGCACTTATGTGTTTAAGTGCGAAAAATGAAAACATCTATTTTGCAAACCAAACATTCATCTCATGAATCTCATGCAATCCCACCTATGTTTTTGCATATCTAGAACAAAAACAAGAACACAATTGGCTTTGATACCAATTGATGGGATCGAATCCCAGAGCGGAAGCGATTTGAATCGCGTGTTCTTGTAATATGTTACGTAGATCCAATCAGAAACATATATAAAAGCGATTAAGCATATAAATCAGAATTAAACAACAAGTATATTACCTTTGTAGACCTCCTAGTGCTCCTCTTTTGTGATATCAACGAACTCACGTTCTCAATGAATCACAATAGATTTGATCTCACGTTTCCAACGATCCCGACGCAACCACTATGTCTTCTCCGTTGTATCTCTAGGAGAGGGAAGGTGGTGGGAAACCTCTTTTGGAGTTAGGAGGGATTTTGAGAGAGATAAGTGTTTTGGAACTTTTCCAACAACACTTACAAAAAAGGAGCACTTAGGGTTCCTTACAAATGCCTTGGAATGCAATACCAAACGTGCATCTCATGCACATATTTATAGGGGAATAGGATAGAAATGACCATCCTACCCCTATAGTGCTCTTATAATATATTTCTCATTTAGTATATAGATTAAGCTATATACTATATCAATTATATCATATATGATGGAGATCTAATCTCCTTGAGCAGCGGAAACGTGTTTGGGATCGTAATTGCTTGATTGTTTTGCTTAAAACAAAAACCAGTACATTGACCAAAAATACAGAACAAGCATGGAAATTCTAATCCTATTAGACATGGATTAATTGCATACATGCAAACATATGTTAAGTTTAACAATTAAACTAAAGGGAAGAAGAATACCTTTGTAGATTCGCACAACAACAACTTCTTGCTCCTAGAGAAATCAACAAAGCAGCAACACAGGCACTCCTCTGTATTTCCAAGCAGGACACCACCAACAGAGAAAACCTTCTATATCTCTGAGTTCTTAGAATTAAATCCTTTGTGAGAAAGATTCAAACAATTGGAAGGTTTTTGGAAATTCTAGAATTGAGAGAGAGAGAGAATTCTTTCAATCTTTCAACAAATTGATCGATTGATCATTCCCAAATGGACAACCCCCTTCTCCCTGTTAAACTGTCGATAGGGAGAAGGGGAGGGGTAGTGGGGAACGTGTCTGGATGACATTCTCATTTAATCATATTACCCCTTTAACCTATAGTTTTAATGTACATCCAGTGCACATTAAATTTTATCCTATAGTTTCCAAATGTGAATCACATTCACATTTAATATAATATTTGAACTCTTTCAAATATTCAATTCTCTTATATAATTTAATATGAATCATATTCACATTAAATTTATAATATATAGTTCCAAAACTATATATTATATCGTATCTAAATACATTAAATATATTCCCTAATGAATTTGAACATTTCAAATTCAAATGATCTAAGAACCCTTTACGAGCTAGAAGGTGGACCTAATGGACCTACAGATCAGAAGCTCTAATGATACGAGATTGCTCGGTTGATCTCATTAACCTCCCAATCAACATTCGTTAACTGCGGGAACACTCCACCAAAGTCCCACAGCTGCACTCTTCTCACCGCAGATATATTTCTGTGTCCATAGATATTGACCAATAACAGCAAGTCAATCCTTCACGAATGTTCGTAACACCAGCTGGGTCAAATTACCGTTTTACCCCTGGGATACATCTTATGCCTTAAGTACCAGTGCTCCTCTAATGAACAATTTGTTTGTGGTCCTACCAATAAACAGAGCTCCTCTCGGGCCAATGAGAGGGTCGGGCACTTTGTTCAAGTCCCGGAGACACCACTTAAGGGAATATTCCTCTACTTACCCTGGTAGGCGGGAAGGAGTGAATTCCATCTTGCTAAGTTAAGTTCTCAACCGCTCACTCGGTCTTGTCCCCAAGAAGGTAGGCATATTGAGTCGGCGAATCTGGCCACTGTCACCCATACTAGTCAAAGGGCAATCTCTCGCGAACAGGAGTTCGTAACCTGCTCAGGATTGAGATCAAGTTGCCCAAGTCATCCTAGTGAAATAGAAACCTAACTAGTCAACGGAGTTACAGCTTGAGATTACTATTTCGTGGTCCGGTCTTATGTAATCTCATTACATAGGATATCCCCACTCACATGTCATCTACACGAACACGTTAGGATCACAATGTTTGTATCAAATACAAAGTGGGCCACATCCATAGTTTAACCAGGGTAAGGCACCCAAACCTTATCCCTTAACTATAGACCCTTTAGGTTGTATCTCGAACCGAGATCCTTTTTATGTACACTACATTCAGTTAGAGATTCATTTAACAACCTTGGATGTTTAGTTTATTGGATTTAGGGTTTAAATAAAGGCAAACTCGTAGATAACGAACAATAACACTTTATTGAAATAATAACACTTTATTACATTAATTAGAACATAATTACAAACTACGAGTTTTAGCCTATGTACATATCTCGTAGACACTTTTCAGATGACCCTCGAACACTTTAGCCGTGAGAGTCTTTGTAAACGGATCAGCAGTATTGTACTTCAAAGCGATCTTCGTGACTGTCACATCTCCTCGTCGCATTATTTCTCGTATCAGGTGATACTTCCTCTCGATGTGTTTACCTCGCTTATGGCTGTGAGGTTCCTTCGAATTGGCTACCGCACCACTGTTGTCACAGTATAAGGTGATGGGAGATTCCATATTTGGAACAACTTCCAAATCAGTAAGAAATTTTCTTAGCCAAACAGCCTCTTTAGCTGCTTCACAAGCAGCGACATACTCAGCCTCCATTGTGGAGTCAGCGATGCATCCTTGCTTGATGCTTCGCCATACTATAGCTCCCCCGTTAAAGGTGAAAACTGATCCCAATGTGAATTTTCGAGAATCCTTATCGGTCTGAAAATTAGAATCAGTATATCCAGTAAGGATCAAATCCTTAGACCCATACACAAGCGTATAGTCTCTCGTTCTCCTTAGATACTTGAGGATATTTTTAACTGTTGTCCAGTGGTCTAACCCTGGATTGGACTGGTACCTACTGACTATTCCCACTGCATAACAAATGTCTGGCCTCGTGCACAACATAACATACATTAAGCTACCTACTATAAAGGCATAGGGAATATGTTTCATATCCTCAACTTCTTGAGGTGTCTTGGGACACTGTTCCCTAGACAGATGAACTTTGTGCCTGAAGGGCAATAAGCCTCTCTTGGAATTCTGCATCGAATATTTGGACAACATTTTGTCTATATAAGACGCTTGAGACAGTGCTAGTGTTTTGTTCTTGCGATTCCTGAAGTTCTGAATCCCAAGAATATACTGTGCCTGTCCCAAATCTTTCATTTGGAATTGGGTCGCCAGCCAATTCTTTATGTCAGTAAGGTATCCTACATCATTCCCAATGAGTAGGATATCATCTACATAAAGTACTAACAAAGCTACTTTGTCGTTGATGATCTTCTTGTAAACACAAGGCTCATCAACGTTTTGATCAAAGCTGTAAGACTTGATCGCAGTATCAAATCTTATATTCCAAGATCTTGAGGCTTGTTTCAACCCATAAATGGATCGATTGAGCTTGCAAACTTTTTGCTCCTGACCTTGGGCTATGAACCCTTCGGGCTGAGACATATAGATGCTCTCGTCAAGATTACCATTCAAAAGGTAGATCTTGACGTCCATTTGCCAAATTTCATAATCATAAAATGCGGCTATGGACAAGAGTATCTTATAGACTTCAAAGATAGCAACAGGGAAAAAGTTTCTTCATAGTCAACTCCTTCCCTTTGGGTAAAACCCTTTGTTACAAGTCTAGCCTTAAAGGTCCTGTACTTTAAATTTTGCATCTCTCTTTCTCTTATAGATCTATTTATACCCTATGGGTCTAACCCCTTTAGGTTGGTCTACAAGTTCCCATACTGAATTGAAGTCTATTGACTCCATTTCAAGGTCCATGTCTTTGATCCATTGGTCCTTGTCTACGTCATTCATTGCCTGTTTATAAGACAATGGATCTTCTACGTCGTCATCAGGTATGACAACTTGAGTTTCAGCTAAACCTAAGTAGCGGTCAGGTTGGGAAACAACCCTCCCACTGCGTCGAGGCATTCCCAACGATTGAGAAGGACGAGACTGACTTGAGGTGCTGGCTCTTCCATCAACTCTTGATGAAGGTCCAGCTTGATCGACAACTCTTGTTCGTTCATGTGTAGCTTCATTTAGTACTAATTTACTACGCGGTTTATGGTTCCTCATGTGATCTTCCTCCAAGAACGTGGTGTTTGTCGATACAATCACCTTGTTTTCTTGTGGGTCGTAGAAAAGACCACCTCTCGTTTCTTTGGGATAGCCAACAAATTGGCACAATCTTGAACGAGGTTTCAGTTTCTTTGGGTTTGTCACGAGCACGTGTGCTGGACAACCCCAAATCCTGAAGTGTTGTAAATTAGGTTTACGCCCCTTCCAAAGTTCAAAAGATTTTTCTGAAACACTTTTTGATGGAACACTGTTTAAGATTTGAACTGTAGTCTCTACTCCGTATCCCCAAAACGAGGCAGGCAATTGAGCATAGCTCATCATAGAACGAACCATGTCTAACAAGGGTCTATTTCTCCTTTCTCGACACACCATTTTCTTTGTGGTGTATTAGGGTTTGAGAGTTGAGATTTAATTCCATGTTCTATCATATAGTCCTGGAATCTCAAATCCATATACTCTCCACCTCGATCGGATCGAAGCGTTTTAATGGTTTTTCCTAATGCATTCTCTACTTCATCCTTATACTCTTTGAACTTTTCAAGAGCTTCAGACTTGTGATGCGGTATAGATAACCATACCTGGAATAATCATCTATGAAAGAGATGAAATATTTGTACCCTTCTCGAGCTTTGACATTCACTGGACCACAAAGATCCGAATGCACAAGTTCTAGGGCTCTCAGAACCTTTTCCAAGTAAAAAGGTCGCTTGGTCATTTTACCTTCCAAGCAAGACTCATAAGGCGTGTAAAGAATCATCTTCTAACTTGTTTAGAAGTCCATTCTTAGAGAGTCTCTCAATCCGGTTGAGATTAATATGACCAAGTCTAAGATGCCATAGATAGGTATTATTATTTGGAGAAATTCTTTGCCTTTTATTTTGAGTGTTAGCATTCTTAAACATCTCATGATTTAAAATTGCTTTCGTTTTGTTCGATTTCAGTACATACAAGCCATTTTTCAATTTAGCAGAACAAATATTGACACCCTCTTTCAAAATGAACGCTTCATTAATTGAAAAAGAAATACAATAACCAAGTTCTATTAAACAAGAGATAGAAATTAAATTCCTTTTAAGCTTAGGAACTATATACAGATTTTTTAATGAAAGAAATCTATCTCCGAAAAATAGCTTAGCATCTCCCACTGCATAAGCTGAGACGACGTCTCCCGTTCCGACCCTGAGCGTCATCTCACCCTCTTCGAGCTCCTTGAAGGAACTAGTTTCCTGAAATGAAGAGCAAACGTGATTAGTGGCTCCTAAATCAAGTATCCAGGTAAAATCATCATTTTCCACTAAAACAAGTTTCAAGAACAAGTAAATCTGATTTACCTTTCTTCTCTTTGAGCTCAGCAAGGTATTTTGGGCAGTTTCGCGTCCAGTGCCCATCCATGTTGTAGTGGAAACATTTTCCTTTATCTGCAACCTTGGTTGTTCCCTTGCTTTTGTCAGCAGCAGGTGTCTTCCCTTTCCTCCTATTTTTTTCTTCTTTGGGTCTTCTTAAGCCGGAAGATGAGCTACAGGACTTAGTCCTGGAGGATGAACCCTTCCGGAACCTTTCGGAATGGGCAAACAGATTTTCCTCTCCATCAGCCTGTCCCTTATTCTTCATAAGAGACTGGAAAGTCTGTAGTTCATTAAGGAGAGTAGTCAGGTTATAGATCTTGTTCATCACCGCATTGCTGCAGAATTGCAGAAAACTCTTCGGAAGAGACTCCAAGATGAACGATACCTGACTTTGCTCGTCAATGACCGCTCCGTTCATCTCAGCCACGTTGAAGTGGACCATCAGATCAAGAACGTGTTCTCTCACCAATGACCCTCCTTTCACGGAGTTGTAAACGTATTTGAGGGATTCGTGCCGAATCTGTCCAGACGGTTGTCCAAACATTTCCTGCAGCGAACTCATGATCTCACGAACTGAGACCATGCCCTCGTGCTTTTTTGCCAGAACTTCAGAAACACTAGCCAAAATGTAGACCTTGGCCTTATCATTGGCCTTGATCCAGCGGTCGTACGCCTCCTTAACAAATTGATGAGCGTTACGAGCAGGGATCTGAGGACATTCCTCAGACAGTACAAACCGTAGGTCGTCAACAACGAGAATCGTATTCAAGTTGGACTTCCACGTAGTAAAATTCTCACCAGTTAAACGGTCGCTTTTAAGTAAGGCTATTATTGAGGACGACATGCTGAAAATCCAAAATGGTTCTAATTAGTTATGTCTTTTAACCCATTGTAAAAACCCATCAAATTTAGCAAAATTATTAAAGAACTCTAGTGCTTAAACTAAACCCACTGTTTAAATTAAACCTTTAATTTTGCAACGATACTTCAAGGGTTTAGAACAAAAGCCTCCGTCGGGCGGTCAGTCATTCCTCCCTTGAATTAAAACTTTCTCAGCCAATTCTCACTACCAAAACATCTCATGTCCCAATGGTCCTCAGCTACCGTTTGTTTGGTCAAGGATTTTTTAACTAACTTAACTCATCCCGTAAATGTGACTCTACCATTTTCAGATTCAATAGGCCCGACCAACAGGCTACTATTAAGAAAGACAACTGTTGGCAAACAACCTAAGAGACCCTATCCATTTCTGAAGTTCGCGGTGTTCCGATCCCTACAGTCAGGCCCTCCGTAGGGTTTGGTTGTTCCAGGACAACCTAGCAGGCGGACTATAGAAATCTCACGATGCGACCTAATGAAGGAGACCGCAGGATACGTTGACACGCGTCCTGCTCCCATTTACTATGGATACTTCCCTCATTCACCTTGGTATTGAACCATGCAAACACATACCGTAGGGGGACGCCCTATTGATGCCACGTAGCCGAGCATGGAACTCACGGTGTGAACTCTTGAGGACGTGAGAGTAAACTCGATGCGAACATCTCGTTTTCTCCCACTGAAGTTCCTAAAATTAGGGTATAGTTTTAACTTAGTCGGATTCTGGCTAAAAGAATCTATCTAAGTCTATGCCTATTATAACTATTATAACTAGGTCTTAAAACCTTAAGTCTAGGTGAATAAACATTTTAATTACCTAGAGATAAAACAGAACTAAGGTTAATTCAACTCAGTTCCGGTGGGTTCGGGTAGGAGGTGTTAGATTAACCGTCACTTAAGTACTTCCTGACCTTAGATGTAACTTCACCCAGAGAGTTCCCTTATAACCAAAGTCCTAAAGTCCTACTATATTTTAATATATTTAAAATACTACGTAAGACTAATTTCTAATCCTATTAGAAATTGAAACTTAGGTCTAAATTAATTTTAAACGATTTAAAACTAATTAATCTTTTAGCCCAAGTTCCTATGTTTGCATGCATTTCTTTGTTATAGGTTATGGTTTCTAAAACCCCTTTAATTTATAACTTTTATAAATTTTAATAATTAACCTATGAAAGAAACTATATTATAAATCCAACAATCAATATTCAAATTGGAATTATAAAAGGAATTCAACTAATTGAATTATAAAGTTACTTAAACAAAATAACATTTATTTTAAACTAAGTAATTTCATGCTCCATGCAATTTATTTTCCATATAATCTAATCATAACAATTATAATTAATTACTCATGAAAAATAAATTAATCATGCATTTAACCATATTCACATAACATTTATATAAATAAAATGCATGATCATGCTTATCCTAAGGTGGGAATAATCTAAATGACATTCATAAAGACATAAAACTGTAAAACCGAAATAATTTGGCCCCTAAAGTGCAAAAACTAAAATTACATTAATTTTATTTCATGAAATCGGTCCAAAAACACCTTGAACCGCTCGAACCGAACCAAAACCACTGAACCAGTCGAACTGGTCTGCAGCTGCTGGAATGCCCCACGGCGTTGCAACGCTCGCACCTTTTGCGCGCTTGCTATCGGGGTGGTGTTGCAACGCTGAGGGGCAACGTTGCAACGCCGCTGACCCCTTGAGTGCCCGCGTCGATAGGGAGCGCTGGCATTGAGACGCCGTTCTTCAGCATTGCAACGCTGATGAACGGCATTGCAACGCTGCTGGTAGCGTCGCAACGCTGTTGCTTCAACAGTGGCAGAAAGTCACGAACACAGCAGCTTCGTTCTTCAATTTCTCCTTCGATTCTCAACCAAATTGCATGAAACTGGTCCCGAACGACTCGTAACTCAATTAGAGACTCAATAATGCACTTTTTGCCCAAAAACACAGGGGCCTTTACATACTAATTGATCAAAATCAAAGTAAACTAAGGCCAAAAAATTCCTAAACAAGTTTTACAGCAAACCAAATGCATTTCCCACCAAATCAATGCAATTTTGTTTCAAAACAAAACAAATCAAGCATTACTCTGATACCAATTGATAGAGATCTGATCTCCTTGAGCAGCGGAAACGTGTTTAGGATCGTAATTGCTAGATTGTTTTGCTTAAAACAAAAATCAGTACAGTAACCAAAAATACAGAACAATCATGGAAATTCTAATCCTATTAGACATGGATTAATTGCATACATGCAAACATATGTTAAGTTTAACAATTAAACTAAAGGGAAGAAGAATACCTTTGTAGATTCGCAGAACAACAACTCCTTGCTCCTAGAGATATCAATAAAGCAGCAACACAGGCACTCCTTTATATTTCGAAGCAGGACACCACCAACAGAGAAAACTTTCTATATCTCTGAGTTCTTAGAATTAAATCCTTTGTGGGAAGGATTCCAACAATTGGAAGGTTTTTGGAATTAAATCCTTTGTTTGTTGTCCTACCAATAAACAGAGTCCATCTCGGACCAATGAGAGGGTCGGACCCTTTGTTCAAGTCCCGGAGACGCCACTTAAGGGAACATTCCTCTACTTACCCTAGTAGGCGGGAAGGAGTGAATTCCATCTTGCTAAGTTAAGTTCTCAGCCGCTCACTCGGTCTTGTCCCCAAGAAGGTAGGCATATTGAGTCGGCGAATCTGGCCACTCTCACCCATACTAGTCAAAGGACAATCTCGCGCGAACAGGAGTTTGTAACTTGCTCAGGATTGAGATCAAGTTGCCCAGGTCATCCTAGTGAAATAGAAACCTAACTAGTCAACGGAGTTACAGCTAGAGATTACTATTTCGTGGTCCGGTCTTATGTAATCTCATTACATAGGATATCCCCACTCACATGTCATCTACACGAACACGTTAGGATCACAGTGTTTGTATCAAATACAAAATGGGCCACATCCATAGTTTAACCAGGGTAAGGTACCCAAACCTTATCCCTTAACTATAGACCCTTTAGGCTGTATCTCGAACCGAGATCCTTTTTATGTACACTACATTTTGTTAGAGATTCATTTAACAGCCTTGGATGTTTAGTTTATTGGATTTAGAGTTTAAATAAAGGCAAACTCGTAGATAACGAACAATAACACTTTATTGAAATAATAACACTTTATTACATTAATTAGAACATAATTACAAACTACGAGTTTTAGGGCACAAATCCCAACAATATATAATTGATATATCTCCTTATATATGAAATTGAACACTTCAATTTCACTCCAAACTTTAAACCCTCAATATTTCCATGTTGAGCCAACGGGGAGACTTAATGGACCTACAGATCATGATCTCCAATGATACGAGATTAATCGATCAAACTCTTTGAACTAATTAACCAACATTCATTAATTATGAGTGTCACACCCCGTCCCAGCTTACTTGCCTAACCTAGGAAGAGATGCAAAGACAAAGATAACAAAACCTCTGGTTGGCTTTCCTTGACTAACCCAAGACTTAACTTAAAATAGACGTAACACATCATGTTTGAATAAGCAAAGTTAAGCACTGATATACACTTATATATGAAATACATTCACTTCCTTTACTATGTTCTTTAGATAGTCATAAAGTTTCCAAGTTTATTACAACCCATCTAATATGTTCTCACTACAAACCATATACAAAGAAAGTATATATACAAGGAGCTAAATGGCGTGGTGGCAAATAGGTCTTGTGAAGGCTAAGCACTGGAAACTCGTCTGCTACCTGGGAAGAGTAGACATAAAGAAAACGTGAGCTAGGAAACTCAGTGAGTGTCTATTATAAGCTCAAAGGTGAAGCATAATAATGGCAGATTATAAGTAGAAAATAACTTAACATAAACAAACCATGCTTCCAATTTACAGGTTTAAGTCACCACTTATGCATAGCACATAACTCATAATGTAGTATTACATTGAGTGTAGATAGATCAATAATGTAAAAGCTCATAACAATAAAACACATAGCATGATACCACTTTTGAACCATAGAGGTGGTAGAGTTACATTTGTACCAATAAGGTTCATACCTCTCTCACGTGCACGTGGAATACCTTTGGCCCTTTGGTTTTCCCTAATACCTTCTCTATGTCCTTCAAGATTAAGGTAAGATCATTTACTACCCGAATACCTTCTCATTGTCCTTGAAGATCGGAAATTATGATTCATTCCCCTAAGTACCTTATCGAATGTCCTTCAGTATTAGGGGTTAACCAAGATCAAGGGCATAACTTGTTTACCATGGAAATCATGTCTTTATAACACATACAACAATTTCTTGACAATTTCATATTATCATCTAAACATGTTCCCAAGTGGATTTACACAAAACATTCTCTAAAGGAAAACATACTTTCATAATTTAGTTTCCATACTTGGATTTATAGTTACAACTAATTCAAAGCATGCTTAGGTTCCATCATGAACTTTATGTTAGGAACTCCATGAAGCTATACATAATTAGTTCAAACAAGACTCAATGATCAACAATTATGTTGTTTTTTTTAGAAAAACATAGGCCAAGCATAGTTCAAAGATAGAGTCACTCACAGTATTAGAATTAGAACCTTGGCTTGTAAACTTGACCTATTAGCTCTTGGCCTGTCAAACAAACCAACTCAACCATTAGAACCTCGAGCTCATGATTTTTAACCTTAAAACTTGCAAGAAAACACACTTTTAAATTTTCTAGCATTTTTAGATTTTCTGCCCTGTTTTCAGATAGCCATAACTTCTTCATTACTTATCCAAAAATAATGTAATTTATACCAAACTCTTCCTTTTTGAACCCTCTAAAAATCATATGAAGACATGGAATTGAAATTCCAAACGGATTTGTTCAGAAATACCTCGAAAGCTACCTTCCTCAAAACAGACTTCGGATTTCCTGCTGCACAACAAATTTAATCTGATATTTAGGACATCTTCTAGACATTTTCTACTCACGATTTCTTCACGAAAGTTGTAGAAAATTCAATAAGCTTTCGAACCATACCAATTAGAGCTTCTAACTCCAAGTATGCATATCAGAACAACCAAAACATCAGAGACTTCCCGGATTTGACAGCATACTTTTGTCCTCTGCCTTCTTCTTAACAAAACAGTAACATCAATTCCTTTCCTTATGCACCTAAGAAACAGGTCTAATTCAGTCCCATAACTCAATTAAGAATAGCCATACACACAATTGGTTGTAAGATATATAGAAATGGAAGAGAATCTCCTTCAATCTCTTGCTAGAAGTTTTTCCCCTTCACCTAAAATTACAGGTTCAACTTCCAGCTTGGGTTCCTCAAAATTTATCAACACAACCACCAAATATTTTTTGATAAACCTCAAAGACAACATCTTAGCTTACTTACCTCAAAATTTCAGCTTCTAATTCCTCCTCAAGAGCTCAAAACAGACTGATCTCCTCATCTTTGTTCTGCTACCCCGAGAAACTTGAACACCCTTCACTGTTCTGCACTTTTTTCTCCTTCGTCCTCTTAGTATTTTCTGCAAAGCCGACCAGTTTCGTATTCTACACTCAATTTATGAGATTTTAACACAAAAATCATCGAATTTGGTTCAGTAGATAGAGAGATATGATCGATTGAAGTTGGCCCATTTTCCAGCTGCTTGCTGTCTTAGTAAGAATTTGACACCACCTTCTTGCCAAACTTAACTTCGAGCCTTCACCTCCTTTGGCCAGCTCCTACTTTCTTATTTACATCATAATCTCCTTTTTAAAACACCAAAATAAGTAGATAAGTCAATCTAAAGTATTTAACCAACTTTACCTAAGTTTATAAAAGATATGAGCTTTTCATTCAATACGTAATGCACCTAAAATTTGCCTAACTTGCTATTGATATTAACATACTTCAATTAACCTTCTAATATGCTTATTTCAATGGTTTACCTATCCCCTTATGAAGTTTAGACACATTGTAGCTCCAAATTCAATAGATTCCCAAATTCGATCACGACATCATTTAGTGCAACCTATACGATTTTGCATATTTCAAAACATCATAAACGAGTGCTCAATGATAAAAGAGAATAGGGTTTAGGGCTTACAATGAGTCACTCCACTATAGACTCGTAGCTACACTCTCCTCACTGTAGATTGTGTTGTGTCCATTGATTGACCCTTCACAGGTTGTTCGTAATCACAGCTGGGTCAAATTACCGTTTTACCCCTGTGACTACCTCTTGCTCCTTAAGTACCACTGATCCTCTAATGAATAACTAGTCTATGGTCCTACCATAAACTCAATCCTACTTAGGCTAGTAAGAAGGTGGGCCCCGTTGTTCAAGACCTGGATTCAGTTCTTAAGAGAACAACCTATCTGATTCCCTAATTTAGGCATGAGTGTATTCCTTCTTGCAGAGTTAAGTTCCCAGCTACCTACAAGGCTATATCCCTGAGAAGGTAGGCTTATTGAGTCGGCTACAACCCACTCTCACCCATACTAGTCTAAGGACAAACCCCCATAAGCAGGAGTCCGTAACTTGCTCAGGATTCAGGTCAAGTCACTAATGATCATCTATAAATTACTAGACCTATCTTGTTAACGGTGTTACACTAGTAAGTTAATAATTTGCGTTTCGGTCTTGTATAATATCATTATACAGGATGCCCCCACTCGCATGTCTACCACATGAACAAGTTGGATTACCTCGTTTGTACTAAATACAAAGTGGGCCGCATCCATGGTGTTACCAGTATAAAGTTCCCAACCTTATGTATGTACCATAGACCATTCAGGTTATAGTTGAACAACTTCATCAAACTTGTGTTTACTACACAATTGTTCAAGATCGAACATTATAACCTTGGAACTTAGTTTATTGGATTTAGGTTTATGTGCGAGAATATAAAAAATAACATCTTTATTTATTTCAAATATCATTATAACAAAACTACACTTGTTTAGGGCATAAACCCCAACATTAACATCAATGAAACTTAACACTTTTACTCAAGCATGGATTCTCAAAGATACATAACATACTGTGCAACCAATTGATTAACAAAGAACTAAGGGCACACAAAGTTCAGAAATAATCCATAATAGGCACCGAGCTCCTTCACTAATGGCTCGGTGCATAAATCCAATGGCTACTTACCTAGATATTTGAAGGTTCGAGAATTCGATCTCGTGCTCCAAGCGAATCCCTTAACACAATCGAGCCTCTAATTATAAACAAAGAAATTAAATCACGCTCTTAACATCGTTAATTGATCTAGCTCGACCTAAACAACTGAACCAACACACGGAGGCCTAAAACAAGCTCGAGAAAACAAGACTATTCGGTTGTACCGAACTGGCAATGGCAGTTTCTGGTGAGCGGCAGTAGTGGCTTCCGGCGAGTGGCGACGAGTGAAACATGGATCCAGAATGGTCGTTGGCCGATCTATCCAAAATCAACCTCTAAAACATGAGAACCTAACCAAATGTCACACCCCCTCCCGAACTACCTGCTAACTTAGCTCGGCAGACGGCGTGAAGCCAACAGTCATCGTTCACCTTTCTAACAATACCTGTTGACCCTGCTTTACCTGATAAGCATACTATACTTGTATAAGAAAAACTTTAAACATAACACAGCGAAATATTGACAATTACGTAACCTACGTAAGGAGTAACCCTACTTAAGACTCTCTAGAAAACTGAAACATATGTGAACATCACAACCAAAAACATACCCAACCATGGTTTACACAACCACAACCTAAAATGTACACATAAACATAACTTCATAGTCCTTCTTCTATACATAGAGACTTTCTATACAACTCCACCCACGTACAACATATCAAACTTGTGGAGCTTCCAGCAGACTGTGGCAGGTTATCAGGCACTGGGAGCTCGATCTCTACCTGAAAAGTGGGAAAAACACTGAAAGAATGAGCTATGAAGCTTAGTGAATGACTTGAGTTTAAAAGAAAACTATTAACTCGTAAATCATATCACCTGGCCATCTATAAACATATGCATCTGTAATCAAATGTTAAAAGTAACTGTGTAATCATAATAGCTTTTCAGGAAAACCAGCAAGTATATCGTTAAAATCTCGTAAGGCATGTAAATGATATAAACTCTTTTTAAAACATGTCACAATCTACGTTGTGTAGGGCACGCCCAGTACAACCAACGTTTGTTCTACGATGTAGTGGGGCCCGCCCAACACTCCCATCGTCTTTGTCGTAGTGTGGCCCGCCAAAGACTCACGACAAATATCAACTGTTGTCACGGAGTACACTCAACGTTGACAATGAAATGACCTGTGTGCACACACGGTACCATAAAGCCTCGGGCTCAATATCTCAGAAGATCACATGAAAACATTTGAACATGCCTGCTTATCTTTTCTTTCATAAAACTCAAGCTTACTTAGCTTGTTCATAAAACTGAAAATCTTTAAAAACATACTTGCTAAAACATACTTGCTCGAAATCATAACATTTCCATAAACTTCGGAAATTCAATAAACATATGCTCGTGTATAAATTTCATTAAGACATTTAGGCTCACCATGAACACTTTAAAACATTTCTAAGAAATCAGTAATGCTCATAAACAAGTGTTCAAGGAAAACAATAAACATCTAAACCCTTTCATTCAAGCAAAACTTGTATTTCTTAAAACATAATTCAAGCATATAGAACATTTTTGAAGTTCGTTTTGTCACTCACAGTATTAAAACTAGAACCTTGGCCCGTACACTCGACCTATTTCCTCTTGGCCTGTCAAAGAAATCAAAACCAACTATTAGAACCTCGAGCTCCTGGATTTTAACCTTGAAATTACAAAAAAACACACCATTCAAAATTCCAGCATTTACAGATTTCATGCCCTGTTTTCAGACACTCATAACTTCTTCATTACTTAGCCAAACAGGGTGAACTTTATACAAAACTCTTCCTTTTTGAACCATCTAAAAATCATATGAAGACATGAAAATGAGATTCCAAACGGATTTGTTCAAAAATACCTCGAAAAAACTTCTTCCCCAGAACTAACTCTCACGCTATTCGATTCGATTTCTGCTGCAACCCGAAACTTGACCTGATATTTACAACATCCTCCAATCATTTTATATTCACGATTTCTTCACGAGAGTTGTAGGAAATTCAATAAGCTTTCCAACCATACGTATTAGAGCTTCTGATTCAAACTCTACAGATCAGGACAACTAAAAAACCAGAGACTTCTCGGATTTGACAGCAAATTCTGTCTTTTGTCTTCCTCTTCACAAATCAGTAGCTTAAGATACGAATTTGCTTGAGCTTCCTTCACGAATTTTGTTAAAAAATGAATTAGCTTTCAAGAAAAACAAATCTCAACTCTTACCTCTTCCTGTGGAGCTCGAGATGAACAGAAAAACCGTAATGAGGTTGAGTTGATCACCTTGCTGCTATATAATCAAACTTTGAGTTCTCCTCCCTCTCTTCTGCAATTCCAGCTCCAAAATCACCTTCTTCCTCTTCCTTTAAGCTTCTCCCACGAAACCCTTACCTTCCTTTTGATAAATGAAGAAGAAGATTGATGGAGGAAGAGTTTTTAAAAAGAAAACAAAGGTGGGGGGCCTCCCACTTTCCCTTTTTCATTCTTTTCCTTTTTCCTTTCTTTTCTTTTCTTTTCAAAACAAATCCAACCATAATACATTAACCTTTTCTTTCTTGAATTCTGAAGAATGATCTCGGGTTTACACCAAAAGTCAGCAACCGATTGAACCAAACCTAGGGTTTAGAGAAAACTTACTGGCGAAGGGTTATGGCGATCAGAAAGGGGACAACGATGGAAGGAGAGAAAGGAACTGGTGAGAGGCTGATGTTTCGATGCTGACCAACTGGAAAAGCTCGAACAAACCAAGGTTGTGGCGGCTGACGTGCGTTGGCTTTGCGGGAAGGGAAAAGAAGAAGATGGCAAACGCTGGCTATTGGGCGACGACGTGTTGTTTGGACGAAGAGGGAGGCGACCAGAGGAGAAGTTGTCGACGAGGGGAAACGAAAGGGTGATGGAGAGGGAGAGAAGAGGGAGAGCGTTGACGTCAGTGCTTCTGCGCGAGAGAGGAGATGGAGAAGCGGTGGCAGCTCTGGTCGCCTGTTCGAAGCCCTCTCCCTATTTTTTTTTTCTTTTAACTTCCTTTGTAACGACCCTAGTTTTACAAACTCTCTTTCTAAGGGTCATTACTATCATGCATGCATTTGAGGCCCTAAATGACTTCAAATAGATAAAACTTGAAAATTACATTCACTTTAATTTGGGATCCCATAAAAATACAAAACATTTAAAAACATAAATAAGTTGCCTCTGGTTTCAAATCTCTGTAATACATAAGCGGAAAACGATAATCTTTTGAAATTACTTTCTAAAACATGTGTGCGGAAAACTATGACTTGGATCCCATGGCTTTCGTGAGCGCATCCTGTCACACTCGCCAGTATGCCTCGCCTTTACACCAAAACATTTTAAAAATTGAGAAAATAAAACGAAGGTAAAGGGGTGAGTATTATAATAATACCTAGTAAGTGGGGGTCGAGAAATGCAAACACATGCAACATGACTTTTAAACATGACTGTTAATCGTGGCTTTTAAAATCATAAAACTTTCTGTAGTGGGATCTAAAACTTCCTTTCATAAAATCATGACTTTTCTCTTCGGCTATACGTGGTCAATTGAGTCTACCTGAGTCTTTTCATGTTGAGTCCCTTACAGACCCCTATAGGTTTTGAGTCCCTCACAGACCCCTATAAGATTTATGTCCCTCACAGACCCTTATAAGATTTTGAGTCCCTCACAAACCCCTATAAGTTTGAGCCCCTCACAAACTCCTATAAGTTGACCCATGTTCATATACATACAATATGCATGAGGTCCCATTCTTCAATCACATATACATATGCATTCATAATGATGTAACAATCATATAAATCATATAATCATAACATAACTTTCAATTATAAATCATAACTACATTCACAATGTAAAATACGTATCCAACACAATGGAATATATAAAAATCTCAGTATACCTAGTTATATACATAACTGTGTCAAAACCCATTTTCAATTACTTTGAAATCATTTCTGTTCGGGTCCTCTCAAACACTTAAATCATTTGGAATTTATCTTAAAAATTAAACCATGCATTGAGGGTTCTCTCGACCTTTGGAGTAATTAATCTTGGGAAAACATTCTTGAAATAAATCCTTGAGATTCCTCTTTTTCAATAAACTTTTGAGATTCATCCTTTTGAAATAAATCTTTCAAAAGCACATATACTTCCCTTTTTCAAACTAATTTATAGAAAAATCTCTTACCTTAGTCTTAGCTTGAAACTCCTAAAGTTCCGCTCCTAACTCAAGGCTCTCTCAATCAAGCTTGATACTCGAATCCCCTAAATCAAATTCATCCATTCCTTAATTAAATCACATAATCATAACTTATTTTTAAAATTCGACAATAACTAGGTCGAATTACCACTAACGGAGGCTTAAAACGGACTCGGGAGACGAAACGGATGAAATCGGGCGGGTTCCGACGAACGGCGGTGCGTGGTTGGCCGACGGCAGCGCGACGATGCGTCTCAGAGCGTGGAGCATACCGTTGGGAAGCTCGTGGCCCGATCTATCCAAAACCGACCTCTTCTCTCTAAAAACCGGTCGGAAAAGTGATGAACCAGTTGAACCAATACTTGTCTGGTCTGAAGGCTCTCTGTCGACCAACTCCGGGGAGACCCTCGAAGCAACAACGTGGAGCTCAGTTTTGCGTGGATTTGGACTGGACGGTGGTTGAGCTTGGTGTGTGGACTACGTTCGTCGGGAGGGAAGGCTACAACGGCGTGCAGTGGAGGTTGGCTCGGCATGAAGAAGACGAACACGAAGACGGTGGCTGCGGTCGAGGTCTTGGGATCGGCCGAATTTGTGTGCGTCGGTGAATGAATGCCCTCGACGACTGATGGCTTCGACGGTGGCTGTGCGGTGATGGGTCCTGTCAGATGGGTTGGGGCGTTGGAGTTCCTTCCATGGAGGTTGTTCACGAAAAGTGGGGAGGATGAGGAAGAAGAAGGCCTCAACTTTTGTGCACAAAAAGACAAAAAAAGGGTTTTCAAACCCTAATTGACCTTGCTTTTCCTAAATTGCCCTTCTTTTTTCAAATAACCATACTTATGCCCCCAAACCAATTTAAATGTTTCCCAAAATGTCTTTAATTAAACAACACCCTTAATTTACATAACTTTTCATTAAATTACAAAGCCCCAAAACCCAATTAATTTAATTTTTCACTAAATTAACCCAAAACTCATAATAAAAGATGCTTGGAGTTCTGAGGCGTTACATCCTTTCTATTTAAAAACCAAAAGAGCAATTAAACCCTAAATGAAAGGAAAGGAAAATGAGAGTACCTTGGTTTCTATTCTTTCGAAATGCTCGGTATGTAACACCATAAGCCGACTACCCTAGGCAACTCGTTAAATGATTGGGCCCCTGTAAGGTCCAATAAAAAAAAATCACCCGACCAAAAAATTTCAAAAATTACAAAACGAGCCCATAACTCAAATTCTAAAAAAGTTTAGAAATTACTTGAAAATTACCGAGCGCCCCAAAAATCATGAAAATATTCCTATATTTTATTTCTCATATATACCTAATAAGTGTTGGTTGGAAGGACATAAGATCCAAAGTTATGGTGAGTTTCCTATATTTTATTTCTTTTCTATTTTTTTTATATTTAACAATAAATAAAAGGATAATTGAGTAGTGTTTCTCTAGATTTAGGTTTTATTTAACTCGAAAAATGACCAAACCGATATTAATAACACAACGTGTGATTGTGTAAAATTTGATTTTAAATATGTTATTCACCTCCTGAACCAAAAAAAAAATCTATCGATATAATTCTGTTGGATCAGAAGCCCGCTGAGCAGCCCAAACAGATGGAGCCCAAAGTCAGCTCAGCGACAACTCATTCGAAGTCGAAGCTCATCAGAAAAGAAAGAGCTCCAATAATAAATCCTTATTCCGTCATTGACGTCGATCTAACCCAGTTTTTATCTTGTCGGAAGCTGTTCGCCTACGCAATTACAATCAATTTGGCTCGCGGTTGAAGCCTCTCAATTTTGTGAAATTGGGTACACATTTGATCAAGAATTCCGGCTTTGATTGCTTGCTCGGAGGTTCTCTCGCCGAATAGAGGATGCTGGATTTTAACGCCTTGAGTAGGTTTGTTTTTTCGTATTTGATTGTTCTTGTTTTTATGGCGAATTGGTCTTCCGTTCTTTTTTCTGTTGGTTCCTCTCATGTTTCGGCTACTTGGGGTTTTCGTTATCTAGGATCACGGCCTCTGATCTTTTTTTCCTTTTCTACCTGTTTTATTTTCTGCAATTTCGAATGGGTTTGTTTGCTTTCGGTTGTGCGTTCATGACTTCGCGGTTTGATCTTGGAGTCAACTCGTCTTATCCTTGTAGCTCTACCAATTTCGTCTGAGTTTTCAGATTCAGTTCCCGCTCTAGCGAATTCGCATTATCTACGGTCTTGGCCAAGCCTTTGACGGGGACGTCATGTTATCCCTTGTCATAATTCACTCTGGCATGTGCATGCGACTTTGAAAATTTGAAATCATTGTGGTAGACTTGAAAAACGCTTTAATCAATCATGGTCTTGCTAAACGGGATTCCATTCTGATTCTTCTTTTTGGTTTTATTTATGTAAATCTATTGAATGCAGCCTTCTCTGGAAGATAACTCTTATTCGGCCCTCATTAAAATGAAAGTTGAGCGTTTAATTATAGTTTATTTGTGTTGATCATCAAATATCTGTATATGAGAATTAATTTTGGGGCCTTGAACTGGACTTTTTAATCCCTATTACCATTGTATAATGTCTAAAGAGGGATGAATGAAGATGAATTACATTCATCTTTGTTTTCTTGGTCGCTTGTTAGTACAAACTTTATGAATGAATTCTGTTGTTTTTTATGGCTTGCAAATTCTACAAGTTACGTAGATATAGGCATTAAATATATTGTGATATCATTCCTCATCCCACGTTTTCTTTTATGAGTTCTTGCTGTGTATTTTCATTCCATGTGCTTTATTGAGGATCCTTGCATTCTTCTTTATTTTATCTCGCCTTTTTTCCCTATAAAGAAAGCTCGCCCTTTTATTTTTTTCTTAGATGAAAACTTCTTGAAACGACTTCGTTCCTATTCAATGTATTTCCATTGTTTTTCATTTTGTTGACTAGGTAATGAAGGGTTTTCATGGGAAGGGGGAAAGATCTGAATTCTACATGCTCTTCTGAAAGTGCTACTGATATTGTAGATAAAAGTCAGCAATCTGTTCGTCCCGAGTTAGGGTCTAAAAATCATCTATCCTCCAAAGCCTCCTTATGGTCAGGCTTACTTACATCTACTTTCTCAATATTTGATCATCACAAAGAGTCATCTGTCAGTGAAAAGAAGGCAGCTCATTCTAGACACAATGTCTGGACAACTGTAAGAAAAGTTATGACTAGTGGCTCAATGAGGAGAATTCACGAGCGCATACTGGGTTCTCGCAGGAGTGGTGTCTATAGCTCTGGTGGTGATATATGGCTTCTAGGTGTGTGCCATAAAATTTCCCAAGATCAGGCTTCTGATGATGCAGTTCCTAGCAACGGTGTAGCAGGATATGAGCTAGACTTTTCATCTAGAATTCTGATGACCTATCGGAAAGGTTCCATGAAATATGTTTTCTTTTAGTTATACTTATGCCATAAGCTTGCATAAATTTCCTGGACAACTTGTGGTTAGCTTATATTTTTTTCTCTCCATTTATAGGTTTTAATGTTATTCAAGACTCAAAATACACCAGTGATGTAAATTGGGGTTGCATGCTTAGAAGCAGCCAGATGCTTGTTGCTCAGGTATTCATACATTATTTATTTCGGTGGGGTTTATGCTTTTCTATCCATTGTTGTTCTCAATCTCAGTTTTGGTATCTTTTGTTTTTATTTATTTATTTGTACTGACCTCGTTCTTCTATTAATCTACATATTATCTACAGGCATTACTTTTCCATAGATTAGGAAGATCTTGGAGAAAGACTTCACCGAAGGTATGTCTGTATGGTGATGATACTGGAAGATTTGTTTGACATACTGATTTCTTTCCAAACAAAATTAGCAATAAACCTAATTGACTTTAATTTGCAGCCATTGGATAAAGAATATGTTGAAATTTTGCACCTTTTTGGTGACTCGGAGATGTCAGTATTTTCGATCCATAATCTTCTTCAGGCAGGAAGGACCTATGACCTTGCTGCTGGGTCATGGGTGGGACCATATGCCATGTGTAGGACGTGGGAAACTCTAGTCCGCTTAACGCGGGAGACTCCTCTCCCAGACCAGCAACTTCCAATGGCCATTTACATTGTTTCTGGGGACGAAGATGGAGAGAGAGGTGGTGCTCCAGTTTTATGCATTGATGATGCCTCGAGACATTGTCTTGAGTTTTCAAAAGGCCAGCTTGATTGGACCCCCATTCTTTTATTAGTTCCTTTGGTTCTTGGACTTGAAAAAATCAATCCAAGGTATGTTATAGTTGTTTACTGGCTTGTGTTTTTTTAATACTTTGGGCTTAACTACTCATTTTAATAACAATGAAATAGGATTGTTGTTCGAGATGTAGACTTCTATAGTTTTTCCCTAATCATTGCTTTTGCATCTTCATGCTTTAGCAGTTTCTTTGAAAATTGAAAGTTTTGGTAAGAACTTGTAAGATTTGACCCTATAGGTTTGGAAATTGTTGCTGTATCGAGCTCTATTAAGTCTAGTATTTCTTCATGGAGCTCTATTAAGTCTAGTATTTCTTCATGGTGGGAGGATTTGCAGGGAAGGGTGGGGGAAGGTTTTATGTCTATTATTAAATTGGAATTACTGAAAAGAAAGGTAGAAACATGAAATGTGAGGATGTTTGTTTTTAGGATTTGTTGCTTATGGAGAAGGCTAATTGGAGGCTAAACCCCAAGATTAAAGGGGAAATGTAATTCTGATACCACGTTTAATTATAGGAAATGTGGCTTTAACCAGATGAAAATCAACTGGGCAAGCTTGTTCAATTGCTGAAGATGAAATCATCATTGTAACCTGTCAATTTTGGTCAAATTCTTTGAGCTTACCTTCAGTTTAAGAATGGATCCGAACAAAATTCTGGCTACTGGCATTAACTTTTGGGGAGGAAACTAAGGGAGCGACAATTATATTCCCTGCTCTTTAAGCACATTTCTCGTCAAGTATCTGTTAGGTTACCACTAACAAGAAAACACGAAATAGAACTCTACGCAGTATCAATAGAAATTACAATCTTAATGCCTTTCGAGAGGGCTATCACTCCCCCAAAAACTACAATGGACTATTCCACTAAAATGATCCACCTCCCCCTGAGAACCCTAACTCCTCTATATATATATAACCAAGGCTCTTCTTATATAATTACCACTAAGCCTCTACTAATATCCTATTAATATTCCCAACACATCCCTTATTGGTATTCTCACAGTATCTAGGTTTCTAACCCCCCAGTGAAAACTGGAAAGGGTGAAATACTGACTTTTGGGGAGACCCTTGGGTACAAAGCTCAGCTGGAAACCCAAAAAGATGGGGGAAAATTCTAATCTCTGAGAGAAGTCGATTCACCATGGTGTAGTCCGTTTTTAATAGCCTTCCACTTATTGTTTATGTCTTTAAAGCACCAATCACTTGTGACATGGATGAAACTCAGGATGTTTTGGTATGATGGAATCAGATAGGAAAAGGGATGGGGATGGGCAAAGAATTTGCATTTCCTTATTTGGAACAAGGTTTATAAAGGAGGGCATGAGACCTATCCCCAAGGATCTTTTATAGACATAGAGATAGAGAAGGCCATTTCACATCCTCCCAATAACGTGGGATTTCTCCATTTCCTCATGTCCTCCTTTCTTTTTTTTTTTTTCCTTTTTTTTATTGTTTTCTTTTACATATATTCTGATTGTGATGGGAAACGTGGTCGATCAAATTTCTTGTGCCATTGAACAGGTCAAACTTTGGTGTTGAAAACTTCTGCTGGGTTGCTTCCTTGCTCCTGATATCAGGGATTCATTAAGAGTTTGATACAATTGTGTTGCTCTGTGATAAGCTCAATTCTCAATCTCTTCTATCTGTTCGTTGAGATCTTCACTCTTCCTATCAATATTGTTTGAGCCACTCTCTCTCTTCTTGTGAAACGACATGTAGTTTGAGGACGACTGTCTTAGGCACTCTGAAAACAATCTTAGCACTTGATAAGAAGTAGAATGAGACATTTCCATAGGACATATCCCTTAGTTGTTTGATTCTCCTATTTTCATTATTCTCAAACCATTTTTCTCAATAAAATATAAACAATGGGAACGCAATTTAGTGGATGATATTATTTTCTAACTCTGCATCATAACATCTCTCCCTGAATTAGGAACCCGTTCATTGCCTTTCAATCCATGTTCATATTAACAAAAATTCGATTTTTGTCTAATATAAGCCATGATAACAAAAACGCTTTGGCTTTCACTTCATAACCCCTGGCCCTAGCCGCCATGACCTGTTTGGTTGGCTTACCAATTTCCAAATACCATTTACCAAGTCTTAGTAAAGGTCTTGAAATCTTTATTCATGTTATAATCTTCTACTGATTGTCATAAAGATGTATTTGTGTGTTTGCTTGCTTGTTTTTTAAAATATAGCAGCCTCGCATGACTAATATGACCCGCATGTTATATCTATATTTTGACTAGTAGAAATTGGAGCTTACAAATTTATGCTCAACACATTTATTCAACTTGTGAAGGTACATCCCATCGCTACGAACAACATTCACCTTTCCCCAAAGCCTCGGGATCTTGGGGGGGAAACCTGGTGCTTCAACGTACATCGTGGGTGTTCAAGATGAAAATGCCTTTTTCCTTGATCCACATGAAGTTCAGCAGGCACATTAATTTCCTTTGGACCTCCTCTTTGAAGAATATATTAATTATCCTTGCTTTTGTATTTTCCTGATATGTGATATCATTATGGTGATACTAATAGGGAAATAATGAACTTGCGATATTTTGGTTTCTAGTTCTCCAGCTAGATGCTTTACATCGGGAACAAGTATGCGTACATGTTAGAAACTTGAATTAAAGTATGAAATGTTTTATAATACCCCTTAGAACTTGCAGGCGTTAAGATCCATTGTAGGCATGTGGACTCGGCTAATAGATTGATAAAAAGTAATGAATATTACAATGTTGTACTTTTCTTAACTCTAAATTATTCGAACAAATGTCTCCCTCTCCTCTAGGATAATTTTCCATTTTTGTCAATAAATCCTAGTTGTAATTTGTCTCTCAAATATATATATATAAATGGTTTTGGATATACTCTAACGTTTGTTACAAATTATGGCATCCTGGAATAATTTGTTAAATGTTATGATTATGGTTATGAACTTTGTTTCTTTATTTGAGAATTGCAGTACGCATGAGAAAAATTTTCACATATTAACTTTTTGTTTAATCCCATTGTGTTGTGGTCTTAATTCTTCTAACAAGAGCTCGTGTCTGTTCTCTATGCTGAATGCCTTTTGTTACAATTTGCTTGTTCATGTCAATTTGCAGAATGTCATAGATAATGACTGTGTCTAACAATGCTTACATTTTAGGTAGTTTATATTGATAAGGATGACCTAGAGGCTGATACTTCCTCTTATCACTGCAAGTGAGTTTTTCCATCTCATAAATTTCTTATGGTTTACTGTTTTTTATTTCTCTTGCCTTTCATTTTTTTTCTTTTCCTTTTTTGGTTTCTCATATATATATATATATCTATCCATTATTTTCTGTAGTGTCATCCGGCACATCCCCTTAGAATCCATAGATCCTTCTCTAGCAATTGGATTTTATTGTCGAGACAAAGGTTTGCACACCACTCTAGCTTCATAATTGTGGACGTCAACTTGATTGAGGCATTTCATGTTTTAAAACTTAATCTTGGTTTTCTTTTTTGCTCCCTATTTTTTTCCGATACCAGATGATTTCGACGATTTCTGTTGTCGGGCTTCAAAGTTGGCAGACGAGTCAGATGGAGCCCCTTTGTTTACAGTTGCTAAAACACATTCCACGAATTCAGTGAGACACGGCAATGCATTGGATGGCAGTAGTAGGTTAGTAGAGGACGATACCGATGGTGTGGTGCACATGGCGAATGAAGAGGAGGCACATGAGGACGACTGGCAATTACTCTGATGATAAAGGAACCACTTTGGGAATCTGGGAGAAGCTGGTATTCTTCCTTGATTACTGCTTTAGGCTTCCAAGTTCCCTTGAGCTTTCTGGCTAATATGACCGAAATAGATGGGATGGGTATGCCCAATCTGTCAATTGTTTTAGTTTATTTAGTGTTATTTGTGCAAAATGCATCAAGTTAATTTAGATTTTTATTTGTTGAATTTGTTTATTCTTGGTTCATTTTCAGATGAAGAAAGCCGACATTCGTGTGTATAATAAGCAGGTTCAATTCCAATTCATAAATGAATTATTAATGCTCTTATTCTTCCAATTGATACAGAAAACTAGGCTAATTATGTATACTGTGCTTCTCTTTTTCTTTTTCTGACTTTTTAGAAGGTTGCGAATGCTTGAAATTGTTTGAACTACGCTCGAGTCGATTCTACACTGTTTTGATAGTTGGAATTCCTTGGAACGTGTATTTTTATGCTAAAGTTACTCCAAATAGCATTTTGTTCATTTTAATAAGGTGTTTGGAGTACAAAGTTCAGTTGTGTTGTGCAAATTGTCTGAGTTAATATGTGTGTTTGAGGTGCATAGTTGAGTTGAGTCAGGAAGTTTATGTTTGAGATGGGAGTTATTAAGTCGGTGCAATTCTTGCTTTTTTTTTTATTTTTCTTTTTCTTTTTCAACCATTCAATTGCAAACACATTTTTCTTAATTTTCAGCACATGATATGAACTCCAAAATGACAATATATTTCAATGAGTGGAATATTCATAAAAGTAATGGATTTTGAGGATTGATCTGTTTTTTTTTTTCGTTTTTTTAGAAATTAGACTTGTTCGGCTGGAAGGAAATGACAGTATATTTCAACAGTTTTGGGATGTATAGGTGGAATATTGAAATGTGATCTTTATTATATCTTTTTTTTCAATTACTAAGAATGTCTTCATTATGAAGGAGTTTTTTCATGTATACATTTACCATTACTTATGTATTTTTTTTTATTGTTATTTTGCAAGGGATCCTTGTTTATTTACATTCACTTATAGTACATACTATAGGATTCAGTGTATAGATTAACAAAAGTATACTAAAGTAGAGTTCTTAAACACAGAAATCTAATTTTGTGGTCAAAGTAAAGTTCTTAAATGTCTTGAGTTCTCGAGATTAATTTTTTGCCTGGTTGAGGTGGAGGTTGAATGTAGGGCCATGTGTCAAAGATTTGCATATCCCTATTTGCTTTAGTCTCCTGGACCCATCTTTTTATATGTTTTGGTAGATTTAAACATTTAAGACAAAATTAATTAACATAAAATTTGGATAATTTGTAAAAAACTGAACAATGTATATCTTGTCCATTTTATCATCACTTCAAATGTTAATTCATAATCTTTTAACAGATACATAAGGCAAATTATCTAATTTGGAGGGTAAAATAAAAAAAATAGAATCTATTTGTTCTTTAGGTATCTTTCTTAAAGATGGGTGAATATTGTTAAATTATCTTTTATAAGTACCTTAATCTTCGAATCAAAGATTTTTGTTGTTGTCTCGTTCTCCTATTTTGTATTTTTGCAGAGTATTCTGCCATTGAAGCCAAACTTTAATTAATTTCTTACTTTTCTTTTGGATCTTCGATTTGCTTTGAAATGTATTTCTCTCTCTAAATAGTATTTTTTCAGTTTTTAATTTTTACTTTAATTTTGGGGGTGTTTTCTTTTAAGAATACTCGATTGGGTTTAAATCATATTCCAACTTGCATGTGATTTTTTTTTATTGGTTAATCTACTCTTCTAATTAATATTTTTTTAAAAATCTATTTGTTATGCTATGATTCTTTTAATTGCTTTGTAATTCTTTTCATATTAGATCTATTTTGTTTAAATTATCATTAAGAATTTTGAAATTTTTGTTTAAATTTTAGTTATAATGAATCCTACATGTTCACTGGTTAAAAGTATCGATTTTATCTGTTTTATTTTAGATTTTAGTTTTAAGTTTAATATAATTACACGGTAATTAGGAAATCTTAGATATAGAAGGAAGTTGGTTGGAGTAGTTCGGTCATTTAATAATTAATATTTAAAATGATGAATAGTGATTTAGCCATTTTGAGAAGGGAGATTGTGAGTAATGTCTACAAAAATACCTATAGTAAAAAAAAGATAAAAATGTTTTATATTTGGGATTATGACTACTATGATTTTTGGAAGAAAGAGTGATTACTTTTTGTTCCATTTATATTCTTGATATATACTTGTATTCACAGTCAACCCTCACAAAATAGATTTTTTTTTTAAAAAAAAAAATACCGCGATCTCACCATAACTAACTTACCCCTAGATTTATGCATTTTAAAATTGTCTCTTATTTTTTGTATTTATTCATTTTCAAATAATTTATCTAATCTTCAAACTTTTTTTTGTGGTTTCTTTAATTTTTCAATATGCAACACTTACCAACAGAAACTATGCAACATGCCAAAGTCAGATGGAAAAAATGCAGGAAAAATATCATTTGATTTTTGGAAGCAGAAATGCAATAATAGAAATATGTACCTCAAGAAGGTGGTGATTGCTCGATGACTCCTACTCTGCCAGTTTCTATTACTAGAGGCTAAGGAGAAATGAAACAAAGTTGAAGATTGAAGAAAATCAAATGGATAGAAGAATTTTAAATGACATGAGTTGTCGGAAAAATGAAAAGCATTTTTCGTCGTTTATTTAATTTTTCAAGAAAATTGTGCTTGAGTGAATAGAAGGAAAAGAAACCTAGAGAAGAAGTTGTATGAATGAAGAAATCGATCGAACACATTCTATACCTCAAGTTTGACATTTGCATTGATGAGATTGAATCCCGCAGCGGAAGCGATGCGAATCGCGATGCTTCATTGTGTTACACAAAAACTACTTAAAATTGCGTACACTTGGTAATCAAGGTTAAGCAATGGGAGAAGGAGAAATTTACAACAACTAAATACCTCTTGAAGAACAATTTTCTTCTCGTGTTCCTTCTCCTGGATTTGGCAACGATCTCAACTATCTCTCGATCTCCTCAACGATCTCCTGTTCTCGTTCAACGAACAAAGACACCTCCTTCGATGGATGAGGGAGGAAAGTGGGTTCCCATTTGGAATTTGGGTTTGGAGAGAAGAGAGAATTTGAGAGAATTGTTGGAAGAGGTGATTTCTACAAAAATGAGAATGAGCCTTAGGGATTGCTTCTAGAAGCATCATTTTATAATGGTATGAGGTGGAGATACATTCTCCACCTATTTACCATTTAACCACAACTATATAATATACAAATCATATTTATATAATTATATAGTATAAAGTATCACATACCTTATTATGCAAATTATATTTGCATAATGGGGAATTAAAAATTGAATCACATTCAATTTTATTTCTCTCAAATTGATTTCTCCAACTATATCTTAATTTCATAATTAGGCTATAGTATAGTTTAATATGAATCTTATTCACATCAAACTATATATTATATCAATTATATCTCATATAAATGACATAAACACCCTTTATGTGAATTTGAACACTTCAAATTCACTCCAAATTTTATCCTCTCATTAATTCCATAATTGAGCCAACAGAGGGACCTAATGGACCTACAGATCATGAGCTCTAATGATTCGAGATTAACTGACCAAACTTTTTGATCTCGTTAATCAACATTCATTAACTATTGGGTCACTCACTATAGACCCATAGCTGCACTCTCCTCATTGTAGGACAAGTTGTGTCTATTGATATAACAAATACCCATGAGTCGACCCTTCACCGGTTGTTCGTAGTCACAATTGGGTCAAATTATCATTTTACCCCTGTGCCTACCTCTTTGCTCCTTAAGTACCACTGATCCTCTTAATGAACAACTTTGCTTATGGTTCTGCCATAAACAACGTCCCTCTCGAATAAGTGAGAGGGTGGAGCCCTGTTGTTCAAACCCTAGAGTCAGCACTTAAGGGAACAACGTCTCTAGTTTTTCTAGCTCGAGAACGAGTGAATTCCTTCTTACGTAGTTAAGTTTCCAGCTACCCATGTGGTTCTGCCCTTGAGAAGATAGACATATTGAGTGGCGACTCGAGCCTACTCTCACCCGCACTAGTCTAAGGAAAGACCCCCGCAGACAGGAGTTCGTAACACACTCAGGATTGAGGTCGAGTCACTAATGGTCATCTACGAATTTATTAGTCTTAAACTGTTAACGGTGTTACATTAGTTGGTCTAATAATTCACGGTCCGATTGATAGCACACAAAATGTGCTATCCTTAAGCTTAAATTATGTTACTTTTGTGGTAATTTCAGGGCTTTCATGTGTTTCAATTGTTAAATTTCAGGTTAAAGAGAAATACAAGGATGGATGGAGAAATATGGGTGAAAAATGAGTCAAAGTATGCTTAAAAGAGCTAAAAATGACAATAAATGGAAGGAGGAAGGCCAAACCAAGTAATTAAACCCTAGAAGATGGCGTTGCAACGCCCAACTTGCAACCATTCAGCCTTAAGAACTCATGCCGATGGCGTGCAACGTTGCGACACCCAACACGCAACAAAGATACCTTGAACACCCGTGGCGATGGCGTTGCAACGCTGCGCTACTTCGATAAGCAAAAGGCGCGTGAGGGGTAGCGGCGTTGCAACACTTAAAGATTTTTTCCTTTTTTATATATTTGCCTAGGACACGGTGTTGCAACGCCATGCCCAGCGTTGCAACGTCGTGCCGATAGTATAAAAAGGATGTTTTGGCTCTTGATTTGGGGACCTTTTTTGAGAACTTTTGAAACCATTGTCTAAAATTGATTGTGAGGGGTTGTAAGAAGACTTTTGAGAGATTTCAAGTGGAAGACTTTTGTAGCTTGAGGTTCGTGATAGGTGTCGGGATCGTTTTCGTTCACGCCACGAGAGTTCTTTCTTCATTCTTTTCACTTTGTTTGTTAAACTATGGTTTTGTATTTGAGTTTAGTAGGATCTATAGTGGACATGAGTAGCTAAGCTCGTTATCTAGTTTACCCCTGTGCCTACCTCTTTGCTCCTTAAGTACCACTGATCCTCTTAATGAACAACTTTGCTTATGGTTCTGCCATAAACAACGTCCCTCTCGAATAAGTGAGAGGGTGGAGCCCTGTTGTTCAAACCCTAGAGTTAGCACTTAAGGGAACAACCTCTCTAGTTTTTCTAGCTCGAGAACGAGTGAATTCCTTCTTACGTAGTTAAGTTTCCATCTACCCATGTGGTTCTGCCCTTGAGAAAATAGACATATTGAGTGGCGACTCGAGCCTACTCTCACCCGCACTAGTCTAAGGACAGACCCCCGCAGACAGGAGTTCGTAACACACTCAGGATTGAGGTCGAGTCACTAATGGTCATCTACGAATTTATTAGTCTTAAACTGTTAACGGTGTTACATCAGTTGGTCTAATAATTCACGGTCCGATTGATAGCACACAAAATGTGCTATCCTTAAGCTTAAATTATATTACTTTTGTTGTAATTTCAGGGCTTTCATGTGTTTCAATTGTTAAATTTCAGGTTAAAGAGAAATACAAGGATGGATGGAGAAATATGGGTGAAAAATGAGTCAAAGTATGCTTAAAAGAGCTAAAAATTACATTAAATGGAAGGAGGAAGGCCAAACCAAGCAATTAAACCCTAGAAGATGTCGTTGCAACGCCCAACTTGCAACCATTCAGCCTTAAGAACTCATGTCGATGGCGTGCAACGTTGCGACACCCAACACGCAACAAAGATACCTTGAACACCCGTGGCGATGGCGTTGCAACGCTGCGCTACTTCGATAAGCAAAAGGCGCGTGAGGGGTAGCGGCGTTGCAACACTTCAAGATTTTTTCCTTTTTTATATATTTGCCTAGGACACGGTGTTGCAACGCCATGCCCAGCGTTGCAACATCGCGCCGATAGTATAAAAAGGATGTTTTGGCCCTTGATTTGGGGACCTTTTTTGAGAACTTTTGAAACCATTGTCTAAAATTGATTGTGAGGGGTTGTAAGAAGACTTTTGAGAGATTTCAAGTGGAAGACTTTTGTAGCTCGAGGTTCGTGATAGGTGTCGGGATCGTTTTCGTTCACGCCACGAGAGTTCTTTCTTCATTCTTTTCACTTTGTTTGTTAAATTATGGTTTTGTATTTGAGTTTAGTAGGATTTATAGTGGACATGAGTAGCTAAGCTCGTTATCTTAGGGATAGATGCAACCTTTTAATTATGCTATTTTGTTGAATTGACTGCTTTTGGTTTATTGTAATGCTTTTATTCATGCAACTGCATCCTTAATGCTTATAGACTCTTGATCACGGTTTATTTATTCTTAGGTCTGAATTTATTCTTGTGAAAGATATTTTAGATCTGATCTCAATTGCATGACTGATAGTTATTTTGACTTGAGAATGATTGAAGTGCTATTAGAAACCCATAAGAATTGAACTTAGTGTCATGTTTGATTTGTAGGTTGAACAAAGATGTTTAATTCTATGTCTTGCATGAGATTCACTTGCCTCGAGAGAGGTTATTTGTTATATTAGTTTCTTGGTTTATAAAAGCAATGCAATAATCCATTAGCATGATCTCAATAAAATAATTAATTAATTGGTGAAATCTAGTCCCTAAGATATTTGTCTCTTCTGATTGTTCTCAATTTTCACTCTTTGATTTTGTGTTTTACTTCACCTTAAGTTTGATTTTCTAGATAAAATTGAGTGGTGTTATTGATAGGAATCAATTAAATTAAATAATCCAATCCTGTGGACGATATTCGTACGCAAATTCACTATATTAAAACTTGACCCATACACTTGCGGTATTGTAAAATTTACGTAACAAGTTTTTGGTGTCGTTGCCGGGGATTGACGTTTATTTAATTCATTTGATACTATTAAGAAGTCACTTGGTCTTAATCTAGAGTTTGTTTTCTTTTTGTCTTTTTGTTTTGTTGATTTTATGTTGTGTTTTGTGTTTCTTTTGGTCTTGTGTATTTTTTTTAAATTTTCTGTTGCCTGTGTTGTGTGGTGCATGTGGAGTAACTCAGAAGCTGATCTACTTCCTTTTGATCCTAAAGTTGACAGAACTTTCAGAAAGAAGCTTAATGAGACTAAGGACAAGGTCAGAATCATGGAGGAGCAACAGGGAGAGTACAAGCCCATTAGGGAGCACTTCCAACCCACTTTTGCTGGAAACCAATCTGAAATTATTTATGCTCTAATTCAGGCTAATAATTTTGAGATAAAAACTGGTCTCATCCAGATGGTTCGAGAAAATGCCTTCAGAGGACATGCCACTGAGGATCCCAATCTGCATCTGAGATCCTTTGCTGAAATCTGTGGCACGGTAAAAATTAATGGTGTATCCCCTGATACTATTCGCTTACGACTTTTTCCTTTCTCTTTGCAGGATAAAGCAAAATCCTGGTTGGAGTCCTTGCCCACAGGTAGTATCAGTACTTGAGAGGAATTAACTCAGGCCTTCTTAGCTAAATATTTCCCACATGCCAAGACTACGAGGCTACACACTGAGATTGACACTTTCAGACAACATGATGGAGACCAGATGTTCGAAACTTGGGAAAGATACAAGGATTTACTTAGAAAATGTCCACAACATGGTTATCCTGACTGGTTGCAAATTCAATTATTCTATAATGGATTACCTGGTAATAACAAGTCTCTTTTAGATGCAGCTGCTGGGGGGTCTATATTTTTCAAGTCTGCAGAGGATGCTCGTACTTTGCTTGAGGAGATAGTTGCCATAAGTTATAATTGGCATTTTGGAAGATCAACTGCCAAACCTGTGACAGGGATGTACGAGATAGATGATATAAGTTCCATCAAGTTCCATATGACTTCCCTAACTAGTGCTCTAAATAAACTTGCAGGTACAGATAATAGTGAATCCATAGCTGCAGTTGCAGCTGCTAACAAACTTGCAGGTGGTGAAGATCTGGAACCTAAGCAGACTCAATATGTGAACAACAGAGGTTATGGATACCATGGAAATCAGAATCAAAACCAGTTGCCCACCCATTATCATCTAGGTTTGCGTAATCATAAAAATTTTTCCTATGCTAATAAGGAAAATGTTTTGCAGCCTCCTCCAGGTTATGCATCTACATCTACATCTAAGGGTAAACCATCTCTAGAAGATGTGGTTGTTCGGGTTTGTGCCCTAAAACTTGTAGTTTGTAAATTTTGTTCTAATTATTGTAATAAGGAGTTATTATTTCAATAAAGAGTTATTGTTCGTTATTTACGATATTGCCCTTGTTTTAACCCTAAATCCAATAAACTAAACATCCAAGGCTGTAAAATGTCTCTTGAACTGAATGTAGTGTACATATAAAGGATCTCGGTTCGAGATACAACCCAAAGGGTCTATTAAGGGGATAAGGTTTGGGTACCTTACTGTGGTAACACTATGGATGTGGCCTACTTTGTATATGATACAAACACTGTGATTCTAATGTGCTCGTGTAGATGACATGTGAGTGGGGATATCCTATATAATGAGATTACATAAGACCGGACTGCGAAATAGTAACCACTAGATGTAACTCCGTTGACTAGCTAGGTTTCTATTTTACTAGGATGACCTAGGCAACTTGATCTCAATCCTGAGCAAAGTTACTTAACTTGCTTTCATGAGAGATTGTACTTTAACTAGTATGAGTGAGAGTGACCAGATTCGCCGACTCAATATGCCTACCTTCTTGGGGACAAGACCGAGTTAGCAGATGGGGACTTAACTTAGCAAGATGGAATTCACTCATTCCCACCTACTAGGATAAGTAGATGAATGTTCCCTTAAGTGGTGTATTCGGGATTTGAACAAAGTTCCCGACCCTCTTATTGGCCCGAGAGGGACTTCTGTTTGTTGGTAGGACCACAAACAAATTGTTCATTAGAGGAGCACTGGTACTTAAGGTACAAGATGTAACCCAGGGGTAAAACGGTAATTTGACCCAACTGGTGTTACGAACATTCATGAAGGATTAACTTGCTGTATTGGTCAATATCCGTGGACACAGAAATATATCTGCAGTGAGAAGAGTGCAACTGCGGGACTTTAGTGGAGTGTTCCTGCAGTTAACGAATGTTGATTAGGAGGGTAATGAGATTAACCGAATAATTTCTTATCGTTGGAGCTTCTGATCTGTAAGCCCATTAGGTCCACCTTCTAGCTCGTAAAGGGTTCTTAGATCGTTTGAATTTGAAATGTTCAAATTCATTAGGGAATAAATTTAATGTATAGAGATACGTTATAATATAAAGTTTTTTTTGGAACTTTATATTATAAATTTAATGTGAATATGATTCATATTATATTATATGAGAGAATTAAATATTTGAAATGATGAAACACGAGACATACGCAACGGAATAAGGATCTAATGACACTCTAATTGCATCTAACTTAATAGAAATTAACATGCAAACATACAAAAAACAGTAAACTAAAAAAGGGAAGAAAGTACAACCTTCTTGATTTCTTCTCTCCTCCTTGCCAAAGTAAAAACCGAACACAATCGGACCACCACTAGAGCTTTTCCGCTATCCTTTGGACTCAGAACCGGGTTGTGGGACCCGGTGAATGAATGATTGAAAAGGAAGAATGGGAGGTTGAAAGCTTTGTGAGAGGAAAGGAAAAGAAGTACCTTTTGGTGAGACTTCTTCCTTTTTGAAAAAACTAAAATTCAGCAAAAAGTAACCCTTTGTTTTGAAAAGAAACCTATTTATAAAGGAATTACATGCATCAAATGCATGTCAAAGCTCACCAAAAAGCAACACCTCACAAAACACTAACTAAAGTGGGCTATGTATCATTCTATAATGTTTACACATAATCAACTTAAGTTAGTGGGATTGTCCAACAAAAACTTGGATAATTCCACTAACTCTAGTCAAGGGTAAAATAGTCTTTTTTCATTTGGTCAAAGTCAAACTTTGACTTTTCTCTAGAAAAAGTCAACCCTTTGACTTTTTACGATTTTTACCCTCTTGACTAATTTTGACCTCCCGAACATGAATCCACATTCATATCTTTGAAATTCAAATCACATTTGAATATATTGTATAAAAAACCGATAGTTATATCACATATACTTGTCGGTTTAAAACTCATTTCCTAATTCGAACAATTCGAATTAATCCATCATACTGTTCTAAGTTTAATCCATATGAGCTAGTAGGGGGACCTAATGGACCTACAGATCATGGGCTCCAACAATCCGAGATTAACCGGTCAAACTCTTTAACCTAATTGATCAACTTCGGGTCATTCCACTAAAGTCCCGTAGTTGCACTCCTGATAGCACACAAAATGTGATATCCTTAGGCTTAATTATTGCTAGTTTTATGATGATTTCAGGGCTTTTACGTGTTTAATTCATTTAATTTCAGGTTACGAGCTTAAACGGAGCTATTGGAGATATTTTTGGATCACTCGGGATCAAAACGAGGCTAATTGGAGCTTAAAATAACATCAATTGGAAGTGAAAGGACCAAACCAAGCTAATGGACCCGAAGTGATGGCGTTGCAACGCTGTCCATAGCGTTGCAACGCCGAGCGTGCTGTGAAGCTGTATTGAGACTACAGGCGATAGCGTTGCAACGCTGCTTTAGGGCGTTGCAACGCTATCTCGATAAGAAGACATGCACGAGGAGTCGCACAGAGGGCGTCAGATCGATAAGGGCATACACGTTAGGGTAGCGACGTTGCAACGCTGTCCTCAACGTTGCAACACCATCGACTGTTTCCTTATTTACCACGCGTATAGGGTACAGCGTTGCAACGCTGTGCCGATTATGCGTATAAATATAACATTATGCAATTGTGTGAAGGGAGCCGAATTTGGTAGAGTTTTGCCCTAATTCCGAAATACACTTTGTAAGAAGAGAGAAAATAGTATTTTTGGAGCCAAAGCATTCGTGGAGGTTCGAGATCGAAGACGGGAGCTCGGAGACGAAGGACCGGCATCGACACCTAAGTTTAATTTCCTTTTCTTTCAATTTGTAATAGCGTTCTAAGACGTTTTCTACTTGTTTAGTTTGATTTTCATGTGATTTAGAGTAGCTAAACATTGTAGTTAGGATTTGATTTGCTTGTTATGACTTTATTGGTATTGAAGCATGTTTTGTTCTTATTTTTGACAATTCGTTCTTGACTTCTTAATTTGTTGATTTAAGTGGACTCGAGAGATAAAGCTTGAATTAGAGCAAAATTGTCAAAACCCTTAGAATTCTGATATGAGAATGACTTAGAAATCTTAGGGAAACACATAAAGAAGTTGTTTAATGCCATGCATGTCGTAGGTTCATATGGAGACTATGAAGTTTATTGCATGTGTGAGGCTCACTAAGAATCGAGAGATTTTCTTGAGTATTTTACTTCTTGTTTATAATTTCATCTCATTGGTTCAATGCATGTGTTAGTTAGGTCTTTAACTTGTAAAATTGCTTCCCATAACTCTATCAATTCGTGTCTCCACATGTTTATTTGTTTGTTTGTATTTACTTCAACCAACTATCCATGTTATGTTTCTTTAGCTAAAATTGAGAATTAGTACCTTAGTAATTAATTAATCTAAAAACTCATTCCCGAGGACGATACTTGGACTCATAAATTACTATACTAAAACTTGACCCGTACAGTACGGTATTGCAATATTATTTTAGGCAACAAGTGTAAACCCGAGATCTTTCTTTGGAATTCAAAAAAAAAATAAAAACAAAGGAAAACAAGAAAGGAAAGGATAGTATATTATAGTTGGTTTGTTTTAAAAAGAAAAGAAAAGAAAAGAAAAGAAAGGAAAAGGAAAAATGAAAAAGGGAAAAGGGAAGTGGATGGTGGACCCCACCTTTATTTTCTTTTTAAAGAAAACCATTCCATCGATCTTCTTCTTCATTTATCAAAAGGAAAGCAAGGGTTTTCGTGGGAGAAGCAGAAAGGAAGAGGAAGAAGGTGGTTTTTGGAGCTGAAGTTGCAGAAGAGAGGAGAAGAACTAAAGGTATGTCTTTTTGACAGCAAGTTAATCAATTCAATCCTATTCTAGTTTTTTGTTCATCTCGAGCTCCACAGGAAGAGGTAAGAGTTGAGGTTTTGTTTCGTGCAAGTTAACTCATATTGGAACAAAATTCGTGAAGGAAGCTCGAGCAAATTCGGATCTTAAGCTACTGATTTGTGAAGAGGAAGACAGAAGACAGAATTTGCTGTCAAATCTGAGAAGTCTCTGGTGTTTTGGTTATACTGGTCTGTAGAGTTGGAGTCAGAAGCTCTAATAGGTATGCTTGGAAAGCTTATTGAATTTTCTACACCTTTCATGAAGAAATTGTGAATAGAAAATGATTGGAAGATGTTGTAAATATCAGGTCAAGTGTCGGGTAGCAGCAGGAAATCAAATCTGGAATAGCAGAAGTTAGTTCCTGGGAAAGAAACTTTCGAGGTATTTCTAAACCAATCTGTTGGGAATTTCAATTTCATGTCTTCATATGATTTTTAGAGGGTTCAAAAAGGAAGAGTTTGGTATAAGTTACATTATTTTTGGTTAAGTAATGAAGAAGTTATGGCTGTCTGAATACAGGGCATAAAATCTGAAAATGCTGAAAATATTGAAAGTGTGTTTTCTTGTAAGTTTAAGGTTAAAAAGCATGAGCTCGAGGTTCTAATGGTTGAATTTGGTTTGTTTGACAGGCCAAGAGCAAATAGATCGAGTGTATGGGCCAAGGTTCTAGTTTAACACTGTGAGTGACAAAACGAAATTCGGAAATGAACTATATGCTTGAGATATGTTTTAAGAAAACAAGTTTTGCTAGAATGAAATGGTACAATGCTATGCGTTTTCTTTTGAACACATGTTTATGAGTATTCATGTTTTCCTAGAAATGTTTTCAAGTATTCATTGTGAGCCTAAATGTCTTGATAAATTTATACATGAGCATATGTTTATTGAATTTCCAAAGTTTATGGAAATGCTATGATTTCGAGCAAGTATGTTTTAGCAAGTATGATTTAAGGATTTCTTGTTTTATGAACAAGCTGAGTAAGCTTGAGTTTTATGGACGAAAAGATAAGCAGGCATGTTCAAATGTTTTCATGTGATTTTCTGAGATATTGAGCCCGAGGCTTTATGGTACCGTGTGCACACAAGTCTTATTCTCGTTGTCGACGCGTTGAGTGTACTCCGTGACAACAAAGATCGCCGTGAGTCCGGACGGGCCCCACGACAAAGACGATGGGAGTGTTGGGCGGGCCCCACTACATCGTAGAATAAACGTTGGTTGTACTGGGCGTGCCCTACACAACGTAGATTGTGACATGTTTTAAAAAGAGTTTATATCATTTACATGCCTTACGAGATTTTAACGATATACTTGCTGGTTTTTCTGAAAAGTTATTATGATTACACAGTTACTTTTAACGTTTGATTACTGGATGCATATGCTCATAGATGGCCAGTGATATGATTTACGAGTTAATAGTTTTCTTTTAAACTCAAGTCACTCACTGAGCTTCATAGCTCATTCTTTCAGTGTTTTTCCCACTTTTCAGGTAGAGATCGAGCTCCCGGTGCTCGAAAAACCCGCCATAATCACTGGAAGCTCCAAGAGTTTGATACTTTGTACGTGGGTGGAGATGTATAGGAAGTCTATACGTATTGTAGAAGGACTATAAAGTTATGTTTATGTGTACATTTTAGGTTGTGGCATGTGTGATCCATGGTTGGGTATGTTTTTAGTTGTGATGTTCATATCTCTTTCAGCTTTTCAGAGAGTCATAAGTAGGGTTACCCCTACGTGAGGTTACGTAATTGTCACTCCACGTGTGTTATGTTTAAGTGTTTCTTATACAAGTTTAGTATGCTTATCGGGTAAAACAGGTCGGCATGTGTATCGTTAGAGAGGTGAACGATGTCCTGTTGGCTTTCACGCCGTCTCACTGGGGCTAAGTTAGCGAGTAGTTCGGGAGGGTGTGACAACTTGGTATCAGAGCAGTTAGCTCCATGGGAATGAGACAGGGTAAGTTGGCTCTGAGAATAAATTAAAAAGTCATAGCAAGTTATTGAGTTAGTTCAATAGAACTAGCAGAGCATGATCCAAGTAAGGATAATAGTAAGTCCAGTCAGGACTAGAATGTGAACACAAGTCTAGAATTGTGCATTTGAGAGTATTCATTATATGTTTAGTATGTTGATATGTTAGAGAAGTCATGCCACCACGTACTAGCAGACGATGCAGGCAGGATCAGGACGAGACGCAGGATCCTACCCAAGCCCACTCTGAGAGGGGATCTAGTGCCCCGAGAGTCCAGATAGGGGCCAGAATTAAGCAACATGGTAATTCCTCACATGAGGTAGGTAAGTCATAGAGAGCAGAGCTTTGTGATCCAGACAAGACATATAGAATAAATCACCTAAAAGAATTAGGAGCCACAGTGTTTGAGGGTTCCAAAGATCCGGCTGAAGCTGAGGTTTGGCTGAATAAGCTCGATAAATGTTTTGATGTGATGAGTTGTCCTGAGGAACGTAAAGTCAAGGTAACCACATTCCTGCTAGAGAAAGAAGCAGAGGGTTGGTGGAAGTCAATACTAGCCAGGCGCAGTAATGCACGCACTCTAGATTGGCAAACTTTCAGAAGTATATTGAAGATAAATATTACCCTAGCTCGTACCGAGAGGCAAAGAGGGATGAATTTTTAGAACTGAAACAAGGGACACTATTAGTGGCTGAGTATGAGAGAAAGTATACTGGGTTGTCACGGTATGATGAAGTAACTGTGGCATCTGAGAGTGGCAGGTGTCGAAGATTTGAAAAACGGTTACATCCTGAGATACATACCCCAGTCAAAGCTATTGCAAAGTGGACTGATTTTTTTCCCCTGCTAGTAGAAACTGCCCTAATGTTGAGCAGACTATAGTAGAGGAGAAGTCAGTAGTGAAGCCTAGTTGTGGGGCTTCGACAACAAGCAGTTTCCAAGGCCGTGAGCAGCGAAGGTTCACACTTGGAGTAAATGTTTTCAAGTCAATGAGACTTTAAGGATCGAGCTAGTAGCCAGGCATCGAGGCAGATAAATGTTAGTGGTGCCTATCAGAGGCAGAGTCAAAGAGCACCTGGTCAGTCTACCAGATCCACAACAAGACCACAAACAATGCAGGAGTCTATTGCCAGTGCAGCAAGGAAAACTCCATGTGCAAATTGTGGCAAGAATCATCGAGGCCAATGTCTTGTTGGTGTCGGTGTGTGTTACCAGTGTGGACAGCTAGGGCGTTTCAAGAGGGATTGTCCACAGCTTAGAGCAGTTGCACAGAGGGACCAGGGAGTTGGGTCCCAAATAGTTGAGCAAATGAGAGTTTCATGTGAGGCGCAGAGAGAGGGCACCAGCGGTGTCAGACTAATGAGAATTGTAGGAAGACCTAGGCAACACGGAAAGGTCTACGCTATGACTCAGTAAGAAGCAGAAGATGCATCATATGTCATTACTGGTATGATTACTATTTGTAATGTACCTGCACCTGTTTTAATAAAACTAGGTGCTACACATTTCTTTGTTTTTAGTATGTTCTTGACTAAGTTGAATGGGGAAGCTAGAACCTTTATGTAAAAGGTTAGTTATATACACTCTAGTTGGTGATGTGTTACTAGTCAATGCAAAGGTCATGGATCGTGAGGTCTTAGTAGAAGGTCTCAATATGTTAGTGGATCTTCTTCCACTAGACTTGCAGATGTGAGATGCAATCTTAAGGATGGATTTCATATTTACTCATTATGCTTCCAGAGATTGCCATATAAAGGAAGTTGTTTTCAAGAAACCAGGATTAACTGAAGTGGTTTTATGGGATGAAAGAAAGATTATCCCTACGAGTTTGATTTCAGCATTAAAAGCTGAGAAGTTATTGAGGAAAGGTTGCACGACGTTTCTTGCACATGTAGTAGAGGTGCAGGAGGAAAAGCTAAAACAAGACAATGTTCTTGTTGTGAACGAATTTCTTGATGTTTTCCCAACAGATCTATTAGGGGTTGCCACCTGATAGGGAAGTAGAGTTCACTATTGAATTGCTACCAGAAACAACACCTATTTTACAAGCGCCATATAGAATGGCTCCAAGTGAACTCAAGGAGCTAAAGATGCAGTTACAATAACTAGTTGATAAGGGATACATCAGACCTAGTGTATCACCTTGGGGAGCTCCAATGTTATTTGTAAAGAAGAAAGATGGTACCCTTAGAGTATGCATTGATTATAGACAGTTAAACAAAGTCACGATACGTAACAAGTATCCTTTACCCCGAATAGATGACTTGTTTGACCAGTTATGAGGAGCATCAGTGTTTTCTAAGATTGATTTGAGATCAGGATACCATCAGTTAAAGGTAAGGGAGTCAGATATTCCTAAGACAACATTCAGAACGAGGTACGGGCATTATGAGTTTTTAGTAATACCATTTGGTTTAACTAATGCACCAAATGATTTTCATGGACCTCATGAATGAATTTTCCATCGAGATTTGGATCAGTTTGTGATAGTATTCATTGATGATATACTAATCTACTCGGTTGACAAGAAAGCCCATGAGGAACATTTGAGGATTATTTTGCAAACACTATGAGATAAACAGTTGTACGCTAAATTCACCAAATGTGAGTTTTGGTTGAATCAGGTAGTGTTTGGGGTAAGTTGTTTCAACAAATGGAGTTGGTATGGATCCGCATAAAGGTAAAAGCTATGGTAAACTTGAAAGACCAGCTAAGGCGACAGAGGTATGTAGTTTCCTAGGCTTGGCGGGATACTACAGATGATTTGTTGAGAATTTCTCACGTTTAGCATTACCTTTAACAGCTTAAACAAGAAAGAATGTTAAGTTTGAATGGTCAGATAAATGTGAACAGAGTTTTTCAGGAGCTGAAAAGAGATTATACTAGCACTTCCTGTAACAGGAAAAGAGTATGTGATTTACTGTGACGCTTCGAGGCAAGGTTTAGGGTGTGTGCAAGAAGGAAAAGTAATAGCTTATGCGTCAAAGCAATTGAAAAAGCACGAGTGTAATTACCCTACCCATGATCTTGAGCTAGCAGCAAGTGTTTTAGCATTGAAGATCTGGAGACATTACTTGTTTGGTGAAAAGTGTCACATCTTTACAGGTCATAAGAGTTTGAAGTATATCTTTGATCAGAAGGAGTTGAATATGAGACAGAGAAGATGGATAGAACTGATTAAAGATTATGATTGTACTATAGAATACCATCCAGGTAAGGCGAATGTTGTAGCAGATGCGCTAAGTAGGAAGTCAAGACTTCCTAGGGATGCCTTGTGTGGTATTCGAGCAACATTTTTATGTACTCTAAGGGATTCTAAAGCAGTAATGACTGCAAAGAGTTCAGGGAGTCTTTTAGCTCAATTCCAAGTCAAGTCTTCGCTTGTAGCAGAGATTGTGAGAAGACAGCCAAAGGATAGTAACTTGCAGAAAATGTTTGGAAAGTCCAAACAGGGCCCAGAAGCAAAATTTAAAATGAGATCAGACGGAGCCATAGAGAAACAGGGAAGACTATGCGTTCCGAGTGTTAGTGAGCTTAAAGATGCTATTCTAGAGGAAGCTCACAGTTCAGCTTACGCTATGCATCCAGGAAGCACCAAGATGTATAAAACCTTGAATGAGACTTATTGGTGGCCTGGGATGAAGCGGGAGATAGTTGATTATGTTGATAGATGTTTAATCTGTCAGCAAGTTAAACTAGTTAGACAGAGGTCAGGAGCACTCCTTAATCCACTGCCAATGCCAGAGTGGAAATGGAAGCATATCACTATGGATTTTATGTTTGGATTACCACGTACTTCAAGTGGACATGATGGTATTTGGGTAATAGTAGATAGACTCACTAAGACAACACGGTTTGTACCGATTAAAGCGACATTTACGCTTGATCAACTTGCTAAGCTATACGTTGATAAAATTGTGAGTCAATACGGAGTGCCAGTGTCCATAGTTTCATATAGAGATCCAAGATTTACTTCTAAGTTTTGGCCTAGCTTACAGAAGGCTATGGGAACAAAGTTGAATTTTAGTACAGCGCTCCATCCTCAGATAAATGGTCAGTCAAAAAGGACCGTCCAGACCCTAGAAGGCATGTTGAGAGCATGTATCCTTCAAGTTAAGGGAAGTTGGGATACACACCTATCACTTATGGAATTCCTTACAATAACAATTATCAGTCTAGCTTTGACATGGCACCATTTGAGGGTCTGGATTAAAGACCGTGTAGAACGCTCATATATGGGAATGAACTAGGAGAGCGGAAGCTAATCGGTCTTGAGTTGGTGCAAATTACAACGAACAACATTAAAGTAATCAGAAAGAATTTGAAGATAACTCAAGACCGTCAAAGAATTATGTAGATAAGTAATGGAAGGGCTTAGAATTCCAGGTCGGAGATCAAGTTTTCTTGAAGTTATCTCCGTGGAGAGGTGTCTTTCATTTTGGAAAGAAAGGTAAACTAAGTCCCAGATATATTGATCCTTATCAAGTAATGGGACGAGTTGGGCTAGCGTGACCTCTGTTTGGAATTGCCAGCGGAACTATCTCGAGTACATGATGTTTTTCATGTGTCCATGTTGAGGAAGTATATTCCGGATCCGACACATGTGTTGCAAGCACAACCATTTGAGCTGAAAGAAGACATGAGTTACGTAGAGGATGTAATTCAACTCCTCGACAAGAAAGAACAAGTTTTAAGAAACAAGACGATCCCACTCGTGAAGGTTCGTTGGAGACATCACGGAGTGGAGGAGGCAACCTGAGAGTTAGAGGACTAAATGAGGAGGAAGTACTGACGATTTTCACTTAAAGATCGCTAAATTTCGAGGACGAAATTTCTTAAGGGGAGGTAAGTTGTAAACCAGAGATCTTTCTTTTGAATTCAAAAAAATAAAAACAAAGGAAAACAAGAAAGGAAAGGATAGTATATTATAGTTGGTTTGTTTTAAAAAGAAAAGAAAAGAAAAGAAAAGAAAGGAAAAGGAAAAATGAAAAAGGGAAAAGGGAAGTGGATGGTGGACCCCCACCTTTATTTTCTTTTTAAAGAAAACCATTCCATCGATCTTTTCTTCATTTATCGAAAGGAAAGCAAGAGTTTTCGTGGGAGAAGCAGAAAGGAAGAGGAAGAAGGTGGTTTTTGGAGCTGAAGTTGCAGAAGAGAGGAGAAGAACTAAAGGTATGTCTTTTTGACAGCAAGTTAATCAATTCAATCCTATTCTGGTTTTTTGTTCATCTCGAGCTCCACAGGAAGAGGTAAGAGTTTATATTTTGTTCCGTGCAAGTTAACTCATATTGGAACAAAATTTGTGAAGGAAGCTCGAGCAAATTCGGATCTTAAGCTACTGATTTGTGAAGAGGAAGACAGAAGACAGAATTTGCTGTCAAATCCGAGAAGTCTCTGGTGTTTTGGTTGTACTGGTCTGTAGAATTGGAATCAGAAGCTCTAATAGGTATGGTTGGAAAGCTTATTGAATTTCCTACAACTTTCATGAAGAAATCGTGAATAGAAAATGATTGAAAGATGTTGTAAATATCAGGTCTAGTGTCGGGTAGCAGCAGGAAATCAAATCTGGAATAGCAGAAGTTAGTTCCTGGGAAAGAAACTTTCGAGGTATTTCTGAACCAATCTGTTGGGAATTTATATTTCATGTCTTCATATGATTTTTAGAAGATTCAAAAAGGAAGAGTTTGGTATAAGTTACATTATTTTTGGTTAAGTAATGAAGAAGTTATGGCTGTCTGAATACAAGACATAAAATCTGAAAATGCTGAAAATATTGAAAGTGTGTTTTCTTGTAAGTTTAAGGTTAAAAAGCATGAGCTCGAGGTTCTAATGGTTGAATTTCGTTTGTTTGACAGGCCAAGAGCAAATAGATCGAGTGTATGGGCCAAGGTTCTAGTTTAACACTGTGAGTGACAAAACGAACTTCGGAAATGAACTATATGCTTGAGATATGTTTTAAGAAAACAAGTTTTGCTAGAATGAAAGGGTACAATGCTATGCGTTTTCTTTTGAACACATGTTTATGAGTATTCTTGTACTCCTTGAACTTTTCAAGAGTTTCAGACTTTTTGTGCATTAGGTAAATATACCCATATCTGGAGTAATCGTCTATGAAAGACACGAAATACTCATAACCGCCCCGAGCTTTAACATTCATCGGACCACAGAGGTCAGAATGTACTAACTCAAGAGGCTCTTTGGCTCTATATCCTTTTCCACTAAAAGGTCGTTTGATCATTTTGCCCTCAAGGCATGACTCACACACCGGCAAAGAGTTTTCTTCCAACTCGTTTAGAAGTCCACTCTTCACTAGTTTCTCAATCCTATTGAGATTAATGTGGCCTAACCGAAGATGCCAAAGGTGGACATTTTCTTTTGGAGAACTTTTGCTTTCTTAGTTCGTGTTTCATGATTTTAAACAATTCGATATTCAAAACACTTTTGGTGAATTGGGTTTCAAAACATCTGATTATTTTCAAGTGAAGTTTGAACAAATAACATTCCCTTTGAAAGAAATAAACGCTTTATTCAATTCAAAAGAAACGAAAATACATTGTTCTATTAAGCAGGAAATTGAAACAAGGTTTCTAGTAAACCCTGGAAATATGTACAGATTGTCTAACAATAAGTACTTCCAGCCAAAGTTTAGCTTCACCGTGCCGATCGCTGCAGCAGAGACAAGCTCCCCGGATCCAACCCGTAGAGAGTCACCCACCCTCTCGCAATGTGGTGCTGCCAGAATCAATCACGAAAAGAAGAACAAACGTGGTTAGTGGCGCCGAATCCAATATCCAGCAGAGTCACTACTCTCCACTAAATGAGTTTTGATCACAAGTAAATAACATTTACCTTGATTCTTCCTCTCGCCCAGGAATTTGGGGCAGTTTCTCTTCCAGTGACCGGGGCATTGCAGTGGAAACACTTTCCTTTCTCTGCAACCTCCTTGACCTTCTTGCCCTTGTGGACGGCAGCACTTTTACCCCTCTTCATCCTCTTCTTCCCTTTTGGGCGTGAAGGAGCAATGACTTTCGCCCCGCAGGTCGAACCCACGTGATAAGACACCATGAGGCAACATTTGCCTCAGATTTCTTGATATTTGTGCAAGGATTGGAAATTCAGTAGCTCATTGAGGAGGGTAGTCGAGTGTAGCTAATTTTGTTCATAACAAACATTGCTCTGGCCAAGGAAACTCTTCGGAAGAGTTTCCAAAATAAAACTGACCTGGCTCGACTCGTCGATCGAAGCCCCGTTCATCTCGTCCAGATGAAAGTAGGTCATCTTGTCTAGAACGTGTTCACGGACAGACGACCCCTCTTTCATCCGTGCGTTGAAAACGTATTTGAGCGAGTCATGCCGAGACCAAAGAAGGATTGCTTGCCCAAACATTTTCCGCAAGGACTCCATGATCTCCTTAGCGGAAACCATCAGCTCATGCTTCTTTGCCAAGACATCAGACATGCTGACAATTATGTAGACCTTGGCCTTTTCATTGGCCCTGATCCAGCGATCGTACGTGTCGCGAACAGTTCGCGACGCGGTAGAGCCTGGCATCTGAGGGCACTCCTCAGATAGCACGAACTTTATGTCGTCTTGTACCAAAATTGTATTAATGTTGTTTTTCCAACTTTGGTAATTATCTCCCACTAACTTATCTGAAGCAAGTAAAGCAATTATTGCGCTAGACATTTTTAGCTGAAAAATAAGAAAAACCTTTGTATTAGTCTCGCAAAAAACTTTTGAAATCCAATCAAGTTTTAGCAAAAAATTTTATGATCCCTAGGTCATTTAAAATTTTGCAATGATACCCTAAAGGTTTAGAATGACCGCCACCGAAGGGTGAACAGAACACTCCTCCTCTAGGACGAGATTCTCGATCGGACCCTAATCCCCGAATAACTCTTATTCCATTAGGCGCCCAATTACCATTGTTGGTCGAATTCATTAACACTTAACGAATTCTGTGAGTGTCACCCTCAATCTTTAAGTTTCCAAGCATCCGTCCAAACAATAGCCACCGAAGGGTGAACCAAGAAGGAAAACCAACCAGGAAACTATATCCCTTTCAGAAATTCACGGTGTTCCGACTCCCATGATCAAGCAGGGTCGGAACGGGAGACGTCGTCTCTACTCGTGCAGTGGGAGATGCCAAGCAGTTTTTTAGAGATTGATTTTTATTTTTAGAAAATCTGTACATAGTTCCCGAGATTAAGAGGAACTTGATATCTATCTCTTGTCTAATTGAACATCATTATTATATTTCCTTTTCTAGTAATGAAGCGTTCATTTCAAAGAAATGTGTCAATGTTTGTTCTGCTAAATTAGAAAACGACTTATATGTACTTAAACCGAACCAAACTAAAGCAAGTTTAAATCATGAGATGTTTAAAACTTCAAATACTCAAAGTAAAAGGCAAAGAATTTCTCCAAATAATAATACCTTTCTTTGGCATCTTAGACTTGGTCATATAAATCTCAATCGGATTGAGACTATCAAATAATAAACTTCTAAATAAGTTAGAAGATGATTCACTACCTCCTTGCGAATCATGCTTGGAAGGAAAAATGACTAAGCGACATTTTTCTGGAAAAGGTTATAGAGCCAAAGAACACTTAGAACTTATACATTCGGATCTTTGTGGTTTGGTGAATGTTAAAGCTCGAGGAGGGTACGAATATTTCATCTCTTACATAGATGATTATTCAAGGTATGGTTATCTATATCTAATGCATTATAAGTCTGAGACTCTTGAAAAGTTCAAAGAGTATAAGGCTGAAGTAGAGAATGCATTAGGAAAAACCATTAAGACACTTCGATCCGATCGAGGTGGAGAGTACATGGATCTAAGATTCCAGGACTATTTGATAGAACATGGGATCTAATCTCAACTCTCGGCACCTAATACACCTCAGTAGAATGATGTATATGAAAGGAGAAATAAAACCTTGTTAGACATGGTTCGATCTATGATGAACTATGCTCAATTGCCTGCCTCATTTTGGGGTTACGTGATGAGAGATCATGGTTCAAATCTTGAACACTTTGTTCCATCAAAGAGTGTTTTGAAACACCTTTTGAGTTATGGAAGGGGTGTAAACCTAGTTTACAACACTTCAGGATTTGGGGTTGTCCGACACACGTGCTGGTGATAAACCCAAAGAAATTGAAACTTCGTTCAAGATTATGCCAATTTATTGGCTATCCCAAAGAAACGAGAGGTGGTATTTTCTACGACCCACAAGAAAACAAGGTGATTGTATCGACAAACACCACTTTCTTGGAGGAAGATCACATGAGGAACCACAAACCGGGTAGTAAGTTAGTATTAAATGAAGCTACAGATGAGTCAATAAGAGTTGTTGATCAAGTTGGACCTTCATCAAGAGTTGATAAAGAAGCCGACACATCAAGTCAGTCTCGTCCTTCACAATCGTTTGAAATGACTTGACGCAGTGTAGAGGATCCATTGTCCTATAAACAGGCAATGAATGACGTAAATAAGGACCAATGGATCAAAGCCATGGACCTAGAAATGGAGTCAATGTACTTCAATTCAATTTGGGAACTTGTAGATGATATCACACAAAATGTGTTATCCTTAGGCTTAATTATTGCTAGTTTTGTAATGTTTTCAGAGCTTTTACGTGTCTAAATTACTCAATTTCAGGTTAAGAGCTTAAACAGAAGAATTGGAGACATTTTGGATCACTCGGAATCGAAACGAGGCTATTTGGAGCTTAAAATAACATCAAGTGGAAGTGAAAGGACAAAACCAAGCTTGAAGACCCGAGGTGATGGCGTTGCAACACCATGCAGAGCGTTGCAACGCCGAACGTGCAACCTTGAAGCATGAATGAATACTGCCGATAGCGTTGGAACGCTGCTTTGCAGCGTCGCAACGCTATCTCGATAGGAAGGCGCACATGAGGAGCCGCACAGAGGTCGTTGCAACGCTGCTTTGCAGCGTGGCAACGCCAGATCGATAAGGGGCGCACACGTTAGGGTAGCAGCGTTGCAACGCTGCCGATTGTTGCCATATATACCACGCGGTTAGGGTACAACGTTGCAACGCTGTCCCTAGCGTTGCAATGGTGCACCGATTAAGCCTATAAATAGAACCTTATGTTTTTATTACCAGAGAGCCGAATTTGGTAGTTTTTTGCCCTATTTTCGAAATACACTTTGTAAGAAGAGAAAAAAGAGTGTTTTTGTGAGCCAAAACATTTGTGGAGGTTCGAGATCGAAGACGGGAGCTCAGAGACGAAGGACCGGCATCGACACATAAGTTTAATTTCCTTTTCTTTCAGATTGTAATACCGTTTTAAGACGTTTCCTACATGTTTAGCTTGGTTTTCATGTGATTTAGAGTAGCTAAATATTGTAGTTAGGAATTGATTTACTTGTTAAGACTAAATTGCTATGTATTGAAGCATGTTTTGTTCTTATTTTTGGCAATTCGTTCTTTAACTCTTAATTATGTTGGTTTAAGTGGACTCGAGAGATAAAACTTGAATTAGAGCAAAGTTGTCAAAACCTTTAGGAGTTTGGCATGAGAATGACCTAGAAGTCTAAGGGAAACACATAAAAAAGTTGCTTAATGGCGTGCATGTCGTAGGTTCATATGGAGACTATGGAGTTTATTGCATGTGCGAGGCCCACTAAGAATCGAGAGGTTCTCTTGAGTATTCTACTTCTTGTTTATAAATTCATCTCATTGGTTCATTGCATGTGTTAGTTAAGGCATTAACTTGTAAAATCACTTCCCTCGAATCTATCAATTCGTGTCTCCACATGTTAGTCTGTTCTTAATTTCTACTTTCAATCACCTATCCATGTTATGTTTCTTTAGCTAAAATTGAGAATTAGTATCTTAGTAATTAATTAATCTAGAAACCGATTCCCGAGGACGATACTTGGACTCTTAAATCACTATACTAAAACTTGACCCGTACACTGCGGTATTACAATATTCATAATTACACGCAACAAGTTTTTGGCATCGTTGCCGGGGAATGACGATTATTTAGATTAATTAATATTAGGAGAAAATTAGAAATTTTAGACTAAAGTGTGTTTGTGTGTCTTTCCTTGTTTGTCTTTTGTGTGTTTGTTTGTTTTCTTATTCGTTTTATTTTAGTTCTGTGTGTTTTTTAGTCTTTGTCCACTGTTTTGGTTGTGTTGCTATTGTGTAAAAGTCTTGATCTGAACTACTAATTTTTCAAGTATGACTTTGCATGATTTTTCTCCATCTTTCTACTGTCCCTCCCAGGACCCTAGGTATGTGCATCATGATTTCTCTGAATACCATGTGTCTAATTTTTACCATTCTATACCTAAAATTGATGAAAATTCATGTGATGGTAACTATTTAGGCACTTGGAGCCATAATTTTTCGTACCTTGACCAACCTAATGAAAAATCTTCTCTTGTGAACCAATTAATGGAATATACTTTAGAATTGAAAATTAAAAATTTGGTTCATAATGAATTAGAAAGGTTGAATAGGTTAGAAGCTGAGGTGGTAGGACTTTTGGAAATAGTAGAGGATAGAGCTAAATATCTTAATCAGCTAGTAATTTCACTTAAGGCCTTACAGGAACAATTTCTTATCCTTACCACTGAGAATGTACACTCTTGGAGAACTTATTCATATGATAGTGAGGATAGTTTGGGGGAGATTGAAACACACCAGAGACAGGTTAGTGGGTTAGACAATGATGAAATAATCACTTCCACAGAGGAAATCCAGGTGATAGAGTTAGAGGCTGAGAAGTCTTCTCTCCTTTTATCCCCAGAAATTACCTTTATTTCTGATAACCATTTATCCTATACTCACAAGTCTTGCTTTGATTTTAGTTCTTTCCTTTCATTAAACAAAAATACAAAAAATAATTTTCTGTCTGGTGCCCAGGAGAAACAGGATAGCCTTTTAGATTTAGAAGGCTATATCAATTCGAGCAAGAAGGACCCAAAGAAATATGAGCAGTTTTATGTGCCCTGATAAGTCACCGTCTAGCTAAAGACGTTAAAAAAAGCGTTTCTTGGGAGACAACCCAAGTTTTATGTTTCATTTCTTTATTTTTGTATTCTTCGTCTTTTATGTTTTATTTCATTTTCTAGTTTTGTTGTTTTTATCTAATTTCTTATCTTTTTGTACCTCCAGATGTATGCCCAAAGGGAAAGCTGCAGACTTGCACCCTTTTGATCCTGAGATCGAGAGGACCTGTAGGAAATTCCTAAAGGGAAGGAAGAGCAGAATCTCAGACTATGGCTGATCAGGAACTCATCAATAACCCTAAACCCATCAGGGAGTATTTCCAACCTGTGTTTGATTCTGAGCAGGCTGGAATAGTCTATGCCCCTATAAATGCTAACAACTTTTAACTTAAGACAGGGCTTATACAGATGGTTAGGGAAGGTGTTTTTCAAGGATTAGCCATAGAAGATCCTAACTCACACTTGAAGAATTTCTTAGAAATCTGTGGTACAATTAAATGAATGGTATCTCTGCTGATAATATTCGCTTACGTCTCTTTCCTTTCTCTTTGCAGGGTAGAGCTAAAGAATGGCTAGGGTCCCTTCCCTCAGGCAGTATCACTTCTTGGGTGGAGCTGGCTCAAGCCTTCATGACCAAATTCTTTCTACCAGTGAAAGATGCAAAGTTAAGGACGGAGATAGGAACATCCAGGCAATAGGAGGGAGAGCAGTTATTTGAGGCTTGGGAACGGTACAAGGACATGCTCACGAGGTGCCCACAGCATGGCTACCCAGATTGGCTCCAGGTACAATTGTGTTTACAATGGACTGGAAGGTAAGATTAGGACCATTCTGGATGCCACTGCTGGATTTCATGGCGAAGACTGTGCCAGAAGCACGTGCCCTCCTCGAGGAAGTGTCAACCGCCCACTACCGGTGGGCCACTGGACAATGATGCAGATCTAAGCCGAAGGCTGGATTGTATCAACTTGATGAGGTAACTTCTCTTAAATCTCATATGGCATATCTCACTCATGCTCTGAATAATTTTGCAGGATCACCACAAATATGGATGTCCTCTCAATGCTCCCAGCCCAATGGAGAATTCACTATGGAGCAATTACACTACCTGACCAACAAAAGCAACAACTATGGAGGAAGCCAAACTCAGAATAACCTCCCAACACATTATAATCCAGGTTTGAGGTATCATGAAAATTTCTCTTATGCTAACAATAAGAATATGTTGAATACTCCTACAAGGTCTGCTTCTACATCAGAGAGGAAACCATCTCTGGAAGAGACATTACACTCCTTCTTCATATTTGAATCCGTAAGTTGGTCCAATCAATTTGGAGAATGCGATCACTGATCTATCTAGTATAGTGACTAGTCATGGAGCTGCAATAAAGAATATAGAGACCAAAATTGGCCAAATGAACACATCGCTCCAGGCATTGCAAGCAAGGAAAGAAACACCTTGAGGGAGTACAGTCTAGCTAAAGACGTTAAACAAAGCGCTTCTTGGGAGGCAACCCAAGCTTTACTTATTTTTATTCTCTGTCTTTAGCTTGTTTTAGTTGTTTGTTAGTTCTCAATTTACTTACTAGTTTGTTTGTTTTGCTTTGTAGGTTGTGATGATGTCTTCCTTCGTGAAATCCATGCTCCCGTTCTGTGGAACTCCAAAACACATGTTTTGGCTATCCAAAGAACTCAGAAAGATCTCCATAACTTTGGACAGTATTGTTCACTCTTACCCTTATACTTAATTTGTGCTTATTTCTGCAAACATTGGGGACAATGTTTAGTTTAAGTTTGGAGGTGGGATGTTGTTTATTTGTTGTGATCGTCTTGAGTATGTGCTGGAATTGCTGATTAATCTTTTACATAAGTATGAGCATGATAGCCTAGGATGAGATATAATTGAAAATCTTTGTGATTCTGCTGAAACCTGAGAGCATGACATGAATTTGAGTTAATTTAAAAAAAAATTCTTGAGTTTTTCCTGCACTATTATGCACATAGCCTCCCATTTCTGTAGGTCCATTAGGCCCACCTTCTAGTTCGTAAAGGGTTCTTAGATCATTTGAATTTGAAATGTTCAAATTCATTAGGGAATAAACTTAATGTATATTGATACGATATAATATATAGTTTTGGAACTATATATTATAAATTTAATGTGAATATGATTCATATTAAATTATGTGAGAGAATTAAATATTTGAAAGAGTTCAAATATTAAATTTAAATGTAAATGTGATTCATATTTAAAAACTATAGGTTAAATTTAATGTACATTGGATGTGCATTAAAACTATAGGATATAGGGTTAATTCATTAAATGTGTTTAATATAATATATTTAAGTTATTTTGATTTTTTTAATTAATATGATTAATTAATTAAATAAGATGCGTGTCAGGAGGACACGTTTCCCCTCTCTCCCAACTCCCTATTCGATAGGAAGTGGGAGATGCCCTCTACTGGGTTTTAACTTCTCCTGGAGAGATGTGAAGATGATGATTGATCGATCATTTTCAATTTGACAGAAAAAATTCTCTCTCTCTCACTCTGATTCCCAAAATTATCCAAAAGTTGGAATCCTTCCCACAAAGGATTTTGTTCTAAGTTGAATCTTAGAGGAGGTTTTCCAAATTGGTGGTGTTCTGTTGGTGAAAAACAGAGAACTTTTGAAGTTCTTGAGTTGCTGAACATTGGAGCAAGGAGTTGCTGTTCTGCTAAATTACGAAGGTAATTCCTTCTTCCCTTTAGTTTAATTGTTAAACTTAGTATGTTTGCATGTATGCAATTAATCCATGTCTAATAGGATTAGAATTTCATGCTTGTTCTGTATTTATCAATGTACTGGTTTTGGTTTCAATTAAAACAATCAAGCACTTTAACGATCTTAAACACGTTTTCGCTGCTCAAGGAGATCAGATCTCCATCAATTGGTATCAGATCAATGCTTGATTTTTTTTGTTTTGAAACAAAATTACATTGATTTGGTGGGAAATGATTTTGGTTTGCTGTAAAACTTTTTTAGGAATGTTTTGGCCTTAGTTTACTTTGATTTTGTTCAAATTGTATGTAAAGGCCCCTGCGTTTTTGGGCAAAAAGTGCATAATTGAGTTTGTAATTGAGTTACGAGTCGTTTGGGACCAGTTTCATTCAATTTGGTTGAGATTCAAAGGAGAAATTGAAGAAGAAAGTTGTTGTGCTCGAAGAAGAAAAGTCGCTGCCAGAAGCGGCGGTGTTAGTTGTTGTAACGTCAAGCGTCGCCGCGCGCCGCGCGCTCCCTATCGACGGGCGCTCAAGGGTCGGCGGTGTTGCAACGCCGCCTCCTCGGCCGTTGCAACGCCATCCCGATAGCAGGTGCGCATACGACAAAGCGGGCGTTGCAACGCTGGCATCATCAGCGTAACGCGCGCAGTGGGGCATTCCAAGAGCTTGCACCGGTTCGGGCCGGGTTTAGTGGTTTTGGTCCGGTTCAAGCGCTTCAAGATCGGTTCAGGGTATTTTTGGACCGGTTTCATGAAATAAATTAATGTAATTTATTTTTTTTGCACTTTAGGGGCCAAATTCTTCTGGTATTACAGTTTTATGTCTTTATGAATGTCATTTAGATTATTCCCACCTTAGGATAAGCATATTCATGCATTTTATTTATATAAATGTTATATGAATATGGTTAAATGCATGATTAATTTATTTTTCATGAGTAATTAATTGTAATTGTTATCATTAGATTATATGGAAAATAAATTGCATGGAGCATGAAATTACTTAGTTTAAAATAAATGTTATTTTGTTTAAGTAATTTTATAATTCAAATAGTTGAATTCCTTTTATAATTCCAATTTGAATATCGATTGTTGGATTTATAATATATTTTCTTTCATAGGTTAATATTAAAATTTATAAAAGTTATAAATTAAAGGGGTTTTAGAAACCATAACCTATAATAAAGAAATGCATGCAAACATAGGAACTTGGGTTAAAATTTAAATTAGTTTTAAATCGTTTAAAATTAATTTAGACCTAAGTTTTAATTTCTAATAGGATTAGAAATTAGTCTTACGTAGTATTTTAAATAGTTTAAAATATAGTAGGACTTTAGGACTTTGGTTATAAGGAAACTCTGCCAGTGAAGTTCTGTCTAAGGCTGGGGGTACTTAAGTTGACGGTTAACGAAACACCTCCTACCTGGGAACTGACCCGGAACCTGAGTTGAATTAACCTTAGTTCTATTTTTATCTCTAGGTAATTAAAATGTTTATTCACCTAGACATAAGGTTTTAAGACCTAGTTATAATAGTTATAATAGGCATAGACTTAGATAGATTATTTTAGCCAGAATCCAACTAAGTTAAAACTATACCCTAACTTTAGGAACTTGGTGGGAGAAACGAGATGTTCGTGATCGAGTTTACTCTCACGCCCTCAAGAGTTCACACCGTGAGTTCCATGCTCGCCACGTGGCGTCAATAGGCGTCCCCCACGACGATATGTGTTTGCATGGTTCAATACCAAGGTGAATGAGGAAGTATCCATAGTAAATGGGAGCAGGACGCGTCTCAATGTATCCTACGGTCTCCTCCATTAGGTCGCACCGTGAGATTTCTATAGTCCGCCTGCTAAGTTGTCCTGGAACAGCCAAACCCTACGGAGGGCCTGACTATAGGGATCGGAACACCGCGAACTCCAGAAATGGATAGGGTCTCTTAGGTTGTTTGCCAACAGCTTGTCTTTCTTATGAGCTTTGTTGGCTCGGGCCTATTGGATCGAAAATGGTATGGTCACATTTACGGGATGAGTTAAGTTAGTTAACAAATCCTTGGCCAAACAAACGGTAGCTAAGGACCATTGGGACATGAGATGTTCTGGTAGTGAGAATTGGTGAGAAAGTCTCAATTCAAGGAGGAATGATCGATCGCCCGAAGCGGAGGCTTTTGTTCTAAACCCTTGAAGTATCGTTGCAAAATTAAAGGTTTAATTTAAACAGTGGTTTTAGTTTAAACACTAGGGTTCTTTAATAATTTTGCTAAATTTGATTGGTTTTTAAAATGGGTTAAAAGGCATAACTAATGAGAACTATTTTGGATTTTCAGCATGTCGTCCTCAATAATAGCCTTATTTAAAAGCGACCGTTTAACTGGTGAGAATTTTACTACATGGAAATCCAACCTGAATACGATTCTGGTTGTTGATGACCTACAGTTTGTACTGTCTGAGGAATGTTCTCAGATCCCTGCTCGTAACGCTCCTCAATCTGTTAAGGAGGCGTACGACCACTGGATCAAGGCCAATGATAAGGCCAAGGTCTACATTTTTGCTAGTGTTTTTGAAGTTCTGGCCAAAAGCACGAGGGCATGGTCTCAGCTCGTGAGATCATGAGTTCGTTGCAGGAAATGTTTGGACAACCATTTGGACAGATTAGGCATGAATCCCTCAAATACGTCTATAACTCCCGTATGAAGGAGGGGTCATCGGTGAAAGAACACGTTCTTGATCTGATGGTCCACTTCAACGTGGCTGAGATGAACGGAGCGGTCATTGACGAGCAATGTCAGGTATCGTTCATCCTGGAGTCTCTTTCGAAGAGTTTCCTGCAATTCCGCAGCAATGCGGTGATGAACAAGATAGAGTATAATCTGACTACTCTCCTTAATGAACTACAAACTTTCTAGTCTCTTATGAAGAATAAGGGGCAGGCTGATAGAGAGGTAAATCTGTTTGCCCATTCCATAAGGTTCCAGAAGGGTTCATCATCTGGGACTAAGTCTTGTAGCTCATCTTCTGGGCTTAAGAAGACCCAAAAGAAGAAAATAGGAGGGAAAGGGAAGACACCTGCTGCTGACAAAGGCAAGGGAAAAGCCAAGGTTGCAGATAAAGGAAAATGTTTCCACTGCAACGTGGATGGGCATTGGAAGCGAAACTGCCCAAACTGAGCTCAAAGAGAAGAAAGGTAAATTAGATTTACTTGTTCTTGAAACATGTTTAGTGGAAACTGATGATTTTACCTGGATACTTGATTCAGGAGCCACTAAACACGTTTGCTCTTCATTTCAGGAAACTAGTTCCTTCAAGGAGCTCGAAGAGGGTGAGATGAAGCTCATGTCGGAACGGGAGACGTCGTCTCAGCTCGTGCAGTGGAAGATGCCAAGTTATTTTTCGGAGATAGATTTCTTTTATTGAAAAATCTGTATATAGTTCCTAAGCTTAAAAGGAACTTAATTTCTATCTCTTGTTTAATAGAACTTGGATATTGTATTTCTTTTCAATTAATGAAAGCGTTCATTTTGAAAGAAGGTGTCAATATTTGTTCTGCTAAATTGAAAAATGGCTTGTATGTACTGAAACCGAACGAAACCAAAGCAATTTTAAATCATGAGATGTTTAAAAATGCTAACACTCAAAATAAAAGGCAAAGAATTTCTCCAAATAATAATACCTATCTATGGCATCTTAGGCTTGGTCATATTAATCTCAACCGGATTGAAAGACTCTATAAGAATGAACTTCTAAATAAGTTAGAACATGATTCTTTACCGCCTTGTGAGTCTTTCTTGGAAGGTAAAATTACCAAGCGACCTTTTACTGGAAAAGGTTACAGAGCCGTAGAGCCCTTAGAACTTGTACATTCGGATCTTTGTTGTCCGGTGAATGTTAAAGCTCGAGGTGGGTACGAATATTTCATCTCTTTCATAGATGATTATTCGAGGTATGATTATTTATACCTAATGCATCACATGTCTGAAGCTCTTGAAAAGTTCAAAGAGTATAAAGCAGAAGTAGAGAATGCATTAGGAAAAACCATTAAAACGCTTCAATCCGATCGAGGTGGAGAGTATATAGATTTGCGATTCCAGGACTATATGATAGAACATGGGATTAAATCTCAACTCTCAGCACCTAATACACCACAACAAAATGGTGTGTCAGAAAGGAGAAATAGAACCTTGTTAGACATGGTTCGTTGTATGATGAGCTATGCTCTGTTGCCTGCCTCGTTTTGGGGATACGCAGTAGAGACTGCAATTCAAATCTTGAACAGTGTTCCATCAAAAAGTGTTTCAGAAACACCTTTTAAACTTTGGAAGGGGCGTAAACCTAGTTTACAACACTTCAGGATTTGAGGTTGTCCGACACACGTGCTCGTGACAAACCCAAAGAAACTGGAACCTCGTTCAAGATTGTGCCAATTTGTTGGCTATCCCAAAGAAACGAGAGGTGGTCTTTTCTACGACCCACAAGAAAATAAGGTGATTGTATCGACAAACGCCACGTTCTTGGAGGAAGATCACATGAGAAACTGCAAACCACATAGTAAATTAGTACTAAATGAAGCTACTCATGAACCAACAAGAGTTGTTGTTCAAGCTGGACCTTTATCAAGAGTTGATGGAAGAGCCAACACCTCAAGTCAGTCTCGTCCTTCTCAATCGTTGGGAATGCCTCGACGCAGTGGGAGGGTTGTTTCCCAACCTGACCGCTACTTGGGTTTAGCTGAAACTCAAGTTGTCATACCTGATGACGGCGTAGAAGATCCATTGTCTTATAAACAGGCAATGAATGACGCAGACAATGAACAATGAATCAAAGCCATGGACCTTGAAATGGAGTCAATGAACTTCAATTCAGTATGGGAGCTTGTAGACTAACCTGAAGGGCTTAGACCCATAGGGTGTAAATGGATCTATAAAAGAAAGAGAGATGCAACCGGAAAGGTACAAACCTTTAAGGCTAGACTTGTAGCAAAGGGTTTTACCCAAAGAGAAGGAGTTGACTATAAAGAAACTTTTTCCCCTGTTGCTATGCTGAAGTCTATAAGGATACTCTTGTCCATAGCCGTGTTTTATGATTATGAAATTTGGCAAATGGACGTCAAGGCTGCCTTTTTGAATGGTAATCTTGACGAGAGCATCTATATGTCTCATCCCGAAGGGTTCATAGCCCAAGGTCAGGAGCAAAAAGTTTGCAAGCTTAATCGATCCATTTATGGATTGAAACAAGTGTCAAGATCTTGGAATATAAGATTTGATACTTCAATCAAGTCTTACGGCTTTGACCAAAACGTTGATGAGCCTTGTGTTTACAAGAGGATCATCAACGACAAAGTAGCTTTGTTAGTACTTTATGTGGATGATATCCTACTCATTGGGAATGATGTAGGATACCTTACTGACATAAAGAATTGGCTGGTGACCCAATTCCAAATGAAAGATTTGGGAGAGGCGCAATATGTTCTTGGGATTCAGATCTTCAAGAATCGCAAGAACATAACGTTAGCACTGTCTCAAGCATCTTATATCGACAAAATGTTGTCCAGATATTCGATGCAGAATTCCAAGAGAGGCTTATTGCCCTTCAGGCACGGAGTTCATCTGTCTAGGGAATAGTGTCCCAAGACACCTCAAGAAGTTGAGGATATGAGACATATTCCCTATGCCTCTGCGAGAGGTAGCTTAATGTATGCTATGTTGTGCACGCAGGTCGGACATTTGTTATGCAAGAGGAATAGTCGATGAGGTACTGTCACCCAATCGAGGTTAGACCACTGGACAACAGTTAAAAATATCCTAAAGTATCTAAGGATTTGATCCTTAGTGGATACACTGATTCTGATTTTCAGACCGATAAGGATTCTCAAAAATCCACATCGGGATCAGTTTTCACCCTTAACGGGTGAGCTATAGTATGGCGAAGCATCAAGCAAGGATGCATCGCTGACTCCACGATGGAGGCTGAGCATGTCGCTGCTTGTGAAGCAGCTAAAGAGGCTGTTTGGCTAAAGAAATTCCTTACTGATTTGGAAGTTGTTCCAAATATAGAATCTCCCATCACCTTATACTGTGACAACAGTGGTGCGGTAGCCAATTCGAAGGAATCTCGCAGCCATAAGCGAGGTAAGCACATCGAGAGGAAGTATCACCTGATACGAGAAATAGTGCAACGAGGAGATGTGACAGTCACGAAGATCGCTTTGGAGCACAATATTGCTGATCCGTTTACAAAGACTCTCACGGCTAAAGTGTTCGAGGGTCATCTGGAAAGTCTAAGTCTACGAGATATGTACATAGGCTAATCTAGGGCAAGTGGGAGATATGTAATGGGGTATATGGATGCCCTAGTTTATTGTATTTCTACTGTTTTAGATTATGATGTACCCCATTAGAGTTTTAGTTCAAGTGGGAGTTTGTTGGGATTTGTGCTCTAAAACTCGTAGTTTGTAATTATGTTCTAATTAATGTAATAAAGTGTTATTATTTCAATAAAGTGTTATTGTTCGTTATCTACGAGTTTGCCTTTATTCAAACCCTAAATCCAATAAACTAAACATCCAAGGTTGTTAAATGAATCTTTAACTGAATGTAATGTACATAAAAAGGATCTCGGTTCGAGATACAACCTAAAGGGTCTATAGTTAAGGGATAAGGTTTGGGTACCTTACCCTGGTAAAACTATGGATGTGACCCACTTTGTATTTGATACAAACACTGTGATCCTAACGTGTTCGTGTAGATGACATGTGAGTGGGGATATCCTATGTAATGAGATTACATAAGACCGGACCACGAAATAGTAACCTCTAGCTGTAACTTCGTTGACTAGTTAGGTTTCTATTTCACTAGGATGACCTAGGCAACTTGATCTCAATCCTGAGCAGGTTACGAACTCCTGTTCGCGAGGGATTGTCCTTTGACTAGTATGGGTGAGAGTGGCCAGATTTGCCGACTCAATATGTCTACCTTCTTGGGGACAAGACCGAGTGAGCGGCTGGAAACTTAACTTAGCAAGATGGAATTCACTCATTCCCACCTACTAGGGTAAGTAAAGGAATGTTCCCTTAAGTGGTGTCTCCGGGGCTTGAACAAAGGGCCCGACCCTCTCATTGGCCCGAGAGGGACTCTGTTTGTTGGTAGGACCACAAATAAATTGTTCATTAGCGGAGTACTGGTACTTAAGGCACAAGATGTAACCCAGGGGTAAAACGATAAGTTGACCCAGCTGGTGTTACGCGTGAAGGATTGACTTGCTGTTATTGGTCAATATCCATAGACACAGAAATATATCTGCAGTGAGAAGAGTGCAACTGTGAGACTTTAGTGGACTGTTCCCGCAGTTAACGAATGCTGATTAGGAGGTTAATGAGATTAACCAAGCAATCTTGTATCGTTGGAGCTTCTGATCTGTAGATCCATTAGGTCCACCTTCTAGCTCGTAAAGGGTTCTTAGATCATTTGAATTTGAAATGTTCAAATTCATTAGGGAATAAACTTAATGTATATTGATACGATATAATATATAGTTTTGGAACTATATATTATAAATTTAATGTGAATATGATTCATATTAAATTATGTGAGAGAATTAAATATTTGAAAGAGTTCAAATATTAAATTTAAATTTAAATGTGATTCATATTTAAAAACTATAGGTTAAATTTAATGTACATTGGATGTACATTAAAACTATAGGATAAAGGGATAATTCATTAAATGGGTTTAATATAATATATTTAATTTATTTTGATTATTTAATTAATATGATTAATTAATTAAATAAGGAACGTGTCAGGAAGACACGTTCCCCCTCTCTTTCCCAACTCCTTATTCGATAGAAAGTGGGAGATGCCCTCTACTGGGTTTTAACTTCTCCTGGAGAGATGTGAAGATGATGATTGATCGATCATTTTTAATTTGACAGAAAAAATTCTCTCTCTCTCACTCTCATTCCCAAAATTATCCAAAAGTTAGAATCCTTCCCACAAAGGATTTTGTTCTAAGTTGAATCTCAGAGGATTGGAGGTTTTCCAAATTGGTGGTGTTCTGTTGGTGAAAAACAAAGAACTTTTGAAGTTCTTGAGTTGCTGAACATTGGAGCAAGGAGTTGTTGTTCTTCTAAACGACAAAGGTAATTCCTTCTTCCCTTTAGTTTAATTGTTAAACTTAGTATGTTTGCATGTATGCAATTAATCCATGTCTAATAGGATTAGAATTTCATGCTTGTTCTGTATTTATCAATGTACTGGTTTTTGTTTCAATTAAAACAATCAAGCACTTTAACGATCCCAAACACGTTTCCGCTGTTCAAGGAGATCAGATCTCCATCAGGTTTACACAGTCACAACCTAGAATGTACACACAAACATAACTTCATAGTCCTCCTACGGTACATATAGACTTCCTATACAACTCCACCCACGTACAAAATATCAAACTCGTGGAACTTCTAGCAGACTATGGCAGGTTATCAGGCACCGGGAGCTCGATCTCTACCTGAAAAGTTTGAAAACACTGAAAGAATGAGCTATGAAGCTCAGTGACTGACTGAGTTTAAGATCTAATAACTCATAAATCATATCACCTGGAAACCTATGAGCATATGCATCTGTAATTAAGCGTTAGAAATACAGGTGTAATCATAATAACTTTTCAAAAATCCAGCAAGTACGTCATTAAAATCTCGCAAGGCATATCGATACTAATAACCATTTAAAAATATATGACAATCTACGTTGTGTAGGACACACTCAATACAACCAACGTTTACTCTATGGTGTAGTGGGGCCCGCCCAACACTCACGACAGCATTGTTGTCATGGAGTACACTCAACGTCGACAACAGAAAATGACCTGTGTGCACACTACTATATAGCCTCAGGCTCAATATCTCAGTCATTTACTCATTCGAGTCTCAGAAAAACACATAAAAACATTTGAACATGCCTGCTTGTCTTTTTTTTCGTAAAACTCAAGCTAAAAGCTGGAAATCTTTAAATCATTCTTGCTAGTACATGCTTGCTTGATATCATAGCATTTTCACTAAATTTCAGTAACCTGCAAACATATGCTTTCATATAAATTTCATCGGGAAATCTAGGCTCACAACGAGCACTTGAAATCATTTGTAGAAAACATGAATGCTCATAAGTAAGTGTTCAAAGGAAAAACAATCAACATTGAAACCATTTCGTTTTCGCAAAACCTTCCATTTTCATAAGCATAATACAAGCCTATAAACCGTTTTCGAGGTTTGTTTTGTCACTCACAGTGTTAGAACTAGAACCTTGCCCCGTACACTCGACCTATTTCCTCTTGGCCTGTCAAACAAACCAAATCCAAGCATTAGAACCTCGAGCTCATGATTTTCAACTTTAAAATTACAAAAACCACACCATCCAATTTTCCAGCATTTACAGATTTCATACCTTGTCTTCAAACAATCATAACTTCTTTATTACTTAGCCAAAAAGGATGTACTTTATACCAAACTCTTCCTTTTTGAACCCTATAAAAATCATATGAAGAAAGGAAATTGAAATTCTCAACGGATTGGTTCAAAAAAACCTCGAAAGCGTTTTCTCCAAAAACAGACTTACGCTGTTTCCAGATTCGTTTTCCTGCTGCACCACAAAATTGACCTGACATTTTAAACATCTTACAGTCAATTTATACTCACGAGTTCTTCATAAACGTTGTGGGAAATTCAATAAGCTTTCCAACTATACCTATTAGAGCTTCTGATCCGAATCCTACTGATCAGCACGACCCAAAAATCAGAGACTTCTCGGATTTGACAGTAAATTCTCTCCTCTGCCTTCCTCTTCACAAATCAGTAACTTAAGATCCGAATTTGCTCGAGCTTCCTTCACAAACTTTGTTAAAAAATGAATTAATTTTCAAGAAAATCAAATCTCAACTCTTACCTCTTCTTGTGGAGCTCGAAATGATTAAAATAACAGAACTAGGCTGAGTTGAGCATTGAATTGCCATGGAACCTTGAATTGAACCTTTCTCCTTTCTTCTTCAACCTCAAAACCAGAACCTTTTCTCTCTTCTTCTTTCTTCAGTTCTCCCCCTCGAAGCTAGGCTTTTGGTTTTGTGAAAAATGAGAAAGAAATGAGTTTAAAATGGGTTAAATGAAAATCAAACGGTGGTGGTTTGTCCTTTTCCCTTTTCCCTTTTACTTTTCGTTTTTTTTATTCTTTCTTTTATCTCTTTCTTTCCCTTTTCTTTTCTTTAAAACAAAACAACCAAAATATATTCCTTTCTTGTTTTCTTTTGTTTTCTTTTTTTTTTTGTAAGGAAATTTCAAAGAAAGATCTCGGGTTTACAACTTACCTCCCCCTTAAGAAATTTTGTCCTCGAAATTTAGTAGTCTTTAAGTGAAAATCGTCGGATACTTCCTCCTCATTTGGTCATCTAAATCCCAGGTTGCCTCCTACACTCCGTGATGTCTCCAACGAACCTTCACGAGTGGGATCGTCTTGTTTCTCCAAACTTGTTCTTTTCGGTCGAGGATTTGAACTGCATCCTCTATGTAACTCATGTCTTCTTCCAGCTCAACTGGTTGTGCTTGCAACACATGAGTCGGATCTAGAATATACTTCCTCAACATGGACATGTGAAAAACATCATGTACTCAAGATAGTTCTGCTGGCAACTCTAGTCTGTAGGCTGCTGGCTCAACTCGTTCCATTATCTTATAAGGACCAATATACCTAGGACTCGACTTACCTTTCTTGCCAAAACGAAGGACACCTCTCCACAGAGATAACTTCAAGAAAACTTGATCTCCGACCTGGAATTCTAAGTCCTTCCGTCGCTTATCTGCATAACTCGTCTGACGGTCTTGAGCTACCTTCAAATTCTCCCTGATTACCTTAATATTGTTTGTCGTAACCTGCACCAACTCAGGACCGATAAGCATTCGCTCTCCTACTTCTATGGGCGTTCTACATGGTCTTCCATACAGAGCCTCAAATGGTGCCATGCCAATACTCGACTGATAACTGTTATTGTAAACGAATTCCATAAGTGATAGGTGTGTATCCCAACTGCCCTTAAATTGAAGGACACATACTCTCAACATGTTTCTCTAAGATCTGGATGGTCCTCTCTGACTAACCATCTGTCTGATGATGGAACGCTGTACTAAAATTCAGCTTTGTCCCCATAGCTTTCTGTAAACTAGGCTAAAACTTAAATGTAAATCTCAGGTCCCTATCTGAAACTAGGGACACTGGCATTCCGTATTAACTCACAATTCTGTCGACGTATAGCTTAACAAGTTGATCAAGTGTAGACGTCGCTTTAATTGGTATAAATCGTGTTGTCTTAGTAAGTCTATCCACTATTACCCAAATACCATCATGTCCACTTGAAGTACGTGGCAATCCAAACAGAAAATCCATAGTGATATGCTCCCATTTCCATTCTGGCACTGGCAGTGGGTTAAGCAGTCCTCCTGACCTCTGTCTAATTTGTTTAACTTGTTGGTATATCAAACATCATACCAACTCAATCAGTTACCTCCCGCTTCATTACGGGCTATCAATACGTTCCCTTCAAACTTTGTACATCTTGGTGCTTCCGAGATGCATAGTGTAAGTTGAACTGTGAGCTTCCTCTAAACTAGCATCTTTAGCTCACTAATACTTGGGACACATAATCTTCTCTGCTTAACTATGGATTCGTTTGTTCTCATTCTGTATTATGCCTCTGGGCCCTGTTTGGACATTCCAAACATTTTCTGCAAGTTACTATTCTCTGGTTGTCTTCTCACAATCACATGCAGTGAAGACTGATCTAGAATTGAGCTAAAGACCCTGAATTCTCTGCATGAATTTTAATCGCCTTAGAATCCCTTAGAGTACTTAAAAATATTGCTCGAATACCACACAAGGCGTCCTTAGGAAGTCTTGACTTCCTGCTTAATGTATCTGCTACCACGTTCGCCTTACCTGAATGGTATTCTATGGTACAATCATAATCTTTAATCATTTCTAACTATCTTTTCTGTCCATATTAAATTCTCTCTGATCAAAGATATATTTCAGACTCTTATGATCTGTGTAAATGTGACACCTCTCACCGAACAAATAATGCCTCAAGATCTTCAATGTTAAAACAACTGCTGCTAGCTCAAGATCATGTCTAGGGTGTTGTCACTAATCTCTTCTTCAACCCTTGCAAACTCTGTTCACACCTATCTGACCATTCAAACTTAACATTCTTCCTTGTCAAAGCTGTTAAGGGTAATGCTAATCGTGAGAAATTCTCAACAAACTGTCTGTAGTATCCTGCCAAGCCTAGGAAACTACGTACCTCTGTCACACTAGTTGGTCGCTCCCAGTTGACTACAACTTCCACTTTATGCGAATCCACACTAACACCATTTGCTGAAACAACATGCCCCAAAAACACTACCTGATTCAACCAAAACTCACATTTGGTGAATTTAACATACAACTATTTATCACATAGTGTTTGTAGAATAATCCTTAGATGTTCCTCATGGGCTTTCCTGTCAACCGAGTAAACTAGTATATCATCAATGAATACTATCACAAACTGATCCAAATACTGATGGAAAATCCTGTTGGTGAGGTCCAAGAAAATTGTTGGTGCATTAGTTAAACCGAATGGCATTACTAGAAACTCATAATGTCTGTACCTCCTTCTGAATGTTGTCTTAAGAATATCTGATTCTCTGACCTTTAACTGATGGTATCCTGATCTTAAATCAATCTTAGAAAACACTGATGCTCCTCGTAACTGGTCAAACAAATCATCTATACGGGGTAAAGGATACTTATTACGTATCGTGACCTTGTTTAACTGTCTATAATCAATGCATAATCTAAGGGTACCATCTTTCTTCTTTACAAATAACACTAGAGCTCCCCAAGGCGATACACTAGGTCTGATGTATCCTTTATCAACTAGTTCTTGTAACTGCATCTTCAGCTCCCTGAGCTCACTTGGAGCCATTCTATACGGCGCTTGCGAAATAGGTGTTGTTCTTGGTAGTAATTCAATAATGAACTCAACTTCCCTATCAGGTGACAACCCTGACAGATCTGCTGGAAAAACATCAAGAAATTCATTCACAACAAGAACATTTTCTGGTTTTAGCTTTTCCTCCTGCACCTCTACTACGTGTGCAAAAAACGTCGTACAACCTTTTCTCAATAACTTCTCAGCTTTAATGTTGAAATCAAACTCGTAGGAATAATCTTCCTTTCAACCCCGAAAACCACTTAGCCAAACTTGGTTTCTTGAAAATCACTTCCTTTCTATGACAATCCATGGAAGCATAATGAGTAAATAAGAAATCCATCCCTAAGATTGCATCTCACACCTGCAAATCTAGTGGAAGAAGATCCACTAACATAATGAGACCTTCTACTAAGACCTCACAGTCCCGAAACACTGCATTGACTAGTAACACATCACTAACTGGAGTGTATATAACTAACCTTTTAAATAAAGGCTCTAGCTTCCCATTCAACTTAGTTAAGAACATACTAAAAACAAAGGAATGTGTAGCATCTGTATCTATTAAAACACGTGCAGGCACATTACAAATATAATCGTACCAGTAACACATTCGAAACATCATCCATTTCTTGTTGAGTCTTAGCATAGACCTTCCCCTATTGCTTAGGTCTCCCTACAACTCCCTTGTGTCTAGCTCCATTGGTGCCCTCTCCTGCAGCTACTGAAACTCTCGGCTGCTCATCTGTTGAGGACTCAACTCCCTGGTCCCTTTGTGCGGCTGTCCTCAGCTGTAGACAATCCCTCTTGACATGTTCTTGTTGTCCACACTGGTAACACACATCAACACCAACAAAACAATGACCTCAATGATTCTTTAAGTCCTGACGACTTGAAACATTTACTCTAGGTGTGAACCTCCTCTGTTCACGACCTCAGAAACTGCTTGTTATCGAAGCCCCACAACTAGGTTCCACTACTAATTTTACCTCTGTTATACTCTGCTCAACACGTAGAGCAAGTTCTATTAGCTGAGAAAAATCAGTCCACTTAGAAATAATTGTAACTGGGTACGTATCTCAGGACGTAATCCTCTTTCAAACCTTCGACATCTGTCACTCTCAGATGCCACAATCACATCAGCATACCGTGACAGTTTGATATACATTCTCTCGTACTCAGCCACTGAAAGTGACCCTTGCTTCAATTCTAAAAATTCATCCATCTTTGCTTCGCAGTACGTGCTAGGCTAATATTGATTTCCATCATCCTTCTGCCTCCTTCAGCAACAAAAATGTGGCTTACTTGACTTTCCGCTCCTCAGGACAAATCATCACATCAACACATTTCTCAAGCATATCCAACCAAAACTCAGCGTAAGCTAGATCTTTGGAAGCCTCAAACACTATGGCTCCTAATTTTTTTAGGCGTTCTATTCTATATGTCTTGTCTGGAACACTTGGCCCTGCTCTCTATGGCTTACCTACCTCCTGTGAGGAACTAGCATGCAACTTAACTCTGGCCCCTCTCTAGACTCTCGGGGCACTAGATCCTCTCTCAGATTGGGCTTGGGTAGGATCCTACGTCCCGTCCTGATCCTGCCTGCATCGTCTGCTAGTACGTGGTGGCATGACTTCTATAACATATCAACATACTAGACATGTAATGAATACTTAACTCAAATCCACAATTCTAGACTTGTGTTCACATTCTAGTCCTGACTGGACTTACTCTTATCCTTACTTGGACCATGCTTTGCTAGTTCTATTGAATTAACTCAATAACTTGCTATTTACTTTTTAGTTTCTTCTAGAGCTAACTTGCTCTATCTCATTCCCCATGGAGCTAACTGCTCTGATACCAAGTTGTCACACCCTCTCCCGAACTACCTGCTAACTTAGCCCGGCAGACGGCGTGAAGCCAACAGACATCGTTCACCTCCCTAACGATACCTGTTGACCTTGTTTTACTTGATAAGCATACTATACTTGTATAAGAAACACTTTAAACATAACACAGCGGAATATTGACAATTACGTAAACTACGTAAGGAGTAACCCTACTTAAGACTCTCTTGAAAATTGAAACGGATATGAACATCACAACCAAAAACATATCCAACCACGGTTTACACAGCCACAACCTAGAATGTACACACAAACATAACTTCATAGTCCTCCTACAGTACATATAGACTTCCTATCAACTCCACCCACGTACAAAATATCAAACTCGTGGAGCTTTTAGAAGACTATGGTAGGTTATCAGGCACCGGGAGCTCGACTTACCTCAAAAAGTTTGAAACACTGAAAGAATGAGCTATGAAGCTCAGTGAATGACTCAGTTTAAGATCTAATAACTCATAAATCATATCACATGGACACCTATGAGCATATGCATCTGTAATTAAGCGTTAGAAATACACATGTAATCATAATTACTTTTCAGAAATCCAGCAAGTACGTCATTAAAAGCTCGCAAGGCATATTGATACTACTAACCATTTAAAAACGTATGACAATCTACGTTGTGCAGGACACACTCAATACAACCAACGTTTACTCTACGATGTAGTGGGACCCGCCCAACACTCCCATCGTCTTTGTCGTAGTGCGGCCCGCCCAGCACTCATGACAGCATTGTTGTCATGGAGTACACTCAACGTCGACAACAGAAAATGACCTGTGTGCACACGGTACTATACAACCTCATGCTCAATATCTCAGTCATTTACTCATTCGAGTCTAAGAAAAACACATAAAAACATTTGAACATGCCAACTTATCTTTTCTTTCGTAAAACTCAAGCTTACTCAGCTTGTTCATAAAAGCTGGAAATCTTTAAATCATTCTTGCTAGTACATGCTTGCTTGAACTCATAGCATTTTCACTAAATTTCAGTAACCTGCAAACATATGCTTTCATATAAATTTCATCGGGAAATCTAGGCTCACAACGAGCACTTGAAATCATTTGTAGAAAACATGAATGCTCATAAGTAAGTGTTCAAAGGAAAACAATCAGCATTGAAACCATTTCGTTTTAGCAAAACCTTGCATTTTCATAAGCATAATACAAGTCTATAAACCGTTTTAGAGGTTTGTTTTATCACTCACAGTGTTAGAACTAGAACCTTGGCCCATACACTCAACCTATTTCCTCTTGGCCTGTCAAACAAACCAAATCCAAGCATTAGAACCTCGAGCTCATGTTTTTCAACCTTAAAATTACAAAAACCACACCATCCAATTTTCCAGCATTTAAAGATTTCATACCCTGTCTTCAAACAATCATAACTTCTTTATTACTTAGCCAAAAAGGATGTACTTTATACCAAACTCTTTCCTTTTGAACCCTCTAAAAATCATATGAAGAAAGGAAATTGAAATGCTCAATGGATTGGTTCGAAAAAACCTCAAAATCGTTTTCTCCAAAAACAGACTTCCGCTGTTTCTAGATTCGTTTTCCTGCTGCACCACAAATATGACCTGACATTTTAAACATCTTATAGTCGATTTCTACTCACGAGTTCTTCATGAAAGTTGTGGAAAATTCAATAAGATTTCCAACCATACCTATTAGAGCTTCGGATTCAAATCCTACTGATCAGCACGACCTAAAAACCAGAGACTTCTCGGATTTGACAGTAAATTCTCTCCTCTGCCTTCCTCTTCACAAATCAGTAACTTAAGATCCGAATTTGCTCGAGCGTCCTTCACGAACTTTGTTAAAAAATGAATTAACTTTCAAGAAAATCAAACTTCAACTCTTACCTCTTCTTGTGGAGCTCGAAATGATTAAAATAACAGAACTGGGTTGAGTTGAGCATTGAATTGCCATGTAACCTTGAATTGAACCTTTCTCCTTTCTTCTTCAACCTCAAAACCAGAACCTTTTCTCTGTTCTTCTTTCTTCAGTTCTCCCCCTCGAAGCTAGGCTTTTGGTTTTGTAGAAAATGAGAAAGAAATGAGTTTAAAATGGGTTAAAAGAAAATCAAACGGTGGTGGTTTGTCCCTTTCCCTTTTCCCTTTTACTTTTTTTTTATTCTTTCTTTTATCTCTTTCTTTCCCTTTTCTTTTCTTTAAAACAAAACAACCAAAATATATTCCTTTCTTGTTTTCTTTTTTTTTGTAAGAAAATTTCAAAGAAAGATCTCGAGTTTACAGTTCCTGTAGTTTTGAAATGCTTAGAACAAAGTTATTAGGCTTAGAAGTTTGATGTCACCTCGATAGGTTTAAGAACTGATTTGAGAGTTAAACGGTAGGATAGGGTGAATGACAATATGAAGTGCATGACCTGTATAGTATGTGAAATAGTTGGTTTTTGTTGTTTGTTTGCTAAAGAAAAAAAAATTCGTGAGGGCAAAAAGAGCTACATTCACTGTGATCAGTTAGGCCACTCATTGAGCGAGTGCTCTAGGTAAGGGTCCCTGCAGTGGATTTGTGAAAGCTAGTGTCCTTGCACAAAAAAAAAAGAAGAAGAAAATAGAAAAAGTAATACAAAAAGTGATTAAGTGCGAAGTAGAGTTGTTTATTGCTTGAATGTGGGGAGGCTCAAAGATTAGTAATTATGATCAGTGTATGGGGAAGTTGAATGGAGAGCCTAATAAAGTTGATTCGAGCATAGTAAAAATGAAGGAAACATTGGCTAATCACACACACTTAGGAACACTAAGGAAAAGTTTTAAATTGCTTGTTTAAGTGTTATGTTTGAATGTTTCCCGTGATTACTAGATTTTCTCTTAAATCTTTGAGGCTTGAATCAAATGTATGTATCAGAACAATCCGATGTTTAATTCTGTTTTTGTTCGGGGCTAGCAAAATTTTAAGTTTGGGGGTGTTTGATAGCACACAAAATGTGCTATCCTTAGGCTTAATTATTGCTAGTTTTGTAATGATTTCAGAGCTTTTACGTGTCTAAATTACTCAATTTCAGGTTAAGAGCTTAAACAGAACAATAGGAGACATTTTGGATCACTCGCGATCGAAACGAGGCTATTTGGAGCTTAAAATAACATCAAGTGGAAGTGAAAGGACCAAACCAAGCTTGAAGACCTGAGGTGATGGCGTTGCAACACCATGCAGAGCGTTGCAACGCCGAACGTGCAACCTTGAAACATGAATGAATACTGCCGATAGCGTTGCAACGCTGCTTTGCAGCGTCGCAACGCTATCTCGATAGGAAGGCGCACATGAGGAGTCGCGCGAGAGGCGCTGCAACGCCGCTGCGCGGTCGCAACCCGGCATCGAAAAGTGTGCGCGTTAGAGTAGTGCGCGCGGTAACGTCGTCCTTAAGCGTTAACGCCGCAACGCTACCGCATCGCATTGCCATATATACCACGCGGTTAGGGTACAACGTTGCAACGTTGTCCCCTAGCGCCGCAACGCTGCACCGATTAAACCTTTAAATAGAACCTTATGTTTTCATTACAAGAGAGCCGAATTTGGTAGATTTTTGCCCTATTTTCGAAATACACTTTGTAAGAAGAGAGAAAAGAGCGTTTTTTGGAGCCATAGCATTTGTGGAGGTTCGAGATCGAAGACGAAGGACCGACATCGACACATAAGTTTAATTTCCTTTTCTTTCAGATTGTAATACCGTTTTAAGACGTTTACTACATGTTTAGCTTGGTTTTCATGTGATTTAGAGTAGCTAAATATTGTAGTTAGGAATTGATTTACTTGATAAGACTAAATTGCTATATATTGAAGCATGTTTTGTTCTTATTTTTGGCAATTCGTTCTTTAACTCTTAATTCTGTTGGTTTAAGTGGACTCGATAGATAAAACTTGAATTAGAGAAAAGTTGTCAAAACCTTTAGGAGTCTGGCATGAGAATGACCTAAAAGTCTAAGGGAAACACATAAAGAAGTTGCTTAATGTCGTTCATGTCGTAGGTTCAATGGAGACTATGGAGTTTATTGCATGTGCGAGGCTCACTAAGAATCGAGAGGTTCTCTTGAGTATTCTACTTCTTGTTTATATATTCATCTCATTGGTTCATTGCATGTGTTAGTTAAGGCATTAACTTGTAAAATCACTTCCCTCGAATCTATTAATTCGTGTCTCCACATGTTAGTTTGTTGTTAGTTTCTACTTTCAATCACCTATCCATGTTATGTATCTTTAGCTAAAATTGAGAATTAGTATCTTAGTAATTAATTAATCTAGAAACTCATTCCCGAGAACGATACTTGGACTCTTAAATCACTATACTAAAACTTGACCCGTACACTGCGGTATTGCAATATTCATAATTACACGCAACAGTAGACAACCTGAAGGGGTAAGACCCATAGGGTGCAAATGGATCTATAAGAGAAAGAGACATGCAGCCGGAAAGGTACAAACCTTTAAGGTCAGACTTGTCGCAAAGGGTTTTACCCAAAGGGAAGGAGTTGACTATGAGAAAACTTTTTCCCCTGTTGCTATGCTTAAGTATATAAGGATACTCTTTCCATAGGCGCTTTTTATGACTATGAAATTTGGCAAATGGACGTCAAAACTGCCTTTTTGAATGGAAATCTTGACGAGAGCATCTATATGTCTCAGCCCGAAGGGTTCATAACCCAAGGCCAGGAGCAAAAAGTTTGCAAGCTCAATCGATCCATTTATGGATTGAAACAAGCATCCAGATCTTGAAACATAAGATTTGATACTGCGATTAAGTCTTATGGCTTTGACCAAAACGTTGATGAGCCTTGTGTTTACAAGAGGATCATCAACGACAAAGTAGCTTTCTTAGTACTTTATATGGATGATATCCTACTTATTGGGAATGATGTAGGATACCTAACTGGCATAAAAAAATGGTTGGCGACCCAATTCCAAATGAAAGATTTGGGAGAGGCGCAGTATGTTCTTGGGATTCAAAATTTCAGGGATCGCAAGAACGGAATGCTAACTCTGTCTCAAGAATCTTATATCGACAAAATGTTGGCCCGATATTCGATGCAAAATTCCAAGAGGGGCTAATTACCCTTCAAGCATGGAATTCATTTGTCTAAGGAACAATCTCCTAAGACACCTCAAAAAGTTGAGGATATGAGACGTATTCCCTATGCCTCTGCAGTAGGTAGCTTAATGTATGCTATGTTGTGCACCAGGCCAGACATTTGTTATGCAGTGGGAATAGTCAGTAGGTACCAATCCAATCTAGGGTTAGACCACTGGACCGCAGTTAAAAATATCCTCAAGTATTTTAGGAGAACGAGGGACTATACGATTGTGTATGGGACTAAGGCTTTGATCCTTACTGGATACACTGATTCTAATTTTCAGACCGATAAAGATTCTAAGAAATCTACATCGGAATCAGTTTTCATCCTTAACGGGAGAGCTATAGTATAGCGAAGCATCAAGCAAGGATGCATCGCTGACTACCCGATGGAGGCTGAGTATGTCGCTGCATGTGAAACAACTAAAGAGGTTGTTTGGTTAAGGAAATTCCTTACTGATTTGGAAGTTGTTGCAAATATGGAATTTTCCTTCAGCTTATACTGTGACAACAGTGGTGCGGTAGCCAATTCAAAGGAACCTTGCAGCCATAAGCGAGGCAAGCACATTGAGAGGAAGTATCACCTGATACGAGAAATAGTGCAACGAGGAGATGTAATAGTCACCAAGATCGCTTCGGAGCACAACATTGTTGATCCGTTTACAAAGACTCTCACGGCTAAAGTGTTCGAGGGGCATCTAGAAAGTCTAGGTCTACGAGATATGTACATAGGCTAATCTAGGGCAAGTGAAAGATATGTAATGGGTATATGGATGCCCTAGTTTATTGTTTGTTTATCTCTATAACCATTGTTTTAGATTTTGATGTACCCCACTAGAGTTTTAGTTCAAGTGGGAGTTTGTTGGGGTTTGTGCCCTAAAACTCGTAGTTTATAAATTTTGTTCTAATTATTGTAATAAAGAGTTATTATTTATTATTTACGATATTGCCCTTGTTTTAACCCTAAATCCAATAAACTAAACATCCAAGGCTGTAAAATGTCTCTTGAACTGAATGTAGTGTACATATAAAGGATCTCGGTTCGAGATACAACCTAAAGGGTCTATAGTAAGGGGATAAGGTTTGCGTACCTTACCCTGGTAACACTATCGATGTGGCCCACTTTGTATATGATACAAACACTGTGATCCTAAGGTGTTCGTGTAGATGACATGTGAGTAGGGATATCCTATGTAATGAGATTACATAAGACCAGACTGTGAAATAGTAACCACTAGATGTAACTCCGTTGACTAGCTAGGTTTCTATTTCACTAAGATGACCTAGGCAACTTGATCTCAATCTTGAGCAGGTTACGAACTCCTGTTTGCGAGAGATTGTTCTTTGACTAGTATGAGTGAGAGTGGTCAGATTCACCGACTCAATATGACACCTTCTTGGGGACAAGACCGAGTGAGCGGCTGGGGACTTAACTTAGCAAAATGAAATTCACTCTTTCCTGCCTACTAGGGTAAGTAGATGAATGTTCCCTTAAGTGGTGTCTCCGGGACTTGAACAAAGAGCCCGACCCTCTCATTGGCCTGAGAGGGACTTCTGTTTGTTGGTAGGACCACAAAGAAATTGTTCATTAGAGGAGCACTGGTACTTAAGGTACAAGATGTAACCCAGGGGTAAAACGGTAATTTGACCCAGCTGGTGTTACGAACATTCGTGAAGGATTAACTTGTTGTTATTGGTCAATATCCATGGACACAGAAATATATATGCAGTGAGAAGAGTACAATTGCGGGACATTAGTGGAGTGTTCCTGTAGTTAACGAATGTTGATTAGGAGGTTAATTAGATTAACCGAATAATTTCGTATCGTTGGAGCTTCTGATCTGTAGGCCCATTAGGTCCACCTTCTAGCTCGTAAAGGGTTCTTAGATCGTTTGAATTTGAAATGTTCAAATTCGTTAGGGAATAAATTTAATGTATATAGATACGCTATAATATAAAGGTTTGGAACTTTATATGATAAATCTAATGTGAATATGATTCATATTATATTATATGAGAGAATTAAATATTTGAAAGAGTTCAAATATTAATTTCAATGTGAATGAGATTCATATTTAAAAACTATAGGTTAAAATTTAATGTTTATTAGATGTGCATTAAAACTATAGATTAAGGGGTAAAATGATTAAATGAGATTTAATCATAATTAATTATATGGTATTTAATTAAATATGATTTAATTAAAATAAATATTAATATAATTCATTTGATTAATTATATTAAATATTAATTAATTAATTGGCAATGTGTCATGATGACACGTTCCCATCACTCCCCAATCCCCTCTCGATAGGGAGTGGGGAGTTACCCTTGTTGGGATTTGTGCCCTAAAACTCGTAGTTTGTAATTATGTTCTAATTAATATAATAAAGTGTTATTATTTCAATAAAGTGTTATTATTCGTTATCTACGAGTTTGCCTTTATTTAAAACCCTAAATCCAATAAACGAAACATCCAAGGCTGTTAAATAAATCTTTAACTGAATGTAATGTACATAAAAAGGATCTCGGTCCGAGATACAACCTAAAGGGTCTATAGTTAGGGGATAAGGTTTGGGTACCTTACCCTGGTTAAATTATGGATGTGGCCCACTTTGTATTTGATACAAACACTGTGATCCTAACGTGTTCGTGTAGATGACATGTGAGTGGGGATATCCTATGTAATGAGATTACATAAGACCGGACCACGAAATAGTAACCTCTAGCTGTAACTTCGTTGACTAGTTAGGTTTCTATTTCACTAGGATGACCTAGGCAACTTGATCTCAATCCCGAGCAGGTTACGAACTCCTGTTCGCGAGGGATTGTCCTTTGAATAGTATGGGTGAGAGTGGCCAGATTCGCCGACTCAATATGCCTACCTTCTTGGGGACAAGACCGAGTGAGCGGTTGGGGACTTAATTTAGCAAGATGGAATTCACTCCTTCCCGCCTACTAGGGTAAGTAGAGGAATGTTCCCATAAGTGGTGTCTCCGGGACTTGAACAAAGGGCCCAACCCTCTCATTGGCCCGAGAGGAACTCTGTTTGTTGGTAGGACTACAAACAAATTGTTCATTAGAGGAGCATTGGTACTTAAGGCACAAGATGTAACCCAGGGGTAAAACGGTAATTTGACCCAGCTGGTATTACGAACATTCGTGAAGGATTAACTTGTTGTTATTGATCAATATCCGTAGACACAGAAATATATCTGCAGTGAGAAGAGTGAAGTTGTTGGACTTTAGTGGAGTGTTCCCACAGTTAACGAATGTTGTTTGGGAGGTTAATGAGATTAACCGAACAATCTCGTATCGTTAGAGCTTCTGATCTGTAGGTCCATTGGGTCCACCTTCTAGCTTGTAAAGGGTTCTTAGATCATTTAAATTTGAAATGTTCAAATTCATTAGGGAATAAACTTAATGTATATTGATACAATATAATATATAGTTTTAGAATTATATATTATAAATTTAATATGAATATGATTCATATTAAATTATATGAGAGAATGGAATATTTGAAAGAGTTCAAATATTATATTAAATGTGAATATGATTCACATTTGCAAACTATAGGATAAAATTTAATGTGCACTGGTTATACATTAAAACTATAGGTTAAAGGGGTAATATGATTAAATGAGATTTAATCCAAATTAAATATATGATATTTAATTTGTATTATTTAAATATGATTTAAATGAATAATTAATTTGATTTATTATATTATTATTATTATTATTATTATTTTAATAATAAATGAGAGAGCGTGTCATCCAGACACGTTCTCCACTACCCTTCCCCTTCTCCCTATCGACAGTTTAACAGGGAGAAGGGGGTTGCTCAATTGGATTGATCGATCAATCACATTGAACTTACAGAAGAAAAAATCTCTCTTTCTCTCTCAATCTTCTAATTCCCTTCATCTTCCAATTGTTGGAAACCTTCCCACAAAAGTTTTTTGTTCTAAGATCTCAGAGGATAGAAGATTTTCCTCGTGGTGTTGTCCAATTGAAGAAAACAGAGAATCATCTTGGAAGTTCCTGCATTGTTGTCTTATTTGGAGCAAGGAGTTGCTGCAAGTTGAAACTACAAAGGTATTTTTCTTCCCTTTAGTTTAATTGTTAAATTTAACATATGTTTGCATGTATGCAATTTATCCATGTCTAATAGGATTAGAAATACCATGCTTGTTCTGTATTTTTGGTCAATGTACTAGTTTTTGTTTTAAGCAAAACAATCAAGTAATTAAGATCACAAACACGTTTCCGCTGCTCAAGGAGATCAGATCTCCATCAACCCTTTCTTTTGTACTCCTTCTCCTGGTGAGAGGAAGTGAGCGATGAATGATTAATTTTGTGCAATTTGTGAAATTGTTGTGATACTCTCTCTCTCAAATTCCCTTCCTCTCCAATAGATGGAATCCTTCCCACCAAGGATAAGATCTAAGTAGTATCCAGATGATAGAAGATTTACATCGTGGTGTTGTCCTGTTAGATAAGAAAGAACAGAGAAGTTCTTTTGTGTTGTTGTGTTGCTGTGCAAAAAGACAAGGAGTTGCTGTTGAGAAACTTCAAAGGTAATTTCGAATTTCCTTTAGTTTAGTTATTTTACAGAACATGTTTGCATAATTTGTTCCATGCCTAATTAGATTAGATAAAATGCTTGTCTATGTTTTTACCCAATGTATTGGTATTTGAAGTAAACCAAAACAAACGAGCAATTACGTTTTTAATCACGTTTCCGTTGCTCAAGGGGGATATGATTCCCATCAGTGGTGAGTTAATTCATCACTGAATCCAGGAATCGAACCAACCAGTTGGAAAATGTAGTGCTAAGTTTGAGTAAAACAGTGAATTCACAAGGAGTAACCATTAAGAACATAGAGGTACAGATCAGTCAGATGGCAACCACTCTAAACACACTGCAGAAAGGTAAGTTTCCCAGTAACACTGAGGTGAATCCTAGAGAACAGTGCAAGGTCAACTTTAAGGAGTGATAAGGAGCTTGCTGAAACTGAAAAGGTAAATTCTGAATAACAACTCAATTCTGATGTCAAGGAGGACACAGAGGAAGTAGTAGAAGAAGCAAGCACATCGAAAGAGACAGAGAAGATTTCTGATTTCTCTATTCCTATAGTTCCTAACTTTATTCCTTATCCTCAGCGCTTTCAAAAGAAAAAGATTGATTCTGATTTTGCTAATTTCTTGATATGATTAAGAAACTGCACATAAATATTCCTTTTGCAGATGCCTTGGAACAAATGCCCAAATATACAAAGTTCATGAAGGAAGTCCTGTCCAGAAAGAAAATGTTTGATAAATATGAGACAATCAATCTCACTGAAGAATGCAGTGCAGTACTCCAGAAGAAACTACCACATAAATTAAAAGACCCAGGGAGTTTTACTATTCCTTGCAATATTGGTAGTATTTTTGTTGATAGAGCTTTATGTGATCTAGGGGCCAGTATTAATTTGATGCTTTTATTTGTCTATAGGAAACTAGGTCTTAGGGAAGTGCAACCTACAACCATCTCGTTACAGTTGGCTAACCGTTCTATCAAATACCCTGGGGTATTGTAGAAGATGTGTTGGTCAAGGTTGAACATTTCATTTTCTCTGCAGATTTTGTGGTCATAGACATGGAGGAAGATTCTGAGGTCCCAATTATTTTGGGGCGACCTTTCCTGACTACTTGAAGAGCCTTGATAGATGTGCAGGATGGTAAATTATCTCTGAGGCTTGGTGAGGACAAGGTTGTATTTGACATTTTTCGATCCTTGAAGTACCCTAACACATGATTGATATTCTTGATGATGTTGTTGATACATTTAGAGAACTAGTTTTATCTATTGATCCCTTAGAAACTTGCATGACAAATTCAATGTTAGATCAATTAAGAAAATTGGATCATGAAGTTACTTACTGTAATGAATCACTGAATCAAGTGCCTAGATTTCAATATGAACAATTTTTACAACTGCATGTCAAAAAGGTAGAAGAAACAAAACCTCCTGTTCTAGAGTTGAAACAATTACTTGCACACCTTCGTTACGCTTTCTTAGGAGATGCATCTACTTATCCTGTGATTATTTCTCCTGATCTGAATAAAGAAGAGAAAGAAAAGTTGTTGAGAATCTTGAGAAGTCATAAGTTTGCTTTAGGGTTGTCAATTAGTGATATTAAAGGTATCAGTCCATCTGTAGTCGTGCATAAAATCTTAATGGAAGATACCTTTAGTCCATCAGTTGAACACCAAAGGCGGCTTAACCCAATAATGAAGGAGGTAGTAAAAGCTGAGGTACTCAAACTGTTGAATGCATGAATCATTTATGTTATATCTGACAGTTATTGGGTGAGTCCTGTGCAGGCTGTTCCAAAGAAAGGGGGGATGACTGTCATAAAAAATGACAAGAATGAGTTCATATCCACCAGGATAGTCACTGGATGGCGTGTCTGTATCGATTACAGGAAGTTGAATAAAGCTATACGAAAATATCACTTTCCTCTTCCTTTTATTGATTAGATGCTTGATAGACTTGCTGGTTATCCTTACTATTGTTTTCTTGATGGCTATTCAGGTTATAACCAGATTGCTATTGCCCATGAGGACCAAGAGAAGACTATTTTCACATGCCCTTATGGAACATACGCTTTCAGGAGAATGCCATTTGGATTATGCAATGCACCTGCCACTTTCCAACGTTGCATGATGGCCATATTTCATGATATGATTGAGGAGATAATGAAGGTTTTTATGGATGATTTTTCTGTGTTTGGTTGTTCATTTGATATTTTTCTGCATAATCTTGCTCGTGTTTTGTAGAGATGCCAAGAAACTAACCTTGTTTTGAATTGGAAAAAATGTCATTTTATGGTTAAAGAAGGTATAGTCCTAGGGCACAAAGTTTCTGAAAAGGGACTAGAGGTGGATAGAGCTAAGATCTCAGCAATTGAACAACTACCACCTCCAGTTAATGTGAAGGGAGTTCGCAGTTTCTTAGGACATGCATGGTTTTACAGACGTTTTATACAAGATTTTTCAAAATTGTGAAACCCCTATGTAACTTGCTGGAAAACGATTCTCCTTTTGTATTTAATAATGATTGTTTTGTTGCTTTTAATCTTCTGAAGAAAAAGCTAACTTCTGCTCCTATTATTTTGTACCAAATTGGAGTCAACCCTTTGAGATCATGTGTGATGCTAGTGACAATGTTGTAGGCGCAGTTCTCGGCCAACGTCGGGATAAGATCTTTAGAGCCATTTATTATGCAAACAAAACTTTAGATAATGTATAACAAAATTACACTACCACTGAGAAAGAGATGTTTGTTGTTGTGTTTTCTTTTGATAAATTTAGGCCTTATCTGTTAGGGACTAGAGTCATTGTGCACACTGATCATGCTGCCCTTAGATATTTATTTGATAAGAAAGATGTTAAACCTCACCTGATTAGATGGATTCTTCTGTTGTAGGAGTTTGACTTTGATATCAGGGATGAGAAAGGATGTGAAAATGTGGTAGCTGACCACTTATCCAGGATAGAGAAGAAGGACACTTCACCTACCCTCCCTATCACAAAAGATTTCCCTGATGAAAGACTTTATCAGGTACATGATGATTTACCATGGTTTGTTGATTATGTGAATTATCTTGCAACAGGAGTTATGCCACCAGATCTGACTTCTCAGTAAAGGAAGAAATTCTTACATGATGTGAAGTCCTATCTTTGTGAAGTCTTATCAAGAGGTGTGTGCATCGAGAGGAAGTGGGCAAAATCATACATGACTGTCATGCCTCCCCTTATGGAAGACATTTTGGGCCCACTCGAACAGCTACTAAAGTATTACAATCAGGTTTTTATTGGCCTACTCTTTTTAAAGATTATTATATTTTTGTATGAACTTGTGATCGATGCCAATGCACAGGTAATATTTCACGTCAGCGTGAACTTCCTCTTACCCCTATTCTCGAAGTTGAATTATTTGATGTCTGGAGAATTGATTTTATGGGGCCTTTTCCATCTTCACATGTGAAGGGAATCGAAGTCCCCGCAGTGGAAGCGATTGCGAATCGTGCGCTCTTGATTTAGTTACAACGAGTTATTCAAGAACACAAATAACAAGATTAAGCATACATAATAGGATGGACAACAAGAAAGTTACCTTTGAAGAACCTTTCTTCAAGTGCTCCTCCTCTCTTCACGATCAAGATCAACGCAACACGAACTCGTACGAACACCGACACTACCACCGGATCTTCTCCGTTATTCTCTAGGTGAGGGAGGAAGGTGGGTTCCCTTTAGGAATAGTGAGGTGTTCTGTGAGAGAGATGTTTGTTGTCTTGGAACTTTTCCAACAACAACAAAATGCTAGGAATCACTTAGAATGACTTAACCTAGTTTCATCTCATGCAACTATATACATAGGAAAATGGGATGGAAATGACCATCCTACCCCTTCCTTTATTCTCTCTTTAGTATATAATTTATATATGAATCTAATTCACATTAAAACTATATATTATATCAATTAAATCATATATAATAGATATAACACCTCATGTATGAAATTGAACACTTCAATTTCACTCCTAACTTTTATACCCTCAATATTACCATATTGAGCCAACGGAGGATCTAATGGACCTACAGATCATGAGCTCCAATGATGTGAGATTAACCGATCAAACTCTTTAATCCAGTTAATCAATATTCATTAACTACAAGTCACTCCACTATAGACTTGTAGCTGCACTCTCCTCATTGTAGATAATATTGTGTCCACTGATATAGTCATTACCCATGAGGTGACCCTTCACAGGTTGTTCGTAATCACAGCTGGGTCAAATTACCGTTTTACCCCTATGATTAACTCTTTGCTCCTTAAGCACCACGGATCATCTAATGAACAACAAGTCTAAGGTCCTACCTTAGACTCATACCCTCATAGAGGCGGGGCCCCGTTGTTCAAGACACCGTCGAGTTCTTAAGGGAACAACCTATCTAATTCCTTGGTAGAGGAATGAGTGAATTCCATCTTGCACAGTTAAGTTCCCAGCTACCTACGAGGTTCTGTCCCTGAGAAGGTAGGCTTATTGAGTCGGCTACAGGCCACTCTCACCCATACTAGTCTAAGGACAAACCCCTATAAGCGGGAGTTCTTAACTTGCTCAGATTCAAGTCGAGTCACTAATGACCATCTATAAATTACTAGTCTTATCCCGTTTGCGTGTTATATTGGTTAGACTAATAATTTGCGATCCAGTCTTGTATGAACTCTTCATACAGGATGCCCCCACTTGCATGTCAACTACATGAATGAGTTGGATTACCTCATTTGTACTAATTACAAAGTTGGTCGCATCCATGGTGTTACCAGAATGAGGTTTCCAACCTTATTCTTATACCATAGACTATTTAGGTTATAATCTTGAACTCAACTCAAATAGTGTCCACTACACTGATTTCAAGATAAATGTTATAACCTTGGAGCTTAGTTTATTGGATTTATAAAAGCAAGACTGTAATCTTATCAAAACAAATAACATTTTATTTAATTGATCAAAATTACACAAGTTTAGGGCATAAATCCCAACAACATGGTTATCTATATATCCTGCTTGCAGTAGATTATGTTCTAAGTGGGTAGAGGCCATTTCCACTGAGAAAAATGATGCTCGTGTTGTTATTAAGTTTTTACACAAAAATATTTTCCCGAGATTTGGCACACCTCGAGCTATTATTAGTGATGAGGGCATTCATTTTTTCAATAAACTGTTTGATTCTATGTTAGCCAGGTATGGAGTTAGGCATAAAATCTCATTGGCATATCATCCTGAGACAAATGGCCAAGCTGAGATCTCAAATAGGGAGATTGAACTAATTATGGAGAAAACAGTCAAAACTAGGCCCAAAAATTGGATGAGGCACTATGGGCATATCGCACAACCTTCAAAACACCGATAGATGCATCACCGTACCGATTGGTGTTTGGCAAGGCGTGCCACTTACCTATGGAGCTGGACCATGAAGCCTATTGGCCCATCATAAAACTTAACTTTGATCTTCAGAAGGCAGGCGAGCAAAGATTATCGCAAATCAATGAGATGGAGGAGCTCAGAAATCAAGCCTACGAGAACGCCAAGTTATATAAAGCGAGAACAACTCGTTGGCATGATCAACAGATCAAAAATAGAACATTTTCTCCTGGTCAGCAAGTTCTTCTTTTTAATTCTCGTTTACGCTTGTTTCCAGGTAAATTGAAATCGACGTGGTCAGGTCCATTCACTGTGAACGAAGTATTTCCTTATGGAGCAATTGAGTTGTAAGGCAAGGATGGAGTACTGTTCAAAGTCAGGCAGCGTGTGAAACATTACTGCGGTGACGAGGAACGACATTTGGAGAACGTTGTTCTTACTGATGGAAATGCCACGTGATACCAGTATAGGTGGTCTAGCTAAAAGACGTTAAAGAAAACATTGAACGGGAGGCAACCCGTTGTGCTTTAATTAATTAATTAATTAATTTATATTATTTTTTATTTATTTATTTATTGGTTATTTGATTTTTTTTGTTTTTTTTTTGTTTTCATGTGTGAAAAAAATGTCTCAAAATGGCGTCACAACGCTTCACTAAGCGTTGCAACTCTTGCGCTGGCGTTGCAACGTCGCGCGGCCCGTGAGGACAGCGTTGCAATACTGCCCTCAGTGTTGCAACGCTGTCGCAAAATCTGGAATTTAAAAATTCCAGATTTCACCGATTAGGGCACATCTTCCACCCTTTTCTCTCAATTTTCCTCTCTTTTCTCCCCTCTTCATTCAATCTTTCTCATCCCTTGCCCTCGATTGCTCAAAATTTTTACTACCCACTCACTTTTCTTCACTTTTTGTGCATGATTGGGCATTTTTGGAGAAAAACCCACACCCATTTGGAGCTTAAACCGTGGGTAACATATCTCTTCCTTTCTCTTTTCATTTGTGATTGTTTTCTCTGATTAGACTTAAGATTAGTTATTTTTTTTAGTTATATTATTGTTTTGGGTGATGAATCTTGGCCTTAGATGATTTTTCATGTTATAGTTTTGAAATTAGAGGATTTGGGTGGGTTGATGGAAGTTCCCAATTGTTGTTGTTCATCATGATAGTGAGCATATTTGGATCCACTTCTTATTATTTTTTCACCTTTGTGCATTGTTACTCTTGGGGAGTTAGATCTTAAGTTTAGGATTGTTGATTTTGATGATACATGTTCTTGCCCTTTGTTGTGCCTCGGATTGTTGGAAACATGAATTAGCCATGTGTTTATGATTTCTCTTTGAATTATTGTTCTGATATGAGCATATGAGCTACATTTTTTGTTGTTTGTACTTGAAGTTGCACTAGCATGCTTGGTTAGGTCCTTTGGAGGTCTTTCCTTGCTAATTTGGGACTATATCCTATTGATTGCTTGGGCATAAATATTGGTTGTGCTTGGAATGTCATTGGATTTGTGTCTATTTTACTCTTGCCCCTTGCATGGTTGTGATGAATTAGTTTACTTTTGTACATGGTTTCCTTGTGTTTTATTGTTCCATTTTTTTTTCACGATTGCTAGGAGGCTCGATTCATTAGACCTATGCTTTTCTCCTTGCTTACATCACCTTTGGGTAGAGACTTTCAAAGTTTATTTTCATTTCTATCTCATGAGTCTAGTAGGCTCTTCATAAACCATCTAGTGGTTTCCATAGGTTGTCTCATTGTTTATCTTCCCCTTATGGTACTGACTGTGTTGCTTGTCATTGTTTAGTTCTTTTTTGCACCACACTTTAATTGAGTGTCACACATGGCACCTAAAAGAGAAAAGAGAACCGCCAGTTCCAGTTCAAAATATGATGGGCAGAGGTTCGTGGACTCTGACGTTGCGGGTCGTTACCAGAGTTATGTCGTGAACCGCGCTCTAGTTCCTGAGCGGGGCATTGCCCCTGATGACTCCCATCACCAAGACATCTACCATAACATTCAGCGGAGGCATTGGGAGTTGTTGGTGCAGCAGGCTAAGGCAGGCGTGGTTCCCCTTGTGTGGGAATTCTACGCCAACATGCCTATGGAGGCATACCACACCACAATTCGAGGGAAATGCATCCAGTTCGACTTAGTGTCCATTAACATGTATTTTCATTTACCTGATTATGAGACTGACGAGTACACGCTATATGTCAGGACACAGTTTGACCGTGCACAGATACTTTCTACACTAGCACGGGCTGGAGCTAAGTGGGTGACGAACAGAGGCGAGGTTTCTAAACTCAGAACAGCAGACCTCACCGTATCGAGCCGAGTGTGGCACAGTTTTATCTGTGCTAGACTCCAGCCATGAGTGACGTGACGAAGGACCGAGCCATCCTCCTATACGCCCTTGTCACTAGGAAGACGATTGACATGTGCAAAGTCATCAGTCGTTACATCCGACACGTTCGAAGAGGCACAATCACTAGGGGCTAGGGCATCCCTCTCTCATCACCGCCCTATGTCGTCTTGCCGGAGTCACCTAGACCTCCGAGGAGGAGCTGATTCACCCCAAGGGGGTGATGGACAAGAATTACATCATTAGACTTCAGGATCACGACTAAGGAGTGCTTGCTGGGATGCTGACCGACGAGCCCGAGTTTTTCCTTGATGCACTTGATGGTGACATGGGTGAGGAGGGGCGACGTGAGTCTCCACATCGCTTTGCCCCACATGATTATCAGGATTTGGTTCGACCCATGGCCAAACTGGAGGAGCGCTTCGACCAACACGAGACTTAGAGTCGTCGGGAGGAGCGCCGAATCATGAGGCACTTGCACTACAATGAGGCCTCCAACCGCCATCTATACGACTGTCTCAGACACATTCATGACTAAGATCCAACATTCCCAGGCCTTATGCCTCCGTACACCTCATCTGATAAGGAATGAGACTTTTTGTACGAGTCTAGGGCAGTACAGTTCTTTTCTCTCCCCCATTGCTTCTTTAATTGATTTTTTTCTCTGTATTTGCACATTGGGGACAATGTTGTTCTCAAGCTTGGGGGTGACTGTATGACTATTTAATTACTGTTACCGCATGATTTTTATCTGACTCCATTCCATACTCTATCATATTCTGCTATTTGTATCTGGTTCATTTGATTGATTTCAGGATTATGGAATTGCTCATTGTAAGTCTTTCCTAACACTTTGACTATGATAACCACTGATGAAATTTAATTCAGAATTGTGAAAAACATTCATCTACTGAGAAAAATTGATTAAATTCTAGTTTTAGGATGATTAAAATTGATTAGAGAATTCCTTGAATTTAATTGCACTTAGTCAATCCCAAGGGGTCCTAAATGCTTAGGGCAAGTTTATTCTGTCCAGAAGATCGTTGTCACCTCGATAGGCTTAGGAGCTGATGAAAGAGCAAGTTTGCATAACTGAAATTTATACCTTTTTAAAGTTTTTCCACTCTTAAAAAAAATGATAAAAATAGGGTACTCCAACATCTTAAGTGTTGTGATCACTACAGATCTTTAGAAATAATTCACTTAGGATGTGAGTAGTCTTTGACAATCTGTATGGTATTTGTGCTCGTAGTCAGCTATTTTCACCACAAAGTGTTAATATGTGGAGCGAAGGCATAGATGACTGAAGGATTTCCTCCAAATAATAATAATAAAAAAAAAATATGTGTTAGTGAAATAAAGTTTGAGTTTGGGGGTGAAAGAAAAACATCTATAAAAAAGGGTAAAACTTTCTGATTGTGTAAATGAGCTGAAGATTTGGATCCTAGGGCTAGTGAAGAGGGAAGATGAGTAGAGGACTCAATAAGGTTATCTTAGGATTATAAGGACTAAACTGGAAAAGGCCAGCACACACTCACTCAAGTAATAATTTGATTCAATTTTAAAATCTTAATATTTAGCTTTTAATCAATGTTGTCTTTGTGATGAATTTATTCTTCGATTCATAAAATTCCTGAGGTTTGAGTCCTTAGTATGAAAGCTTACTCTGATATGATCCTTCTTTTTCTTGTCTTTGCTCGAGGACTAGCAATTGTTTAAGTTTGGGGGTGTTTGATAGCACACAAAATGTGCTATCCTTAGGCTTAAATTATGTTAGTTTTGTGGTAATTTCAGGACTTTCATGTGTTTAAATTGTTGAATTTCAGGTTAAAGAGCAATACAAGGATGAATAGAGAAATATGGGTGAAAAATGAGTCAAAGTATGCTTAAAGGAGCTAAAAATGGCATTAAATGGAAGGAGGAATGTCAAACCAAGCAATTAAACCCGAGAAGATGGTGTTGCAACGCCCAACATGCATCCATTCAACCTTGAGAACTCATGTCGATGGCGTTGCAACGCCCAACACGCAACAAAGATGCCTTGAAGACCCGTGGCAATGGCATTGCAACGCTGCCTTGCAGCGTTGCAACGCTACTTCGATAAGCAAAAGGCGCGCGAGGGGTAGTGGAGTTGTAACACTACAAGATTTTTTCTTTTTTTATATATTTGCCTAGGGCACGACGTTGCAATGTCGTGCCGATAGTATAAAAAGGATGTTTTGGCTCATGATTTGGGGGTCCTTTTTGGAGAACTTTTGAAACCATTGTCTAAAATTCATTGTGAGAGGCTGTAAGAAGACTTTTGAGAGATTTCAAGTGGAAGACTTTTGTAGCTCGGGGTTCGTGATAGGTGTCGGGATCGTTGTCGTTCACGCCAAGAGAGTTCTTTCTTCGTTCTTTTCACTTTGTTTGTTAAACTATGGTTTTGTATTTGAGTTTAGTAGGATTTATAGTGGATATGAGTAGCTAAACTCGTTATCTTAGGGATAGATGTAACCTTTTAATTATGCTATTTCGTTGAATTGACTGCTTTTGGTTTATTGTAATGCTTTTATTCATGCAATTGCATCCTTAATGCTTATAGACTTTTGATCACGGTTTATTTGTTCTTAGGTCTGAATTTATTCTTGTGAAAGATATTTTAGATATGATCTCAATTGCATGACTGATAGTTACTTTGACTTGAGAATTATTGAAGTGCTATTAGAAACCCATAAGAATTGAACTTAGTGCCATGTTTGATTTTTAGGTTGAACAAAGATGTTTAATTCTATGACTTGCATGAGATTCACTTGCATCGAGAGAGGTTATTTGTTATATTAGTTTCTTGGTTTATAAAAGCAGTGCAATAACTCATTAGCATGATCTCAATAAAATAGTTAATTAATTGGTGAAATCTAGTCCCTAAGATATTTGTCTCTCCTGATTGTTCTCAATTTTCACTCTTTGATTTTGTGTTTCACTTCACCTTAAGTTTGATTTTCTAGATAAAATTGAGTGGTGTTATTGATAGGAATTAATTGAATTAAATAACCCAAATGATGCTCGTACTCAAATTCACTATATTAAAACTTGACCCGTACACTTGCGGTATATCAAAATTTACGCAACACCGACCTTGTACAATCTCATTGCACAAGATGCCCCCACTCACATGTCATCTACATGAACGAGTTGGATCACCTCATTTGTATCAAATACAAAGTGGGTCGCATCCATAGTGTCACTAGGATGAAGTTCCCAACCTTATCCATATACTATAGACCATTCGAGTCATTGACCTGAACGTGATCCTACCTGTGTTTTCACTACACACCGTTTAAAATCTCATAAATATGAATGACCATAGAGCTTAGTTTATTGGATTAAGTTTGAAATGCGAGATACAAGGTTTGATGGAAAAATAAATTTTATTTATTTACATCAAATATTACAAACGACAAGAGTTTAGGGCATACATCCCAACATGCATTGTAGATACTAATATACACCAATAAGTAAGAGGAAATACCAACAAAAAAGGTCCATGTATATACTGCGATCGTCACCTAGAGAAAAACTACATGAATGATGAAAATGACAGTAGATAGATACTAATATAATACGATGCAAGCCTAAAGAAACAAGTAAGAAATGAGAAATACTAACAAGAGAAGTCCCTATGTATCAAGGGTCGTCAAGATGAACCAATAAGAAGAAATACTTAATGATCCAACAAGCATATATACATACCTTACTATACATACCTTAATGCACAGTTGAACTTTGTTCGCTAGTAATGAGGGATGAGGGGCAAGGTAGTATTAATTATGACAAGTGGTTAATGATGACATCTTTACCTCGATTAAGGGCATGTATGAGGTATCAATTTTTATATTCAATTTAATTTTTGCATGATTATGGGTAACTACACATATTTTTATTTCATTAAATCAATATAGATGTATGGTCCAGTATATACTCTAAGTTAGAGTTAAATCAATAGCTCGCCTATTTAAATCGTTGTGTTCATTTATGTAACATGTGCATTGTTCTGCAAAATTAAAAAATTTAGTTATTTTCTGTAAATAATGTAAACTTGATTAATTTAGATTTGAATCAAGTTTGTTTATTTTGTTAATTATAATATCTCTAATCATACTTTTCTTGTAGGCTTTTATTTGGTTAGTTAGGAAGTAAAATATAGGTAGAGGTATTTTAGTCACAATATAATTACAAAATCATAATGTAAATAATGTAAAAAAAAAAATTTAGACATTTATCGAAAAATAAACATTTTTCTAGTTATTTTCGGTAGAAACTATCAATATTTAGTCATTCTTCTAGTTGCCCATTTTTAAAAACTTTGATTGCTTGGTCATTTTTCAAAACTGTAAATAAAAAATGGTCATTTGCGTAGTCGACCTTATGAATTACTCTTTTTGAAGCGCAAGACTAGTTTGCGTCAACCATATTTGGATCAACGCATCGATCCAACTAATGGTCTTATCATTGCAAACCCAAATTAGGGTTGATTACACAAATAACTATTTTTTATTTGCAGTTTTGAAAAATAGAAAAATAATTCAAGTTTTTTAACAATGGCCAAATCATTATTCATAATTTTAAATACTAATTATTAAATGACCAGACTACCGTAAGAACTTCCATATCTAAGATTCCCTAATCATCGTGTAATTATAATGAATTTAAAATCTGAATCTAAAATATTTCCATATCTAAGATTCCCTAAGTGTAATTATAATAAATATTAAACCTAAATCTAAAATAAAATAAATAAAACGGATTATCTAAACAACAAAATATGTTTGGATTCATTATCTAAAATCTAAACAAACATTCAAAAAATCTTACAATAAAGTAAAAGAAATCTAATAAAAAAAAATACACAACCATTAACAATTGATTTCATAACAAAAAGATTAAAATAATACTAATTAAAATTGAAAACAATATTTTGAAAGAGATTTACCTTTCACTCAAATCGAAGGAGTGATTCTATGATTTGTTTTTCTTTTTTTTCATTTATGCACATAATTTCAATCGCATTTTAAAGTTTCAAAGTACACAAATCGTTGAACTCATCTTCTTCTTTGTCATGAAATTCAGTTCAACAAGATGATTCCTAGGCTTGTGGCAAAAAAGGGTAAAAAATACTCAAATTTATTCCTTTAAAACTCAAAATATTACCTCCATTGGAAAATCATAAAATTCATGAATAAGAAAAGTGAGCGATAACAAAGACTTTTGAGGCTGAAGATTTAAGATATTTACAAGAAATAACTTTAAAATATTATCTGACACATGGTAAAAATATATTAAAATATAAATAGATTCTATTTTTTTTATTCTACACTTTAGTTAATTAATGTTTTGAAGTGATATAAACTTCTGAAAATTTTCAACTTGCGAAACATACAATTTAAATAAGTGGTATATGTCAACCCAAAGTATTCATAAAATGCAAATAATCTAATTAGCAACTATTACTATGAATTATATAAAAAATACAAAGTACTTCCTACAATTTTGAAATTTCGACATATAATAATAGTACACAACAAAAAAAATATAAATCAGGCATACATATATAGAAAGACAAAAGTTAAATTGAGTTAAAAAAATATGGAAATACATTGTATTTTAATTATTTAAATTAGATATTTTATTATACTTTAATCTACCATCGTCATCTACTAGTTGTGTATGTGTTTGTACCTGAAATAAATATTAAAAATCAACAGAACAAAATACCATAGAGAAATACATCGTACATAAAAAAGATAAAAAGTAGGAACACTACCACGAACTCATGTACCTCTTGAGATGTGTGAAGGGATCGAATCTCGCAGCGAAAGCGATTGATCATTTTGCTTTAAAAATTGGTTAGAAAATTTGCAGAAAAATTAAACTAGATTAAACATAACAAAAGGGGAGAAGAAATTACAGTTACCTTTGAATACCATTCTTAAAAATAAACACTTTATTAGTAGAAAAGAATATTGAAATACATTGTTTTATAAGGCAAGAAATTGAAATAAGGTTTCTAGTAAACCTTGGTATCACTAATATATTGTCTAACAACATATATTTCTTGCCAAAATTAAGCTTTATTGTGCCAATTGCAACAGCTGAGACGACTTCTCCATTTCCAACCCGGAGCGTTATCTCTCCTTTCTGTAGCTGCTGCCAGGAATCAATTCCCTGAAAAGAAGAGCAAACATGATTAGTGGCACCTGAATCAAGTATCCAAGAAGTTTTATCATTATCCACTAAACAAGCTTCTAAGAAAAGTAAATCATATTTACCTTCCTTCTTCTTTTCTGCAATGTACTTCGGGTAGTTCCATTTCCAATGCCCGTTTTCATTGCAGTGGAAACATTTTCTTTTGTCTGCAACTTCTTTGACCTTCTTGCCCTTCTGGGCGGCAACTTTGTTAACTCGTTTCCCTTTACCAACCTTCTTCATGTTCTTCTTTTTCCCTTTCAGGTTAGAAGAAGATGGAGCCACTGGTTTTGATCCAGAGGTCGAACCTCTGTGATAACTCCTACTGGCAACATTTGCCTCACCTTTCGATCCTTGAATTTTCATCAAAGATTGAAAGGTCTGGAGTTCATTCAGAAGGGAGGTAAGATTAAAAGTAAACTTGTTCATAACAACATTACTTCTAAACTGTAGGAAACTATCTTGAAGAGTTTCCAGAATGAAGCTGACCTGACTTGATTCATCGATAGAAGCACCATTCGACTCTGCGATGTTAAAGTGTACCATCATATCCAAGACATGATCCCGAACAGATGAACCCTCTGGCATCCTCAAGTTGAATATATACTTGAGGGCATTGTGTCGGGCCTGTGTAGACTGTTGTCCAAACATACTCTGCACTGAATCCATGATTTCCTTAGCGGTCATCATGCCCTCGTGCTTCTTAGCTAATATGTCAGACATACTTGCCAACATATACACCTGAGCCTTATCATTGGCATTGATCCATCGATCATATGCATCACGAATATTTCGTGTAGCATTCGAGCCTGGCACCTGAGGACACTCCGCAATAAGCACAAACTTCAGATCATCCACTACCAAAATAGTGTTAAGTTTGTTTTTCCAAGTCATCATGTTCTCTCCGGTTAATTTTTCCGCACTCAGTAAGAAAATAATAGAGCTAGACATTTTGCTGAAATTTACAAAAAAAAACTTGTATAAGTTTCTCGCTATAACTGTCTAATCCAATCATATTTTAGCTAATTATCTAATGATTCCTAAGTCATTAATAATTTGTAATGATACTCCAAAATTTTAGAATGTATGACACCAAAAGGTAATAAAAAACACTCCTCCTCTAGATCAAGACATTTTTTACCAAAACCTAATGCCAGAATAACTTTTATTCTTATAAGCTTTAGTTACCATTATTTGGCCAAGATACATACACTTCTTATGTACCTTTGAGTGTAACCCTCTGTCTTTAGACCGCAGAGTCCCCATCCAACAAAATATGCCGAAGGGAGGACTAGGTTGAAAAACAGACTAAGGAAATCTTTATCCCTTTCGGGTGTCCACTGTGTTCGATCCCTATGATCAAGCCCTCCGAAGGGATTGTCTGGTCCAGGCCAAACTAGCAGGCTGACCATAGTGATCTTAGGGTGTGAACCGACAGAAGAGCCCATAGGTTTTGTTTTCACTAAACCTGCTCCCACTCACTATAAGTACCCTCTCCATTCACCTTGATATTGACTCATACAAACACCATCCGAAGGGGACGCTCCCATTTATGCCACGAGGCCAAGTATGATTCTCATGGTGTGAACTTCCCGGAGAAACGTAGGTGGAATTATATGTATCATATACACTTTTCCTCCCATGGATACTTTAACTTTATAAGAAAATGACTTAGGTTAAACCCGGCTAATGGTTTTACCTAAACTTATCAATATAACTCTTATATTGATTTTATCCTAAGCTTGCTAATATAACTCTTTATATTAGATCTAGGATTTCTAGTTTATTAACCCCTTAATAAACCCGCTGACGCTACTATAATTTATAAACCCTCTGATTCAAATTCACTCCCAGGTCAGTTTTCAGGTAGGGGTGTTCCGTTTCGTCAATTGAAATACCCCAGCCTAGACAGAGCCTTCCTTAGACAGATCTCCTCTTTTAATCATTGTTTATAAATTACATGGTTCCTAATTCTAATCTAATTAGAACTAGATAACCTAAGGACCATTAATTCCAAGTTCTAAACATTTTAAAACTAATAATTTACCTTAGGTGACATGCATACTATGTTATATTTCCTTGATCATCCATCACATGAATAATAAACATACATAGCATATTCATCTCATGAATCATAATGCATGTCAATGTTGTCCATAAATTAAAATAACACCTTATATTAATTATACATGAAAACTATATAATATAACACTTTATATTATAAATGATACATGGAAATGCTTAACCTAAGGTGGGATATCTAAAATTATAGCATACATTATGCATGGCAATAATTATACAACAATTGCATAATTTAAATAGCAAAATTAGACCATTTTTGACACCCATAAAATTAATTTAATTAATATAATCTAATTATATTAATTAAATTTAATAAAATTAAATATAAAACGAATAAAAAAAATTGATTTTCGCCCATTTGGAAACCTCCTGAAACGCCTTCAGCGTTGCAACGCTGCATTTTGTCCGTTTCTGACCGTTGGAGCGCGTTGCGAAACACCTTCGACATTGCAACGTTGATGGCAGCATTGCAACGCTGCCTCTGTTGCGCGCCTTCATCCACAAGCGTGGCGTTGCAACGCTAAACGTAGACAACATTTCTTCCATTGTTTTTGCTCGTTTTTGCTCCATTCTTCTCACCAACAACTTTGCCTCGATCGACACGGACTTACAGACTCGATTTACAATTAAAATTGCCCAAAACACTGGGTCCTTACATTGAACGATTCAATGAAATAAAATTGTAAATCTATGGTGCCAAAAACGAAAACATCTAATTCGCAAATCAATTATACATCTCATGAAATTAGTAAATCACACCTTTGTTCTTCATAAATCCAAAACAAAATCAAGAACACAATTGGGCCCTGATACCAATTGAAGGGATAGAATCCCGCAACAGAAGCGATAGTGAATCGCGTGTTCATGATTTTGTTACATAGATCTAAAATACAAGAACTAAATCTAAGATTAAGCATGCATTTCTAATTAGGACGGCAAGATATTACCTTTGAAGAATACTTTCTTCACGAGTTCCTCCTCCAATGATCACGATCTCAGCAACAAAACACGAACCTTGTGAAGATCCACCACTAGATCTTCTCCGTTGTTCTCTAGGTGAGGGAGGAAGGTGGGTTCCTTTAGGATGAGGTGAGGAGATCTTTTGGAAATGTGTTTGGAACTCTTTCCAACACAAATGAGAGAACTTTAGGGTTTATGTGAAAGCCTTAACCCAAATTTGCTTCTCATGCAACTATTTATAGGGAAATAGGATAGAAATTACCATCATATCCCTCGTTCATTCTCTCATTAGTATATAGTTAATATGTGAATTTAATTCACATTAAAACTATATATTATATCAATTATATCACATATAATTGATATAACACATCATATATGAAATTGAACACTTCAATCTTATTCCTAACTTTATACCCTCAATAATACCATGTTGAGCCAACGGAGGGACCTAATGGGCCTACAGTTCATGAGCTCCAATGATGTGAGTTGATCAATTAATCAATATTCATTAACTACAAGTCACTCCACTATAGACTTGTAGCTGCACTCTCCTCACTGTAGATTATATTGTGTCCATTGATATAATCATTACCCATGAGTCGACCCTTCACAGGTTGTTCGTAATCACAGTTGGGTCAAATTACCGTTTTACCCCTGTGATTACCTCTTTATTCCTTAAGCACCATTGATCCTCTAATGAACAACAAATGGGTCCTACCATAAACTCATACCCTTTTAAGCTAGTTTAGAGGGCGGACCCCGTTGTTCAAGACCTGGACTCAGTTCTTAAGGGAACAACCTATCTAATTCCTTAGTGTAGGAATGAGTGAATTCCATCCTGCATAATTAAGTTCCCAGCTACCTACGAGGTTCTATCCCTGAGAAGGTAGGCTTATTGAGTCGGCTACAGGCCACTCTCACCCATACTAGTCTAAGGACAAACCCCTATAAGTAGGAGTTCTTAACTTGCTCGGGATTCAGTCGAGCCACTAATGACCATCTATAAATTATCAGTCTTATTCTGTTAATGGCGTTATACTGGTCAGACTAATAATTTGCAGTCTGATCTTGTATGAACTCTTCATACAGGATGCCCCCACTCGCATGTCATCCACATGAATGAGTTGGATTACCTCATTTGTACTAACTACAAAGTGTGTCGCATCCATAGTGTTACAAGAATAAGGTTTCTTATACCATAGACTATTTAAGTTATACTCTTGAACACAATCCAAATAGTGTCTACTACACTGATGTTCAAGATACATAACCTTGGAGCTTAGTTTATTGGATTTATAAAGCGAGAATATAATTTTATCAAAAGAAATAACTCTTTATTTATTTGATCAAAATTACATAAGTTTTAGGGCACATATCCCAACAAACAATACATACTAGACTTGGCCAAAGAAAAATAAGTAATTTAAGAACGAACTACCAAAAATAAAGCAACACAAACAAAGTTCAATATGTACTTAAATAAGTTCATAACAAGCTACATCAATCTCCTAACCACGACAATTAGCTACGAATAATCACCATAAAAACAAGCTAAAGTCATAATAGAGTTTATAAACTAGGCTACAAACTAAAAGAAAGAGAAATAAAACTCGTATGTGTCGATTCCGGTCCTTCGTTCTCGAGCTCCCATCACGATCTCGGGCCTCCACTCACGTCTTGGCCCTCAAGGAATGCTCTTCTTTTTCTCCTTTTAGAGTGTGTATTTCGAAATTAGGTCAAAAAATCTATCAAATTTTGTCCCCTTTCAAGTTGGACAAAGAGACATATTTATAGTGTAATCGGCACGACGTTGCAACGCTGAGCATGGCGTTGCAACGCCGTGCCCTAGGCGGCAATTAAATATGGAAATTCCTGCAGCGTTGTAACACTGCTACCCAAACGCGCGCGCTTGCTATCGATCCGGCGTTGCGACGCTGCTTTGGAGCGTCGCAACACCGTCGCCACGACTCCTCTAAGCCAAAATCCACGAATTTCAGTGTCTCAACGCCCTGGGCTCGGGTCAACAAGGTGGATTTGACTTTCTTCTTCTATTTGCTTTACTTTTTGAGCTCCGTTAGCCTTGATTTGATCGCAATTACTTCCAAATCTCTCAAATTGCTCTATTAAAAGCTCTTAACCTGAAATTAGATGATTTATACACGTAAAAGCCCTAGAATTATCACAAAAACTAGTAAAGTATAAGCCTAAGGATAACCCATTTTGTGTGTTATTAAATACCCCCAAACTTAAACTTTTGCTAGTCACGAGCAAAAACAGAATTGAACATAAGATCTTCCTCATGGATACATTAGACTCAAGCCTCAGAGATTTAAAAGGAAATTTCAGCAATCACAGGAAACAATCAAACATGATACTTTAACATGCATTTTAAAACTTTTCCTAAGTGTTCCTGTGTGTGTGATTAGCCTCCGTTCCTTTCATCTCTACTAAACCCGGAACAACTTTATTAGGTTCTTCATTCAACTTCCCCCTATACTGGTCATAATTTCTAATCCTTGATTCTCCCCACATTCAAGAAATAAACAACTTTACTCCGCACTTAATCATTTTTTTTTCAACTTTCTCTTTTTTTTTTCATCACTTTTTCTATTTTCTTCTTTTTTTATGCAAGGACACTAGCTTTCACACATCCACTGCAAGGACCCTTACCCAGAGCACTCGCTCAATGAGTGGCCTAACTGATCACAGCGAAGGTAGCTCTTTTTGTCCTCACGATTTTTTTCTTTAACAATAGAAACAAAAAGATAAACTTTTTTTTTTACATACTGCATATATTTACAGATCATGCACTTCATATTGTCATTCACCCTATCCTGCAGTTTAACTCTCAAATCAGTCCTTATACCTATCGAGGTGACATCAAACTTCTAAACCTAATAACTTTGTTCTAAGCATTCAAAACAACATGAACACATGCTATGTGCACAATATTGTAGGAAAAACTCAAGAAAATTTTTAAATTAACTCTGATTCATATCATGCCCTCAAGTTTCAATAGAATCACAAAAATGTTCAATTAAATCTCATCCTATGCCATCCTAATCATACTTATGCATGAGATCAATCTGCAATTCAGCACATACTCAGGACAATCACAACAAATAAACAACACATCCCACCCCCAAACTTAAACTAAACATTGTCCCTAATGTTTGCAAAATAAGCTCAAAGAAAGTAAGAAGGGTAAGAGCGAACAATACTGTCCTGAGTAATGGAGATGTTCATATTTCTTTTTTTGAATTCCTCGGACGACCAAGTCATGAGAGATAAAGTACAGCAAAACGAGAGCATGAATTTTACGAAGGAGGCATCAACAACAATCTAATAAAACAAAACAAAGCAAACTAAAAACTAAACAAAACAAACAAAAAAAACAAAGATAAAACAGAATTAAATGTATGTAAAGCTTGGGTTGCCTTCCAAAAAGCGCTATCTTCAACATCTTTAGCTAGACTGGACCCATGGTTGACATTGAAGGGATCGAATCCCGCAACGGATGCGATTGTGAATTGCGTATTCTGAAGGGAATGAGAATCCCCGCGCAGCGGAAGACGATTGAATCGTCGAGGTATCAATATGCAACATGGTTTTATTAAAATTGATCTAACACTAGATCTAGGCTAAACATGCTTCAAAGAAGAAGAAAATTACAGCAAGAAGAATTTACTTACTTGTTGAAGACTTTCTTCAAAGATTCTTCTTCAAATCACGAACTCTTCGTGCTCTTCGAACTCAACGAACACTCCCACAAAAGGAACTCGAACACAACCAAAATGTCTTCTCGGTTGTTCTCTTTTTGGAGAAAGGAAGATGGTGGGATCTTTTTGTGTTTTGGAAAGGGAGGAGATTAGAGAGAAAGTAGAGAGAACTTTCTTCTTCTCTTTTGAGAAAATCTAAAAAATGAGATTAGAGATCACCAAACCCTTCTTGCAAAGGGTTTAAATAGTGGAATGAGGGAGTTAATATCTCCTCATTATTACCACTTTACCACAACCATAGGTTATGCAAATCTCATTTGCATAACCACATAATATAAGATATCTCATATCTCATATTGCAAATCTCATTTGCAATAATTGTGGTTTAATTAAATTGAATCACATCCAATTTAATTTCTCTCAATTAATTTCTCCAATTAGCCCTAATTCAACAATTAGGCTAACCTATAGTTTATTATGAATCTCATTCACATTAAACTATATATTATATCATTCATATCTCATATAAATGACATAAATGCCCTTAAAGTGAAATTGAACACTTCAATTCCATACCAAAACATTAACCCTTCTTTTAACCCAGATGGAGCCAACCGAGGGACCTAATGGACCTACAGTGACGGGCTCCAATGATCCGAGATTAACCTGTCAAACTCTTTGATACGGTTAACCAACATTCATTAGCTACGGTAACACTCCACTATAGCCCGTAGCTGCACTCCCGTCAGTGCAGAATATTACGTGTCCACTGATATAACCAATACCCATGAGTCGACCCTTTCGGGTTGTTGTTCAGAGACACTACTGGGTCAATTTACCGTTTTACCCCCTCGTGTCTACCTCTTGTTCCTTAAGTCCCCACCGCTCCTCTAATGAACAACATATTGTGATGATCCAACCATTCACAACACCCTTCTCGGGCCAGTGAGAAGGTGGGCGCCCGTTGTCCAAGCCCTGGAGACAGCAATCAAGGGAACAACCCCTCTAGTTTCCCTAAAGGCGGGAACGAGTGAATTCCATCTCGCGTAGTTAAGTTCCCAACTCCTACTTGGTTTCGTCACGAGAAGATGGGCATATTGGGCGAGTAATCGTGACCACCCTCACCCGCGTACTAGTCGGAGAACGGACCTGCATAAGCAAGGAGTCCGTAACACGCTCGGGATTTAGGTCGAGTCACTAATGGTCATCTCACGAAGTTATTAGTCCTTCACTTGTCAGCGGTGTTACATCGATGAGGTCTAATAAATCATGGTCCGGTCTTGTACAATTTCATTGCAGGATGCCCCCACTCGCATGTCAACTACATGAGCGAGAGTCGATCACCTCGTTTGTATCTAATACAAAGCGGGTCGCATCCACAGTGTATCCGTGGATTAGGTCTCCAACCCTATCCATATATCGTGAGACCGTTCGGGTCATTAACTCGAGCGTGATCCTCCCTGTGTGTCCACTACACACACCGTTCAAGTTCTAGTTCTCTCATAAATTCAATGACCCCGGAGCTTAGTTTATTGGAAAAGTTTATAAATATTGCGAGACACAAAGTGATGAAATGAATAACTCTTATTAATTTCAAATAACATATTACAAACACGAGATTAGGACAAAAATCCCAACATATTCATGATCTTATTGAAGGGAATGAAACTCCCGCGGCGGAAAACGACATTAAACGTCGTGGTTTTCGTTGTCGAACTGATTTCTTAAAATGGAAATTAACACTTAAATCTAGGCTAAACATACTGAATTTTGAAGAAGAAAACAAAAAGTAAAGACACTTACTTGTTGAAAAACTCTTTTTCGATGTTTCCTTCTCCGATCACGAACTCTTTTCGTTCCAACGTGTTGGGGTTTGTGCCCTAAAACTCGTAGTTTGTAAATTTTGTTCTAATTTATGTAATAAAGAGTTATTATTTTCAATAAAGAGTTATTGTTCGTTATTTACGATATTGCCCTTGTATTAACCCTAAATCTAATAAACTAACATCCAAGGCTGTAAAATGTCTCTTGAACTGAATGTAGTATACATATAAAGGACCACAGTTCGAGATACAACCTAAAGGGTCTATAGTAAGGGGATAAGGTTTGAGTACCTTACCTTGGATGTGGCCCACTTTGTATATGATACAAACACTGTGATCCTAACGTGTTCGTGTAGATGACACGTGAGTGGGGATATCCTATGTAATGAGATTGCATAAGATCGGGTCGCGAAATAGTAATCACTAGGTGTAACTCCGTTGACTAGTTATGTTTCTATTTCACTAGGATGACCTAGGCAACTTGATCTCAATCCTGAGTAGGTTACGAACTCCTGTTTGTGAGCGATTGTCCTTTGACTAGTATGGGTGAGAGTGGCCAGATTCGCCGACTCAATATGCCTACCTTCTTGGAGACAAGACCGATTGAGCGGTTGGGGACTTAACTTAGCAAGATGAAATTCACTCCTTCCCGCCTATTAGGGTAAGTAGATGAATGTTCCCTTAAGTTGTGTCTCCGGGACTTGAACAAAGGGTCCGACCCTTTCATTGGCCTGAGAGGGACTTCTGTTTGTTGGTATTACCATAAATAAATTGTTCATTAGAGGAGCACTGGTACTTAAGGTAAAAGATGTAACTCTGGGGTAAAACGATAATTTGACCTAGCTGGCATTACGAAAATTCGTGAAGGATTGAGTTACTGTTATTGGTCAATATTCGTGGACACAGAAATATATCTGTAGTGAGAAGAGTGCAGCTGCGGGACTTTAGTGGACTGTTCCCGCAATTTACGAATGGTGATTAGGAGGTTAATGAGATTAAGTGAATAATTTCATATCGTTGGAGCTTCTGATCTATAGGTCCATTAGGTCCACCTTCTAGCTTGTAAAGAGTTCTTAGATCGTTTGAATTTGAAATGTTCAAATTTAATTAGGGAATAAACATTAATGTATATAGATACATTATAATATAAAGTTTCGGAACTTTATATTATAAATTTAATGTGAATATGATTTATATTAAATTATATGAGAGAATTAAATATTTGAAAGAGTTCAAATATTAATTTAAATGTGAATGAGATTCATATTTGAAAACTATAGGTTAAAATTTAATGTACATAAGATGTGCACTAAAACTATAGGTTAGAGGGAAAAATTGATTAAATGTGATTTAATCCAAATTAAATATATGATATATAATTTATGATTAATTAAATATGATTTAATTAATATATATAATAATTAATTAGATTAATTATTATTATTATTTATTTAATTTAATTAATATTAAATAAATGAGAACGTGTCAGGAGGACACGTTCCCCACTTCCCTCCAACTCCCTATTGGGGGAAGTTATTCATCAATATACTCTTCTCCTATGGGGAGTTGGATTGATACGATGGTAGCAATTAACAAATTGCTGAAAGAATTCTCTCAACTCTCAATTCTCTTTCCTATTACCAAATTGTTGGTCTCTTCCCACCAAGGTTGGATCTCAGACTCAGAGATAAAGAAGGTTTTCACTGGTGGTGTTGTCCTATTGAAAGTACAGAGGATTTTGGTGTTGCTGTGTTGCTATAGATTCCAAGGAGCAAGGAGTTGCTGGAAATTGAGACTACAAAGGTAATTAGTTCATTCCCTTTTAGTTTATGTCTTTTACACCATGTGTTTGCATGTTTAAATCAATGCCTAATTAGATTAGTTTATATTGCCTATTCTCTGTATTTTTACCAATGTACTGTTATTTGGAATAAACTAAAATAAACAAGCAAATCGATTTTTAAAACACGTTTCTGCTGCTCACGGGGATCCGATTCCCTTGACAACGATCTCTATACGCGATCTTTCAAACCAAAACAAAGACACTTCTAAAGAGTCTTCTCGGTTGTCTCGATCGGTTGAGGGAGAGTTGTGGGACTCCTTTTTGTTTTTGGGTTGGAGAGAAGTTGGTGAGAGTGGAGAAAATTTGAGAGAGAACTTTCTTCTCTTGGATGGCAAATCCAAAAAATGAACCAGTGAAGTCCAAAAGGCTTCTCACCAAGCCTTTATATCATGGTGAGTGGTGGAGTTGAAATCTCCACCAAATCACCATTTTACAACAACCTTATAATATACAAATCATATTTGCATATTACATATAATAAGGTATCTCATACCTTATTATACAAATCTCATTTGTATAATTGTAGAATTTCAAATTGAATCACAGTCAATTCAATTTCTCTCAATTGAATTTCTCTAAATTAGCACTAATTAATCAATTAGGCTAACCTATAGTTTATTATGAACTTCATTCACATAAAACTATATATTATGTCAACTATATCACATATAAATGACATAAATACCCAAATAATGAATTTGAACACTTCAAATTCACACCAAACTGTAAACTCTCAATTTATCAAGTTTGAGCCAACTGAGGGACCTAATGGACCTACAGATGACGAGCTCCAATGATACGAGATTAACCTGTCAAACTCTTTGACCCGGTTATTCAACATTCATTAACTATAGTAACACTCCACTAAAGCCCGTAGTTGCACTCCCATCACTGTAGGACAAGTTGTGTCCATTGATATAACCAATGCCCGTGAGTCAACCCTTCACAGGTTGTTCGTAGACATTGTTGGGTCAAATTACCATTTTACCCATGTGTCTACCTCTTGCTCCTTAAGTCCCACTGCTCCTCTAATGAACAACAACTTTGCATGGTCCAACCATAAACAACATCCCTCTCGGGCCAGTGAGAGGGTGGGCACCCGTTGTCCAAGCCCTAGAGACAACACTTAAGGAAACAACTCCACTAGTTTCCCTAAATCGGGAACGAGTGAATTCCATCTCGCGTAGTCAAGTTCCCAGCTCCCTACGTGGTCTTGTCCCTGAGAAGATAGGCATATTGGGCGAGTAACTGTGACACCCCTCACCCGTACTAGTCAAAGGACAAACCCCCGCAGACAGGTGTCCGTAACATACTCAGGATTTAGGTCGAGTCACTAATGGTCATCTACGAAGTTATTAGTCCTATATTGTTAACGGTGTTATATCAGTAAGTCTAATAATTCACGGTCTGGCCTTGTACAATCTCATTGCACAGGATGCCCCAACTCGCATGTCAACCACATGAACGGCTGGATCACCTTGTTTGTATATAATTCAAAGTGGGTTGCATCCACAGCATATCCAAGATTAGGTCTCCAACCCTATCTGTATACTGTAGATCGTTCGGGTCATTAACTCAACGTGATCCTCCCTGTGTGTCCAATACACACCGTTCAGGTTCTAGTTATCTCATAATTCAATGACGACCCCAGAGCTTAGTTTATTGGATTAAGTTTATAAATATCGAGCCACAAAGTGATGAAAAAATAACTCTTATTTATTTCAATATGGAATATTATAAACTTACGCGAGATTAGGACATACATCCCAACAAACTCCCACTTGAACTAAGCTAGTGGAGTACAATATACATTTCTCAAATGTACAGTAATAATACAATAAACTAGGGTATTGAATACCGTTTACAATACCCCCACTTGTCCTAGTCAAGAAGCACTCGAAGAACTAGACTCTCTAGGTGACCTTCAAACACCTTAGTCGTGAGGGTCTTTGTAAATGGATCAGCAACCTTCTGCTTTGACGTTATCTGCGTGACTGTCACATCTCTGCGGTGCACAATCTCCCGTATCAGGTGATACTTCCGCTCAATATGCTTGCCCCTCTTATGACTCTGTGGTTCTTTCGAGTTGGCTACTTCACCACTATTGTCACAAAACTAGGTAATTGGCAAGTTTATATTTGGAACAACTTCCAAATCAAGCATGAACTTCTTTAGCCAAACAGCCTCCTTTGCAGCTTCACAAGCCGCAACATACTCGACTTCCATCGTGGAATCAGCGATGCATCTCTGCTTGATGCTTCGCCACACTACAACTCCTCCGTTCAGAATGAACACTGACCCCGAAGTGGATTTCCTAGAATCCTTATCGTTCTGAAAGTCAGAGTCTGTGTATCCCATAAGGATCAAATCCCCATTTCAATACACAAGGTTGTAGTTCCTCGTTCTCCTAAGATACTTGAGGATTGTCTTTACGGTTGTCCAGTGATCTAATCTTGGATTGTAGGTACTTACAATCCACACTGCATAACAGATGTCGGGCCTAGTACACAACATGACATACATAAGGCTCCCTATAGCTGAAGCATAGGGGATTCGTCTCATATCCTCAACTTCTTGAGGCGTATTAGGACATTGATCCTTAGACAGGTGAACCCCATGCCTGAAACGCAGCAAGCTCTTCTTGGAGTTCTGCATCTTATATCTAGACAACATATTGTCAATATAAGATGCCTAAGACATGGCTAGCATTCTATTCTTCCGGTTCGGACTATCTGGATACTTAGAATAAACTAAGCCACTCCTAAATCTTTGATTTGGAAATGCGAAGCCAACCTTTTCTTAATGTCAGTAAGAAATCCTACCTGATTCCAATGAGAAGGATATCATCCACATACAATATCAGAAATGCGACAGTGTTGTTGATGATTTTCTTGTAAACACAAGGCTCATTAACATTCTGATTAAAGCCATAAGATTTGATCGCCTCATCCAACCTTATATTCCAAGACCTCGAGGCTTGTTTCAGTCTATAAATGGACCTTTGAAGCCGACAAACCTTTTGCTCTTGGCCTTGGTCAATGAACCCCTTGGGTTGGTTCATGTAGATGGTCTTGATTGCCATTTAGAAAGGTTGTCTTGACATCCATCTTTCATATCTCATAGTCATAATATGCGGCAATGACCAGAAGGATCGTGATAGACTTTACCATGGCAACAGGAGAAAAGGTTTCCTCATAGTCAACCCCTTCAACCTAGGTAAACCCCTTTACCACTAGTCTGGCTTTGAAGGTCTGCACCTTCCCATCTACGTCACGTTTACACTTGTAGATCCACTTGCAACCAATAGGTTTGACCCCATCCGGTTGGTCCACAAGCTCCCAGATGGAATTGAAGTACATCGACTCCATTTTCTGATCCATAGCTTTAATACATTCGTCTTTGTTAACGTCTGTCATTGCCTGATCATAGGTCAATGAATCCTCACAGTCATCATCAGGGATGACGACTTGGGTTTCAGCTAAATCCATGTAACGTTCAGGCTGTCTCACAACCCTCCCACTACGTCGAGGCATTCTCGACCAGACCCTAATACCAGAATAACTCTTATTCCATTAGGCATCCAGTTTCAACCTTTAAGTAATGTAGAATTTGCCACTACATTACTATTATCAAGGTTGACTATGAGGAAACCTTTTCTCCTGTTGCCATGGTAAAGTCGATCAGGATCCTTCTGGCCATTGTCGCATATTATGACTATGAGGTATGGCAGATGGATGTCAAGACAACCTTTCTGAATGGCAATCTTGATGAAACCATCTACATGGACCAGCCCAAAGGGTTCATTGCCCAAGGCCAATAGCAAAAGGTTTATCGGCTTCATAGGTCTATTTATGGACTGAAACAAGCCTCGAGGTCTTGAAATATAAGGTTTGATGAGGCAATCAAATCTTATGGCTTTAATCAGAATGTTGACGAGCTTTGTGTCTACAAGAAAATCGTCAACAGTACTGTCGCATTTCTGATATTATATGTGGATGATATCCTTCTCATTGGGAATGAGGTAGGATTTCTTACTGACATTAAGAAATGGTTGGCTTCACAATTCCAAATGAAAAATTTGGGAGAGGCCCAGTATGTTCTAGGTATCAAGATAGTCTGGAACCGGAAGAACAGAACCCTAGCCATGTCTCAGGCGTCTTATATTGACAAGATGTTGTCTAGATATAAGATGCAGAACTCTAAGAAGGGATTGTTGCCTTTCAGGCATGAGGTGAAAGAGTGTAGATTAAGAAAGCGGAAGCAATTTTGGATCTTGAACACTCTAAGTTGATCAATTTTATAAAACAAAAAACATGCTCAAATCTTGAAAAACAAAGAATAAGAATTCATACTTTTTTAACTCAAAATTCTCGTAATCTGTGGGCAATTTCTTGTCACAACCACTTTGTGGACAACCTCTAATGTCTTCCCTACTATCCTCAGGCCTTGGAACAGATTGTATGATCTTTGATAGAGAGAATTTGAAGAGAGATGGGAGAAAGGTCTGAAAAACGTAAATCAGAAAATTCTGATAAATCCTTCTTAATCTAATGGTTTCTTCTTCAATTAAAGCAAACCAAAATTAATTAATTTTACATTAAAATTAAAATAGAAATTCAAATTGAATTTTGGGTTTTCAATTGGACCAAAATCACACAAATTGAGGACCTCCTTCTTGCTAAATCCTCATCATCTTCGTGTTGTCATCTTCTCCTAGCTTGAAGAAACTTTTGGTTTGCTTTAATTGAAGAAGAAACCATTAGATTAAGAAGGATTTATCAGAATTTTCAAATTTACGTTTTTCAGACCTTTCTCACATCTCTCTTCAAATTCTCTCTATCAAAAATCCCACAATCTGTTCCAAGGCCTAAGGATAGTACGGAAGACATTAGAGGTTGTCCACAAAGTGTTTGTGACAAGAAATTGTCCACAGATTAGGAGAATTTTGAGCTAAAAAGGTATGAGCTCTTATTCTCTATTTTTCCAGATTTGAGCATGCTTTTTGTTTTATAAAATTGATCAACTTAGAGTGTTCAAGATCCAAAATTGCTTCCGCTTTCTTAATCTACACTCTTTCAATTGGTATCAAAGCAATTTTGAGCACTCAATTTGATCAATTGTGTTCTGTGGTGGGTGTTTTATGAAATACAATTTTTTTGGGCGTCTGAAGTGTTAATCTGGTTTTGGCATTTAAATTGAGTATCAATTTGTGCTTTATTTTCAAATTGCTCAAGTGTGTTTGAGCATTAATGTGTGTAGAATAAGTTGTAAATATTTCAAGTCGATTGGAGTTCGGGAAGGCCTTCAATTTGAAGAAAGAAGCTCGAAAGGTCCAAAAAATCAAAAACAAAGAGCTGTTATTTTTTTCTTCTTCTTCTGTTCCAGTATTTTTCTTCTCCCGCGTGAATTTCTTTTAATTGAAGAAGACAATGTTGACTTTGACCTTCCCTTTTGACTTTGACCGGTTCAAGTTTCTTTGGACCGGTTCGGCTCAATTTTGGTCCGGTTCGGGTGGGTTTAGACCGGTTCTGACTATTTTGAGGCCGGTTTTTCCCTTTTTTGAGGTCCGTTTTACCATTTGGAGGCTCGGTTCAGCCTTTTTCAGCTCGGTTCAACCTTTTGAAGGTCCGATTCACACATATGCAAGATGGTTCGAAGTGGTTCGATTTTAATTCTAGATTATTATTATAATAATTTAGTTGTTTGCTTGCATTAGATGCCAAAACCAGTCCACTTTAGTGTTTTTAATTAATTATGCATTGTGAATGTATGTTTTAATTAAAATCCCTGATTAAATGTGCATAAAGTATGTCACATAGATTTTAAAACCCCACCATAGGAAGCATGCTCCATGCATTGAAAGTATGTTATAAGTGTTATAATATATAATATGCATGAATTAGGGTTTCATAGGAATTAATATAAGTGTTATATTAATTTATGAAACAAATATTATATGTTTTAATTATAATTAATATAAGGGTTATATTAATTAAAAATTAAACATATAATTGTTATTCATTTATTCATGTGATGGATTTGTTATAAATATATGTATATTCATGTGATGAATGATCAAGCAATTTATAATATAGAAATGCATGTAACTTAAGGTTAATTAATTGGTTTTAAAATGGTTCTAGTTCTAATAAGATTATAATTAGGCAACCAATAATTTAAAAATTGTGATTAAAGAGGGACTCTGTCTAAGGAAGGTTCTTGCTAGGCTGGGGTACTTAAGCTGACGGAAACGAAACATCCCTACCTGGGAATCAACTTGGGAGTGAATTTAATCCAGAGATTTATAAATTATTTTCGTGAGTGTCGTTTATTAAAAGTTAATAAATTAAATTCATAGACCAAGATTTATTAAAAGGTTAATAGACTTAGGTAATTCCAGTATAATAGTTATATTGGTAGACTTAGGTTATATTGATTTAGCCTAAATATGCCTAAGTAAAAGTATACCCAAACTGTTTAAAATACTTAGTGGGAGTGAAAAGGTACATATGATATATCAATTTGCTCTTACGCTCTTCGCGAAGTTCACACCGTGAGATTTATGCTCGGCCTCGTGATGTCAATAGGGCATCCCCATTCGGATGGTATTTGCATAAATCAAGAACAAGGTGAATGGAGAAAGTATTTATAGTAAGTGGGAGAAGGAAGTGTGTCAACACCTCCTATGGTCTCCTCCATTAGGTTGGATCGTGAGATTCCCATGTTGCGCCTGCAAGTTGCCCGTAGTAGCACCATCCATTCGGAGGGATGTAACATGGGATTCGAAACTACTCAAACTCAAGAAATGGATAGGGTCTCTTAGGTCCATTCCCAGCTTTGACTTTCTAATTCGGTAGCATTGTTGGGGTCGACCTCTTAGGTCTAAAAATAGCAGGTCACACTTACGAGAATTACTAAGTGTTGGTGAATTCTTGACCAAAGTAGAGATAACTAGAATGCTATATGAATAAGAGTTATTCTGGTATTAGCATTTAGTCAAGAACGTCTTGGTTCGGTGAAGGAGTGATTGACTACCCCTCGGTAGTGGTTACTCTGACTCACTGAAGTATCGTTGCAAAAACAAATAATGAGATTATGGGTACATTATTACTTTTGCTAAATTCTTAATTGGATACATGTTATGGGTTAAAAGCAATTCACTAATAGAATATGTTCTATTTTCAGCATGTCGAGCTCTTTTATTCAATTACTCGCCTCCGACAAACTTAATGGCGATAGCTTTGGAACTTAGAAATCAAACTTGAATACGATTATTGTGATTGATGATCTAAGGTTCGTCTTAACGGAGGAATGTCCTCCCCCTCCCAGCTCGTCTGCAACCCGAACAGTTCGGGATGCATTTGACAAATGGACTAGGGTTAATGATAAGGCCCGAGTCTACATCTTAACCAGCATATCTGATGTGTTGTCTAAGAAACATGAGGGCATGATCACCGCAAAGGAGATCATGGGATCATTACAGGCCATGTTTGGGCAACCGTCCTCATCGGTCCGTTATGATGCCCTCAAGTACGTTTACAACTCCCGAATCAAGGAGGGAACTTCTGTTAGGGAGCATGTCTTTAATATGATGGTCCACTTCAACGTGGCAGAGGTAAACGGGGTTGTCATAGATGAGAACAGGCAGGTCAGCTTTATAATGGAATCTCTTCCGAAGAGTTTCCTACAGTTCCGCACCAATTCGGTGATGAACAAGATAGAGTATAACCTGACTACTCTACTTAACGAGCTCCAGACATTCGAGTCCCTGATGAAATCAAAGGGAAAAGAGAAGGAGGCAAACGTTGTCACTTCGAAGAAGATTCTGAGAGGATCGTACTCAGAGACTAAGTTTGGTCCTTCTTTTTCTAAGAATAAGGGTATTCATAAGAAGAAAAATGATAAAGGGAAGGAAAAAGCTCCCATACGCAAGGTTAAAACCACAGGAAAATGTTTCTGGTGTGGTGAAGACCGGAATTGGAAGAGGAACTGCCCGAAGTACCTTGCGGAAAAAAAAAGCTGAGAGAGAAAAACAAGGTAAATATGATTTACACGTTTTTGAAACATGTTTAGTGGAACATGATGATTCTGCCTGGATACTAGATTTAGGAGCCACTAACCATGTGTGTTGTTCTTTTCAGGAAACTAGTTCCTGGAGGCAGCTTGCTGATAGTGAGATAACTCTCATGGTTGGAACAGGAGAGGTTGTCTCAGCTAGAGCAGTGGTAGTAGTGAAGTTGTTATTTAGAGCTAGATTCGTTTTATTAGAAAATGTACTTTTAGTTCCTGGAACAAAAGAAATCTTATATCTATCTCTTGTTTACTTGAACATATTTATAAAGTATCTTTTGATTATAATGAAGCGTTCATTTGCAAAAGAGGTGTACGAATATGTTCTGCTAAACTTGAAAACAACTTATATGTGTTAAGACCAACATATATAAAAGTTATTTTGAACACCGAGATGTTTAAAACAGCTGATACTCAAAATAAAAGGCAAAAGTTTTCTCCAAGTACCTATCTTTGGCACTTGAGACTAGGTCACATTAATCTCAACAGGATTGAGAGATTGGTTAAGAGTGGTCTCCTAAGTCAGTTAGAGTACAACTGCTTACCACCATGTGAGTCCTGTCTTGAGGGAAAAATGACTAAACGACCTTTTTCTGAAAAATGTTATAGGGCCAAAGAACCCTTGGAACTCGTGCATTCGGATCTCTGTGGTCCAATGAATGTCAAGGCATGAGGAGGGTATGAATATTTCATCAGTTTCATTGATGATTATTCTAGGTATGGCTATCTTTACCTAATGCATTATAAGTCTGAAACCCTTGAAAAGTTCAAGGAGTATAAGGCAGAGGTTGAGAATTCGTTAGGTAAAACGATTAAAACACTTCGACCAGATCGAGGTGGAGAGTATATGGATTTAAGATTCCAAGACTATATGATAGAACATGGAATCATATCCCAACTCTCAGTGCCCGGTACACCTCAGCAGAACAGTGTATCTGAAAGGAGAAATAGAACCAAAGAACCCTTGGAACTCGTGTATTCGGATCTATGTGGTCCAATGAATGTCAAGGCATGAGGAGGGTATGAATATTTCATCAGTTTCATTGATGATTATTCTGGATTTTTCAAGAACAAGGTAGGATTTACTGTTTTTGCATGAGATGTATGAACGGTTTTGCAAAATTAGATGGTTTCAATTTTGGCACTTAGATTTACAATTTCCATTGAATCGTTCAATGTAAGGGCCCGGTGTTTTGGGCAAATTTAATTGTAAATCGATTCTGTAAGTCCGTGTCGATCGAGGCAAAGTGGTTGCTGAGAAGATCGGAGCAAAAACTAGCAAGGAATGAGGATTCCAAGTTGCTGTCTGTGTGCAGCGTTTCAACGCTGTTCATTGGCGTTGCAACGCTGCGCTTGCGGAAGAAGGCGCGCACAGGAGGCAGCGTTGCAACGCAGCCTCTAGCGTTGCAACGTTGTGGCGTTGCGCAACGCTTGGCACAAGACGACAAGAAGCAGCGTTACAACGCTGCTATCAGCGTTGCAATGCCAGAGCCGTTTCACGCAAAGGAGCAGCGGGCAGAAACGTTTTTTTATTATATATTAAATATAAAAATATTTTATATTTAATTTATATTTAATTAATTTTAATTAATATAATTAGATTATATTAATTAAAATTAAATTTAGGGTGTCAAAATTGGTCTAATTTTGCTATTTAAATTATGCAATTGTTGTGTAATTATTGTCATGCATAATGTATGCTTTTATTTTAGAAATCTCACCTTAGGTTAAGCATTTTCATGCATCATTTATAATATAAGGAGTTATATTATATAGTTTGCATGATTAATTAATATAAAGTTGGTATATTAATTTATGGACAACATTGACATGCATTATATATCATGAGATGAATATGCTATGAATGTCTTATTATTCATGTGATGAATGATCAAACACTATAACATAGTATGCATGTCACCTAAGGTTAATTATTAGTTTTAAAGTGTTTAGAACTTGGAAATAATTGACCTTAGGTTATCTAGTTCTAATTAGATTAGAATTAGGAACAAAGTAATTTATAAGCTATGATTAAAAGAGGAACTCTATCTAAGGAAAGTTCATCTAGGTTGGTATTTATTCGATTTGAAAACGGAACACCCCTACCAGGGAACTGACCTGGGAGTGAAATTTAATCAGAGAGTTTTATAAATTACAGTAGCGTCAGCGGGTTTATTAGGGGTTAATAAACTAGAAACCCTAGGTTTAATATAAGGAGTTATATTAACAAACTTAGGATAAAATCAATATAAGAGTTATATTGATAAAGTTAGGTAAAACTATTAGCTGGGTTTTTAGCCTAAGTAAGATTCCTATAAACTTTAAAGTATTCAGTGGGAGGAAAAAGTGTATGAGATACATATTTTTCCACCGACGCTATCTCCGGGAAGTTCACACCGTGAGACTCATACTTGGGCTCGTGGCGCAAACGGGAGCGTCCCCCTTCGGATGGTGTTTGTATGAATCAATATCAAGGTGAATGGAGAGGGTACTTATAGTGAGTGGGAGCAGGTTTAGTGAAAACAAAACCTACGGTCTCTTTTGTCGGTTTACATCGTTAGACCACTATAGTCAGCCTGCTAGTTTCGTCTGGACCAGACAATCCCTTTGGAGGGCTTGATCATAGGGGATCAAACACAGTAGACACCCAAAAGGGATAAAGATTTCCTTAGACCATTTTCCAATCTAATCCTCCCTTCGGCGGATTTTATTGGATTGAGACTATGGGATCTAAAGACAGAGGGTTACACTCACAGGGTACATAAGTTGTGTATGTATCCAGACCGAAAAATGGTAACTAAAACCTATAGGAATAAGAGTTATTCTGGTATTAGGTTTTGGTCAAGAGTGTCTTGATCCAGAGGAGGAGTGTTTTTTATTACCCTTCGGTGTCATACATTCTAAACCTTTGGAGTATCATTGCAAATTATAAATGGCCTAGGAATCATTTGATAATTAGCTAAAACATGATTGGATTAGAGTTATAGCAAGAAACTCATACAAGTTTGTTTGTAAATTTTTTCAGCAAACAATGTCTAGCTCTATAATTTCCTTATTGGGTGCGAAAAAGTTAACTAGAGAGAATATGATGACATGGAAAAACAAACTCAACACTATTTTGGTAGTGGATGATCTGAAGTTTGTGCTAACCGAGGAGTGTCCTCAGGTGCCAGGCTCGAATGCGTCACGAAATGTTCGTGATGCATATGTCGATGGATCAAGGCCAATGATAAGGCCAAGGTCTACATGCTGGCAAGTATGTCTGACATATTAGCCAAGAAGCATGAGGGCATGATTACCGCCAACGAAATCATGGATTCATGCGAGGGTATGTTTGGACAATGATCCACACAAGCCCGACATAATGCCCTAAAGTACATATTCAACTCCAGTATGCTAGAGGGTACATCTGTTCGGGATCATGTCCTGGATATGATGGTGCACTTTAACATCGCGGAGCCGAATGGTGCTTCCATCGATGAGTCGAGCAGTCGACTTTATTCGAAACCCTTCCAAATAGTTTCTGCAGTTTAGAAGTAATGTTGTTATGAACAAGCTTACTTTTAATCTTACCTCCTTCGAATGAACTCCGGACTTTTGGTCTTTGATGAAAATTCGAGGATCGAAAAGCGAGGCAAATGTGGCGGTAGGAGTTATCACGGAGGTTCGACCTGCGGGACAAAAACAATGGCTTCATCTTCTTCTAACCTCGAGAGGAAAGAAGAAGAACATGAAGAAGGTTGGTAAAGGGAAACAGTGACAAAGTGCGCTTGAAGGGCAAGAAAGTCAAAGACGTTCTTTGACAAAGGAAAGTGTTTCCACCGCAACGAAGACGGACATTGGAAACGAATCGTCCAAGTACATTGCGAGAAAAGAAGAAGGAAGGTAAATATAATTTACTTTGCCTAGAAGCTTGTTTAGTGGATAATGATAAAACAGCTTGGATACTTGATTCAGGCACCACTAATCATGTTTGTTCTGCTTTTCAGGGAATTGATTCCTGGCAGCAGCTACAACAAGGAGAGATAACGCTCCGCTTGGAAATGGAGAAGTCGTCTCAGCTGTAGCAGTAGGCACAATGAACCTTTATTTTGGCAAGAAATATGTATTGTTGAACAATATATTAGTGATATCAGGGTTTACTAGAAACCTTATTTTCATTTCTTGCCTTATTGAACAATGTATTTCTGTTTCCTTTTCTATGAATAAAGTGTTTATTTTGAAGAAAGGTTTAGAAATATGTTCAGATTCGTTAGAAAATGGATTGTATGTTTTAAGGTCTAATTCAGTCAAAATGGTTTTGAACACTGAATTATTTAAAACTGCAAACGCACAAACTAAGAAACGTAAAATTTCTCCTAAAGAAAATGCTCTTCTTTGGCATCTAAGATTGGGTCACATTAATCTCAATAGGATTGAGAGATTGGTAAAGAACGGACTTCTAAACGAGTTAGAAGAAAATTCTTTGCCAGTATGTGAATCATGCCTAGAAGGCAAAATGACTAAAAGACCTTTTAGTAGAAAAGGTTATAGAGCCAAAGACCCTCTAGAGCTTATACATTCAGACCTTTGTGGTCCGATGAATGTTAAAGCCAAGGGAGGATATGAATATTTCATCTATTTTATAGATGATTATTCTAGATTTGGGCATATTTACCTAATGCACCACAAGTCTGAAACACTTGAAAAGTTCAACGAATTCAAGACTGAGGTTGAAAATCAATTAGGTAAAACTGTTAAAACACTTCGATCGGATCGAGGTGGAGAGTACATTGATTTAAAATTCCAGAACTATATGATAGAACATGGAATTACATCCCAACTCTCGGCTCAGACACACCACAAAGACAAAGCGGTGTATCGGAAGAAGAAATCGAACCTTGTTGGACATGGTTCGATCAATGATGAGTTATGCTCATCTCCTAGTTCGTTTTGGGGTTCTGCAGTGGAGACTGCAGTATACATTTTGAATAATGTGCCCTCCAAAGTGTTTCGAAACACACTTTTGAACTCTGGAAAGGACGTAAAGGTAGTTTATGTCACTTCAAAACATGGGGTTGTCCCAAGACATGTGCTTGTGACAAATTCAAAGAAGTTGAATTCACGTTCAAAATTATGCCTATTCGTAGGATACCATAAAGAAACAAGATGTGGTTTATTCTATGATCCTAAGGAAAATAAGGTTTTTGTGTCGACAAATGCCATTTTCTTGGAGGAGGACCACATAAGGGGACCACAAACCAAAAAGTAAAGTAGTGTTGAGTGAGTTAGACGGAACAATAGCAAAGGTTGCTAATAAGAACACTAGTACGTCAACAAGAGTTGTTGATACTAGTTTGTCTAGTCAAGAGAGTCCATCTCAAGAGTTGAGTATGCCTCGACGTAGTGGGAGGGTTGTAATGACTTTGACCGTTACATGGGTTTATTTGAAACCCAAGTTGTTATACCAGATGACAACTGCGAGGATCCATTGACTTATAATCAAGCAATGGTTGACAAAGACAAAGACAAATGGGTCATAGCCATGGACCAAGAAATAGAGTCGATGTACTTCAATTCTGTTTGGGATCTTGTAGATAAGCCTGATGGGGTAAAACCTATAGGTTGTAAGTGGATCTACAAGAGAAAACGTGGTGTAGATGGGAAGGTGCAAACCTTTAAAGCTAGACTAGTAGCAAAGGGTTATACCCAAGTTGAAGGGGTTGACTATGAGGAAACCTTTTCACCTGTTGTTATGGTAAAGTCTATCTGTATCCTTCTTGCCATTGTCGCATATTATGACTATGAGGTATGGCAAATGGATGTCAAGACAGCCTTTTTGAATGGAAATCTTGATGAAACCATCTACATGGACTAACCCAAAGGGTTCATTGAACCAAGACAAGAGCAAAAGGTTTGCAGGCTTAAAAGGTCAATTTATGGACTGAAACAAGCCTCTAGGTCCTGGAATATAAGATTTGATGAGGCAATCAGATCTTATGGTTTTGACCAGAATGGTGATGAACCTTGTGTCTACAAGAAAATCATCAATAGTTCCCTCGCTTTCCTAATTCTCTATGTGGATGATATCCTACAAATTGGGAATGATGTAGGTTATCTTACTGACATCAAGGAATGGCTAGCTACGTAGTTCCAAATGAAAGATTTGGGTGATGCGCAGTTTGTTCTTAGGATCCAGATTGTCCGGAACCGCAAGAATAAAACACTAGCCTTGTCTCAAGCATCATACATAGACAAAGTGTTGTCAAGGTTTAAGATGCAAGATTTCAAAAAGGGTTTGTTGCCTTTTAGACATGGAATCCATTTCTCTAAGGAACAGTGTCCTAAGACACCTCAAGAAGTTTAGGATATGAGACGGATTCCTTATGCGTCGGCTGTTGGGAGTCTGATGTACGCCATGTTGTGTACTAGGCCCGACATCTGTTTTGCAGTTCGGATAGTCAGTAGGTATCAATCCAATCCAGGACTTGAACACTGGACAGCGGTTAAAACAATCCTTAAGTATCTTCGGAGAACAAGGAACTACATGTTTGTGTATGGGGCTAAGGATTTGATCCTTACAGGATACACGGATTCTGACTTTCAGACTGATAAAATTCTCAGAAATCTACATCAGGGTCAGTATTCACTCTTAACGGAAGCTGTAGTATGGCGAAGCGTCAAACAAGGATGCATCGCTAATTCCACCATGGAGGTCGAATATGTAGCAGCTTGTGAAGCAGCTAAGGAGGTCGTTTGGTTAAGGAAATTCATGCTAAATTTGGAAGTTGCTCCAAATATGACTTTGCCCATCACGTTGTATTGCGATAACAGTGGTGCAGTGGCAAATTCGAGGGAACCTCGAAGTTACAAGAGGGAAAAGCACATAGAGTGGAAGTATCATCTCATCCGGGAGATTGTGCATAGAGGAGACGTGATTGTCACGAAGATAGCCTCAGAGCACAACATTGTTGATCCTTTTACAAAGGCTCTCACGGCTAAAGTATTTGAGAGTCACCTAGAAGGTCTAGGTTTACAAATCTTTCCCAACTATGGCAAGTGGGAGTATTTTGTACAAAGGGGTTTAAATGCCCTAGTTTATTGTATTTACATTACTGTAATGTTTTAGTACTCCACAAGCTTTAGGTCAAGTGGGAGATTGTTGGGATTTATACCCTAAACTTGCGTAATTTTGATCAATTAAATAAAGTGTTATTTGTTTTGATAGAATTACAGTCTTGCTTTATAAATCCAATAAACTAAGCTTCAAGTTTATAACTTCTATCTTGAACATCAGTGTAGTGGACACTATTTGGGTTGAGTTCAAGAATATAACCTAAATAGTCTATGGTATAAGAATAACGTTGGAAACCTCATTCTGGTAACACCATGGATGCGGCTCACTTTGTAATTAGTACAAATGAGGTAATCCAACTCATTCATGTAGTTGACATGTGAGTGGGGGCATTGCATGCGAAGAGTTCATACAAGATGGATCATGAAATTATTAGTCTAACCATTGTAACACTGCAGTAATGAGGATAAGACTAGTAATTTATAGATGGTCATTAGTGACTCGACCTGAATCCTGAGCAAGTTAAGAACTCCTGCTTATAGGGTTTGTCCTTAGACTAGCATGGGTGAGAGTGGCCTGTAGCCGACTCAATAAGCCTACCTTCTCAGGGACAGAACCTCGTAGATAGTTGGGAACTTAACTGTGCAAGATGGAATTCACTCATTCCTCTACTAAGGAATTAGATAGGTTGTTCCCTTAAGAAGCGACTCGGAGTTTTGAACAACGGGGCCGCGCCCTCTATGAGGTATGAGTCTAAGGTAGGACCTTAGACTTGTTGTTCATTAGAGGATCAGTGGTGCTTAAGGAGCAAAGAGGTAATCATAGGAGTAAAACGGTAATTTGACCCAGCTGTGATTACGAACAACCTGTGAAGGGTCGACTCATGGGTAATGACTATATCAGTGGACACAATATTATCTACAGTGAGGAGAGTGCAGCTACAAGTCTATAGTGGAGTGACTTGTAGTTAATGAATATTGATTAACTGGATCAAAGAGTTTGATCAGTTAATCTCACATCATTGGAGCTCATGAACTGTAGGTCCATTAGATCCCTCCGTTGGCTCAATATGGTAATATTGAGGGTATAAAAGTTAGGAGTGAAATTGAAGTGTTCAATTTCATACATGAGGTGTTACATCAATTATATATGATATAATTGATATAATATATAGTTTTAATGTGAATTAGATCCATATATAAACTATATACTAAAGAGAGAATAAAGGAGGGGTAGGATGGTCATTTGCATCTCATTCCTCTATATATATGGTTGCATGAGATGCAACTAGTTTAAGTCATTCTAAGGAATTACAAGCTCTCTCTTGTTGTGTTGTTGGAAGAGTTCCAAAGCACACATCTCTCTCAAAATACCTCACATCTCCTAAAGGGAATCCACCTTCCTCCCTCACCTAGAGAACAACAGAGAAGATCTGGTGGTCGTGTCTTCGTACGTTGGAGTTCCTGTTGCTGAGATCGTGATCGTGGGAGAGTGGAGCACGTGAAGAAAGGTTCTTCAAAGGTAATTATCTTGTTGTCCATTCTGTTTTACATGCTTAATCTAGTAATATTTGTTCTTGAATTTATTGTTGTAACTAAATCAAGAGTGCGCGATTCGCAATCGCTTCCGCTGCGGGACTACGATTCCCTTCAATATCATCTCATCAGGGAGATTGTGCAACGAGCAGACGTGATCGTCACGTAGATTGCTTCGGAGCACAACATTGCTAATCCATTTACGAAGTCTCTCACGGCTCAGCATGTTTGACTCCACCGACGTTTTAGTCCAAGTGGGAGTTTGTTGGGTTTTATGTCCTAAAACTCGTGGGTTTGTAAACTGAATGAATATTCTATTTTGCAACAAAGATGTTAACGGATCAGTGTTCACTCTTAACGGAGGAGCTATAGTATGGAGGAGTATAAAGCAAGGTTGTATTGTTGACTCCACCATCGAGGTTGAGTACGTCGCAGCTTGCGAAGCAGCGAAGGAGGTTGTATGGCTGAAGAAATTCTTTAATGATTTGGAAGAGCACATAAAAATAATTGGAATTGCGAATCTGGTAAAACCTTTTGCCACTAGTTTGTATTGTTGCCAGATTGAAGTTACCTCATGAGTCACTTCAAGAATATTCCATATTTCTTTAGCCGAAGAGCACATAGATATTCTATTGAATTCATCCCTACTCAAGGCACAATAAAAATAATTTATAGCTCTAGTATTAAGAACACACTTTTTCAAATCAATTTCATCATATTCATTTTCTAATTTTGTCACATCATTTTCATTAACAATTTTCATGGAAATATGTGGATCATTAACCACATTTAACAATAAACTATAGTCAACAGATTACAAATAAATTTTTATTCTAGCCTTCCAGTAAGAATAATTTGACCCATCAAAATAAGCAGGCCTAGAGGTGGATTGTCATTCAATAACACCATTTACTACTAGGTTTGTCATAAAACTCAAACAATAAAGTTTATAAACAAAATTCTAAAAGAGCAACCTTTAAACAAAATTCTAAAAGAGCAACCTTGCTATGATACCAATTGTTGAATCGGTATGACAACCCTAGAGGAGGGAGGAGGGTGAGTGACACAATTAAGTTTAATATGAATCATATTCACATTGAACTATATATTATATCAATCATGTTGGGATTTGTGCCCTAAACTTATGTAATTTTGATCAAATAAATAAAGAGTTATTTGCTTTGGTAAAATTATATTCTTGGTTTATAAATCCAATAAACTAAGCTCCAAGGTTATAATGTATCTTGAACATCAGTGTAGTAGACACTATTTGGATTGTGTTCAAGAGTATAACCTAAATGGTCATGGTATAAGAATAAGGTTGGAAACCTTATTCTGGTAGCATTATGGATGAGACCCACTTTGTAATTAGTACAAATGAGGTAATCCAACTCATTCATGTGGTTGACATGCGAGTGGGGGCATCCCGTATGAAGAGTTCATACAAGACCGGATTGCAAATTATTAGTCTAACCAGTATAACGCCGTTAACAGGATAAGACTGATAATTTATAGATGGTCATTAGTGACTCGACCTGAATCCTGAGCAATTTAAGAACTCCTGCTTATAGTGGTTTGTCCTTAGACTAGTATGGAACTTAACTACCTTCTCAGGGACTTAACCTCGTAGGTAGCTTGGAACTTAACTATGCAAGATGGAATTCACTCATTCCTACACTAAGGAATTAGATAGGTTGTTCCCTTAAGAACTGAGTCTAGGTCTTGAACAACGGGGCCCCGCCCTCTAAAATGACTTAAGAGGGCATGAGTCTATGGTAGGACTATAGACTTGTTGTTCATTAGAGGATCAGTGGTGCTTAAGGAATAAAGAGGTAATCACAGGGATAAAACGATAATTTGACCCAACTGTGATTACGAACAACCTGTGAAGGGTCGACTCATGGGTAATGATTATATCAATGGACACAATATAATCTACAGTGAGGAGAGTGCAGCTACAAGTCTATAGTGGAGTGACTTGTAGTTAATGAATATTGATTAATTGGATCAAAGAGTTTGATTAGTTAATCTCACATCATTGGATCTCATGAACTGTAGACCCATTAGGTCCTTCCGTTGGCTCAACATGGTTATATTGAGGGTATAAAATTAGGAATGAAATTGAAGTGTTCAATTTCATATATGAGGTGTTATATCAATTATATGTGATATAATTGATATAATATATGGTTTTAATGTGAATTAGATTCACATATTAACTATATACTAATGAGAGAATGAATGAGGGATAGGATGGTAAAGAAATATTCTTTAATGGCTAGAATTCTATTCTTCCGGTTCGGACTATCTGGATACCTAGAATAAACTGAGCCACTCCCAAATCTTTGATTTGGAATTGCGAAGCCAACCATTTCTTAATGTTAGTAAGAAATCCTACCTCATTCCAATGAGAATGATATCATCCACATACAATATCAAAAATGTGACAGTGTTGTTGATGATTTTCTTGTAAACACAAGGCTCATCAACATTCTGATTAAAGCCATAAGATTTGATCGCCTAATCCAATCTTATATTCCAAGACCTCGAGGCTTGTTTCAGTCTATAAATAGACCTTTGAAGCCGACAAACCTTTTGCTCTTGGCCTTGGACAATGAACCCCTTGGGTTGGTCCATGTAGATGGTCTTGATTGCCATTTAGAAAGGTTGTCTTGACATCCATCTGTCATACCTCATAGTCATAATATGCGGCAATGACTAGAAGGATCGTGATAGACTTTACCATGGCAACAGGAGAAAAGGTTTCCTCATAGTCAACCCCTTCAACCTAGGTAAACCCATTTGCCACTAGTCTGGCTTTGAAAGTTTGCACCTTCCCATCTACGTCACGTTTACACTTATAGATCCACTTGCAACCAATAGGTTTGACCCCATCCGGTTGGTCCACAAGCTCCCAGATGGAATTGAAGTACATCGACTTCATTTTCTAGTCCATAGCTTTAATACATTTGTCTTTGTTAACGTTTGTCATTGCCTGATCATAGGTCAATGGATCCTCACAGTCTTCATCAGGGATGGCGACTTGGGTTTCAGCTAAACCCATGTAACGTTTAGGCTGTCTCACAGCCCTCCCACTACGTCGAGGCATTCTCGACCAAACCCTAATACCAGAATAACTCTTATTCCATTAGGCATCCAGTCACCATTATTCGGTCTGAATCTATTAACTCATAATGAATCCTATGAGTGTCACCCTCTATCTTTAAATTTCCAAATATCCGTCCAAACAATAGCCACCGAAGGGAGTACTACGAAGGAAAACCAACAAGGAAATTGTATCCCTTTCGTAAATTCACGGTGTTTCGACTCTCATGATCAAGGCCCTCCGAAGGGATTGTCTATTGGGGTTTGTGCCCTAAAACTCGTAGTTTGTAAATTTTGTTCTAATTAATCTAATAAAGAGTTATTATTTTCAATAAAGAGTTATTGTTCATTATTTACAATATTTCCCTTTTATTAACCCTAAATCCAATAAACTAACATCCAAGGCTGTAAAATGTTTCTTGAACTGAATGTAGTGTACATATAAAGGATCTCAGTTCGAGATACAACTTAAAGGGTCTATAGTAAGGGGATAAGTTTTGGGTACCTTACCCTAGTAATACTATGGATATGGCTCACTTTATATATGATACAAACACTGTGATCCTAACGTGTTCGTGTACATGACATGTGAGTGGGGATATCCTATGTAATGAGATTGCATAGGACCAGACCACGAAATAGTAACCACTAGGTGTAACTCCGTTGACTAGTTAGGTTTCTATTTCACTAGGATGACCTAGGCAACTTGATCTCAATCCTGTGCAGGTTACGAACTCCTGTTTGTGAGGGATTGCCCTTTGACTAGTATGGGTGAGAGTGACCAGATTTGTCGACTCAATATGCCTACCTTCTTGGGGACAAGACCGAGTGAGCAGCTAGAGACTTAAGTTAGCAAGATGGAATTCACTCCTTCCTGCCTATTAGGGTAAGTAGAGGAATGTTTCCTTAAATGGTGTCTCCGGGACTTGAACAAAGGGTTCGACCCTCTCATTGGCCCGAGAGGGACTTCTGTTTGTTGGTAGGACCACAAACAAATTAGTCATTAGAGGAGGACTGGTACTTAAGGTAAAAGATATAACCCAGGGGTAAAATGCTAATTTGACCCAGTTGGTGTTGTGAATATTTGTGAAGGATTGACTTGATGTTATTGGTCAATATTCGTGGACACAGAAATATATCTGCAGTGAGAAGAGTGCAGCTGTGGGACTTTAGTGGAGTGTTCCTGCAGTTAATGAATGCTGATTAGGAGGTTAATGAGATTAATCGAGTAATCTCGTATCGTTGGAGCTTCTGATCTGTAGGTCCATTAGGTCCACCTTCTAGCTCGTAAAGGGTTCTTAGATCGTTTTAATTTGAAATGTTCAAATTCAATTAGGGAATAAACATTATTGTATATAGATACATTATAATATAAAGTTTTGGAACTTTATATTATAAATTTAATGTGAATAGGATTCATATTAAATTATGTGAGAGAATTAAATATTTGAAAGAGTTCAAATATTAATTTAAATGTGAATGAGATTCATATTTGAAAACTATAGGTTAAAAATTTAATGTGCATAAGATGTGCATTAAAACTATAGGTTGAGGGATAAAAAGATTAAATGTGATTTAATCATTTAATTAATTAATGTGATATTTAAATGTTTTAATTAAATATGATTTAATTAAAATGATTAAATTTAATTAATTAGTTAATTGTTAATTAATTAATTAATCAATTAATTAATTGGGAACGTGTCAAGATTACACGTTCCCACCACTCCCCAATTCTCCCTCGATAGGGAGTGGGGAGTTACTCTGCTATTACTTCTTCTTCTCCTGGTGAGAAGGGTTGGATGATCGATGGTTGAGCAATTGTGAATTGCTAAGAAAATTCTCTCTCTCTAAATCACAAAAATTCCCTCTTTTTTCCTTTCCAAAAAAGTTGGAACTCCTTCCCACCAAGGAAAGATCGAAAGAACTCAGAGAATAGGAGGTTAACTGTGTGGTGGTGTCCTGTTGAAAATACAGAGGAGTTTAAGTTATTGTGTTGCTGAAAAGGAGCAAGAAGTTGTTGGATTAAGAAACTACAAAGGTAATTAATGATCTATTTTTAGTTTAGAACTTATACAACATGTGTTTGTATGTTTAAATTCATGCCTAATTAGATTAGATTGCTTGTTCTCTGTATTTTACCAATGTACTGGTATTTTTGTAGTAAAGCAAAACAAACTAGCAAATTAATCTTCAAATCACGTTTCCGCTACTCACGGGGGTCCGATTCCCTTCATTGTCTGGTTCAGGCCAAACTAGTAGGCGGATCATAGGCGTCTCATGGTGTGAATCGATAAAAGAAACCGTGGGTCCCTTTTTCACAGGTCTCCTCCCACTCACTATAAGTACTCTCTCCATTCACATTGATATTGACTCATACAAATACCATCCGAAGGAGGACGCTCCCATTTGCGCCACGAGGCCGAGTATGGATCTCACGGTGTGAACTTAACAGAGATTTGTGGAGGAAAAATTAAGGGGTTGTTTGGGGCGATGAGTGGGTTATAATAACAAGGGGTTATAATAGTCTATGGGTTATTATAGTCTGTGAAACATATAATATTATTTAAAATGCAGAGTAGTATAATTTAGGGTTATAATAGTCTGTGTTTGGAGTGCGAGTATTTCACAGATTATTATAACACGAGTTATAATAACCAGTGGGCCAAACAAGCCTTAAATGTATCTCATACACTTTATTTCCTCCCACTCAGCCCTTTAAGTTAATCGGGATTGACCTAGATAAACTGGCTATAATTTACCTAAGTCTACCAATATAACACTTATATTGGATTTGCCTAAGTTTATAATCACATTATTAACTTAGGTCTATGTGAGTAATTTAATAAACTTTTAATTAAACGCCACTCACGAGAATATAACCTATGAATCTCAGGACCAAATTCACCTCCGGTGGTTCCTAGGTAGGGTGTTCGCAAAGCGCCAACTTAAAAATACTGACCTTAGAGCAGAACCTTCCTTAGAGCAGAGTTACTAATTAGTCACCATTCATAAGTCATATTTGATTTCCTAATTCTAATCTTATTAGAACTAGAAAACCTAAGTCTAATTATTCAAGTTCTAAACCATTTAAAACTAATAATTAACTTAGGTTCCATACATTGCTTTATTATAATGTTTGATCATTCATCACATGAATAATAAACATATAATATACATACATCACATGTATAAATGCATGTCAATGCTTTTAATCTAAGAAATATAACACTTATGTTAATTAAATTAAAAACATACATTATATTATAACACTTATAATATAATCCTATCATGCATACTATATATTATAACTCTTATAACATAAAAATGATGCACGAAATGTTTAACCTAAGGTGAGATTTTAATCTATATGACATACATTATGCACATAGAATAATAAATTTCATACATCACATGCACAAAACTAATTAAACAACAATATTGGACCGGTTTTGGCACCCTAGGGACATTAATTTAATTAATTAACATTACTATAACACTTATATTAAAATTAATTAATAAATACATTTTACAAAATAAATTAAATTAAATATAATAAAAACCCGAAATGAACCGTCCCATTAAATATAATAAATACATTGAGGGGTGGTTTTCTGCATTGTGGACGGTTTTCCATTTTTTTTAATTATTTTTTTGTAAAATGTAATTTAATTATTTTATGCATGAGATGTATGAATTTTTTTTTTTCTATGTGCATAATGAATGCCATATAGATTAAAATCTCACCTTAGGTTAAACATTTCATGCATCATTTTTATATTATAAAAGTTATAATATATAGTATGCATGATAGGATTATATTATAAGAGTTATAATATAATGCATGTATTAATTTAATTAATATAAGTGTTATATTTCTTAGATTAAAAGCATGGACATGCATTTATTCATGTGATGAATGTATGTTATATAGTTTATTATTCATGTGATGAATGATCAAGCACTATAACATAGAAATGCATGAAACCTAGGTTAATTATTAGTTTTAAATTGTTTAAAACTTGAATAATTAGATTTAGGTTTTCTAGTTCTAATAAGATTAGAATTAGGAAATCAATATGACTTATGAATGGTGACTAATTAGTAACTCTGTCTAAGGAATGTTCTGTCTAAGGCTGGGGTATTTAAGCTGATGCTTTGCGGAACACCCCTACCTGGGAACCGACCTGGGAGTGAATTTGGTCCGGAGATTCATAGGTTATATCTTGTGAGTGTCGTTAATTAAAAGTTAATTAATTTACTCACATAGACCTAAGTTAATAATGTGAATATAGACTTAGGCTAATCCAATATAAGAGTTATATTGGTAGACTTAGGTAAATATTAGCCGATTTATCTAGGTCAATCTCGATTAACTTGAAGTGTTGAGTGGGAGAAAATAAAGTGTATAAGATACATTTAATTTTCCAACCACAAATTTCCATTAAGTTCACACCGTGAGATCCATACTCGGCCTCGTGGCGCAAATGGGAGCGTCTCCCTTCAGATGGTATTTGTATGGGTCAATATCAACGTGAATGGAGAGAGTACTTATAGTGAGTGGGAGCAGGACCTGTAAAAACGGGACCCACGGTCTCTTTTTTTTATTCACACCGTGAGACGCCGATGATCCGCCTGCTAGTTTGGCCTAGACCAGACAATCCCTTCGGAGGGCCTTGATCATGGGAGTCGGAACACCGTGAATTTCTGAAAGGGATACAATTTCCTTGTTTGTTTTCCTTCGTGGTTCACCCTTCGGTGGCTATTGTTTGGACGGATACTTGAAAATTTAAAGATAAAGGGTGACACTAACAGAATTCGTTAAGAGTTAATGGATTCTGACCGAATAATTGTAATTGGATGCCTAATGGAATAAGAGTTATTCTAGTATTAGGGTCTGGTCGAGAAAGTCGGTCCCTTAGTAGGAGTGTTTCTAAACCTTTGGGGTATCATTGCAATTTTTAATGACCTAGGGATCATAGGATAAAAATTTGCTAAAACCTTATTGGATTTTAAAAGTTTTTACGAGACTAATACAAAGTTTTTCTTGTTTTCAGCAAAACTGTCTAGTTCAATAGTTGCACTCTTAGCTTCAGACAAACTCGTAGGAGATAATTATCAAACGTGGGAAAATAATATCAACACAATACTCGTAACTGACGACCTAAAGTTCATGTTCACTGAGAAATGTCCTCAGGTGTCAGGCTCGACCGCATTGCGAAGTGTTCGTGATGCATACGATCGGTGGATCAGGGGCAATGAAAAGACCAAGGTCTACATCATTGCCAGCTTATCTGAAGTTTTGGCAAAGAAGCATGAGGTGATGATCGCCACTAAGGAGATCATGGAGTCTCTACAGGAAATGTTTGGACAACAGTCCTTTCAGGTCCGACACGATTCCCTCAAACACGTCTTCAATGCTAGGATGAAATAAGGGGCGTCTATCCATGAACATGCTCTGGACATGATGACCCACTTTAATCTGGCAGAGATGAACAGGGTTTCGATCGACGAGTCGAGCCATGTCAGCTTTATCTTGGAGACTCTTCTGAAAAGTTTCCTTCAGTTTCGTAGCAATGTTGTTATGATCAAAATTAGCTACACTCTGACAACCCTTCTTAACGAACTACAAAACTTCCAGTCCTTGATGAGGATCAGGACATCGAAAGCTGAGGCAAACGTTGCCTTGTGTCCTATCGCTGGGTTCGACCTGCAGGACAAAATCATGAGGTTCTTCAGCCGAAAGGGAAGAAGAAGAAGAAGATGAAGAAGGGCAAAGCTGACCGTGCTGTCGCCCAAAAGGGCAAGAATGTCAAGGAAGTTGCAGAGAAAGAAAAGTGTTTCCACTGCAATGGGGATGGTCACTGGAAGATAAACTGTCCCAAGTTTCTTGCCGACAGGAAGAAAGAAGGTAAATATGATTTACTTGTAACAGAAACTTGTTTAGTTGAGAGTAATGACTCTGCGTGGATACTGGATTCAAGCGCCACTAACTATGTTTGTTCTTATTTTTCAAGGAATTAGTTCCTGACAGCAGCTGTGAGAGGGTGAGATAACGCTACGGATTGATCCGGGGAGGTTGTCTCTACTGCAGCGGTCGGCACGGTGAAACTCTTTTTTGGCGAAAGTACATTTCCTTACTTATTGAACATTGTATTTCAGTTAACTTTGAATTGAATAAAGCGTTTATTTGTTTCAAAAGCAACTTGATTTGTTCTACTTCACTTGAGAATAACTTGTACGTTTTGAAACCTAATTCGGTCAAAAGTGTTTTGAATACTGAATTATTTAAAATGGCAGAAACACGAACTAAGAGAGTAAAGGTTTCTCCTAAACAAAATGTCCATCTTTGGCATCTAAGGTTAGACCACATTAATCTCAATAGGATTGAGAGACTAGTGAAGAGTGGACTTCTAAGCGAGTTGGAAGAAAACTCTTTACCGGTATGTGAGTCATGCCTTGAAGGCAAAATGACCAAACGTCCTCTTAGTGGAAAAGGATATAGAGCCAAAAAGCCTCTTGAGCTTATATATTCTGACCTCTGTGGTTCGATAAGTGTTAAGTGTTAAAGTGCGAGGAGGTTACGAATACTTTATATCTTTTATAGATGACTATTCATGATATGGGTAAATTTACCTATAGGAAGTCTAAAACTCTTGAAAAGTTCAAGGAGTACAAGACTGAGGTTGAGAACCTGTTAGGTAAAACTATAAAAACGCTTCGATCGGATCGAGGTGGAGATTATATGAACACTGAATTCCATGACTATATGATAGAACATGGAATTACGTCCCAACTCTCAGCACCTGGTATGCCACAGCAGAATGGTGTATCAGAGAGGAGAAAAAGAACCCTGTTGGACATGGTTCGGTCGATGATGAGCTATGCTCGTCTCCCTGATTCCTTTTGGGGTTACGCAGTGGAGACTGCGATTTATATTTTGAACAACGTTCCGTAGAAGAGTGTTTGTGAAACACCTTTCGAACTCTGGAATGGACGTAAAGGCAGCTTACACCATTTCAGAATTTAGGGATGTCCGACCCATGTGTTGGTGTCAAACCCGAAGAAGTTGGAACCCCGTTTAAAATTGTGTCTCTTTGTAGGTTACCCAAAAGAGACTAGGGGTGGTCTGTTTTACGATCCTAAGGAAAATAGGGTGCTTGTGTCGACAAACGCCACTTTCCTTGAGGAACACCACATCAGGGATCACTTACCAAGGAGTAAGATTGTGTTAAACGAAATGAACAGTACATCAGCAAGAGTTGCTGATGGGGCTAGTACGTCAACAAGTGTTGTTGATCCTATCTCGTCTAGTCAAGTCCGTTCTCAAGAGTTGAGAATGCCTCGACGTAGTGGGAGGGTTGTGAGACAGCCTGAACGTTACATGGGTTTAGCTGAAACCCAAGTCGTCACCCCTGATGATGACTGCGAGGATCCATTGACTTATGATCAGGCAATGGCAGACATTGACAAAGACGAATTGATTAAAGCTATGGACCAGGAAATGGAGTCGATGTACTTCAATTTTGTCTGGGAGCTTGTGGATCAACCGGATGGGGTAAAACCTATAGGTTGCAAATGGATCTACAAGCGTAAACGTGGCGTAGATGAGAAGGTGCAGACCTTCAAAGCACGACTAGTGGCAAAGTGTTTTACCAGATTGAAGGACCTAATGGACCTTCCTATCCCCCATTCATTCATTAAAGAATTTCTTCAGCCATACAGCCTCCTTCGTTGCTTCGCAAGCTTAATATGAATCATTATCAAGGTTGGATGAGGTGAATTCTAAAGAACCTAGAAGCCATAAGCGCGGAAATCATATTGAGCGCAAATATCATCTCATCAGGGAGATTGTGCAACGAGGAGACGTGATCGTCACACAGATCGCTTCGGAGCACAACATTGTTGATCCGTTTACAAAGCCCCTCACGACTAAAGTGTTTGAGGGACACCTAGAGAGTCTAGGACTACGGGTTGTACAGTAGGGCAGTTTTCTTGCTCAACATGTTTGTCTCCACTGATGTTTTAGTCCAAGTGGGAGTTTGTTGGGTTTTATGTCCTAAAACTCGTGGGTTTGTAAACTGAATGTATATTCTATTTTGCAATAAAGATGTTATTGAGATTTATTTAGTAAATGTGTTTTTGAATAAGGTGAATTGTATATTTTGAAACCCTAATCCAATAAAGAATTCTTGGCTATAGGATGTATACTTGAACTTTATGTGTGACACATAAAAGTAGATCAGGTTCAAGTTTATAGCCAGAACGGTCTATAGTAAAGGAATAGGATTAGGTACCTTATCCTGGGGACACTATGGAAGCGACCCACTTTGTAAAGTACAAACGATGTGATCCTGAATCATTCGTGTGGAGACATGCGAGTGGGGGTTCCCTATGCAATGAGTTTCCATAATCCTGGACCGAAAAATAGCCACTTAGACTTTAAAACTCCGTTTACTGTCTTAACTGACTATATTCATACGATGATCTAGGTAACTCGATCTTAATCCTGAGTGTGCCATGAACTCTTGTTTCTTCGAATTATCCTTAGATTTGCATGGGTGAGAGTGGTCCGAGATTACCAACTCAATAAGCCTCCCATTTTAGGAATAAGACCGGGTACATAGCTGGGAACATAGTTCGGCAAGATGAAATTCACTCCTACCCGCTTTAGGGATTAGTAGAGAGATTGTTCCCTTAAGTGTTGACTCCAGGTCTTGAACAAAGGGCCCACCGCTCTCATTGGCCCGAGAGGGATTCGGTTTGTTGGTTGGACCACAAACCAATTGTTCATTAGAGGATCAATGGGACTTAAGGAACAAGAAGTAATTATAGGGATAAAACGGTAAATTTGACCCAGTTGTAATTACGAACGACTTGTGAAGGATCGACTTACTAATCATGGTTATATCGAGTGGACAGAAATATATCTACAGTGAGGAAAGTGCAACCACTGGACTTTAGTGGAGTGTCCTGGTGGTTAACGAATGTTGATTAGTTAGGCTAAAGAGTTTGGTCGATTAATCTTGTATCGTTGGAGCTCATGACCTATAGGTCCATTAGGTCCCCTTACTAGCTTGGATTAAGCCATGTAACAATTTGAGAGAAAAGAATTTGAATTGTTCAAATTTGGTTTTGGGAGAAAGTGTTAATTATATGTGATATATTTAACGTTTCATAGTTTAATTATGAATTAAATTATGATAAAGAGAGATGGACATATTTAAATATGATTTAAATACTGTTCGGTTTAAAACATGAATAGGGATTCATGTTCAAACGATCGATTTAAGAAATCGGGATTGGTCCAATTATTTAATTTGATATTTGATATTAAATTAAATAATTATTTAAAATTAATTAATTATATTATTTACTTAATTAAATTAATAAATTGATTTTAATTTAAAATTGATTTTATATTAATTTTGAATTAAAATTAAATAAAAATTCAAAATCATTTTTGAGTTTCAATTGGACCAAATACACAAATGGTGAATAAGCTTATTTGATTGTCAAATTCACCAAAATTCAACACCTCCTTCTTACTTAATCCATTATTCATGTGTTGTCTTCTTCACCTTGCTTGAGAGAGCTTGTGGTTTGGTTTAGTTGAAGAAGAAACACATGGATAAAGTGGATTTTACTTTTCTGGATTTTTCTCGATTTGGAACCATTTCCCTTTTTCTTCCAATTTCTCTCAATCAAAGATCTCACAATCTGTTCCAAGGCCTGAGGATAGTAGGGAAGACACTAGAGGTGGTCCACAACTAGTTTGTGCTCAAAGAAAGCCTACAGATTTAGAGAATGTTGAGTTAGAAAGGTATGTGTTCTTACTCTCTGTTTTTCCAGATTTGAGCATGCTATTTATTTTGAAAAATCGATCAACTTAAAGTGTTCAAAATCAGAAATTGCTTCCGTTTTCTTAATATGGACTCCTCCAATTATGTCGTCAAAATTTTGGCGCAAGCGATCTAACCACGCTAATCTCCTTAGTAGGGTCACTCAAATTTTTAATTTCATCCAAACATTCACAAACGAATAAAATTGTAGTAAATAACGCTAGTTTCCCCTAAATGTAAATTAATTCATTCATAATAAGACACTTCACCCCTCATTTATTATTTAATTCAAAATATTAAGCCACCAAAACTATAGAAAGACTAACAAATAAACTATAGAAAGACGTAACAAATAATTAATAGTTAAAATGTGTGTATATAATTGTAATGACCCTTACTGCAGAAGGTATTGAAGCAATTAGAAAATAAATGAAAATAGTACTAGCTCATTTACAACCCAGTAATTACTAATAAACACCCCACCAACCCCATTTGTAGGAATTGGTATATACATTGATTCTAACATTTAAAAGGATGTATAAAAAGGCATATGCTTGAATTTTCCGTAATTAAATTAATTACAAACCCAGAAAGAAGAGCATAGGACTCTTCCAGTAACCCTTAAATATGATTTATAGGCTTTTCTCTCCCCCTCCATGACAACCTTCTCCAGATCATCCACACACCCAAAAACACACCCCTCCGAAATCTCACCCCCTTATGTTAAGGTGGCAATACTTCTAGGGTCAACGAACATGAACTCTTTCGTCTGTTTTTTTCAACTCTCCACCAATGTTATGGTATGCACCTCCATAACTAGACAATAATCATGGAATATACCCCAAGATATCTCTACGTTATCCAAGCTACGCCCCTATCCTCAATGGTTTATAATCTTCTTATTCTAATTCCTGATAAGTAAGAAACATGAAATCTTGTTTGTGACATCAAGCTTCATCTGTTGTGCAATAGATTCAAAGTTCAGAAAGAGTTGAAACATCTCTAACTACCACTGAGGTTAACTTGTAATCCTCGTAACCATCCTCCTTATCTCAAACACCATCAAATAAGCAAATGATTGTTGTAGGAAACCATTTTCAACTAATATAAATTTGCAAACATGTAAACAAATGGCAATGAAACCCCTTGTAGTCTTCTTGCAAACTCCATGGAGAAAATCGATACCCTCATGGAAGGCCATCGACTGTGGCCCACAAAATTCAGTCAACTATTGTTGCTAAAAGTTGGGGAAAATCAATTGTAAAAAATCTTGGGATTAACTTGGTCGGTAGATGTGTATACACACCATGAGTAAAATGGGCAAAGTGTTTTCTTCACACTCCCCTAAAAAATAGATAGACAAAATTCCAAAACTAGTCCATCCAATCCGTTGCAAAAGATTTGGAGAACTCTTGAGTTCAATATATTTGAGTTGACTGTATATATAATCATACACAAGAGGCAGAATGGGTATATCATTTTTTTCACACACCTAGTAGACAAAATTACAATTATGAAACATTTTTATTCCTTTTTCATTATATAGACTTTGTTTTGGACATTACTCTTACCGTTTCCCGAGAGAGAGAGAGAGAGAGATTTAGGTGGGCCTAATCTCTTTTTTTAATTTAAATTTATATTATATAATTCATGGTTTGATTCAGTTTTCTAAAGTTTTTTAAGATAGTGAACGGAGAAGTGAGCCAAAACTTCCCGTTTTCAAAAGAGTTGAACCCAATAACTGAAAATGAATTGATTTTTGCACACCTCTAATGGCTATGAATTAAAAGTCTTCCTACAAATCAAAATAAACAATAAACAATAAGCTCTTCTTATTCGTTTGTAAATTTCCCACTAAAGGTCTTCATTTTGTACTTAATAATTGTTTCCTTGGTTTGGTCTATCCCTCCCTCATCTTTGATGTTGGTATCCATACATAATAATATTTACAACTATTGAAGGTGCGGAAAGATGGAAAATTTGAAGTAATCAATCAGTGCATCAACACATCAATTTTATAATTAGTCCATAAAAAAACGACCGAGGACCAAATCAAATCACTTTTTTCACAAGGCAAATACAAGCACATCCCTAAAGTTTTTTTTTTTTTTTTTTTTTTACCATAAGTAGTAGAGAATGAAAGAAAGAGAAGCAAGTATTACATTGCAATCTGAGCCTTCTCATTCTTCTGCAGCACTTGCAGCACTCAAATCCACACTCAGGTCAACAGCCTGAAAACAAAACCACCATCCAAATTTTAAGATTGTTCACTAACTTCTATTTCAATTTCTATGAACCCCTTCCTTGCTTAAAAACAAATCTATCCCATAAATGAACTAAGGATTGATTATTAAAAGATACAAGCTTTTATGATCCTTGTTTTTCTTCTCTATGAAAAAAATATTTGAATTTAAAGTTTTACCAGAGTTGGAAAAAATGATCCTCACCTTTCCAGTTATCAATGTATACATGTTGAGCACATCAACAACAGTTGACTCGAAATGTGTAGTAGGATCGTAACTCTGTTGGAAGTGAGCAGTGAAATGAATTAGTTTATTACACACACGGGTGCGAAGATGAAGAGGGGGCAGGAGAAAAAGCTTTCAATTTGTGAACAACATACCATGGATACAAAGCAATTGTCCAGAGATGGTTCATTGACTGGCTCGTATCTATCATATGTATCAAAAAATAACTCATCAACAGCCCCCAGCAGGTCAATTCCTGGCTTTAGTTCTGCCTCAGGACGATCGGTCTCAGCTTCTGTGGTAACAAAAGCAATAAATTTGCCTCTTGGAGCAACATTGTGAGAGTAAGAGCAACAGAAAACATACCTGTGTCAAACACACCAACAATCAAAAAAAAAAACTATATCTTGAGAGATGGGGGAGATGATAGGGAGAAAAACTAAGAGCATCATCACTCAGGAATAGTAATCCAAAGTCTTAGCAGAATGATCAATACACTGATACTTCTACAGTTCTACTTGATCAAAGGGTTCTTTCCTTTCATTTTTTATTTTTAATTTCAATTCATTTATTTTTTTTATTAAATTAGTTCTTGTACTTTGGAACTTATTCCATCCTGGTACTTCAAATGTCCAAATTTATTCTCTGTATTTTCAATAAATCTTAAAATTAGCCCTTATTATTAATTTCTATCGAATTTGGTAAAATAAAAATAATAATTTTCATTCAAGAAAAGACAGTTCCAAAATTTACAAAGGGAAGGCTAATAGAGACCAAATTGTTTTTGAAAAAATTAACTATAATCTAAGAGTAAGAATTAATTTTAAGATTTATTTTAAGTATGAAAACTAAGTTTGGACATTTGAAAGCATAGAAATTAAAATGAAATCAGTCCCAAAGTACAAGACCAAAATGATATTTTAACCCCTTTTTTTTGGCTGATAAGTTATAGAAGGGTGAGGTACACATAACAAAACTCTTAGAAATGAAAAACAACGAGTAGCACAAACAAACCAAGTACCCCATTATATGGTGACACAAGCTTACACTATGTGGCAATAAGTTATACCCATCCAACAAACTGACATATGCGAAAAATGAATTTCAGTCATTATGAAATAAATCTTCAAATCTTCCTTTTATCTCATTAGATAAGAAATAGCCAATAGCAGCCAGTTAGTTATTGGAAAAGCCAAAAGTGGAGAAATAACCATGGGGAGTTTTCTGAAATTTTGTCAAAGAAATCCAATATATGTGAAAAATATCATATTTGTAAAAAAAATGGAAACAAAAGAATAATTTCCAAAACAGATACAACTGACATAATAAACTAAAATGCCTGCATTTTCCTAAAACGACCCTATATAGTTTCAGAACTTCAGTTGAATGTATGAAAAGTACAAACAATCACGACCTACTTTTCTAATGAGGAAAAGGCAGAATGGAATATTACTCTTTAGCGCACTATACAAGAACTTACATGTCCGATCTGCGGCCCAACTGCTTCTGGGGTAAAATAATCTGCACTGAATGGGAATCATTGGTGTTTGGAATTGGGTGGCTCATTATGGCAATGGCCCTAGCAACCTTACCAACCTTCCTGACCTGTTTAAAGATACACAATATCACATAAGACGGAAAATGTTAAGTTTTTATCTCATTCTTCATGCTTCATAATAACTCAAGAAAGAGATGTATGATATGGAAGTGGTTTAGAAATATCATCATGGTTGTCCTCGAGGGTTGAGGCTATTATACATTGACATGGATAAAGTTACCATAAATACTAGGGCTCCATTTGCTTATTGAATAAGTCCAAACAAAGACCATAATAAAGTATCAGACAAGAAAAGAAGACGGGCTCATGATATAGATGGTTTGAATTTGCAGAACCAATCTTAAAATTAAATGAGCTTAGAGAAGCCATAATGATTTGGAAAGAACATTAAAGCCCTTACCTTGTTGGGCAAGTAGGAAGGATCGCAGACAACCTTTTTGCACCTGGCAGTTTCCCCTTCTGATGTGACACCAATAACTTTTCCTTGATCATCAAATTCAACCTAACATTCAAAGATCAAACCCAAGACCCTAAAGAGAGATGACGATGTTTCTGAAATGTTTTACCAAAGAGAACTCCAAAACGAATATGAAAAAATTATAAGAACAATGACGTCATTTTGAAGTAAAAGAAAATTAAATCAACTATCAAAACAGATAGTAAAATTTAAATTGTACCTTGCACTCAGGTTTATTTAACATATATGTTCCACCATAGACAGCACTAAGGCGGGCAAATGCCTGCAGAAAGAGAGAATAAATAGATTAAGTAAAAGATACATGACATAACACAGATGAACCAAAGAGAACTAAAGTTGTTGCTAATATATGCTTCCCTAGGGTACATAGAGAGAGAAAGAGACCTGTGGAAGCTCCCCTAATCCATATAGAGGGTAGATGTATGGAGACCCTCCTTGAAAGCGTGCCAGAGACTCCGCATATAGCTATCACACAGATAAGAAGGGGAAGAAATGAGACATTTAATTGCACAGGAACATGACACGAAGAAGAGAGTAAATTAGCAACTCTCGATGCTGTCACCTTCATTCTCTTTACTGTATCTAATGCAGGCAGATCAAGATAGCGATCGTCTCTATGAAGTGCCAAGGCATGACCAATGAAGTCAATAGTGTTGTCATCGAGCCCATATTTTCTGTCAACCATATCAATTTGATATAAGCACATTAGTTTATACAACATAATAATAAGGGACTTAACTATTATTGAAAGAAGACAGAAAGACATCCAGTTACACTATGAACAAGAAGAGCAGTGGGGACCCTTGATATAAAGACAACACTTACAACACAGAGGTATAAGTACAACAACAACTATCCTTTTATGATAAAGAAGCGGAAAGTTAGCTGAATAAAAATTGTCTGAAAAAATTAGTATTTTTATTATTTACTAGTTTAAATAATTATTTACTTTAAAAAACGATGCTCTTATAAATATTGATAGGAAATAATTAAATAATTGAAAAAATTAAAGTCAGGGCTGGTTGAAGAATATATCTCTTATCTCCACTCCATGAAAAAAATCGAGGAAAACTTTCTCCCTCTCTGAACCCAACCTGTTTTAAATGAGGATTCCCAACCCTGTCTATGCCAAAGCTCCCTGGGGACCAAAACTCTGGGATTTTTGTCATCCATATATTTAATTAACATATGATACCATTCTTTCATCCACCTCCTCTAAAGAGAAGCTTTTGAACCTGCTTAAGGTCATCAAGACTTTTGAGGCAGCTTTTGATTTGAATGTCAACCTCCACAAAACCAAGCTTTTGGGAATAAATTATGATGGGTCTCTAGTAGAAGAAAGTACCAACCTCTTGAATTATGCAATCAACTCTTGGCCTCCCATTGAATGGAAATCCCAAACTTTCTGCCTTTTGGAAGCCTATTTTGGAAAATGTTCCAAGAAGCTTTCAGGTTGGAAGAGCTCTCTTTTTTTCTTCCAAATGTGGGCACCTTTTATCCAATTATTCCTCAAAAGCCTCATCTACATATCACTTGTCTCTTCTCAAGATGCCACACCTTCGAAAACATTTGTGGAATTTTTCCAGGAAGATAACAACAATGGGGTTTCTGTTGTCTTGCTAACCAGCGAAAAGTCAGTCGCCCACTCCTTTCTGTTGGTTTACAAATTGGATATATCTTCAAAAAATATTTGGTGTTCCTCCTAAATATACTTGGCATTCGTTTTCTACCTTTAAAACAGTGCTCTTTGATGAAATGTCATTCTGGCTAAAATTTGGAGCCTCCCCTACAGATTGGTGGCCCAATGAGAATACTGTTAACCTTTCTAAGGCCCTTGGAGGAAACGCTGTGATTCTAAAGCCCTCATTACTTCTACAATTTCCTTAAAGTTGGGAATGGCCTGAATAGCAACTTATAGGAGAAAATTAGGCAGGAAAGTATCTCTCTCGTGTCTTGCCTTCCTATTCTCCAACTTGTACGCCTTCTCTACCAACACTTTCAAGACCTTGGCCCAGATTTGGAATAAGAACTTGTCTGTTTGGAACCTTAATTTTTGAAGGAATTTGAAAGATGAAGAATTTCAAGATTGGCTCTCTCATGGACTGTGCTAAATTTCATCTTACAAAGGTCAAGTTTTTCATCTAAGAAGTTTTATTAGAGGGCATCAACAACCTAGACAAGATCCAAAGGAGAAATCTTTCAATGGCTCTCTCCAAGCCCATGCATTCTTTGTAAGAATGCAGCAGAATCTCAAGTCCATATTTTCATTCAATGTCAATAAGCAACCTCTTTCTGGAGCTCGCTTTTGTCCTCTTGCAAATGGTTTCTACCTTAGACTATAAGTTAAAGGCCAATATCAAATTTCTCCTCACTTATCACCCTTTCAAGAAGAAGGCATAGAAGCTTTGGCTAGCTTCTTATGATGCAATTAGATAAAGAGAAATTCATGAAATTTGAAGGCAAAGAGAGAAAACTGCTTTCCCTTCTTCATAATTTCAAACTTGTTGCAGCTTCTTGGTCCTCCCTAAGCCAGAAGCAGAGGATTTAAAATTTCAATCATTCATGGAAAAAAATAAATTATTTATTTGTAACAACAAAAACATGTTCAATTGGCTAAATCCAAGCGAAATTACCGATATTTATTACAATAAAACAATTAATGATTCCATAACCTACCTACACAACACAGGCAATCCTATAGATTGAACATGGTCATATCCATATCATAAGATGCCCAGCATTCAATTAAGAATCAGACAATGAGTGCTTAATGAGAACATTGTAGGAAATCCCAAATGATCATTCAAATATTGTAGTAAGACTTACTTAAATGTTTCTTCTACAAGTTCTTTTACTATTTAAGTTCAGAGTTATGTCAAAAGACTCAAAAACATGACAAAGGTTATTTATGGAAATTGAGGCATACGCAATCAATTCTTTTGTTGTCACTCTTGTCAAGTCCATTCCCTCATGCGTCTTAGGATTACTTTCATCATACTCCTGAACAAAGATGAAAAACTTGCGAGCACGACGCTTCTCAAATAAACCCATAAGTGGAGATTTAAGTGCTTCCATATCCGTAGCTGGAACTTTATGAATCTATAAGAAGGCATTTGGCATCATTAAGTTTTGGTATAATTTTAATAAAAGTTCAAAGATAAACATTATGGAAACTTAAACAAGAGAATAATGAAAATATCAAATACCTTTCCTTTATTATACACATAGCTACCATCAACAGCTTTAAAAGACAAATACTTGGTAACATCCGTATGGATAAGTACACGAACAAGAGTTCCATTTGCCATCATAAACTGGCCAAAAGAAAAAGAAAAACACATTCGTATTTATATAAAATAAAAAAAAATGAGAAATGTGAAAAGGTAAATGTAAACGACTACAAGAAAAAAGGATCATTAGGAAATAGAAGAAAGCATATCACTAGACAAATAGTTAGCAAGAAGCTTGCAAAAGCATTTCAAGGCGGGGGAACTGGGAAGGAAGACCTTTGGAATCATGTCCACGTTATAGTCCCTACTAGAACCCAGATGGGCAGGTGGCTTGTCTTCTCCCTTGAACCGCTTCCAAAGCTGCAAATATAATTAAAATAGTAAATATATGATATGATTGAAGAAATAGCACGAGAATAAACTGGAGTTCACTAAAATGATGGGACTAGTCAGCAGAAAAGAGGACCTGAATGAGATTAAGTGATGAAGATTCCCCTCCATAATAGTCATTCCTATCCATGTGCAGAACCTAGTACATGAAAAAAGAATGTCAGAGCAAGACACATCAGAACGAAACAAAACCACTCAGCTGTGTAACATTACTTTGGACTTCATTGTAATAATCAGAAAACACAATCCTAATAGTAGTGTATCTACAAAACCTTCTCAACAATTCAAAAGGAGAACAAAGCCTATGCAGTCACTACGTCAAAAAGATCCCACAACTCCACTTAACAACCAAGAAATATGAAAACTGACGAACCTAGATCCTCACAATAATAATGAAGAAGTTTGTACCAAAGCACAGAGCAATTAATATCCACAAGAAGTCCCGGCCAATTTCCTCACTTCATCAGCAATTCATTACTTTGCAACAAAAAGGCCAGCAAAAAATTAAAATTAAGGACAAGAAATGGCATCACATTCACAGGTGATGCAAAAAGAAACGAATCGTGATATCCGATTTCTTAATCTGGAGAGCACCTCAACTCAAGTGCGGAAAACAAAGATCTCTCTGATGAAAAAAGAAAACGATACTGGAGTAGACGAATTCAAAGATGCAACTAAAACTCAGATAAATGCAGGAAATGAGAAGAAATGGTGAGACCGATCACAATCAGAAATAGATAGAAGATTGATCGAAGCATTTAAAATCGAAGCAGGTGAATCATAGAGCAAAACAAAGAAGAGGAGATAGACGATCTAAAGCAGCAGCGGAACAAAATGAAAAGGAAAAAGAAAAAAAAGAAAACCTTGAGGCCATCGACGGAGAGAAGACCACTGAGGATGCACTCCTTGAGACCGGTTCCAAGCACAATAACGTCGTATTCTTCATCCATGGCGATTCAAGGTCTGGAAAACGAAGAATTAAAGAGCAAACCGGGGGAAGTGGAAATAGATCTACAGTAAGATTTGATGAGCGACAAGATCCTTGTTCACCCTAGGGCTTCCTGAAGAAGTCAATTAGCATGCATACCAAAATTATTGCTTCCTTCCTTTACTTATATAAACACCTCCACCTTTGCCTATCCTCATCTCATCATATTCAATCCCTTACTTTTTAATATATTATGTGTATATTTTATTTACAATTGCAATATAAAATATCTCACCATATTAACAAGTTGAACGTTGAATTCCTTTTTTCTTTTTTACTTTTTTAGTTATTGAGGTAGAAATTTAAACTTTAGACCATTTCATCCAAATTATAATGTCAGTTATATTCGCATTGACTAGAATTTCAAATTTTCACTCAACATTGAAAAAACTATATTCACATTTGTTTGTTGAAACTACAAAAAGAAGATTATAAATTAAAGTAAAAACCTATTTGAGCATAGTGGTTTTGAAGTATCTATATATCCTTTTGATTTCTAAAGTTCAATTTTTCACATATTCTACAAAAAAAAAAAATGTTGATATTGGCATGGATAATAAGTTCAAATCATCCACCAACATCATCATAGCTCAATTGACATAAAATGTATCATCGATTAAAAGGCTAGAAGTTTGAATCTCTCACCTCACATATTGTGAACTAAAAATAATAATAATAAGTTCAACCTGTCACTACCAACATGAGTATAATTGAATTGGTTAAGTACTACTAAATATTAAGGATAGTTTGTGGCGTTGGGTGGATTATAATAATAGTCTGTGAGTTATTATAATATGTGGAATCATATAATATTATTTAAAATGTAGAGTAGTATAGTCTAAGGTTATAATATTTTGTGGGGTGCTGAGTATTTCATAAGTTATAATAATATAAGTTATTATAATCTATGCCCCAAACAGACCCTAAAGAGTTGTTTAGGGTTGGGTTATAATAGTTTGTGGAATACTTAACACTCCAAATACATATTATTATATCTCAAACTAAATAACTTTGCATGCTTACCACAGATTATATAACTCTATAAATAATTATAACCCATTTAGCGCACCTCAATTCTGAAGGTCAAATTATCATCCCTTATCATTGAGAAAAATTTAAATCATCATCTTTTTGAAAAAAAAAACAATTAATATTCCCTCAAAAAGAAGAAAAAAAATTATAAGTCAATGAGATTTGTATATGTAACCCCATATAAGTTTTTTGAAAAGAAATACCAGTCAACTCATTTGAGTTTTTAACCGAATAAATCAACAAGTTCAAATTCACTCTAATAAGAAATGGTTATCTTTTTTTTTATGAATGAATTTTATTAAACCCAAATTACTTTTTCGTGCACAAATTCATAACCAAATACAGTTTTCAATTTTTTTTTATTTAAGTTTAAAGTTATTAAATTGAAACCAAACATATTTTCAAGGGATTTTTTTTTTTACAAAGTTTTTATTTTTTAAAACAAAATTTTGGATCACCGACCAAGCAAGTTAAATTTCTTTATTAATTCTTTATTTTACAACTTTTTTTTAAATATTCTCAATTTTTTTTATAATAATAGGTTTTAAAAAACTCTTTGGGTTTTCCAAAAAAGGTGTATGTGGAAGATTAAAAAAATGGAAAAAATAAATAAAAAGAAAATATTGATAATTGTTTTTTAGTACAAAATATTGATAATTGATAACACAACCAAAAGTTGTTAAACAGACTTGGGAACATTGAAAGCAAAAGTGGGGTGGGAATGATTCTGTTTCTGCCTTGTATCCCAAACATACCATACTCAAAATAATGACAATAATATTCTCTCAAAAAAATTAAAAAATCACTTTAATAGTAGTTAGACACTTATTATATTTTAATTTTTGTAATTTTAAATGTTGAAATTTAGTTTTTGTATTTGCAATAAATATTAATATTAGTCTTTCCTATTAGTTTATAATTTTTCCATAAAAGTTTCGGTCTCTATTAGTTTTTTCTCTATACATTTTGGAAAGATATTTTCATGGCGTCTTTTCTTGAATGAAAATTATTGCTATTATTTTATCAACTTCTATAAAAATTAACTTCAAACTTACAATAAGGATTAAATTAAAGGTTTATTTAAGTACATAGACTAAATTTAGATGTAGTTTAAAAGTATAGGGAAAGTAGAATGAATTCCAAATGATATGGACCAAAATAGGCTAAACTAGTTCTCGGTCTCTCCAAATTAAATTTGTACTAAATTACCCATAATATAGATTCTACATTTTTTAAGAAAAGAAAAGAACTAAAGCTATGTGGAGGAGAGATGGTAGATCCTAACTATAAGAGGGTGTTTGGCGTGCAAAGTTGAGTTGAGTTGGGGAGAGTTGAGTTGAGTTGGGCATAGCTGACTTGAGTTGAGTGCAGAAAGTCTATGTTTGGGGTGCAGAGTTGAATTGAGTTGAGTGCAGCAAGTTTGTGTTTGGGGTACAGAGTTGAGTTAAGTTGTGTGAAGGTATCTAGTGCAGTTTTTTTTTTTAAGATCAAATAGTTAGTATTTATCTTACTGGATTTTTTAGATATTCTATCTGAAACATTCATCTTCAAAACACAATACCACCAAGTTCCAACATTGAATTTAGATGTGAACACCGAACTTGTATTATATGATAACTTTAGTGTAATGAATGTGTATAATATTGACCTGCATAATGATTGTACATGATGGCCTGTTATCAAGGTTTGTTATTTTTTTCCCTACCAATTTGAATTCTCTAATTAATAGATAATTATTAGGATTCAGTTGAATAATTGTAAGGTTTACAAAAAAAAAAAAAAAAAAAAAGAAGAAAAACACTGTAATTGGGTAGATAATATATTATCAATGTATAAAACAAATTACATGAATGATTGTCAAAATGATGTTTACTATTTCCCATCATTGATACATTCATTCATGACATAAAAAAAAATGAATGACATGCTATTAAATACATTATTACATGCCCCAAAAAATGAGTATCCAAAAATATTTTGGTCCACAAAATATATTTAAGGAAATACAACATAAAGTGTCTGGGCCATCTTTGTTTAGTAACAAATGGTTGGAGTAAGTGGTCAGGCAATCCTACCAAGAATATGCAAGTAGTATCTCTTCATGGATTGTGGTGGGACTTGGAGGCAGCAATATATCTTCTGGATATCTGCGACCAAGAGATCTATAAGGAATATAAGTGTTATGTTCAATTTTAAGATATGAATTGCACAACGAATCAACGACGTTTCACGACGTCTTCCGCTGCGGGAAATCAATTTCGTTCAATTGGTATTAGAGCCAATCGTTGCTCTTTATTGTGTATTCTTGTTTTTCTTAAAATTAGGTGGGTTTGGCTTAATTTCATGAGATGAATTTGTGGTTTGCATAATGGATGTTTCGATTTTGGCACTTAAATTTAGATTTATATATTTCGTTGATGTGATCAAGGCCCCGTTGTTTTGGGCAATATTGTATGTAAATCGAGTCTGTAAGTCCGTGTCGATCGTGGCAAGAGTTGCTGTGAAGAAAACGGAGTGGAAACGGGTGAAATTGGCAAAACAGTGTTGTTGGGCAAGCGATGGCGTTGAGACGCTGTTTTTCGGCGTCTCAACGTTGTCCATGCGGGAGGCAGGAGCGTAGCAGATCAGCGTTGCAATGCAAGGCGTTGTGTTGCAATGTTGTTGGCGTTGGGAACGTTGGCTTGACGCTGGACGCTGCAGCATTGCAATGCTGGCCACGACATTGCAACGCCGCAGCGTAGTGGTCAGTTCCTGCAAGAAATCCGCGCGTGAGTGGCTTGATGGGGGTGGTTTTTCAACATTATGGTCGAATTTCTTTTTAATTATATTTATTTATTTGTAAAATAGGTTTATTAATTAATTTTATTAATTAATATTAATATAATTGTTATATTAATGTTAATTAATTAAATTAAAGTCCCTAGGGTGCCAAAACCGGTCCAATAATGCTATATATTTTTATGTAAGTGTTGTATAATTATTCTATGTGCATAATGTATGTCATATAGATTAAAATCCCACTTTAGGTTAAACATTTCATGCATCATTTTATATTATAAGAGTTATAATATATAGTATGCATGATAGGGTTATATTATAAGTGTTACAATATAATGTATGCGTGTTTAATTTAATTAATATAAGAGTTATATTTCTTATATTAAAAACATTGATATGCATTTATACATGTGATGAATGTATATTATATAGTTTAATTATTCATGTGATGAATGATCAAACATTATAATATAGAAATACATGTAACCTAAGTTAATTATTAGTTTTAAATGGTTTAGAACTTGAATAATTAAACTTAGGTTTTCTAGTTCTAATAAGATTAGAATTAGCAAATTCAATATGACTTATGAATAGTGATTAATTAGTAACTCTGTCTAAGCAAGGTTCTGTATAAGGCTGGGGTATTTAAGTTGACGCTTTGCGGAATACCCCTACCTGGGAACCTACCTGGGAGTGAATTTGGTTCGAAGATTCATAGGTTATATTCTCGTGAGTGTCGTTAATTAAGTGTTAATTAAATTACTCACTTAGACCTAAGTTAATAATATGATTATAGATGATAGCACACAAAATGTGTTATCCTTAGGCTTAAATTGTGTTAGTTTTATGATAATTTCAGGGTTTTAACGTATTTAATTTGTTGAAATTCAGGTTAAAGAGCAATATGAGAATGGATGGAGAATTATGGGTGAAAAAAGGAGCCAAAATTGACATTAAATGGAAGAAGGAAGGCCAAACCAAGCTATCAAATCCGTGGAGATGGCGTTGCAACGCCATTCAGGGTGTTGCAACGCTCTGTGTGCAGCTATTCAACCATAGAAATCCATGTCGATAGCGTTGCAACGCCCAACACGCAACAACTACGCCTTGAAGATCCGTGGCGATGGCGTTGCAACGCTGCCTTGTAGCGTTGCAACGCTACTTCGATAGCTAAAGGCGCGCGAGGGTAGCAGCGTTGCAACGCTACTTCGATTAGCAAACGCGCGCGAGGGTAGCAGCGTTGCAACGCTTCTCTCAGTGTTGAACGCTGCCTGATATTTTCCATTTATGATTTATTCGCTAGGGCACGGCGTTGCAATGCCATGCCCAACGTTGCAACGCCGTGCTGTTGATATAAAAAGGAAAAGATGCATCTTGGATGAGGAGGTTGTTTTGGAGAGATTTTGACACCATTGTTTTAACACTATTGTGAGAGATTATAAGAGGATTTTTGAGAGATTTCAAGAAGAAGACTTTTTGGAGCTCGGGGTTCGTGATAGGTGTCAGGATCGTTGCCGTTCATGCCACGAGAGTTCTTTCTTCATTCTTTTCACTTTTATTGTTGAATTATGGTTTTGTATTTTAGTTTAGTAGGATTTATAGTGGACATGTGTAGCTAAACTTGTTATCTTAGGGATAGATGTAGCCTTTTAATTATGTTATTTTGTTGAATTGACTGCCTTTGGTTTATTGTAATGCTTTTATTCATGCAATTGCATCCTTAATGTTTATAGATTCTTGATCACGGTTTATTTGTTCTTAGGTCTGAATTTATTCTTGAGAAAGATACTTTAGATTTGATCTCTTTTGCATGACTGATAGTTACTTTGACATGAGAATGATTGAAGTGCTATTAGAAACCCATAAGGATTGAACTTAGTGCCATGTTTGATTTTTAGGATGAACAGAGATGTTTAATTCTATGTCTTGCATGAGATTCACTTGCCTCGAGAGAGGTTATTTGTTATCTTAGTTTCTTAGTTTATAAAAGCAGTGCAATAACTCATTAGCATGATCTCAATAAAATAGTTAATTAATTGGTGAAATCTAGTCCCTAAGATATTTGTCTTTCCTGATTGTTCTCAACTTTCACTCTTTGATTTTGTGTTTTCACCTCACTTTAAATCTAATTTTCTAGATAAAATTGAGTGGTGTTATTGATAGGAATTGATTGAATTAAATACCCAATCCTGTGGACGATACTCGTACTCAAATTCACTATATTAAAACTTGACCCGTACACTTGCAGTATTGCAAAATTTACGCAACAAGTTTTTGGCACCATTGCTGGGGATTGGCGTTTATTTAATTCTTTTGATACTATTAAGAAGTCACTTGGTCTTAATCTAGAGTTTGTTTTCTTTTTTTTGTTGTTTTTGTTTCTTTTGATTTTGTGTTTCTTTTATTTTTGTATTTTTTTTATTTTTTTTCTGTTTTTCTGTGTTTTGTGTTGCATGCGAAGTAACTCAGAAACTGATCTAGTTCCTTTTGATCCTGAAATTGACAGAACTTTCAGAAGGAAGCTTAAGGAGACTAAAGACAAGGTCAGAATCATGGAGGAGCAACAGGAGAGTATAAGCCCATCAGGGAGCACTCCCAACCCACTTTTGCTGGAAACCAATCTGGAATTATTTATGCTCCAATTCAAAGCTAATAATTTTGAGATAAAGACAGTCTCATCCAGATGGTTCGAGAAAATGCCTCGTAAGACATGCCACCGAGGATCCCAATCGCATCCGAGATCCTTTCTTTGAAATTTGTGGCACGGTAAAAATTAATGGTGTATCTCCGATGCTATTAAGCACGATTGTTTCCTTTTTCTCTGCAGGATAAGGCAAAATTCTCAGTTGGTGTCATTGCCTGAGTGTAGTATTAGTACTTGGGAGGAATTAGCTCAAGCATTCTTGGCTAAATACTTCCCACCTGCCAAGACTACGAGGCTGCGCACTGAGATTGGCACTTTCAGACAGCAGGATGGAGAACAGATGTTTGAGGCTTGGGAAAGATACAAATATTTACTTAGAAAATGCCCACAACATGGTTATCCCGATGAGTTGCAAATTCAATTATTTTATAATGGATTATCTCGAAAATAATAAATCTCTTTTGGATGCAGCTGCTGGGGGATCAATATTTTCTAAGTCTGCAGAGGATGCTCGTACTTTGCTTGAGGAGATGGTTGCCACAAGTTATAATTGACATTCTGAAATGTCAACTGTCAAACCTATGGCAGGGATGTACGAGATAGATGAGGTAAGTTCCATCAAGTTCCATATGACTTCCCTAACTAGTGCTTTGAATAAACTTGCAGGTACAGGTAACAATGAATCCATAGCTGCAATAGCAGCTGCTAACAAACTTGCAGGTGTTGAAGATCTGGAACCTGAGCAAGCTCAATATGTGAACAACAGAGGTTATGGGTACCGTGGAAATCAGAATCAAAATCAGTTGCCCACTCATTATCATCCCCGCAATCATGAAAATTTTTCTTATGCTAATCAGAAGAATATTTTGCAGCCTCCTCCAGGTTATGCATCTACTGTCACACCCCCTCCCGAACTACCGCTAACTTTCGGCTTGAAAAGGCGTGAAGCCAACAGACATTGTTTACCTTTTAACAATACTGTTGACCCCGATTCATTCACGATAAACATACTATGTTCGCAAATGGAACACTTAATCATAACACACAATGAAACTAAAAAGTCAAGTGCATCAAAACAACACAAGACAACTCATTGTTCATAAAACCTCTAATGTACAAACAACTATAACAACATAGTCCTCTCAAAATAAACTATAACACATAGGGACTAGCTATACAACACCAACCACGTACAAAGTATTACAACTTATGGAGCTTAAGCAGACTATGGCAGTAACTCAGGTGCCAGGAGCTCGATCTCTACCTGAAAAGTTTGAAAACATTGAAAGAATGAGCTATGAAGCTCAGTGAGTGACTGTGTTTAATATCTATAACTTGTAAAACATGTGACCTGAAAACTATGAGCATATGCATTTGTATTCAAGCATTGAAAGTAAACGTAGAATTATAATAGACTTTCAGAAAACCAACAAGTATATTATCAAAATCTCGTAAGGCATGTAAATGAGATAAACTTTTAAAAAACATGTCACAATCCACGTTGTGTAGGGCACGCCCAGTACAACCAACGTTTACTCTACGATATAGTGGGGCCCGCCCAACACTCCCATCGTCTTTATCCTAGTGGGGCCCGCCCAACACTCACGACATCGCTGTTGTCACGGAGTACACTCAACGTCGACAACAGAATAAGACCTGTGTGCACACGGTACCATAAAGTCTCGGGCTCAATATCTCAGAAAATCACATGAAAACATTTGAACATGCCTGCTTATCTTTTCTTTCATAAAACTCAAGCTTACTCAGCTTGTTCATAAAACTGGAAATCTTTAAAACATACTTGCTAGTACATGCTTGCTTGAAATCATAACATTTCCATAAATTTTGGCAACCATCGGACATATGCTCATGTATAAATTTTATAAAGACTTTTAGGGTTACAATGAACACTTGAAGCATTTCTAGGAAAACAAGAATACTCGTAGACATGTGTTCAAAAATAAAACTCAAGCTTTGAAACAATTCATTCTAGCAAAACTTGCATTTCTTAAACTATATAAGCATATTTCAAGCATTTGGTTCATTTTCGAAGTTCGTTTAATCACTCACAGTTTAGAACTAGAATCTTAGCCCGTACACTCGACCTATCTCCTCTTGGCCTGTCGAACAAACTAAGACAACCATTAGAACCTCGAGCTCATGCTTTTTAACCTTAAAATTACAAGAAAACACACTTTCAAATTTTCCAGCATTTTCAGATTTTCTGCCCTGTTTTCAGACAGCCATAACTTCTTCATTACTTATCCAAAAATAATGTAATTTATACCAAACTCTTCCTTTTGGAACCCTCTAAAAGTTATATGAAGACATAAAAATGAGATTCCCAATAGTTTGGTTCAGAAATACCTCGAAAGCTACCTTCCTAAAACAGACTTTTGCTGTTTCCAGATTCGGATTTCCTGCTGCACAACAAATTTAACTTGATATTTAAAATATCTTATAGACATTTGCTACTCATGATTTCTTCACGAAAGTTGTAGGCAATTCAATAAGCTTTCGAACCATACCAATTAGAGCTTCTAACTCCAAGTATACAGATCAGAATAACCAAAACATCAGAGACTTCTCGGATTTAACAACAAATTTCTGTCTTCTGCCTTCCTCTTAATAAAACAGTAACTTAACATAAGAATTTGCTCGAGCTTCCTTCATAAACTTTGTTTAAAAATTAGTTATCTTTCAAGAAAACTAAGCCTCAGCTCTTACCTCTTCCTGTGGAGCTTGAGAAGATCAAAACATCAGAACTGGTCTGAGTTGATCAACTTGCTACAATAAAAATCCCCTTGAGTTCTTCTCCTTTCTTCTGCAATTCCAGCTCCAAAATCAGAGGTTTTCTCCTTCTTCTTCTCCCTTGAACTTCAGCTCACGAAGCTTACAGCTTCCTTTTGGTAAATGAAGAAGAAAATGGAGAGATAAGACTTTAAAAAAAAAAAACAATCGGTGGAAGAGGTTTTTTTTTGTCTTTTTCCCTTTTCCCTTTTTGTTTTTCCTTTTCTTTTTCTTTCCTTTATCCCTTTCTTCCATTTCTTTTCTTTTCTTTTCAAAACAAAATAAAACTTAACATATTTACACTTGTTTCATTTTCTTTTCTTCTTTTATCTTTTAAAGCAAACCAAACCAAAAATGGTTTAAACTTTTTCTTCCTTGTTTTCCTTTTGTCTTTCACTTCATTACTTTTCTTTTTAAAACATGGGAAACCAAATTTTAAACATTCATTTCTTCTTTCTTTTTGTTGTTTGTTAATAAGGAAGTTCCAAAGAGATCGGGTTTACATCTACATCTACAACTGAGGGCAAACCATCTCTGGAGGACATGATGAGTTCATTCATCACTGAATCCAGGAATCGAACCAACAAGTTGGAAAATGTAGTGCTAAGTTTGAGCAACATAGTGAACTCACATGGAGCAGCCATTAAGAACATAGAGGTACAGATTAGTCAGATGGCAACCACCCTAAACACGCTGCAGAAAAGTAAATTTCCTAGTGACACTGAGGTGAATCCTAGGGAACAGTGCAACGCTGTGACCCTAAGAAGTGGTAAGGAGCTTGCTTTGGCGAAAAGGTAAATTTCAAGAGCGACTCAATTCTAATGCCAAGAAGGATACAGAGGAAGTGGTAGAGGAAGCGAGCACATCGAAACAAACAGAGAAGATTTCTGATTTCTCTATTCCTATTGTTCCTAACTCTATTCCTTATCCTCAGCGCTTTCAAAAGAAAAAGATTGACTCTGATTTTGCTAAATTTCTTGATATGTTTAAGAAACTGCACATTAACATTCCTTTTGCAGATGCTTTGGAACAAATGCCTAAATATGCAAAATTCATGAAGGAAGTCCTGTCCAGAAAGAAGAAGTTTGACAAATATGAGACAGTCAATCTCATTGAAGAATGCAGTGATGTACTCCAAAGGAAGCTACCACAAAAATTGAAAGATCCAGGGAGTTTTACTATTCCTTGCAATATTGGTAGTATTTTTGTTGATAGAGCTTTATGTGATCTAGGGGCTAGTATTAATTTGATGCCTTTATCTGTTTACAGAAAACTAGGTCTTGGGGAGGTGCAACCTACAACCATCTCACTATAGTTGGCGGACCGTTCTATCAAATATCCCAGAGAGATTGTAGAAGATGTGTTGGTCAAAGTTGAACAGTTTATTTTCCCTGCAGATTTTGTGGTCCTGGATATGGAGGAAGATTCTGAGATCCCAATTATTTTGGGGCGAACTTTCCTGGCCATTGGAAGAGCATTGATAGATGTGCAGGATGGTAAGTTAACTCTAAGGGTTGGTGAGGACAAGGTTGTATTTGACATTTTTTGATCCTTTAAGTACCACGATGAGGTAAGTACATCACATGATCGATATTCGGATAATCTTTGTGAATACACCTAGAGAGCTAGTTTTATCTGTTGACCCCTTACAGACTTGTATGACAAATTCAATGGTAGATCAGTTAAAAATTTTGGATCATGAAGTTACTTATTGTAATGGATCACTGAATCAATTGCCTAAACTTCAATATGAACAATTTTCACAACTGCATGTCACTAAGGTAGAAGAAACAAAACCTCCTGTTCTAGAGTTGAAACAATTACTTGCACACCTGCATTACACTTTCTTAGGAAATTTATCTACGTATCTCCGTGATTATTTACGCCTTATTTGGTTATTTGATCTTTGTTGTTCTTTTTGTTTTCAGATGCGAAAGAAGAAAAAAATAAAAAATAAAAAAATGGTCTAGCTAAAAGACGTTAAAGAAAGCGTTGAACGGGAGGCAACCCGTTGTATTTTAATTCAGTTATTTCAATTTTATTTTATTTTATTTCATTATGTTATTTTATGTTATTTTATTTTATTTATTATTTTATTATTTATTAGTTGGTTGATTTTGTTTGTTTGTTTTTGTTTTCTGTTTTCAGGTTAAAAAAAAAAGGTCTCGAAACGGCGTCACAACGCTTAACCAAGCGTTGCAACCCTTGCGCTGGCGTTGCAACGCCGCACACTTTATCAGGCACGCAACCCGTGAGGACAACGTTGCAATGTTGCCCTCAGCGTTGCAACGCTGTCGCGAAATTTGGAATTTTAAATTTCCAGATTTCGCTGAACAACCCACATTTTCTCTCTTCTCATCTCTTTTCTCTCTTCTTTCTTTTAATCTCCCTCACTATTTGCTCAAGAGTGTTAACTTTAACCTTTCCCCACTCATTATTCTTCCTATTTTGGGCTAGATTGGGCATTTTGGGACAAGTTTCATACCCATTTGAAGACAAATCATGGTTCTTTCTTTTACACTGTTCTCATATGGCACCAAAAAGGGCAAAGACAACAACTGGCTCTAGTTCTGAATATGATTGACAACGGTTCGTGGATCTTTGTGAGTTTGTGAGTCGGTACGAGTTATGTAGTGCATCGCGCTCTGGTTTCTGAGCGGGGCATTGTTCCTGATGACTCCCATCACCGTGACATCTACACTACCATTCAAAGAATGACATTGGGAGTTGTTGGTGCAACAACCCGAGGCGGGAGTGGTCCCGCTTGTGCGAGTTTTACGCTAACATGCCTCGGAGGCTTACCATACCACCCGTGCGAGAGGAAGCGATCCCGCTCGACGCTGTGTCCATTAACAGTATTTTCACACACGACTATGAGACCGATGAGTACACTATTTATGCCGAGACGCGCGATTCTCGCTGTACGCAGTACTTGCTACGCTAGCACGACATGGGGCTCAATGGGTAACAAGAGAGGCGAGGTCTCCAAACTCGGACAACGGACCTCACCGTGTGTCGGCAGAGTGTGGCACGCTTTTATCGTGCTAGATTCCAACCGGTTGCACACATGAGTGACGTGGACGAAGAAGCGCACCGCCTCTCTTATACGCCATTGTCACCGGCAAGGCGATTGATGTAGGCAAAGTCATCAGTCGATACATCAAGCACGTGCGACATGGCACGACCACGGGCGGACTAGATCATCCCTCTCTCATCACCGCCCTCTATCGTCTTGCTCGAGTCACCTGTGTTGGGTTTTATGTCCTAAAACTCGTGGTTTTGTAAACCGAATGAATATTCTATATCACAATAAAGTTGTTATTGAAATTTATTCAAGAAAAGTGTTATTGACTATTGTGTATTGTGTAACCTTCATCCAATAAAGAACCCCTTGGCTATAGGATGAATACTTGAACTTTATGTGTGACATAAAAGTGGATCAAGTTCAAGTTATAGCGTAAGCAGTCTATAGTATAAGGATAGGGTTGGGGACCTTATCCGGGGACACTATGGACGCGGCCCACTTTGTAGAGAACAAACGATGTGATCTTAATCGTTCATGTGGAGACATGTGAGTGGGGCGCCTATGCAATGAGTTTGAATAAGACTAGATCAGCGCAATAGTCACTTAGACTTTATAACTCCGCCATCGTCTTAATCGACTATATTCATCCGATGACCTAGGTAACTCTCGATCTTAATCACGAGCGTTCTATGGACTCTGTTTATTCGAATTATCCTTAGATTTACATGGGTGAGAGTGGCTCGAGACCGCCACTCAATAAGCTCTGCCATTTCAAGGATAAAACCGGGTAGATAGTGGGAACATAGTTCGGCAAGATGGAATTCATTCCTACCCGCTTTAGGGATTAGTAGAAAGGTTGTTCCCTGGCATCGACTCGGGTCTTGAACAATGGGCCCATCCTTCTCATTGGCTCGAGAGGATTTGGTTTCTTTGGTTGGACCACAAACCAATTGTTCATTAGAGGATCGGTGGAACTTAAGGAACAAGAGGTAATTACAAAGGTAAAACGGTAATTTTGACCCAAATTGTAATTACGAATGACCGTGAAGGATCGACTTACTAATCATGGTTATATCGAGTGGACATAAATATATCTACAAGTGAGGAGAGTGCAACCACCGGGCTTTAGTGGAATGTCACGGTGGTTAACGAATGTTGATTAGCTAGGCTAAAGAGTTTGGCTAGTTAATCTCGTATCGTTGAAAGCTCATGATCCGTAGGTCCATTAGGTCCTCCTTACTAGCTCGGACTTAGCCTTATTACTTTTTGAGAGAAAAGAATTTGAATTGTTCAAATTCAAGTTTGGGAGAAAGCGTTATTTATATGTGATATATTTAACTAATCATAGCTTAATTATGAATTAAACTATGATTAATAAGAGGTGGATATATTTAAATATGATTTAAATATCGGGATCGGTTTATAGCATGAATAAGGATTCATGTTCGAAAAATCGATCGAGATCGGGCAATTTATTAAATTTAATATTTGATATTAAATTAAATTAAAAAATTAATTAATTAAATTAATTTTGAATTATTTAATTAATTATATTAATTTTAATTAAAAAATCAATTTAATATTGATTTTTGAATTAAAATTAAATGTAAAATGAGGGATTTTCTTGATTTTCATGAAAAACAAGTTGCCAACTTGCCCAATCTTACTCATCTTCAAAATTCACCAAAATTGGCCACCTCCATCTCAAAACATCCTCATCACCCTTGAGTTGTCACTCCATTGAAGCTTTTTGAAGCTTTATATAATGGTGATTTGGGGTGTTTAGAGAGATTTACACAGAAAATTCAATATTCCCGAATTAGTGACCTTTGAGGTCTTTTCTTCCAAATTCTCTCAATCTAGGATCCCACAATCCGTTCTAAGGCCTGAGGGTAGTAGGGAAGACTCTAACTGGTTGTCCACAAAGTGTTCGTCTTTGAAAACCATCAACCGGGTGAAGAGAATTTTATCTTCAAAGTTGAGTTTTCTATCCCTCTGCTTTTTCCACTTTGAGCATGTTTTTATTTTACAAAATTGATCAACTTAGAGTGTTCAAGATCCAAAATTGCTTCCGCTTTCTTAATCTAGACTCTTTCAACCTGGACATCCGAGGACGAGCGGATTCACCCCAAGGGGGTGATGGATAAAAACTACATCATGGAACTTCGGGATCATGATCAAAGAGTACTTGCGGGGATGCAAGCAGACGAGCCAGAATTTTTCCCTGACGCAGTCGAGGGTGTGATGGGAGAGGAGGGGCAACATGAGTCACCACAGGCCCTGCCCCACAGGAGTACCAGGATCCGGTTCAAGCCATGGCTAGACTCGAGCGGCCGGTTCGACCAAAGATGAGACTCGAGTCGTAGGGAGGAGCGCCGGATCATGAGACATCTGCAGTACAGTGAGGCCTCTCACCGCCATCTTTATGACTGTCTCCGACACATTCATAGCGCAGACCCTTCATTCCCGGGCCCTATGCCTCCTTACGCCTCTCCTGATGAGGAATGAGACTTTTTCATGTGTGTAAAGTACAATAATTTTTTTCTCTCCCCCGTTGTTTCTTTAGTTGATTTGGATGTTATTTTCTTATCTGTATTTGCACATTGAGGACAATGTTGTTAACAAGTTTGGGGGTGATTGTATGACTTTTAATTACTGTTTACTGCATGAGATTTATCTGACTCCATTCCATCTTCTATCATATTCTTTTATGCTATGTGTTTTTGGTGCAATTGATCAATTTCAGGTTAATGGAATGGATTGCTCATTGTAAGTTTTTCCTACTTTGACTATGATAACCACTGATGAAATTTAATTGAGAATTGTGAATAATGTTCATCAGCCAAGAGAACTTGATTAAATTCCAATTTTAGGATGTTTAAAATTGATTAGAGAATTCCTTGAACCTAATTGCACTTAGCCAATCCCGAAAAGGTTCTGAATGCTTAGGGCAAGTTTATTTTGTCCAGAAGATCGTTGTCACCTCGATAGGCTTAGGAGCTAATGAAAGAGCAAGTTTGCTTAATTGAAAATTATACTTTTTTAAAGTTTTCCACTAAAAAAAAAAGTAATAAATAAGAGGGTACTCCAACATCCTAGGTATTGTGACCTAAATAGTCTATGGTATAAGAATAAGGTTGGAAACCTCATTCTGGTAACACCATGGATGCGACCCACTTTGTAATTAGTACAAATGAGGTAATCCAACTCATTCATGTAGTTGACATGCGAGTGGGGGCATCCTGTATGAAGAGTTCATACAAGACTGGATCGCAAATTATTAGTCTAACTAGTATAACACTGTTAACAAGATATGACTAGTAATTTATAGATGGTCATTAGTGACTCGACTGAATCTGAGCAAGTTAAGAACTCCCCGCTTATATGGGGTTTGTCCTTAGACTAGTATGGGTGAGAGTGGCTGTGGAGTCGACTCAATAAGCCTACCTTCTCAGGGACACAACCTCGTAGGTAGCTAGAAACTTAACTGTGTAAGATGGAATTCACTCATTCCTCTACTGAGGAATTAGATAGGTTGTTCCCTTAAGAACTGACTCCAGGTTTTGAACAACGGGGCCCCGCCTCTATGAGGGTATGAGTCAAGGTAGGACCTTAGACTTGTTGTTCATTAGAGGATCGGTGGTGCTTAAGGAGCAAAGAGGTAATCATAGGGGTAAAGCAAGTAATTTGACCCGGATGTGATTACGAACAACCTGTGAAGGGTCGACTCATGGGTAATGACTATATCAGTGGACACAATAATATCTACAGTGAGGAGAGTGCAACTACAAGTCTATAGTGGAGTGACTTGTAGTTAATGAATATTGATTAACGGGATCAAAGGGTTTGATCAGTTAATCTCACATCATTGGAGCTCATGATCTGTAGGTCCATTAGATCCCTCCGTTGGCTCAACATGGTAATATTGAGGGTATAAAGTTAGGAGTGAAATTGAAGTGTTCAATTTCATACCTGAGGAGTTATATCAGTTATATATGATATAATTGATATAATATATAGTTTTAATGTGAATTAGATTCATATATAAACTATACACTAAAGAGAGATTAAAGGAGGGGTAGGATGGTCATTTCCATCCTATTTCCCTATATATATGGTTGCATGAGATGCAACTAAGTTAAGTGATTTTGGAAATCATTCTTAGCTATTCCTAGCCTCTTTGTTGTTGTTGGAAAGGTTCCAAGACAACAAAGATCTCTCTCAGAAATATGCCTCACATCTCCTAAAGGGAACCCACCTTCCTCCCTCACCTAGAAAACAACGGAGAAGATCCGGTGGTCGTGTCTTCGTACGACGGAGTTCCTGTTGCTGAGATCGTGACCGTGGGAGAGCGGAGCACTTGAAGAAAGGTTCTTCAAAGGTAAATTCTTACTGTCCATACTCTTATTTTATGCTTAATCTTTGTTATATGTTCTTGAATAAATTGTTATAACTAAATCAAGAGCGCGCGATTCGCAATCGCTTCCGCTACGGGGACTTCGATTCCCTTCAATTGGTATCAGAGCCCAATTGCGTTCTTTATTTATGTTCTGGATTTTTCAAGAACAAGGTGGGGTTTACTGTTTTTGCATGAGATGTATGAACGATTTTTGCAAAATTAGATGTTTTCAATTTTGGCACTTAGATTTACAATTTCCATTGAAATGTTCAATGTAAGGGCCCGGTGTTTTAGGCAAATTTAATTGTAAATCGAGTCTGTAAGTCCATGTCGATCGAGGCAAGGCGGTTGCTGAGAAGATCGGAGCGAAAACGAGCAAGGAATGGGATTCCATGTGTTGTTTTGTGAATGGTGTTGCAACGCTGTTCATCGCGCGTAACGCCATATGCGCAAACGGCAGCGCGGGTCAGAAAGGCGGCGGCGTTGCATGGCTTTCGGTAGAAGACGACAAAGCGGCGTTACTGTAACAGCGATATCGCGTTACAGCGAGCCGCGTTTCACGCAAGGCAACGAACGCGTAAACGTTAATTTTATTATATATTAAATATAAAAATATTTTATATTTAATTCATATTTAATTAATTAATTTTAATTAATATAATTAGATTATATTATTTAAAATTAAAATTAGGGTGCCAAAATTAGTCTAATTTTTGCTATTTTAATTATGCAATTGTTGTGTAATTATTGCCATGCATAAAGTATGCTTGTATTTTAGAAATCCCACCTTAGGTTAAGCATTTTCATGCATCATTTATAATATAAGGAGTTATATTATATAGTTTGCATGATTAATTAATATAAGGTTGTTATATTAATTTTGGACAACATTGACATGCATTATTTTTCATGAGATGAATATGCTATGAATGTCTTATTATTCATGTGATGAATGATCAAACACTATAACATAGTATGCATGCCACCTAAGGTTAATTATTAGTTTTAAAGTGTTTAGAACTTGGAAATAATAGACCTTAGGTTATCTAGTTCTAATTAGATTAGAATTAGGAACCAAGTAATTTATAAGCTATGATTAAAAGAGGAACTCTGTCTAAGGAAAGTTCTATCTAGGCTGGGGTATTTAAGCTGACGGAAACGGAACACCCCTACCTGGGAACTGACTTGGGAGTAAAATTTAATCAGAGAGTCTTATAAATTACAGTAACGTTAGCGAGTTTATTAAGGGGTTAATAAACTAAAAATCCTAGTTTAATATAAGGAGTTATATTAACAAACTTAGGATAAAATCAATATAAGAGTTATATTGATTATCAATATAAGAGTTATGTTGATAGAGTTAGGTAAAACCATTAGCCGGGTTTTAGCCTAAGAAAGATTCCTATAGACTTAAAGTATTCAGTGGGAGGAAAAGTGTATGAGATACATATTTTTCCACCTACGCTATCTCCGGGAAGTTCACACCGTGAGACTCATACTTGGCCTCGTGGCGCAAACGGAGGCGCCCCCCTTCGGATGGTGTTTGTATGAGTCAATACCAAGGTGAATGGAGAGGGTACTTATAGTGAGTGGGAGCGAGTTTAGTGAAAATAAAAATCTACGGTCTCTTTTGTCGGTTTACACGTTTAGACCACTATGGTCACCGCTAGTTTGGCTGGATCGGACAATCCCTTCTGAGGGCTTGATCATGGGGATCTAACACAGTGAGACACCCGAAAGGGATAAAGATTTCCTTAGACTATTTTCCAATCTAGTCCTCCCTTCGGCGGATTTTATTGGATCGAGACTCTGGGATCTAAAGACAAGGAGTTACACTCACGGGGTACATAAGTTGTGTATGTATCCAGACCGAAAAATGGTAACTAAAACCTATAGGAATAAGAGTTATTCTGGTGTTAGGTTTTGGTCAAGAGTGTCTTGATCTAGAGGAGGAGTGTTTTTGATTACCCTTCGGTGTCATACATTCTAAACCTTTGGAGTATCATTGCAAATTATAAATGGCCTAGGAATCATTTGATAATTAGCTAAAACATGATTGGATTAGAGTTATAGCAAGAAACTCATACAAGTTCGTTTGTAATATTTCAGCAAAAATGTCTAGCTCTATGATTTCCTTATTGGGTGCGAAAAAGTTAACCGGAGAGAACATAGTGACTTGGAGGGATGAACTCAACATAATCCTGGTTACACATGATCTTAAGTTCGTTCTCAATGAGGGGTGTCCTCAATTTCCTGCTCAAAATGCATCTCAAGCTGTTGAGGATGCGTATGACCGCTGGATTAATGCCAACGAGAAGGCGAAAGCCTATATTCTGGCTAGCATACCTGATGCTTTAGCCAGGAGGCTGGAGGGCAAGGTCTCAGCTCAAGAGATCATGAATTTTGTGCTAAATTTGTCTAGACAACCGTCCAAACAAATTCGACATGAAGCCCTAAAATTGTTTATAACACACGTATGAAGGAAGGAACATCGGTGAGAGAACATGTTCTCAATCTGATTGCCCACTTTAATATAGCGGAATTAAACGGAGCGGTCATAGATGAGAAATGTTAGATTTTGTTCATCCTAGAATCTCTTAGAAGAGTTTTTGGTGATTAAAGTAGCAATGCAACGATGAACAACATAGAGTATGATCTGACTTCTCTGCTACATGAGCTGCAGAATTATCAGTTTCTTATGGATGATAAGAGACAACAAAATGGAGAGGCAAATTTGTTTGCTCATTCCAAAATTTCTCAGGAGGATTCATCCTCTGAGACAAAGAACTGCAACCATACTTCTGGACTTAAGAAGATACAGAAGAAGAGGAAAATGAGCAGATAAAGAGCAATCGTCTGACAAAGAAAAGCTGTTATTTGATAACATGTAGCTTAAGGGTTTATTAGAAACCTCATTTCTTGCCTTAGCGAACATTGTACTTCTCTGTCTTTTCAATTGAATAAAGTGTTTATTTCATTGGAAAAGTATTGTACTATGTGTTGCTCTTCTTGAGAATTATTTGCAAATGGTTTAATTCAGTTAAAATAGTTTTAACAAGTGAATTTTACAGAATTGCAAGTACACAAACTAATTTCTCCTAAAGAAAATGCTCATCTTTGGCATCTAAGATTGGGTCACATTAATCTCAATAGAATTGAGAGATTGGTAAAGAACGAACTTCTAAACGAGTTAGAAGAAAATTCCTTGCCAGTATGTGAATCCTGCCTAGAAGGCAAGATGACTAAAAGACCTTTTAATGGAAAAGGTTATAGAGCCAAAGATACTCTAGAGCTTATACATTCAGACCTTTGTGGTCCGAAGAATGTTAAAGTCAGGGGAGGATATGAATATTTCATCTCTTTTATAGATGATTATTCCAGATAGATATGGACATATTTACCTAATGCACCACAAGTCTGAAACACTTGAAACGTTCAAGGAATTCAAGACTGAGGTTGAAAATCAATTAGGTAAAAGAGTTAAAACACTTCGATCAGATCGAGGTGGAGAGTACATGGATTTAAAATTCGGAACTATATGATAGAACATGGAATTACATCCCAACTCTCGACTCAGAGACACCACAAAGAAAGCGGTGTCTCGGAAAGGAGAAATAGAACCTTGTTGGACATGGTTCGATCAATGATGAGTTATGCTCGTCTCCCTAGTTCCTTTTGGGGTTATGCAGTGGAGACTGCAGTATACATATTGAATAGTGTGCCCTCTAAGAGTGTTTCTGAAACACCTTTTGAACTCTGGAAAGAACGTAAAGGTAGTTAATGTCACTTCAGAATATGGGGTTGTCCAGCACATGTGCTTGTGAGAAATCCAAAGAAGTTGGATTCACGTTCAACGTTGTGCCTATTCGTAGGATACCCAAAAGAAACAAGAGGTGGTTTATTCTATGATCCTAAGGAAGATAAGGTCTTTGTGTCGACAAATGCCACTTTCTTGGAGGAGGACCACATAAGGAACCACAAACCAAAAACTAAGGTAGTGTTGAGTGAGTTAGATGGAACAATAGCAAAGGTTGCTAATAAGAACACTAGTACGTCAACAAGAGTTGTTGATACTAGTTTGTCTAGTGTTGCGCAATATTATGATATAATGCAATACCGCAGTGTACGGGTCAAGTTTTAGTATAGTGATTTATGAGTTCAAGTATCGTCATCGGGAATGAGTTTCTAGATTAATTAATTACTAAGGTACTAATTCTCAATTTTAGCTAAAGAAACATAACATGGATAGTTGGTTGAAGTAAATACGAACAAACAAACAAACATGTGGGGACACGAATTGATAGAGTTATGGGAAGTGATTTTACAAAATAAAGACCTAACTAACACATGCATTGAACCAATGAGATGAAATTATAAACAAGAAGTAAAATACTCAAGAAAGTCTCTCGATCTCTCAAGAGCCTCGCACATACAATAAATCCTATAGTCTCCATATAAAATCTAAGCATGCACGACATTAAACAACTCCTTTATGTGTTTCCCTAAGATTTCTAAGTCATTCTCATGCCAGAATTCTAAGGGTTTTGACAATTTTGCTCTAATTCAAGTTTTATCTCTCGAGTCCACTTAAATCAACAAATTAAAAGGTCAAGAACTAATTATCAAAAATAAGAAAAAACATGCTTCAATACATTGTAATAAAGTCATAACAAGCAAATCAAATCCTAGCTACAGTGTTTAGCTGATACGAATCATATCATGCTATGCAAGACGAGAGAAAAGCTTCAAAATGGAGTTGAAATAAATGTTGTCCAACGTCATTTATGAGGAACTGAAGATGCATTTAATGAACTCATGTGCAATAAATGCATCTTTAAAGATAACTCAAGCTTCATTTATGCAACAAGGGTTTCAATTTAAATCAAGTGAAGCTTCATTTATGCATGGAAGGTTACAAAGACTTTCAAGATTAGTACAAAACTTCAATCTCGAATTTATTGATATTTTGATGTAAATTTCAGTTTTAAAGTTTTGTTTTCAATAATTTAGGTTACAATTTGGTTAGTGGAGATCATGGTATTGATGGGGATGTAAGTTACAACCTTTCAATTGACCATAGGTTACTAGGGTTGATTTTGAGGCTATATAAAGCCATGTACCTTGGAAGAAAGAAAAAAAAGAAAGATTGAAAAATGTAATCAAAAGAGGCCTTGAGCTTTTTTATAGCCTTTGAGCTATTTCTTTGCAATTCTATGTAGATTAGGTTGCATGCTTAGAATCATTCAAGCTTGACTTGATCAATCTTGCTTGTGGAGTGATTCGAATCTCATACAAGTTCTCTTGCCTTGAGATGCTTGATCACAAGGTAATCCGATTTTACTTTCCTTGAGTTGATTTTCAAAATTAGTTTTGGGGTCTTTGAGATTGAGTTATCTAAAGGTCTTGTTTTTTTAAGCAAGGTTGTTAGATCCAATTGTCAAGGGTTACTTAACATTTTGATATTAGAATTCTTTGGCTTCTTTGATTTCATTTTGGTTTTGAGATTTTTGGGTGTTTAGATCTAATAGTCTTGTTTGTTGCTAACAAGGTAGATTAGATTTTCTAATTCATCTTTAAATTTCTTATCATTAGCTACTCTAAATCACATGAAAATCAAACTAAACAAGTAGAGAACGTCTTAGAACGCTATTACAAATTGAAAGAAAAGGAAATTAAACTTAGGTGTCGATGCCGGTCCTTCGTCTTCGAGCTCCCGTCTTCGATCTCGAACCTCCACGAATGCTTTGGCTCCCAAAATTACTCTTTTCACTCTTCTTACAAGGTGTATTTCGAAATTAGGGCAAAACTCAACCAAATTCGGCTCCCTTTGCTCAAATGCATCATGTTGTATTTATAGAAGGAATAGGTGCGGCGTTACAGCGCTAGGGCGACGTTGCTGGTAACGCCTGCACTAGAAGCTGGCGCAGATATGGAAATAATCGATGGCGTTGCAATGCTGAGGACAACGTTGCAATGCCGCTACCCTAATGCGTGCGGTTCCTCGTGCATGCCTTCTTATCGAGATAGCGTTGCGACGCTGCTAGGCAGCGTTGCAACGCTATCGCCTGGGGTCTTCAACGGGTCTTGGCTGCACATTCGGCGTTGCAACGCTATAAACAAATGCCGCAACGCCATCGCCTCAGTCCTCATGCTTGGATTGGTTCTTTCTCTTCCAATTGGTATTCTTTTTAGCTCCAAATAGCCTCGTTTTGATCTCGAGTGATCCAAATTGTCTCCAACAACTCTGTTTTAGCTCGTCATTTGAAATTGAATGAATTAAATACGTAAAAACCCTGAAATCATCAAAAAACTAGCAATAATTAAGCCTAAGGATAGCACATTTTGTGTGCTATCATCTAGTCAAGAGGGTCCATCTCAAGAGTTGAGTATGCCTCGACGTAGTGAGAGGGTTGTGATCTGATCCCGACTGTTACATGGGTTTAGTTTGAAACCCAAGTTGTTATGCCGGATGACAATCTGCGAGGATCCATTGACTTATAATCAAGCAATGGTTGACATTGACAAAGACAAATGGGTCATAGCCATGGACCAAGAAATGGAGTCTATGCACTTCAATTCTGTTTGGGATCTTGTAGATAAGCCTGATGGGGTAAAACCTATAGGTTGTAAGTGGATCTACAAGAGAAAACGTGGTGTAGATGGGAGGGTGCAAACCTTTAAAGCTAGACTAGTAGCAAAGGGTTATACCCAGGTTGAAGGGGTTGACTATGAGGAGACCTTTTCACTGCTGCTATGGTAAAGTCTATCAGAATCCTTCTTGCCATTGCCGCATATTATGACTATGAGGTATGGCAAATGGATGTCAAGACGACCTTTTGAATGGCAATCTTGAAGAACCATCTACATGGACCAAGCCAAAGGGTTCATTAAAATATCATTCCATCCGCAGATCATAGACAGTACGTGAGTCACGGAAGATAGTCCTAAGACACATTGGCGGATCTCTTCAAAGAGGCACCACTGCCCAAGCTGAGTCAACCAAAGTCCAGGCAGCTCTCTCATTCCAGTGATAATTATTAGCAAGGGTTTAATGCCTAGTTTATTGTATTTGAATAATGAATCGTAATCAGACGCTTAAGGAGATTGTCAGATTATGTACTACTAAACTGTATTTCGATCATTAACAGTAAAGTGTTATTTGCTGATAGTATCCTGCCGCTATAAACCAATAAACCAAGCCAGGTTATAACATTTATCTGATAATAAGCAGACCTATTTAAGCTGAACAGTTCGAATCTCAAATATCACAGGTAGCAAATGTGGAAAACTACCACGATGCTAACAGAACTGCATAGCACAGCAATCCACCTCATTCATGGACAGTAACGGCTTCGAAGCTCACAATCGAACATTAGTTATTCAACTAAGACCTGTATATGAGGAGATGATTTATGATGGCGCACTTCCAGATTCTAGCACAGATTAAAGTGTAGAACTGCCATGGGTGTTGCCTTGCGTGCATATGTCCGATTCGTGCTCACCCTCCAAGACAACTGTAGGTCGTAACAAGATGCGGAATCTACCATCATGGATCAGATGCGACATCCTTCAGAGGTTGGCGCTTCCTGCTACGGGTTATTCAGACAGACTCTGTTCAGATCGAGTGTGCGTAGAAGCGATGTGGTAAGACACTGACGCCGATTACCGCGACTAATGCAGCGGATGGACCACACGTGACTATATCGGACACACATGATACGGGGGAGCTTTAGAAGAGTTCAGGAGGATAGTTGAATATTGACAAAGTTTGACCGCCTAGCATTGTCAACGGAGTCCATTAGATCCATCTCCCCTTTCAATATGGTAATAGGAGACGTAGGAATCAGTGTTCACTTATATGAAAGTTATATGCTATTATATGATATTTGATATATATAATTTAATGTAATTAGATCCATATATAACTACATACTAAGAGATAAAGTGAGACGGCTCATCTATTCTATATAGATAGCCGCCGTACATACGATGCAGTGTTGTTGATTTGAAATCATTCAAATTATCTATTTGTTGTAAAAGGAAAGCTGAGTAAACACAGTCTTCCAATATCTCCTCACATCTTCACACAGAGAACTCCTCCTTCATCCAACGAGAAGAATCACAGTGTTGAGCGAGGTTCTAATCCTTCTGGTTTGTTGTTCTCAGAGTTGGTGAAGAGAAGGATTCTTTGAAATAATGGCTATTTTGAGTGAATGGGCATCCTGAGACATAAATTAGTTAGACGGATACTATACGGATACTTAATGCTTAGTTGGTGTGGTTCGCTCCTTACATGCTCAAATGGGGGCCTCCTCATTTAATTCTACGGTTCTATTATTGGTATGTGAATGATAACGTGATATATTATATTATTATCGGTATATTATGATACCATTTCCTGCTGGTGGGCACAACTCTAACCTTCCTGTTTTCCATACCTTACCGATTAATATCTGGCCAGATGCACACCCGTCATGGGGTACCTACTACGACATCGTGCTCTATGATGTGATTGTGATTAACTCATTATCTTTGGTGTGTCTCATCTAACAACATCAGCCATATAGTGTAGTGGTGTGAAGGCACAGAGATAATATTATTGTGTCCCTATCTGCCATACATATGCAATCTGGAAGATGCTGTAATCTGTTGATGTCGCCGATCATCACTTCGACCTGGCACTGTAAGGCACTCAATTCGCCAGACTCAGATAAGTCTGGGTGTCCCACCAAACCCTTTGAACCTCACATAGTGAGCCCGGACCGTGACCAGCTCCTTTGTAGGCTGCCGAAGAGAAGGTATAAGTTTACTTACAAGTTCATTACCAGAAGAAGTAAGCAGCCTGTGCGTACAAGACGACTCCGTAGATTCAAGGGGCCTGCTATGTGAGTTAACGATTCCTTCCGTTGGTGCTCGGTCGCTATCCAAACCATATAGTACATGCTATATCTCTGCTAGTATGCATTAATATCCGAGGCATATATGATGGCGAGCCAAATGTATGTTTCATGGTTCGCCACGGAATCCCCCGATCCACCACACATGGATATTGAATCATTATGCTTATGATCAGTGAAAGGCATGATGTTATCGGATTCCAACGACACTGCCAGCCATAAGACCCAGATTGTCGAACTCGACTAGTAGTGTCCCTAGTGTCCATACATTCATTATTCGAATTATGGATTTATAGCGACATTATTGTGTCAAACAAATATTTAATGGTCCAATATACAGTTTAGGGGCATCGACAGCGTAACACAGTCATTAATGCTTTACTTTACCACATAGCGTAATTAGCATATGCAGCGCCTGACTATAAAACTGTGGGAGGGCTAGGCAAGACCGCATGCGTGTGTGTGAACGGCGTCTCACATGATTCCGCGTTCTCTCAGCACAATTAACACATCTAATGGGCCTCATATGACTCACGTCAAGTGATTCGCCCAGCTATGAATGCACCTTTCGCCAAGGCCGTCACGTGCCTGACATAGCTGTATGACGGCGTTCATAGTAAATGGTCGTCTCGCGTAAGCACTAATACACGGCCCGCAGTTGATTGAAATCAAATGCGCCGAGGCACGGACGTAACGCGTAGATTTTAATCTCGGTGCTGGAGAGTCGGTGAGCCTCGGCGGACGATACATTGTTCTAACCCCAGCTACACCTCGTCGCCAAGATGCAAGCTAAGGATAACCGTATGTATCAAATTGTCCTTGTGGGTAGTGTCTCATCATTTAAATTGTGCAGAGTAGATACTAGCCGCACTGCAACATTCCGATGCCGAGGCACAGGCAGCTAGGAACATTCACCGAACCGGCTCCTGATGGTCTTTAGATCCACTCGAGACATCCGCTCAGCAGCACTGCACACATGTGTCTGAGAATCTGTGGACAGCTTGCGCATTAATATGTTAGCGACACGTTGTTTTACAGTTGACAATGCGTTCGAACAGCGCACTGCAAGATCTTTCATTTAATTAGAGCTAAAATATAGTGGTGCTTCTAAATTCATATTTGTCCTCATAGGGAGATGGATATCTAGGTCTGAACGAAACAACAGTTGTATGCCGAAGTTCGTCTAAACATGATAATAGCGATAGCCTATATTATTCTTATATTCCGGATGTCATCAATCCAACGAGTTAGGTCTCGACTACCTATCCATATTCGGTGCACCGCTCCGTCATGCTTTAACTACGTCCTCCTGGTCCTCTGGTGCACATTTCCAGAAGTAGGTTTCCCTTATTATTGATACCCGAGGAGCAGGCTAGCTTTTTATATGACAAAGTTTGTAAATTGATGAGACAAAATAATGAGAATAAATAACCTATTAATTAAATGGTAATACAACTAAAATGTTTAGACATACATCAAACCAGCGACTAAGCTGTGTAATTATGTTCTAATTAATGTAATAAAGTGTTATTATTTCAATAAAGTGTTATTGTTCGTTAACTACGAGTTTGCCTTTATTTAAACGCTAAATCCAATAAACTAAACATCCAAGGCTGTTAAATGAATCTTTAATGAATGTAATGTACATAAAAAGGATCTCGGTTCGAGATACAACCTAAAGGGTCTATAGTTGGGGATAAGGTTTGGGTACCTTACCCCTGGTTAAAACTATGGATGTGGCCCACTTTGTATTTGATACAAACACCGTGATCCTAACGTGTTCGTGTAGATGACATGTGAGTGGGGATATCCTATGTAATGAGATTACATAAGACCGAACCACGAAATAATAACCTCTAGTTTGTAACTCAGTTGACTAGTTAGGTTTCTATTTCACTAGGATGACCTAGGCAACTTGATCTCAATCTGAAAGCGAGTTACGAACTCCTCATTCACGAGGGATTGTCCTTTGACTAGTATGGGTGAGAGTGGCGGATTCGCCGACTCAATATGCCTACCATCTTAGGGACAAGACCGAGGTGAGAGTCGGAGACTTAACTTAGCAAGATGGAATTCACTCCTTCCCGCCTACTAGGGTAAGTAGAGGAATGTTCCCTTAAGTGGTGTCTCGGGACTTGAACAAGGCCCGACCCTCTCATTGGCCGAGAGAGGACTCTGTTTGTTGGTAAGACCACAAACAAATTGTTCATTAGAGGAGCACTTTGGTACTTAAGGCACAAGATGTAACCCGAGGGGTAAAGCGGTAATTTGACCCGGTGGTGGTGTTACGAACATTCGTGAAGGATTGACTGACTTGTTGTTATTGGTCAATATCCATGGACACAGTAAATATATCTGCAGTGAGAAGAGTGCATTTGTGGGACTTTAGTGGAGTGTTCATGATTAACGAATGTTGATTGGGAGGTTAATGAGATTAACAGAGCAATCTCGTATCGTTGGAGTTTTTGATCCGTAGGTCCATTAGGTCCACCTTCTAGCTCGTAAAGGGTTCTTAGATCATTTGAATTTGAAATGTTCAAATTCATTAGGGAATAAACTGAATGTATTTAGATACGATATAATATATAGTTTTGGAACTATATATTATAAATTTCATGTGAATATGATTCATATTAAATTATATGGGAGAATTGAATATTTGAAAGAGTTCAAATATTATATTAAGTGTGAATGTGATTTACATTTGAAAACTATAGGTTAAAATTTAATGTGCACTGGATGTGCATTAAAACTATAGGTTAGAGGGAATGATATGATTTAATATGATTTAATCTTAATTAAATATAAGCAAATTAAATATGATTTAATTAATGTTTTTAATTTAATTTAATATTAAATTAATGGGAACGTGTCAGAAGGACACGTTCCCCACCTCCCTCCCCATCGATAGGGAGTGGGGAGGTGATCCCTCGTTTTATTCCTCTCCAATGGAGGTGAGGAGGTTGATTGATTGATCAATTTGTTGAAAGACTGCAAGAATTCTCTCTCTCTCTCAATTTCTAGAATTCCCTTCTTCTTCCAATTGTTGGAAACCATCCTACCAAGGAAGATTTAAGAACTCAGAGATATAGAAGGTGCTCACTGTTGGTGGTGTTCTGTTGAAGAAAAACAGAAAACTTTGGAAGTTCCTGTGTTGTTGATTTCTTTTAGAGGAGCAAGGAGTTGCTGCAAGTTGAAACTACAAAGATATTTTTCTTCCCTTTAGTTTAATTGTTAAACTTAACATATGTTTGCATTATGCAATTAATCCATGTCTAATAGGATTAGAAATACCATGCTTGTTCTGTATTTTTGGTCAATGTACCTTTTTTTGTTTTAAGCAAAACAATCAAGTAATTAAGATCCCAAACACATTTTCGCTGCTCAAGGAGATCAGATCTCCATCAATTGGTATTAGAGCAATGCTTGATTTGTTTTGTTTTGAAACAAAATTGCATTGATTTGGTGGGAAATGCATTTGGTTTGCTGTAAAACTTGTTTAGAAATGTTTTGGCCTTAGTTTACTTCGATTTTTGTTCAAATTGGATATAAAGGCCCCCGCATTTTTGGGCAAAAAGTGTAAAATTGAGTCTGTAATTGAGTTACGAGTCGTTCGAGACCAATTTCATGCAATTCGGTTGAGAATCGAAGGAGAAATTGAAGTTTGAAGCTGCTGTGTTTGTGGAAGAAAGTTGCTGCCGAAGCAGCAGCGTTGCAACGCTGAAGAATGGCGTCGCAACGCCAGCGTTCTCTATCGACGCGGGCGTTCAAGGGGTCAGCAGCGTTGCAACGCTTCCCCTCAGCGTTGCAACGCTACCCCGTTATCAGGCGCGCAAGACGACGAAGTGGGCGTTGCAACGGTAACGCCGTGGGGCATTCCAGCAGCTGCAGACCGGTTCAGTTGGTTCAATTGTTTTTTGTCTGGTTCGAGCGGTTCAAGGCCGGTTCAGAGTGTTTTTGGACCGGTTTCATGAAATAAATTAATGTAATTTATTTGTTTTGCACTTTAGGGGCCAAATTATTCCGGTTTTACAACTATTTATCTTTATGAATGTCATTTAGATTATTCCCACCTTAAGATAAGTATGTTCATGCATTTTATTTATATTAAATGTTATATGAATATGGTTGAATGCATGACTAATATAATTTTTCATGAGTAATTAATTATAAGTGTTATAATTAGATTATATGGAAAATAAATTGCATGGAGTATGAAATTACTTAGTTTAAAATAAATGTTATTTTGTTTAAGTAATTTTATAATTCAATTAGTTGAATTCCTATTATAATTCCAATTTGAATATTGTTTGTTGGATTTATAATATAGTTTCTTTATCATAGGTTAATTATTAAAATTTATAAAAGATATAAATTAAAAGGGGTTTTAAAAACCATAACCTATAATAAAGAAATGCATGCAAACATAGGAACTTGGGTTAAAATTTAATTAGTTTTAAATCGTTTAAAACTAATTTAGACCTAAGTTTCAATTTCTAATAGGATTAGAAATAAGTCTTACGTAGTATTTTAAATAGTTTAAAATATAGTAGGACTTTAGTGAAGGGAATCGAAGTCCCCGCAGCGGAAGCGATTGCGAATCGCGCGCTCTTGATTTAATTACAACGGAAAATTCAAGAACGTAAACATGGATTAAGCATATAATAAGAGTATGGACAGTAAGTATATACCTTTGAAGAACCTTTCTTCAAGTGCTCCTCTCTCCACGGTCACGATCTCATCAACAAGAACTCGTACGAACACCGACACCACCACCGGATCTTCTCCGTTGTTCTCTAGGTGAGAGAGGAAGGTGGGTTCCCTTTAGGAGTGGTGAGGTATTTTGTGAGAGAGATTTGTGTTTTGGAACTCTTCCAACAACAAAATGAGGAGACTAGGATTACACTTTTAGAAGTCTTAACCTAGTTGCATCTCATGCAACTATATATATAGGAGAATGGGATGGAAATGACCATCCTACCCCTCCTTTAATCTCTCTTTAGTGTATAGTTTATATATGAATCTAATTCACATTAAAACTATATATTATATCAATTATATCATATATAACTGATATAACTCCTCATGTATGAAATTGAACACTTCAATTTCACTCCTAACATTATACCCTCAATATTACCATATTGAGCAACCGGAGGATCTAATGGACCTCTGAGATTCGAGCTCAAAGATGTGAGATTAAGCGATCAAACTCTTTGATCCGGTTAATCAATATTCATTAACTACAAGTCACTCCACTATAGACTTGTAGTTGCACTCTCCTCATCTTTGTAGATATTATTGTGTCCACCGATATAGTCATTACCCATGAGTCGACCCTTCACAGTTGTTCGTAATCACAACCTGGGTCAAATTACCGTTTACCCCCTGTGATTACCTCTTTGCTCTTTAAGCACCACTGATCCTCTAATGAACAACAAGTCTAAGGTCCTATCTTAGACTCATACCCTCATAGAGGGCGGGACCCCGTTGTTCAAGACCTGGAGCCAGTTCTTAAGGGAACAACCTATCTAATTCCTCAATAGAGGAATGAGTGAATTCCATCTTGCATGATTAAGTTCCCGGCTACCTACGAGGTTCGTCATCCTGAGAGAAGGTAGGCTTATTGAGTCGGCCATGTGCCACTCTCACCCATACTAGTCTAAGGACAAACCCCTATAAGCAGGAGTTCTTAACTTGCTCAGGATTCAGGTCAATTCACTAATGACCATCTATAAATTACTAGTCTTATCCTGTATACTGGTTAGACTAATAATTCGTGATCCAGTCTTGTATGAACTTTTCATACAGGATGCCCCCACTCGAATGTCAACTACATGAATGAGTTGGATGACCTCATTTGTACTAATTACAAAGTGGGCCGCATCCATGGTGTTACCAGAATGAGGTTTCCAACCTTATTCTTATACCATAGACTATTTAGGTTATAATCTTGAATTCAACCCAAATAGTGTCCACTACACTGATTTCAAGATAAACGTTATAACCTTGGAACTTAGTTTATTGTATTTATAAAAGCAAGACTGTAATCTTATCAAAACAAATAACACTTTATTTAATTGATCAAGATTACACAAGTTTAGGACATAAATCCCAACAATCTCCCACTTGACCTAAAGCTTGTGGAGTACTAAACATTACATTAATGTAAATACAATAAATTAGGGCATTTAAACCCTTTGTACAAAATACTCCCACTTGCCCTAGTTGGAGAAGATTTGTAAACCTAGACCTTCTAGGTGACTCTCAAATACTTTAGCCGTGAGAGCCTTTGTAAAAGGATCAACAATGTTGTGCTCTGAGGCTATCTTCGTGACAATCACGTGTCCTCTATGCACGAACTCCCCGATGAGATGATACTTCCGCTCTATGTGTTTTCCCCTCTTGTGACTTCGGGGTTCCCTCGAATTTGCCACCGCACCACTGTTATCGCAATACAGCGTGATGGACAAAGTCATATTTGGAACAACTTCCAAATTTAGCATAAATTTCCTTAACCAAACGGCCTCCTTAGCTGCTTCACAAGCTGCTACATATTCGCCTCCATGGTGGAATCAACGATGCATCCTTGCTTGACGCCGCCATACTACAACTCCTCCGTTAAGAGTGAAAATCGACCACGATGTAGATTTTCGAGAATCTTTATCATCCGAAAGTCGAACTGTGTATCCTGTGAGATCAAATCCTTAGCCCCATACACAAGCATGTAGTTCCTTGTTCTTGAAGATACTTAAGGATCGTTTTAACCGTTGTCCGGTGTTCAAGTCCCCGATTGGATTGATACCTCTCACGACCATCCCAACCGCAAAACAAATGTCAGGCCTAGTACACAACATGGCGTAGATCAGCTCCCAACGCTTGATGCGTCAGAATCCGTCTCATATCCTCAACTCCTTGAGGTGTCTTAGGACACTGTTCCTTAGACAAATGGATTCCATGTCTAAAAGGCAACAAGCCCTTTTTGGAATCTTGCATCTTAAACCTTGACAACACTTTGTCTATGTATGATGCTTGAGACAAGGCTAGTGTTCTATTCTTGCTGTTCCGGACAATTTGGATCCCAAGAACAAACTGCGCATCACCCAAATCTTTCATTTGGAATTTCGTTGCTAGCCATTCTTTGATGTCAGTAAGATAACCTACATCATTCCCAATGAGTAGGATATCATCCACATAGAGAATTAGGAAAGCGACAGAACTATTGATGATTTTCTTGTAGACACAAGGTTCATCATCATTCTGGTCAAAACCATAAGATCTGATAGCCTCATCAAATCTTATATTCTAGGACCTAGAGGCTTGTTTTAGTCCATAAATCGACCTTTTAAGCCTGCAAACCTTTTGCTCTTGTCCTGGTTCAATGAACCCTTTGGATTGGTCCATGTAGATGGTTTCCTCAAGATTGCCATTCAAAAAGGCTGTCTGACATCCATTTTCCATACCTCATAGTCATAATATGCTGCAATGGCAAGAAGGATACGGATAGACTTTACCATAGCAACAGGTGAAAAGGTTTCCTCAAAGTCAACCCCTTCAACCTGGGTATAACCCTTTGCTACTAGTCTAGCTTTAAAGGTTTGCACCTTCCCATCTACACCACGTTTTCTCTTGTAGATCCACTTACAACCTATAGGTTTTACCCCATCAGGCTTATCTACAAGATCCCAAACAGAATTGAAGTACATAGACTCCATTTCTTGGTCCATGGCCATGACCCATTTGTCTTTGTCAATGTCAACCATTGCTTGATTATAAGTCAATGGATCCTCGCAGTTGTCATCTGGTATAACAACTTGGGTTTCAGCTAAACCCATGTGACGGTCAGGCTGTATCACAACCCTCCCACTACGTCGAGGCATACTCAACTCTTGAGATGGACCCTCTTGGCTAGACAAACTAGTATCAACAACTTTTGTTGACGTACTAGTGTTCTTATTAGCAACCGTTGCTATTGTTCCGTCTAACTCACTCAACACTACCTTAGTTTTTGGTTTGTGGTCCCTTATGTGGTCCTCCTCCAAGAAAGTGGCATTTGTCGACACAAAGACCTTATCTTCCTTAGGATCATAGAATAAACCACCTCTTGTTTCTTTTGGGTATCCTACGAATAGGCACAACTTTGAACGTGAATCCAACTTCTTTGGATTTGTCACAAGCACATGTGCTGGACAACCCCATATTCTGAAGTGACATAAACTACCTTTACGTCCTTTCCAGAGTTCAAAAGGTGTTTCAGAAACACTCTTAGAGGGCACACTATTCAATATGTATACTGCAGTCTCCACTGCATAACCCCAAAAGGAACTAGGGAGACGAGCATAACTCATCATTGATCGAACCATGTCCAACAAGGTTCTATTTCTCCTTTCCGAGACACCGTTTTTCTTTGTGGTGTGTTGGGAGTCGAGAGTTGGGATGTAATTCCATGTTCTATCATATAGTTACGGAATTTTAAATCCATGTACTCTCCACCTCGATCCGATCGAAGTGTTTTAACTCTTTTACCTAATTGATTTTCAACCTCAGTCTTGAATTCCTTGAACTTTTCAAGTGCTTCAGACTTGTGGTGCATTAGGTAAATATGCCCATATCTGGAATAATCATCTATAAAAGAGATGAAATATTCATATCTCTCCACGGCTTTAACATTCATCGGACCACATAGGTCTAAATGTATAAGCTCTAGAGTATCTTTGGCTCTATAACCTTTTCCACTAAAAGGTCTTTTAGTCATTTTGCCTTCTAGGCAGGATTCACATATTGGCAAGGAATTTTCTTCTAACTTGTTTAGAAGTCCGTTCTTTACCAATCTCTCAATCCTATTGAGATTAATGTGACCCAATCTTAGACGCCAAAGATGAGCATTTTAGGAGGAATTAGTTCGTGTACTTGCAATTTTGTAAAATTCACTTGTTAAAACTATTTTAACTGAATTAAACCATTTGCAAATAATTCTCAAGAAGAGCAACACATAGTACAATACTTTTCCAATGAAATAAACACTTTATTTAATTGAAAAGTAAAAGAAGTACAATGTTCTTTAAGGCAAGAAATAAGGTTTCTAATAAACCCTTAAGCTACATGTTATCAAATAACAGCTTTTCTTTGCCAGACAGTTGCTCTTTATCTGCTCCTTTTCCTCTTCTTCTGTATCTTCTTAAGTCTAGAAGCATGGCTGTAGTTCTTAGTCCCAGAGGATGAATCCTCCTGAAAACTTTTGGAATGAGCAAACAAATTTGCCTCTCCATTTTGTTGTCTCTTATCATCCATAAGAAACTGATAATTCTGAAGCTCATGTAGCAGAGAAGTCAGATCATACTCTATGTTATTCATCGCTGCATTGCTACGGAATCGCTGAAAAACTCTTCAGAAGAGATTCTAGGATGAACAAAATCTGACATTTCTCATCTATATGACCGCTCCGTTTAATTCAGCTATATTGAAGTGGGGAATCAGATTGAGAACATGTTCTCTCACCGATGTTCCTTCCTTCATATGTGAGTTATAAACAAATTTTAGGGCTTCATACCGAATTTGTTTGGACGGTTGTCTAGACAAATTTAGCACAAAATCCATGATCTCTCGAGCTGAGACCTTGCCCTCCAGCCTCTCGGCTAAAGCATCGGTATGCTAGCCAGGATATAGGCTTTCGCCTTTTCGTTGGCATTAATCCAGCGGTCATACGCATCCTCAACAGCTTGAGATGCATTTTGAGCAGGAAATTGAGGACACTCCTCATTGAGAATGAACTTAAGATCATGTGTAACCAAGATTATGTTGAGTCCATCCCTCCAATTCACTATGTTCTCTCCGGTTAACTTTTTCGCACCCAATAAGGAAATCATAGAGCTAGACATTTTGCTGAAAAATGTTACAAACAAACTTGTATGAGTTTCTTGCTATAACTCTAATCCTATCATGTTTTAGCTAATTATCAAATGATTCCTAGGCCATTTATAATTTGCAATGATACTCCAAAGGGTTAGAATGTATGACACCGAAGGGTAATAAAAACACTCTTCCTCTGGATCAAGACACTCTTGACCAAAACCTCACACCAGAATAACTCTTATTCCTATAGGTTTCAGTTACCATTTTTCGGTCTGAATACATACACAACTTATGTATCCCGTGAGTGTAACCCTTTGTCTTTAGATCCAGAGTCTCGATCCAATAAAATCTGCGAAGGAGGACTAGATTGAAAAATAGTCTAAGGAAATATTTATCCCTTTGGAGTGTCTCACGTGTTAGATCTCCTATGATCAAGCCCTCAGAAGGGATTATGCAGTCCTGAGCCAAACTAGCAGGTTGACCATAGTGGTCTAACAGTGTAAACCGATAAAAGAGACCGTATGTTTTATTTTCACTAAACCTGCTCCCACTCACTATAAGTACCCTCTCAATTCACCTTGGTATTGACTCATACAAACACCATCCGAAGGGGGACGCTCCCGTTTGCGCCACGACGCCAAGTATGAGTCTCAGGGTGTGAACTTCCCGGAGATAGCGTAGGTGGAAAAATATGTATCTCATACACTTTTTCCTCCCACTGAATACTTTAAGTCTATAGGAATCTTTCTTAGGCTAAAACTCGGCTAATGGTTTTACCTAACTCTATCAACATAACTCTTATATTGATGATCAATATAACTCTTATATTGATTTTATCCTAAGGTATGTGTTTGCATGGTTCAATACCAAGGTGAATGAGGGAAGTATCCATAGTAAAGACTCCCATTTGCGCCACGAGGCCGAGTATGGATCTCACGTTGTGAACTTAACGGAGATTTGTGGTCGAAAAATTAAATGTATCTCATACACTTTATTTCCTCTCACTCAACACTTTAAGTTAATCGAGATTGACCTAGATAAATCGACTAATATTTACCTAAGTCTACCAATATAACACTTATATGAGATTAGCCTAAGTCTATAATCACATTATTAACTTAGGTCTATGTGAGTAATTTAATTAACTTTTAATTAAACGCCACTCACGAGAATATAACCTATGAATCTCCATACCAAATTTACTCCCAGGTCGGTTCCCAGGTAGGGGTGTTCTGCAAAGCGTCAGCTTAAATACCCCAACCTTAGACAGAACCTTCCTTAGACAGAGTTACTAATTAGTCTCCATTCATAAGTCATATTTCATTTCTTAATTCTAATCTTATTAGAACTAGAAAACCTAAGTCTAATTATTCAAGTTCTAAACCATTTAAAACTAAATATTAACTTAGGTTACATGCATTGCTATATTATAGTGTTTGATCATTCATCACATGAATGATAAACTATATAATACACATACATCACATGTATTAATGCATGGAAATGCTTTTAATCTAAGAAATATAACACTTATATTAATTAAATTAAAAACATGCATTATATTATAACCCTTATAATATAATCCTATCATGCATACTATATATTATAACTCTTATAATATAAATATGATGCATGAATTGTTTAACCTAAGGTGGGATTTTAATCTATATGACATACCTTATGCACATAGAATAATATAAAAATTCATACAACATGTCACACCCCCTCCCGTACTGCCTGTTAACTTAGCCCGGAAGACGACATGAAGCCAACAGACATTGTTTACCTCTTAACAATACCTGTTGACCCTGTTTTACCTGATAAACATACTATGCTCGCATATGGAACACTTTAAACATAACACGTCGGAAACTTGACAACTACTATACATACATAAGGAGAAACCCTTCTTAAGTCTCTCTTGAAAACTAAAACGGGCAAGAGCATCAGAACCAAAAACAGGCCAAACCATTGTTTACACAACCACAACTTCTAATGCACACACAACTATAACTACATAATCCCCTCTCAAAATTAACTACAACACATATGGACTTGCTAAACAATACCACCCACGTACAAAATATCAAGCTCGTGGAGCTTCCAATAGACTATGGCAGGATGTCAGGTACCAAGAGCTCGATCTCTACCTGAAAAGTTTGAAAAACACTAAAAGAATGAGCTATGAAGCTCAGTGAGTGACTGAGTTTAAAATCTATAACTCGTAAAACATATCACCTGAAAACTTATGAGCATATGCATCTGTAAACAAGCATTAATAGTAAACGTGGAATCATAATAACTTTTCAGAAATCCAACAAGCATGACATTAAAATTCTGCAAGGCATATGGATAGTATTAACCTATATAGAACATATGAAAATCTACGTAGTGTAGGGTACGCCCAGTACAACCAACGTTTACTCTACGATGTAGTGGGGCTCGCCCACCACTCCCATCGTCTTTGTCGTAGTGGGGCTCGCCCAGCACTCACGACAGCATCGTTGTCACGGAGTACACTCAACGTCGACAACAGAATATGATCTGTGTGCACACGGTACTATACAACCTCAGACTCAATATCTCAGTCATTTACTCATTCGAGTCTCAGAGAAACACATAAAAACATTTGAACATGCCTGCTTATCTTTTCTTTCGTAAAACTCAAGCTTACTCAGCTGGTTCATAAAAACTGGAAATCTTTAAATCATTCTTGCTAGTACATGCTTGCTTGAAATCATAACATTTTCACTAAATTTCAGTAACCAACAAACATATGCTCTCATATAAATTTCATTGAGAAATCTAAGATCACAATGAGCACTTGAAATCATTTTTAGGAAAACGTGTATGCTCATAAGTATGTGTTCAAAGAATACATAAAACATCTAAGTAATTTCATTCTAGGAAAACCTTGTACTTTCTTAAGCATAATTCATGCATAAAGATCGTTTTGGAGGTTCATTTTGTCACTCAAAGTGTTAGAACTAGAACCCTGGCCCGTATACTCGACCTATTTCCTCTTGGTCTGTCAAACAAACCAAAACTAAGCATTAGAACCTTGAACTCATGAATTTCAACCTTGCAATTACAAAAAACACACTATTTGATTTTCCAGCATTTTACAGATTTCATACCCTGACTTCAAACATTCATAACTCCTTCATTACTTAGCCAAACAGGATGTACTTTATACCAAATTCTTCCTTTTTGAACCCTCTAAAAACTCATGGGAAGAAATGAAATCGAAATTTCCAACGGATTTGTTCGAAAATACCTCGAAAGGTTCTTCCCCAAAAATAAACTTCTGTTGTTTCCAGATTCGTTTCCCTGCTGCACCACAAACTTGACCTGAAATTTAAATCAACTTCTATTCGTTTTCTTCTCACGAGTTCTTCATGAAAGTTATAGAAAATTTCATAAGCTTTCCAATCATACCTTTTACAGCTTCTAATTCGAATCCTATGATTAGCATGACAAAAAAAACCAGAGGCTTCTCGGAATTAACAGAAAAATCTTTCTTCTGCATTCCTCTTCACAAATCAGTAACTTAGATTTAGAATTTGCTCGAGCTTCCTTCACGAATTTTTTTCAAATATGAGTTAACTTTCAATAAAATCAAACTTTAACTCTTACCTCTTCCTGTGGAGCTCGAAATACTCAAAATATCAGAACAGGGCTGAATTTATCATAGAATTGCCATTGAAAGTGAATCACCTTTCTCCTTTCTTCTTCAGTCTCAAAACCAGAAAATTTCTTTCCTTCTTCTTCCTTCAGTTCTCTCCCATGAAGCCCTCTGCTTTAAGTTTGATAAATTAAGCAAAATAAGGAAAAATGGGATAAAAATTGTTGAAAAAGACTTAGGTGGTGGACTTATTTTTTGTCCTTTTCCCTTTTACTTTTTCTCTTTTTTCTTTATTCTTTCCTTTATCTCTTTCTTTCTTTTCTTTTCTTTTTAAAATAAAACCAAATATTTAAACATTTCCTTTCTTCTTTTCTTTTATTTTTTTTTGTAAGGAAAATTTCAATGAGAGATCTCGGGTTTACACATCACATGCATAAAATTAAATAAATAGCAATATTGGACCGGTTTTGGCACCTAGAGACTTTAATTAACATTAATATAACTTTTATATTAATATTAATTATTTCTTTTTTCCTCAAAATCACTCTTTTTTCTTTCTTGGTTTTCACTCACCTTTTGCCCCTCACTTCTCTCTTTCTTTTCACTCTTCTCTTTTTCTTTTAGCTTACTTTCTTCTCTCCTCTCTTGTTCTTCAAACTCTTTTCTTTTCTTCTCTAATTTCAAATGATCACAATGTACTTCATATGGAGACAATGGAAGTAAAGTAAATTTCTTCCCGTTGAAAGTAAACGAATACTTATTTTTCACTCCATCAAATGTGACCTCTATATCATATTGCCAAGGTCGGCCTAACAATATATCCCCCGCATGCATAGGTAAAACATCACAAAGTACTTCACCCTTATATCTTCCCAAAGTAAAAGGAATAAGAACTTGAGAATTTACCTTAAGTTCTCCTTTGTTTGTCAACCATTGAAGTTTGTATGGTTTTGGATGTGGACGGGTAGTAAGTTGAAGTCTCTTTACAAGAAAACTACTTACCACATTTGTGCAACTCCCACTATCAATCACCAAACTGCATGGACTTCCTTTAATTAGGCATCTTGTGTGAAACAAGTTTTCCCTTTGGTCTTCAACTTTGTCTTCCTTGATTTGCATACTAAGGACCCTTCTTGTGATCAACGATATGGAGTTACCTTCTTCAACATACTCATCATCACATATTTTGATTCTTCCTCAAATGGGGCATCATGCTCCTCACATTCATCCTCCGAATCAACTACACCATTTCTTATCACCATAACTCTTTTATTGACACATTCTTTGCTCATGTGTCCAAATCCTTTGCACTTCCAACATTGAATAGAACTAGACTTTTCCCTTACCTCCTTTGAAGCTTCATTCTTTTTAGCATTGGAGCTTTCGACCTCCACTCTTTTGGCAGCAACAAACTTGCTTCTTTGTTGTGTCGGTTCATTCCTATTCACAAAACTATCCTTGTTCCATGCATTAGAGTTTGAAAAGGTACTAGCTTTAGGTGTATACCTTTTGAATGCTCCTTTTCTTCCTTCAATTGAGCTTCAATTTTGATAGCATAATGATACATATCTTCAAGGTAAGGTGGTGGATTTCTATCAACCGGATGAGCAATTTCTCGATTCAAACCTCCAAGGAATCGAGACATGGTGTCTTCCTCTTCTTCTCGAATTTTTGCTCTTTCCATCAAGGACTCCATCTCTTGATAATATTCAACAACACTTTTTGTTCCCTATCTCAAAGATTGCAATTTAGTTTTCAAATCTCTTTCATAATGTTTTGGAACATACCTCTTTCTCATGGCTTCTTTAAGTTCTTTCCAAGTTTCTATTGGATCTTCCTCTTTCCTTCTTCTCTCGGGTTTGAGATGTTGATACCATTCTCCCGCATGATTGGTGAATTCGGCAATGGCAAGTTTCATCTTCTTATTCTCACTATATGTATTACAATCAAATACATGTTCTATTTTTCTTTCCCATTGCAAGTATGCCTCTGAGTCCGTCCGTACCACTAAAGGGTGGAATTTCGAGTTTCACTCCGCTATCCCTTTCTTCATTCACTCTTTCCGCTCTTCTAGGTTGCACAATGTTTGCAACGCTATTTCTTCCTCTTCCCCTCACATTTCCTCTTCCTCCTAAGTTTCTTTCTTGTACCTGTAAATCAAACATGCCTTCATCTTCTTGCAAGATTCGTTCTTCTCTTTGTAGTTGGGCTCTCCTTTCTTCCCTTTCTTCTCTCATCATCTCCATCATACCTTGAATTGCTTGAAGAATAGCCATATTTGGATCTACCACTTGTGGAACTTTTTCTTTATTATCTTGTGACATTTTTTTTATAAGGACCTCTCCACACTTCTCACCAAGATATCACTCAAGGACACTCGTGTTTATCACTCAAGGGTAGGCTTTTGGTACTAGGCCAAAGATGTAAGGGTTGGTTTAAAAATTTGGTGCAACCTTGCTTTTCAACTTGATATAAAACTAAATCAATGATAACCTTTCACAAGCTAAGACTAGAGAAACTCATCCTAAGGATCTACAACTCAAAGTTTTGAGAAAATAAAATTTAAAATCAAGAACTTTTGTGTTCTTGGATCCTTGAACACTTTTTTTTTCTTTGCTACTATTTTTTTTTCTACTTTTTGCTACTGCTTTTTTTTTTCACTTTTTGCTACTTTTTTTTTTCACTTTTTGCTACTGTTTTTTTTTATCCAAGAACTAAACACAAAGAAATGGAAGAAAAGTTGTAGGATGCCTTGTATTAAACTTTGTAAATGATAAAAAATGAAAGAAAATAAAGTAAAGCAAATTGAAGATATTTCACCTCTAGAGAGTCGGCCAAAGGATGTCGACCAACGAGCTCGATACCAAATGATAAGCGCCGAATTTGTTGGTTTAACAAAGCTAGAGGTCCTTCTAGGATCTTTGCAAACGTCACGAACAAGGCTAACTTAACGAATTGACTCCAACTAAGAGTTTAGTTAGAAGATGAATCACTCTTAGATCACACTTAGAATAAGGATGGTCACTCCTAGATCCTAAGACGACTCACTCCGAATTAATTAGCTTGATCGGGGCTAATCCAATGAATCGGTTAAACATCAAACCTAAAGCAAGATTTGAAAGAAAGTTAACACCAAATGGGGCTAAACAAAACACAAGTTTTTTTCATAAAGGTTCTGCCTTTTCCATGCCAATACAAGCCTTTAAATAGGCCAAAATGGTCGTGCAAAGCACCAAAGACCAAAAGTCTTTAAAAAGCATTAAATGTGAAATGAAGAAAAAATTGACCTAGGAATTTAAAACTTGATTGCACAACGTTTGAGAGCTCTAAATATGGAACAAAAAACATAGAAATGCTTTAAATGGGTGCAATCTAGACAGCCACCTGTTCACATTTTCTGCACACTTTTTTTGTCCTCCGTGCCATCTTTCAAACTAGACAACTTTTCCCGTGCCATCTTCACTCCATTCTCATCTTGACTTGTTGTACTAACATTATAAAGAATTTTGGGCTAAAAAATATTGGTCTCTCCTTGTGCATTCACGAGCTTTTGGAGATGCAATGTGAAAGCCTCTTGAATCTTCTTGGCCTTGCTCCTTGTTATTGCTCCTTCAGGTACATGCAATGGATCAATGGTTTGATTCACATCAGGATGTATACTTGAACTTTCTGTGTGACATAAAAGTGGATCAAGTTCAAGTTATAGCCAGAACGGTCTATAGTATAGGGATAGGGCTGGGTATCTTATCTTGGGGACACTATGGGCGCGACCCACTTTGTAAAGTACAAACTGTTGGGATGTTTGTCCTAATCTCGCTCTGTTTGTAAATTCTATTTGAAATTAATAAAGAGTTATTTATTTCATCTTTTGGGTCTCGCATTTTATACAAACTTTGACCAATAAACTAAGCTCCAGGGTCATTGAATACATGAGAGAACTAGAACTTGAACGGTGTGTAGTGGACACACAGGGAGGATCACGTTCGAGTAAATGACCCGAACGGTCTACAGTATATGGATGGGGTTGGAGACCTAATCCTTGATACACTGTGGATGCGACCTAATACAAACGAGGTGATCTGACTCACTCATGTGGTTGACATGCGAGTGGTGGCATCTTGTACAATGAGATTGTACAAGATCGAACCGTGAATTATTAGACCTACTGATGTAACATCGTTGACAGTAAGAACTAATAACTTCGTAGATGACCATTAGTGACTCGACCTGAATCGTGAGCGTGTTACGGACTCACATGCTGCAAGTGTCGTCCCTTTGACTAGTACGGGTGAGGGTGGTCAAAGTTACTCGCCCAATATGCCTATCTTCTCAGGGACAGGACTAAGTAGGGAGCTGGGAACATAATTACGCGAGATGGAATTCACTTGTTCCCGCCATTAGGGAAACTAGAGGGGTTGTTCCCTTAAGTGTTGTCTCCAGTGCTTGGACAACGGGCGCCCACCCTCTCATTAACACGAGAGGGGTTGTTGTATATGGTTGGACCATTACAACGTTGTTGTTCATTAGAGGAGCAGTGGGGACTTAAGGAGCAAGAAGTAGACACAGGGGTAAAACGATAATTTGACCGAGCAGTGTCAACGAACAACCTGTGAAGGGTCGACTCATAGGCATTGGTTATATCAGTGGACACGTAATATCTTGCAATCGACGGAGTGCAACTCACGAGCTTTAGTGGAGTGTTACTGTAGCTAATGAATGTTGATTAACCGGGTCAAAGAGTTTGATAGGTTAATCTTGGATCATTGGAGCTCGTCACTGTAGGTCCATCAGGTCCCTCGGTTAGCTCAAACTGGATTAAAAGAAGGGTTTACTATTTTGGTGTGAATTGAAGTGTTTAATTTCACTAAAGGGCATTTATGTCATTTATATGAGATATGAATGATATAATATATAGTTTAATGTGAATGAGATTCATAATAAACTATGAATTAGCCTAATTGTTGAATTAGGGCTAATTAGGAGAAATTAGATTGAGAGATATTAAATTGGATGTGATTCAATTTAATAAATCCACAATTATACAAATGTGATTTGTAAAATGAGATATGAGATATCTTATAATATATGGTTATGCAAATATGATTTGCATAACCTATAGTTGTGGCAAAATGGTAAATAGGTGGAGATTTCAACTCCACCTATCTCCATTATTTAAACCCCTTTGCAAGAAGGGTTGATTAAGCATTCTCTCATTTTTTGGAAATCTCACCAAAAAGAAGAGAACTCCTTCTCTCAAATTCTCTCTCAAGTATTCTCCTCCCAAAAATCAAAACACAGAATCCCACCGTTCTCCTTCTTTCTAAAGAAGAACAATCGAGAAGCCAAGTGGTGGCGTTCTTGTTCGTGAGAAGAGTTTGGGATCGTAGAGATCGAGGAGCACACGAAGAGTTCGTGATCGTGAATGAAAAGGAAATTGAAGACTGTCTTCAACAAGTAAGTAACGAGATCTTGTTGTTTCCTTTTCAAATTTTATGCATGTTTAGCCTTATCTAATTGTTAGATAGTTTTAACGAAACTAAGTAGCACAACAATACCGCGACAATTCGATCGTCTTCCGCTGCGCGGGGAGTTTCATTTCCTTCACAAACGATGTGATCCTAAATCTTTCATGTGGAGACATGCGAGTGGGGGCACCCTATGCAATGAGTTTGCATAAGACTGGACCGAGAAATAGTCACTTAGACTTTATAACTCTATTTACTGCCTCAACTGACTATATTCATACGATGACCTAGGTAACTCGATCTTAATCCTGAGCGTGCCATAAACTTATGTTTATTCGGATTATCCTTAGATTTGCATGGGTGAGAGCGGCTTGAGATTGCTGACTCAATAAGCCTCCCATTTCAGGGATAAGACTGGGTAGATAGCTGGGAACATAGTTCTGCAAGATGAAATTCACTCCTACCCGCTTTAGGGATTAGTAGAGAGGTTGTTCCCTTAAGTGGTGACTCCGGGTCTTGAAAAAAGAGCCTACCCCTCTCATTGGCCCGAGAGGGATTCGATTTGTTGGTTGGACCACACACCAATTGTTCATTAGAGGATCAGTGAGACTTAAGGAACAAGAAGTAATTACAGGGATAAAACGATATTTTTGACCCAGCTGTAATTACGAACGACCTGTGAAGGATTGACTTACTAATCATGGTTATATCTAGTTGACAGAAATATATCTACAGTGAGAAGAGTGCAACCACTGGACTTTAGTGGAGTGTCCCGGTGGTTAACGAATGTTGATTAGCTACGCCAAAGAGTTTGACCAGTAAATCTCGTATCATTGGAGCTCATGATCTGTAGGTCCATTAGGTCCCCTTACTAGCTCAGACTAAGCCTTGTAACATTTGAGAGAAAAGAATTTGAATTGTTCAAATTCGGTTTTGGGAAAAAACGTTAATTATATGTGATATACTTAACGTGTCGTAGATTAATTATGAATTACACTATGATAAAGAAGAGGTGGACGTATTTAAATATGATTTAAATATTGGTTTGGTTTATAACATGACTAGGGATTCATGTTCGAAGGTCGATTTAAGAAATCGAGATTGGTCCAATTATTTAATTTGATATTTGATATTAAATTAAATATTTATTTAAAATTAATTAATTAAATTAATAATTAATTTTTAATTTAAAATTAATTTTATATTAATTTTGAATTAAAATTAAATGAAAATTCAAAATTGAATTTGAAGTTTCAATTGGACCAAACTCAAAAGGGTGAACAAGCAACTTTGATAGTCAAATTCATCAAAATTCAGTACCTCCTTCTTGATTAATCCTCATCATTCAGGTGTTGGCTTCTTCACAAGGCTTGATGAAGCTTTAATTGAAGATGAATTGAAGAGGATAAATGGAATTTTGCAGAAAATTCATTTAATTCTCGGTTTTGAACCATTCTCACTCTTTTTCCAAATTCTCTCAACTTAAGATCCCGCAATCTGTTCCAAGGCCTGAGGATAATAGGGAATACATTAGAGGTTGTCCACAAAGTGTTTGTGACAAGAAATTGCCCACGAATTAGGAGATTTTTGAGCTACAAAGGTATGAGTTCTTATTCTCTGTTTTTCCAGATTTGAGCATGTTTTTTATTTTGTAAACTTGATCAACTTAGAGTGTTCAAGATCCAAAATTTCTTCGGCTTTCTTAATCTACACTCTTTCAGTTGATATTAGAGCAATTTTGAGCACTCAATTTTATCTATTTTGTCTTGTGGTGGGTGTTTTTTTTTAAATACATTTTTTCTGGGCGTCTAAAGTGTTCTTCTGGATTTGGTATTTAAATTGAGCATCAATTTGTGCTTTCTTTTTAAATTTCTCAACTGTGTTTGAGAATTAATGTGTGAAAAATAGTATGTAAAAGTTTCAAGTTGATTGAAGTTTGGGAAGGCCCTAAATTTGAAAAAAGAAGCCTCGGAGGTCACTGGAATTCAAAACAAAGATCGCAGCTGGTTTTTTTAAAAAAATTTTGCTACAGTAATTTCAGTCTTCAGGCCCGCGTGAATTGATTTCAAAATGGAGAAGAAGGTTTTGACTATTGACTTTGACCGGTCCAAATTTGGTTGACTTTGACTGATTTAAGCCTTTTTGGATCGGTTCGGCTCGATTTTGGTTTGGTTCTGACCAAATCGAGGTCGGTTTATCCATATTGGAGGTCTGTTTCACCAATTGAAGGTCCGGTTCATCCTTTTACAGCCTGGTTCAACCTTTTGACGGTCCGGTTCACACATATGCAATCTGGTTCGAAGTGGTTCGATTTTAATTCTAGATTATTATTGTAATAATTTAGTTATTTGCTTGCATTAGATGCCAAAACCAGTCCACTTTAGTGTGTTTAATTAATTATGCATTGTGAATGTATGTTTTAATTAAAATCCTTGATTGCATGTGCATAAAGTATGCCATATAGATTTTAAAATCCCACCATAGGAAGCATGCTTCATGCATTGAAAGTATGTTATAAGGGTTATAATATATAGTATGCATGAATTGGGGTTTCACAGGAATTAATATAAATGTTATATTAATTTGTGAAACAAGTATTATATGTTTTAATTATAATTAATATAAGGGTTATATTAATTAAAAATTAAACATATAATTGTTATGCATTTATTCATGTGATGGATTTGTTATAAATGTATGTATATTCATGTGATGAATGATCAAACATTTTATAACATAGAAATGCATGTAACCTAAAGTTAATTAATTAGTTTTAAAATGGTTTTAGAACTGGAAATTAATTAGACCTTAGGTTATCTAGTTCTATTAAGATTAGAATTAGGCAACCAATAATTTATAAACTGTGATTCTCTTTCTAAGGAAAGTTCTGGCTATGCTGAGGTACTTAAGCTGACGGAAACGGAACACGCCAACCTGAGAACCAACCTGGGAGTGAATTTAATCAAGAGGTTTATAAATTATTTTTCGTGAGTGGCGTTTATTAAAAGTTAATAAATTGAACTCATAGACCTAGGTTTATTAAAAGGTTAATAGACTTAGATAATCACAGTATAATTGTTATATTGGTAGACTTAGGTCATATTGTTTTTAGTCGAAATATGCCTAAGTAAAAGTATACTCAAACTGTTTAAAATACTTAGTGGGAGTGAAAAGGTATATATGATATATCAATTTCCTCTTACGCTCTTCGCGAAGTTCACACCGTGAGATTTATGCTCGACCTCGTGATGTCAATAAGGCATCCCCATTCGAATGGTGTTTGTATAAATGAAGAGCAAGGTGAATGGAGAAAATATTTATAGTAAGTGGGAGAAGGAAGTGTGTCAACACATCCTATGGTCTCCTCAATTAGGTTGGACCGTGAGATTCCCATGTTGCGTCTACAGGTTGCCCGTAGTAGCACCATCCATTCGGAGGGATGTAACATGGGATTCGAAACAACTCAAACTCCCGAAATGAATAGGGTCTCTTAGGTTCATTCCTAGTTTTGACTTTCCAATTCGATAGCATTGTTGGGGCCGACCTCTGAGGTATAAAAATGATAGGTCACACTTACGAGAATTACTAAGTGTTAGTGAATTCTTGACCAAAGTAGCGATAACTAGAATGCTATAGGAATAAGAGTTATTCCGGTATTAGCATTTAGTCAAGAATGTCTTGGTTCTGTGAAGGAGTGATTGATTGCCCCTTGGTAGCGGTTATTCTGACTCACTGAAGTATCGTTGCAAAAACAATAATGAGATTATGGGTACATTATTACTTCTGCTAAATTTTTAATTGGGTGCATGTTATGGATTAAAAGCTATTCACTAATAGAATATGTTCTATTTTCAACATGTCGAGCTCTTTTATTCAATTACTCGCCTCCGACAAACTTAACGGCGATAACATTGGAACTTGGAAATCAAACTTGAATACGCTACTTGTGATTGATGATCTAAGGTTCGTCTTAACGGAGGAATGTCCTCCCCCTCCCAGCTCGTCTGCAACCCGAACAGTTCGGGATGCATTTGACAAATGGACTAGGGCTAACGATAAAGCCCGACTCTATATCTTAGCCAACATATCTGATGTGTTGTCTAAGAAACATGAGGGCATGATCACCGCAAAGGAGATCCTGGGATCATTACATGCCATGTTTGGACAACCGTCCTCGTCGGTCTGTTATGATGCTCTCAAGTACGTTGATAACTCTCGAATGAAGGAGAGAACATCTGTTAGGGAGCATGTCCTTAATATGATGGTCCACTTCAACATGGCAGAGGTAAACGGGGTTGTCATTGATGAGAACAATCAGGTCAGCTTTATAATGGAATCTCTTCCGAAGAGTTTTCTGCAGTTCCACACCAATTCAGTGATGAACAAGATAGAGTATAACCTGACTACTCTACTTAACGAGCTCCAGACATTCGAGTCCCTAATGAAATCAAAGGAAAAAGAGTGAAGGGAATGAAAATTTCACGCAGCGAAAAAACGATTGAATCGCCATGGTTTCGTTGTGAAAAACGTTTTCTTAAAACCATTTCTATCCTATAGAAACTAGGTTAAACATGCAATCTAGAAGGAAAAACAACAAGAGAAACTTACTTGTTGAAGAATCGTTCTTCGCGATTTCCTACTCCGGTCACGAACTCTTTGCGTACACGATCTCAACGAACTCGATCTCCTCGAACAAACGAACTACCCGGACACTTCCGAAAGGGCTTCTCGGTTGTTCTCTTTAGGTAGAAAGAGAGTAGGTGGGAATCCTTTTGGTGAAAGGGAGGAGAAGTTGAGAGAGTTTTTGGTGTTGTTTTGGTGAGAAATCCAAAAAAACGACACAATCCACACCAAAAGCCTTCTTGCAAAGGCTTTAAATAATGGTGATAGGTTGAGTTGAAATCTCCACCAATTTACCATTTTACCACAACTATAGGTTATGCAAATCATATTTGCATAACAACATATAATAAGATATCTCATATTTTATTATACAAATCACATTTGTATAATTGTAGATTTTAAATTGAATCACATTCAATTTAATTTTCTCAATTTAATTTCTCCAAATTAGCCCTAATTAAACAATTAGGCTAACCTATAGTTTATTATGAATCTCATTCACATTAAACTATATAGTATGCCAATTATATGTCATATAAATGACATAAATACCCTTTAAGGAATTTGAACACTTCAAATCCACACCAAGCTGTAAACCCTCTATTAATCCAGTTTGAGCCAACCGAGTGACCTAATGGACCTACAGGTGATGAGCTCCATTGATCCGAGACTAACCTGTCAAACTCTTTGACCTGTTAATAACCATTCATTAGCTACGGTAACACTCTACTAAAGCCCGTAGCTGCACTCCCGTCACTGTAGGACAAGTTGTGTCCATTGATATAACTAATACCCATGAGTCGACCCTTCACAAGTTGTTCGTAGATACTGCGGGGTCAAATTACCGTTTTATCCCTGTGTCTATTCTTGCTCCTTAAGTCTCCATTACTCCTCTAATAAACAACAACATTGTAATGGTCCAACCATATACAACACCCCTCTCGGGCCAGTGAGAAGGTGGAGTCCCGTTGTCCAAGCCTTGGAGACAATACTTAAGGGAACAACCCCTCTAGTTTCCCTAAAGTCGGGAACAAGTGAATTCCATCTCGGGTAGTTAAGTTCTCAGCTCTCCACATGGTCTTGTCCCTGAGAAGATAGGCATATTGGGCGAGTAACTGTGACCATCCTCACCCGTACTAGTCAAAGGAAAGACCCTCGCAGACAGGAGTCTGTAACACGCTCACGATTCAGGTCGAGTCACTAATGGTCATCTATGAAGTTATTAGTCCTATGCTGTCAACGGTGTTACATCAGTAGGTCTAATAATACATGGTCCGATCTTGTACATTCTCATTGCACAGGTTGCCCCCACTCGCATGTCAATCACATGAACGAGTCAGATCACCTTGTTTGTATCTAATACAAAGCGGGTCGCATCCACAGTGTATCCAGGATTAGGTCTCCAACCCTATCCATATATCGTGAGGACCGTTCGGGTCATTAACTCGAACGTGATCCTCCCTATGTGTCCACTACACACCGTTCAAGTTCTTGTTCTCTCATAAATTCAATGACCCTGGAGCTTAGTTTATTGAACAAAGTTTGTAAAATTGCAAGACACAAAGTGATGAAAGAAACAACTCTTATTTATTTCAATTTGTAATATTACAAACAAATACGAGATTAGGACATACATCCCAACAAAGAAAATGAGGCAAACGTTGTCACTTCGAGGAAGTTCCTGAGGGACTAAGTCTGGTCCTTCTTTTTCTAAGAATAAGGGTATTCAAAAGAAGAAGAAGGATAAAGGGAAGGAAAAACTCCCATACGCAAGGTTAAAGCCATATGAAAATATTTCTATTGTGGTGAAGACGCGCACTGGAAGAGGAACAGCCCGAAGTACCATGCGGAAAAGAAAGTTGAGAAAGAAAAACAAGGTAAATATGATTTACTCGTTGTTGAAACATGTTTAGTGGAACATGATGATTCCGCCTGGATACTAGATTCTGTTGGGATGTTTGTTCTAATCTCGTTCAGGTTGTAAATTACTATTTGAAATTAATAAAGAGTTATTTATTTCATCTTTTGTGTCTCACATTTATTACAAACTTTGTCCAATAAACTAAGCCCCAGGGTCATTGAATACATGAGAGAACTAGAACTTGAATGGTGTGTAGTGCACACACAGGGAGGATCACGTTCGAGTAAATGACTCGAACGGTATATAGTATATGCATAGGGTTGGAGACCTAATCCTTGATACACTGTGCATGCGGCCCGATTTGTATTAAGATACAAACGAGGTGATCTGACTCGTTCATGTGGTTTACATGCGAGTGGGGGAATCCTGTACAATGAGATTGTACAAGGCGGATCGTGAATTATTAGACCCTCCGATGACACAGATTAACGGTATGGACTAATAACCGTGAGATGACCATTAATGACTCAACACGAATCTCGAGCGTGTTGCGGACTCTGCATGTGGTCTGTCCTTTGACTAGTACGGTGAGGGTGGTCAAAGTTACTCGCCCAATATGCCTATCTTCTGAGTGGACAGACCAAGTAGGGAGTGGGAACTTAACTATGCGAGATGGAATTCACTCGTTCCCACCTTTAGGGAAACAAGATGGGTTGTTCCCTTAAGTGCTACCTCCAGGGCTTGGACAACAGGCACCCACCCTCTCACTGGCACGAGGGGGTTGTTGTGTATGGTTGGACCATTACAACGTTGTTGTTCATTAGAGGAGCAGTAGAGACTTAAGGAGCAAGAAGTAGACACAGGGGTAAAATGGTAATTTGACCCAGCAATGTCTACGAACAACCTATGAAGGGTCGACTCATGGGCATTGGTTATATCAGTGGACACGTAATATCTTGCACTGACGGGAGTGCAGCTACGGGCTTTAGTGTAGTATTACCGTAGCTAATGAATGTTGATTAACCGGGTCAAAGAGTTTGATAGGTTAATCTCGGATCATTGGAGCTCGTCACTGTAGGTCAATAAGGGTCCCTCGGTTGGCTCAAACTGGATTAAAAGAAGGTTTACTATTTTGGTGTGAATTGAAGTGTTCAAGTTCACTAAAGGCCATTTATGTCATTTATATAAGATATGAATGATATAATTTCTAGTTTAATGTGAATGAGATTCATAATAAACTATAGGTTAGCCTAATTGTTGAATTAGGGCTAATTTAGAGAAATTAGGTTGAGAGATATTAAATCGGATGTGATTCAATTTAATAAATTCACAATATTGCAAATGTGATTTGTAAAATGAGATATGAGATATCTTATAATATATGGTTATGCAAATATGATTTGCATAACCTATGATTGTGGTAAAATGGTAAATAGGTGGAGATTTCAACTCCACTTATCTCCATTATATTCCCTTTTGCAAGAAGGGTTGTATCTTCTTACTCTCATTTTTGGAAATCTCACCAAAAGAAGAGTTCTTCTCTCTCAAATTCTCTCTACATTTCTACTCCCAAACCAAAAAAAGAAGAATCCCACCATCCTCCTTCTTCTGAAATAAGAACAACCGAGAAACCAAGTGGTGGTGTTCGATCGGTGTTCGTGAGAAGAGTTCTAGATCGTAGAGATCAAGGAAAGCACGAAAAGTACGTGAACAGAAAGGAAGCTTTGAAGAACGTCTTCAACAAGTAAGTAACAAAGAACTTGTTGTTTTTCCTTTCGTTGTATGCATGTTTAGCCTATTCTAAGTGTTAGATAGTTTTAATGAATTTAAGTTTCACAACTTCACCACGACGATTCGATCGTCTTCCGCTGCGCGGGGAGTTTCATTCCCTTCAATTGGTATCAGAGCCAGATTGTTGGTTCTTGTTGTGCACTGATTTTCGTTAAAATTAGGTGGGTATTGCCTTTAATTCATGAGATGAATGTTGGTTTGCAAAAATGGATGTTTTCGGTTTTGGCATTGTTTTTAGATTTACATTTTATATTGATTTGATCAATGTAAGGGCCCGTTGTTTTGGGCATTTAAATGTAAATTGAGTCTGTAAGTCCGAGTCGTTCGTGACATGGGATGCTGTGAAGAAATCGAAGCGGAAACGGGCGAGAATCGACAAAAACAGCAAGAGGAGCTTATGTTCTATCGACAGCGTTGAGACGCTGCGCATGCGGACGGAGGCCTGGTTGCAGAGCAGCGTTGCAACGCCATTGGCGTGGAGCACGCGGGCGTGGTATTTGGCTGGATGCTCGCAACGTTACTGTAACGCGCCAAGGCGTTGCAATGCTACTGATGTAGTAGTGGCGATTTAGCAAAGCGCGCAGAGAAATGGGGCAGTTGCTTTAGTGGGTGGGTTTCTGACGTTTTTATTATTATTAAAATAAAATTGTATTTTTATTTTATTTATTTATTTATTTTATTAAATAATATTAATATAAATGTTATATTAATGTTATTTAATTAAATAACTTCCCCTAAGTGCCAAAACCGGTTCATTTTTGCTATTTAATTATTTTATGCATGTGATGTATGATTTAATTAATTTTTATGTGCATAATGTAAGTCATATAGATTTAAAATCTCACCTTAGGTTAAACATTTCATGCATCATTTATATTATAAGTGTTATAATATATAGTTTGCATGATAGGTTAAATTATAAGTGTTATAATTTAATTAAATACATGTTTTAATTTAATTAAATATAAGTGTTACATTTTTTAGATTAAAGTATGCTCATGCATTTTATTTCATGTGATGAATTACTATGTTATAGTATAGTTATTCATGTGATGAATGATCAAGCACTATAACATAGAAATGCATGTAACCGAAGTTAATTATTAGTTTTAAAGTGTTTAGAACTTGAATAATTAGACTTAGGTTTTCTAATTCTAATAAGATTAGAATTAGGAAATCAAAATGTAATCTTTGAATGGTGACTGATTAGTAACTCTATCTAAGGAAGGTTTTGTCTAAGGCTGGTGTATTTAAGTTGACGCTTGTGGAACACCCCTACCTGGAAACCGACCTGGGAGTGAATTCAGTCAGGAGATTCTTAGATTATATTTTTCGTGAGTGTCGTTAATTAAAAGTTGATTAATTTACTCACATAGACCTAAGTAATAATGTGATTATAAACTTAGGCTAAATACCATATAAGAGTTATATTGGTAGACTTAGGTATATTTTAGTCAGTTTATCTAGGTCAATCCCGAAAAATATAAAGTGTTGAGTGGGAGGAAATAAAGTGTATAAGATACATTTAATTTTTCGACCACAAATCTCCGTTAAGTCCACACCGTGAGATCCATACTCGGCCTCGTGGCGCAAATGGGAGCGTCCCCCCTTCGGATGGTATTTGTAATGGTCAATATCAAAGTGGATGGAGAGAGTACTTATAGTGAGTGGGAGCAGGACCTGTGAAAACGGGACCCACGGTCTCTTCTTTCGATTCACACCGTGAGACCCCTATGATCCGCCTACTAGTTTGGCCTGGACCAGAAAATTTCTTCGGAGGGCCTTGATCATGGGAGTCGGAACACCGTGAATTCTCGAAAGGGATACAGTTTCCTTGTTGGTTTTCCTTCGTTGTTCACCCTTCGGTGGCTATTGTTTAGATGGATACTTGAAAACTTAAAGATTGAGGGTGACACTCACGGGATTCGTTAAGTGTTAATGAATTCGACCAAATAATGGTAACTGGACGCCTAATGGAATAAGAGTTATTCTGGGATTAGGGTCTGGTCGAGAAAGTCTCGTCCTAGAGGAGTGTTTCTGTTCACCCTTCGGTGGCGGTCATTCTAAACCTTTAGGATATAATTGCAATTTTTAAATGACCTAGGGATCATAGGATTAAATTTTGCTAAAACCTGATTGGACTCAAAAGTTTTTTGCGAGACTGACACAAAATTATTTGATTTTTTCAGCTAAAATATGTCTAGCTCAATTATCGCTTTACTCGCTTCCGACAAGTTAGTGGGAGATAACTTCCAAATGTGGAAGAATAGTATAAACACGATTCTTGTAACCGACGACCTAAAGTTCGTGCTTACTGAGGAGTGTCTTCAGTTGCCGAGCTCGACTGCATCACGAAGTGTTTGTGATGCATACGATTGATGGATCAGGGCCAATGAAAAGGCCAAGATACCATTGCCAGCTTATCTGAAGTTTTGGCAAAGAAGCACGAGTTGATGATCATCGCTAAGGAGATCATGGAGTCGTTGCAGGACATGTTTGGACAACAGTCCTTTCAGGTCAAGCACGATTCGCTCAAACACATCTTCAATGCACGGATGAAAGAAGGGACGTTTGTCCGTGAACATGTTCTGGACATGATGACCCACTTTAATCTAGTGGAGATGAACGGAGCTTCGATCGACGAGTCGAGCCAAGTCAACTTTATTTTGGAGACTCTTCCGAAGAGTTTCCTTCAGTTTCGTAGCAATGCTGTTATGAACAAAATTAGCTACACTCTGACCACTCTACTCAATGAGCTACAGAACTTCCAGTCCTTGATGAGGATCAGGACACCGGAAGCTGAGGCAAATGTTGCCTATATATCATATCACAGGGGTTCGACCTTTGGGACCAAATCTGTTGCTCCTTCTCGCCCGAAAGGGAAGAAGAAAAGGAAGAAGGGTAAAGCTGACCGAGCTGCTGCCCAAAAGGGCAAGAAGGTCAAGGAAGTTGCAGAAAAAAGAAAGTGTTTCCACTGCAATAGGGACGACCACTGGAAGAGAAACTGTCCCAAGTTCCTTGCCGAGAGGAAGAATCAAGGTAAATATGATTTACTTGTAACTGAAACATGTTTAGTGGAGAGTAGTGACTCTGCCAGGATATTGGATTCGGGCACCACTAACCATGTTTGTTCTTCTTTTCAGGGAATTGATTCCTGACAGCAGCTGCGAGAGGGTGAGGTGACTCTACGGGTTGGATCCGGAGAGATAGTCTCTGCTGCAGCTATCGACAAAGTGAAGCTTTTCTTTGGCAGGAATTACATTTTGTTAGACAATATGTACATAGTTCCAGGGTTTACTAGAAACCTCGTTTCTATTTCCTGTCTTTTAGAACAATGTATCTCCGTTTCATTTAATGGTAATAAAGCGTTTATTTTCAGAAATGGTAATCTCATTTGTTCTGCTTCACTTAAGTCTAATTTGTATGTTTTAAAGCCTAGTTCAGTCAAAAGCGTTTTGAACACTGAGTTATTTAAAACTGCAGAAACACGAACTAAAAGAGTAAAAGTTTCTCCAAAAGAAAATGCCCATCTTTGGCATCTAAGGTTAGACCACATTAATCTCAATAGGATTGAGAGACTAGTGAAGAGTGGACTTCTAAGTCAGTTGGAAGAAAACTCTTTACTGGTATGTGAGTCATGCCTCGAAGGCAAAACGACTAAACGTCCTTTTAGTGGAAAAGGATATAGAGCCAAGGAGCCCATTAAGCTTATATATTCTGACCTCTGTGGTCCGATAAGTGTTAAAGCACGAGGTGGTTACGAATACTTCGTATCTTTCATAGATGACTATTCGAGGTATGGGTATATTTACCTAATGTATATAAGAAGTCTGAAACTCTTAAAAAGTTCAAGGAGTACAAGACTGAGGTTGAGAACCTGTTAGGTAAAACCATAAAAACACTTCGATCGGATCGAGGTGGAGAGTATATGGACACTGAATTCCAGGACTATATGATAGAACATGAAATTACGTCCCAACTCTCAGCACCTAGTATGCCACAGCAGAATGGTGTATCGGAGAGGAGAAACAGAACCCTGTTGGACATGGTTCGATCGATGATGATCTATGCTCGTCTCCCTGATTCTTTTGGGGTTACGCAATGGAGACTTCTGTGTATATTTTGAACAACGTTCCGTCGAAGAGTGTTTGTAAAACGCCTTTCGAACTCTGGAATGGACGTAAAGGTAGTTTACACCATTTAAGAATTTGGAGATGCCCGACCCACGTGTTGGTGTCAAACTCGAAAAAGTTGGAACCCCGTTCAAAACTGTGCCTATTCGTAGGTTACCCAAAAGAGACTAGGGGTGGTCTGTTTTACGATCCTAAGGAAAATAGGGTGCTTGTGTCGACAAACGTCACTTTCCTTGAGGAAGACCACATCAGGGATCATTTGCCTAGGAGACAAATCGTGTTGAATGAAATGGACAGTATATCAGCAAGAGTTGCTGATGAGGCTAGTACATTAGCAAGTGTTGTTGATCCTAGCACGTAAAGTCAAGTTCGTTCCCAAGAGTTGGGAATGCCTCAACGTAGTGGGAGGGTTGTTAGACAGCCTGAACGTTACATGTGTTTAGCTGAAACCCAAGTCGTCAATCCTGATGATGACTACGAGGATCCATTGACCTATGATCAGGCAATGACTGATGTTGACAAGGACGAATGGATTAAAGCTATGGACCAGGTAATGGAGTCGATGTACTTCAATTCTGTCTGGGAGCTTGTGGATCAAACGGATGGGGTAAAACCTATTGGTTGCAAATGGATCTACAAGCGTAAACGTGGCGTAGATGAAAAGGTGTAAACCTTCAAAGATCGACTAGTGGCAAAGGGTTTTACCCAGGTCGAAGGGGTTGACTATGGGGAAACCTTTTCACCTGTTTCCATGGTAAAGTCGATCAGGATCCTTCTGGCCATTGTCGCGTATTATGACTACGAGGTATGGCAGATGGATGTCAAGACCGCCTTTCTGAATGGCAACCTTGAGGAAACCATCAACATGGACCAACCCAAAGGGTTCATAACCCAAGGCCAAGAGCAAAAGGTTTGACGACTTCATAGGTCTATTTATGGACTGAAACAAGCATTAAGATCTTGGAATATAAGGATTGATGAGGCAATCAAATCTTATGGCTTTGATTAGAATTTTGACGAGTGTGTCCACAAGAAAATCGTCGACAAAACTGTCGCATTTCTTATATTATACGTAGATGATATCCTTCTCATTGGGAATGAGGTAGGATTTCTTACTGACATAAAGAAATGGCTAGCTTCGCAATTCCAAATGAAAGATTTGGGAGAAGCTCAGTATGTTCTAGGTATCAGTTATCAGGAAGCAGGAAGAACAGAGCGCTTCTTTGAAGGGATTGAAAATCCCCCCGCAGCAGAAGACGATCGAATCGTCAAAGGTATCATTACGCAACTTGATTTTGTTAAAACGATAAGTACTCTCGAAAGAAGAGACCGTGGGTCCCGTTTTCACAAGTCCCGCTCCCACTCACTATAAGTACTCTCTCCATCCACGATGATATTGACCTATACAAATGCCATCCGAAGGGGGACGCTCCCATTTGCGCCACGAGGCCGAATATAGATCTCACGGTGCGGACTTAACGGAGATTTGTGGTTGGAAATTCAAATGTATCTCATATACTATATTTCCTCTCACTCAGCACTTTAAGTTTAATAGGGATTGACCTAGATAAACCGACTAAAATTTACCTAAGTCTACCAATATAACTCTTATATGGTATTAACCTAAGTTTATAATCACATTATTACTTAGGTCTATGTGAGTAAATTAAAACACTTTTAATTAGCGGCACTCACGATAAGTATAATCTAAGAATCTCCGGACCGAATTCACTCCCAGGTCAGTTTCCAGGTAGGGGTGTTCCACAAACGTCAACTTAAATACCTCAGTCTTAGACAAAACCTTCCTTAGACAGAGTTACTAATCAGTCTCCATTCATAGACTAAACTTTGATTTCCTAATTTCTAATCTCATTAGAAAATAGAAAAACTAAGTCTAATTATTCAAGTTCTAAACTCTTTAAAACTAATAATTAACTTAGGTTGCATGCATTTCTATGTTATAGTGCTTGATTATTCATCACATGAATAACTATATACTATAACATAATATTATTCATCACATGAATATAAATGCATGAGCATACTTTAATCTAAAAAATATAACACTTATATTAATTAAATTAAACATGCATTTAATTATATTATAACTCTTATAATATAACCTATCATGCAAACTATATATTATAACTCTTATAATATAAATGATGCATGAAAATGTTTAACCTAAGGTGAGATTTTAAATATATATGACACACATTATGCACATATAATTTAATTAAATCATACATCTCATGCATAAAATAATTAAATAGCAATTCCTGGATCGATTTGGGCACCTAGGGGCAATTATTTAATTAAATAACATTAATATAACACTTATATTAATATTATTTAATAAAATAATTGAATAAAATAAATAAATACATTTTACAATTAATAAATAATTAAAAAAATGAAATAACTGCCCACTTAAGAAGCAAGTTGCCCACGTCTGCGAAACTGCCTCGCGAACAGCCCATTATCGCGCGCAGCATTTCAACGCTGCCGCTTCTAGCGTCGACCCAACGTTCTCAACGCCAGCGGCGTTGCAACGCTATCCTGCAGCGCACCTTGCTCCCGCTGGCATAGCGTTGAGACGCCAATGAACAACGTCTCAACGCCGTCGCCTGTACAACAAACTCCTTTGCTATTTTGCTTCGAAATTCACCCATTTTCGCTTCGATTTCTTCACAGCAACTCTTGCTACTAAAGACTCGGACTTTACAGACTCGATTTACAACAAAATGCCCAAAAACAACGGGCCCTTACATTGATTTCATCAACATAAAAATTGTAAATCTAAAATGCCAAAACCGAAAACATCCAAATTCGCAAACCAGCATTCATCTCATGAATTTAAGGTAAATTACCCACCTATTTTAACAAAAAACAGTGCATAATGAAGAACCATCGAAATGGCTCTGATACCAGTTGAAGGGAATGAAAATCCCCGCGTAGCGGAAGACGATCGAATCATCAAAGGTATCATTACGCAACTTGATTTTGTTAAAACAATCTAACTCTTATATCTAAGTTAAACATGTAAAAGAGGAAACAAAAACAGTAAGAAGAAGTTTACTTACTTGTTGTAGACAGATCTTCAAAGTTCCTTCGTCTATCACGAACACTTCGTGCTTCTCGATCTCAACGAAATCTTCTCTCGTACGAAAACCGAACACCACCAACGACCTTCTCGGTTGTTCTTCCTTTGGAAGAAGGAAAGTGGTGGGACTTTTGGTTTTGGAAAGGGAGGAGAATTTGAGCGAATAGTTGAGAGAATTCTCTTATTCTCTTTGATGAATATCAAAAAAAATGAGAAAGTTACTTCCTAATCCTTTCTTGCAAAGGGTTTAAATAGTGGAAATGATGAAGTTAAAATCTCCACATTATTACCCCTTTACCACAACCATAGGTTATGCAAATCTCATTTGTATAACCACATAATATAAGATATCTCATATCTCATAATGCAAATCACATTTGCAATAATTGTGGATTAATTAAATTGAATCACATCCAATTTAATTTCTCTCAATTAATTTCTCCAATTAGCCCTAATTCAACAATTACGCTAACCTATAGTTTATTATGAATCTCATTCACATTAAACTATATATTATATCATTCATATCTCATATAAATGACATAAATGCCCTTTAAGTGAAATTGAACACTTCAATTTCATACCAAAACATTAACCCTTCTTTTAACCCAGATTGAGCCAACCGAGAGACCTAATGGACTTACAGTGACGGGCTCCAATGATCCGAGATTAACTTGTCAAACTCTTTGACCCAGTTAATCAACATTCATTAGCTACGGTAACACTCCACTATAGCCCATAGCTGCACTCTCGTCAGTGCAGAATATTACGTGTCCACTGATATAACCAATGCCCATGAGTCAACCCTTCACGGGTTGTTCGTAGACACAGCTGGGTCAAATTACCGTTTTACCCCTGTGTCTACCTCTTGTTCCTTAAGTCCCCACTGCTCCTCTAATAAACAATATATCGTGATGGTCCAACCATACACAACACCCTTCTCGGGCCAGTGAGAAGGTGGGCGCCCGTTTTCCAAACCCTGGAGACAGCACTTAAGGGAACAACCCCTCTAGTTTCCCTAAAGGCGGGAACGAGTGAATTCCATCTCGCGTAGTTAAGTTTTCAGCTCCCTACTTGGTCCTGTCCCTGAGAAGATAGGCATATTGGGCGAGTAACTGTGACCACCCTCACCCGTACTAGTCAAAGGACAAACCCCCGCAGACAGGAGTCCATAACACGCTCAGGATTTAAGTCAAGTCACTATTGGTCATCTACGAAGTTAGTAGTCCTTACTGTCAACGGTGTTACATCAGTAATTCCTAATAATTCACGGTCCGGTCTTGTACAATCTCATTGCACAGGATGCCCCCACTCGCATGTCAACCACATGAACGAGTTAGATCACCTCGTTTATATCTAATACAAAGCGAGTCGCATCCACAGTGTATCTAGGATTAGGTCTCCAACCCTATCCATATACTATAGACCTTTCGGGTCATTAACGCGAACGTGATCCTCCCTGTGTGTCCACTACACACCGTTCAAGTTCCAGTTCTCTCATAAATTCAATGACCCTGGAGCTTAGTTTATTGGAAAAGTTTGTAAATATTGCGAGACACAAAGTAATGAAATAAATAACTTTTATTAATTTCAAACAGTTATTTACAAACACGAGATTAGGACAAAAATCCCAACAAACTCCCACTTGGACTAAGCTAGTGGAGAAAATACATTTCTGAAATGTACATAAATTACAATGAAGTAATACAATAAACTAGGGCATTGAATACCCGTTTACATACCTCCCACTTGCCCTAGTCAAGAAGCTCTCAAAGACCTAGACTCTCTAGGTGACCCTCAAACACCTTAGCCGTGAGGGACTTTGTAAATGGATCAGCTACGTTGTGCTCCGACGCTATCTGCCTGACTGTCACGTCTCCGTGGTGCACAATCTCCCGTATCAGATGATACTTGCGCTCAATGTGTTTGCCTCTCTTATGGCTCCGAGGCTCACGTGAGTTGGCTACTGCATCACTGTTATCACAGAACAGTGTGATTGACAAGTTCATATTTGGAACAACTTCCAAATCCGTCATGAACTTCCTAAGCCAAACAACTTCCTTTGCAGCTTCACAAGTCGCAACATACTCCGCTTCCATAGTGGAATCAGCGATGCATCCCTGCTTGATGCTTCTCCATACTACAACTCCTCTATTCAGAATGAAGGCTGACCCCGAAATAGATTTTCTAGAATCCTTATCGGTGTGAAAGTCAGAATCCGTGTATCCCGTAAGGATCAAATCCCCACTGCCATACACTAAGCTGTAGTTCCTCGTTCTCCTAAGATACTTGAGGATTGCCTTTACTGGTGTCCAATGATCTAATCTGGATTGGGTGATATCTCCGACAATTCCCTCTTGCATAATGGATGTCGGGCCTAGTACACAACATGGCATACATCATGCTCCTTACAGCTAAAGCATATGGAATCCGTCTCATATCCTCAACATCTTGAGGAGTCTTAGGACACTGATCCTTAGACAAGTGAACCCCATGCCTAAAAGGCAGCAAGCCCTTCTTGGAGTTCTGCATCTTATATCTAGACAACATCTTGTCAATATAAGGCGCTTTGAGACAAGGCTAGCGTTCGTTCTTAGGTTCAGAACAACAACGGATACCTAGAACATACTGAGCTTCTCTCAAATCTTTCATTTGGAATTGCGAAGCTAGCCACTTCTTAACGTCAGTAAGAAATTCTACCTCATTCTCAATGAGAAGAATATCTTCCACATACAACACTAAAAATGCGACAGTTTTGTCAACGATTTTCTTGTAGACACAAGGCTCGTCGACATTTTGATCAAAACCATAAGATTTGATCGCCTCATCAAACCTTATATTTCAAGACCTCGAAGCTTGTTTCAGCCCATAAATGGACCTATGAAGCCGACAAATCTTTTGCTCTTGGCCTTGGGCAATGAACCCTTTGGGCTGGTCCATGTAGATGGTCTCATCAAGTTTGCCATTCAAAAAAGCTGTCTTGACGTCCATCTGCCATACCGTAGTCATAATACGCGACAATGGCGGAAGGATCTCGATCGACTTTACCATGGCAGCGGTGAAAAGGTCTCTCATAGTCAACCCCTTCAACCTAGGTAAAACCTTTTTGCCACTAGTCGGCCTTTGAAGGTCCGCACCTTCCCATCTACGCCACGTTTACGCCCGGTGAGATCCATTTGCAACCAATAGGTTTTACCCCATCAGGTTGATCCACAAGCTCCTGCATGAATTGAAGTACATAGACTCCATTTCTCGGTCCATAGCTTTAATCCACTCGTCTTTGTCAACATCAACCATTGCCTGATCATAGGTCAATGGATCCTCACAGTCATCATCAGGAGCGACAATTGAGGTTTCAGCTAAACCCATGTACCGATCAGGTTTTCTCATAATCCTCCCACTACGTCGAGCCATTCCCAACTCTTGGGAAGCGGATTTGACTAGGCGTGCTAAGATCAACAACACTTGTTGACGTACTAGCCCCATCGGCAACTCTCTGGCGATGTGTCGCATCCATTTCATTTAACACAATTTTACTCCTTGGTAAATGATCCCTGACGTGGTCTTCCTCTAAGAAAGTGACGTTTGTCGACACAAGCACCCTATTTTCTTTAGGATCGTAAAACAGACCACCCCTAGTCTCTTTAGGGTAAACTACGAATAGGCACAATTTCGAACGGGGTTCCAACTTTTTCGGGTTTGACACCAACACGTGGGCCGGGCATCCCTAAATTCTGAAGTGATGTAAATTGCCTTTACGTCCACTCCAGAGCTCGAAAGGTGTTTCACAAACATCCTTCTAGGGAACATTGTTCAAAATATAGACCGCAGTCTCCACTGCATAACCCCAAAAAGAATCAGGGAGACAAGCATAGCTCATCATCGACCGAACCATGTCTAACAAGGTTTTGTTTCTCTTCTCCGATACACCATTCTGCTGTGGCATACCAGGTGCTGAGAGTTGGGACGTAATTCCGTGTTCTATCATATAGTCCTAGAATTCAGTGTCAATGTACTCTCCACCTCGATCCGATCGAAGTGTTTTAAGCGATTTACCTAAGAGGTTCTCAACCTCAGTCTTGTACTCCTTGAACTTTTCAAGAGTTTCAGACTTCTTGTGCATTAGGTAAATATACCCATACCTCGAGTAATCGTCTATGAAAGACACGAAGTTTTCATAACCGCCCCGAGCTTTAACATTCATCGGACCACAGAGGTCAGAATGTACTAACTCAAGAGGCTCTTTGGCACTATATCTTTTTCCACTAAAAGGACGTTTGGTCATCTTGCCCTCAAGGCATGACTCACACACCGGTAAAAAGTTTTCTTCCAACTCGTTTAGAAGTCCACTCTTCACTAGTTTCTCAATCCTATTGAAATTAATGTGGCCTAACCGTAGATGCCAAAGATGGGTATTTTCCTTAGGAGAAACTTTCGCTTTCTTAGTTCGTGTTTCTGCAGTTTTAAACAATTCAGTATTCAAAACACTTTTGACCAAATTAGGTTTCAAAACATACAGATCATGCTCAAGTGAAGCTGAACAAATAACATTGCCTTTGAAAGAAATAAACGCTTTATTTAATTCAAAAGAAACACATATAGATTGTTTAATTAGGCAGGAAATGGAAACAAGGTTTCTAGTAAACCCTAGTACAATGTATAAATTATCTAATAATAAGTACTTCCCGCCAAAATGTAGCTTCACCGTGCCGATCGCTGCAGCAGAGACAAGCTCCTCGGATCCAACCCGTAGAGTCACCTCACCCTCTCGCATGTTTGCCAGAATCAATCCCCTAAAAGAAGAACAAACATGGTTAGTGGCGCCGAATCCAATATCAGCAGAGTCACTACTCTCCACTAAACAGTTTCGACACAAGTAAATCACATTTACCTTGATTCTTCCTCTCGGCCAGGAATTTGGGACAGTTCCTCTTCCAGTGTCCGCCCTCATTGCAGTGGAAACACTTTCCTTTCTTAGCAACGTCCTTGACCTTCTTGCCCTTGTGGGCGGCAGCTCGGTCAGTTTTACCCCTCTTCATCCTCTTCTTCCCTTTCGGGCGTGAAGGAGCAACAGGTTTCGTCCCAGAGGTCGAACCCCTGTGATAAGACCTGTAAGCAACATTTGCCTCAGATTCCGATGCCTTGACTCTGTTCAAGGACTGGAAATTCTATAGCTCATTGAGGAGGGTAGTCAGAGTGTAACTAATTTTGTTCATAACAACATTGGTACGAAACTGAAGGAAACTCTTCGCAAGAGTCTCCAGAATAAAACTGACTTAGCTCGAATCGTCGATCGAAGCCCCGTTTATCTCAGCCAGATTAAAGTGGGTCATCATGTCTAGAACATGTTCACGGACAGACGACCCCTCTTTCATCCATGCGTTGAAGACGTATTTGAGCGAGTCATGTCGGACCTGAAAGGACTGTTGTCCAAACATTTCCTTCAAGGACTCCATGATCTCCTTGGCGCTGACCATCAGCTCATGCTTCTTTGCCAATACATCAGACATGCTGGCAATGATATAGACCTTGGCCTTTTCATTTGCCCTTATCCATCGATCGTATGCATCGCGACCACTTCGCGACGCAGTCAAGCCTGGCATCTGAGGACACTGCTCAGAGAGCACGAACTTAATGTCGTCAGTTACCAAAATTGTGTTTATGTTGTTTTTCCAACTTTGGTAATTATCTCCCACTAATTTATTGGACGCGAGTAGAGCTATAATTGTGCTAGACATGTTTTGAGCTCAAAATTAAGAAAACTTTGTGTTAGTCTCGCTAAAAACTTTTGAAATCCAATCAAGTTTTAGCAAAATTGTTTCATGATCCCTAGGTCATTCAATATTTTGCAATGATATCCTAAAGGTTTAGAATGACCGCCACCGAAGGATGAACAGAACACTCCATCTCTAGGACGAGACTTTCTCGATCAGACCCTAATCCCAGAATAACTCTTATTCCCATTAGGCGTCTAATTACCATTGTTTGGTCGAATTCATTAACACTTGACGAATTCTGTGAGTGTCACCCTCAATCTTTATGTTTCCAAGCATCCGTCCAAATAATAGCCACTGAAGGGTGAACCAAGAAGGAAAACCAACTAGGAAACTGTATCCCTTTCGGGAATTCACGGTGTTTCGACTCCCATGATCAGGCCCTCCGAAGGGATTGTCTGGTCTAGGCCAAACTAGCAGGCGGATCATAGGCGTCTCACGGTGTGAATTGAAAGAAAAGACCGTGGGCTCCGTTTTCACAAGTCCCGCTCCCACTCACTATAAGTACTCTCTCCATCCACGATGATATTGACCTATACAAATGCCACCCGAAGGGGGACGCTCCCATTTGCGCCAAAAGACCCAGTATATATCTCACGGTGCGGACTTAACGGAGATTTGTGGTTGGAAATTCAAATGTATCTCATACACTATATTTCCTCCCACTCAGCACTTTAATTTTAATAGGGATTGACCTAGATAAACCGGCTAAAATTTACCTAAGTCTACCAATATAACTCTTATATGGTATTAACCTAAGTTTATAATCACATTATTACTTTGGTCTATGTGAGTAAATTAAAACACTTTTAATTAGCGGCACTCACGATAAGTATAATCTAAGAATCTCCGGACCGAATTCACTCCCAGGTCAGTTTCCAGGTAGGGGTGTTCCGCAGGCGTACACTTAAATACCCCAGCCTTAGACAAAACCTTCCATAGACAGAGTTACTAATCAGTCTCCATTCATAGACTATACTTTGATTTCCTAATTTCTAATCACATTAGAAAATAGAAAAACTAAGTCTAATTATTCAAGTTCTAAACTCTTTAAAACTAATAATTAACTTAGGTTGCATGCATTTCTATGTTATAGTGCTTGATCATTCATCACATGAATAACTATATACTATAACATAATATTATTCATCACATGAATATAAATGCATGAGCATACTTTAATCTAAAAAATATAACACTTATATTAATTAAATTAAACATGCATTTAATTATATTATAACTCTTATAATATAACCTATCATGCAAACTATATATTATAACTCTTATAATATAAATGATGCATGAAAATGTTTAACCTAAGGAGGGATTTTAAATCTATATAACATACATTATGCACATAGAATTTAATTAAATCATACATCTCATGCATAAAATAATTAAATAGCAAAAAATGGACCGGTTTTGGCACCTAGGGGCAATTATTTAATTAAATAACATTAATATAACACTTATATTAATATTATTTAATAAAATAATTGAATAAAATAAATAAATACATTTTACAATTAATAAATAATTAAAAAAAGAAATAATTGCCCACTTAAAAAGCAAGTTGCCCACGTCTGTGAAACTGCCTCGCGAACTGCCCACTATCGCGTGCAGCGTTGCAACGCTGCCGCTTCTAGCGTCGACCCAGTGTTCTCAACACAGCGGCGTTGCAATGCTGTCCTGCAGCGCGCCTTGCTCCTGCTGGCATAGCGTTGAGACGCTAATGAACAGCGTCTCAACGCCGTCGCCTGTACAGCAAACTCCTTTACTGTTTTGCTTCGAAATTCGCCCGTTTCCGCTCCGATTGCGTTATAGCAAATCTTACTACTAAAGACTCGGACTTTACCGACTCGATTTACAACAAAATGCCCAAAAATAACGGGCCCTTACATTGATCTCATCAACATAAAAATTGTAAATCTAAAATGCCAAAACCGAAAACATCCAAATTCTCAAACCAACATTCATCTCATGAATTTAAGGTAAATTACCCACCTATTTTAACAAAAAAACAGTGCATAATTAAGAACCATCGAAATGGCTCTGATACCAATTGAAGGGAATCAAAATCCCTGCGCAGCGGAAGACGATCGAATAGTCAAAGGTATCATTACGCAACTTGATTTTGTTAAAACGATCTAACCCTTAGATCTAAGTTAAACATGTAAAAGAGGAAACAAAAACAGTAAGAAGAAGTTTACTTACTTGTTGTAGACAGATCTTCAAAGTTCCTTCCTCTATCACGAACACTTCGTGCTTCTCGATCTCAACGAAATCTTCTCTCGTACGAAAACCGAACACCACCAACGGCCTTCCCGATTGTTCTTCCTTTGGAAGAAGAAAAGTGGTGGGACTTTTGGTTTTGGAGAGGGAGGAGAATTTGAGAAAATAGTTGAGAGAATTCTCTTCTTCTCTTTGATGAAAATCAAAAAAAATGAGAAAGTTACTTCCTAATCCCTTCTTGCAAAGGGTTTAAATAGTGGAAATGATGGAGTTAAAATCTCCACATTATTACCACTTTACCATAACCATAGGTTATGCAAATCTCATTTGCATAACCACATAATATAAGATATCTCATATCTCATATTGCAAATCACATTTGCAATAAATGTGGATTAATTAAATTGAATCACATCCAATTTAATTTCTCTCAATTAATTTCTCCAATTAGCCTTAATTCAACAATTACGCTAACCTATAGTTTATTATGAATCTCATTCACATTAAACTATATATTATATCATTCATATCTCATATAAATGACATAAATGCCCTTTAAGTGAAATTGAACACTTCAATTTCATACCAAAACATTAACCCTTCTTTTTAACCTGATTGAGCCAACCGAGGGACCTAATGGACCTACTGATGGCGGGCTCCAATGATCCGAGATTAACTGTCAAACTCTTTGACCCAGCTTAATCAACATTCATTAGCTACGGTAACACTCCACTATAGCCCGTAGTTGCACTCCGTCGGTGCGAGAATATTACGTGTCCACCGATATAACCAATGCCCATGAGTCGACCCTTCACAAGTTGTTCGTAGATATGGTGTGGGTCAAATTACCGTTTTACCCCTGTGTCTACCTCTTGTTCCTTAAGTCCCCATCGCTCCTCTAATAAACAACATATCGTGATGGTCCAACCATACACAACACCCTTCTCGGCCGGTGAGAAGGTGGGCGCCGTTGTCCAAGCCCGGAGACAAGACTTAAGGAACAACCCCTCTTGTTTCCATAAAGCGGAACGCAGTGAATTCCATCTCGCGTAGTTAAGTTTCAGCACTCCCTACTTGGTCCTCGTCCTGAGAAGATAGGCATATTGGGCGAGTAATTGTTACCACCCTCACCCGTACTAGTCAAAGGGCGGACCCGCGCATGATGTGAGTCCGTGAACACGCTCGAGATTGGTCGAGTCACTAATGGTCATCTCACGAAGTTATTAGTCCCGATTGTCAAGCGGTGTTGCATCGAGAGGGTCTAATAATTCACGGTCCGGTCTTTACAATCTCACTGCACAGGATGCCCTAACTCGCATGTCAACCACATGAACGAGTCAGATCACCTCGTTTGTATCTAATACAAAGCAGGTCGCATCCACAGTGTATCCAGGATTATGTCTCTAACCCTATCCATATACTGTAGACCGTTCGGGCCATTAACTCGAACGTGATCCTCCCTGTGTGTCCACTACACACCGTTCAAGTTACAGTTCTCTCATAAATTCAATGACCCTATAGCTTAGTTTATTGGAAAAGTTTATAAATATTGTGAGACACAAAGTAATGAAATAAATAACTCTTATTAATTTCAAACAGTAATTTACAAACACGAGATTAGGACAAAAATCCCAACAAATAACAAGTGAGTAAAGAAATGGATGATATCTTTCTCATTGGGAATGAGGTAGGATTTCTTACTGACATAAAGAAATGGCTAGCTTCACAATTCCAAATGAAAGATTTGGGAGAAGCTCAGTATGTTCTAGGTATCCAGATTGTCCGAAATCGGAAGAACAGAACGCTAGCCATGTCTCAAGCGTCTTATATTGACAAGATGGTTTCTATATATAAGATGCAGAACTCCAAGAAGGGCTTGTTGCCTTTCAGGCACGGGGTTCACCTGTCTAAGGATCAGTGTCCTAAGACTCCTCAAGAGGTTGAGGATATAAGACGGATCCCCTATGCTTCAGCTGTAGGGAGCCTGATGTATGTCATGCTGTGTACTAGGCCCGACATCTATTATGCAGTAGGGATTGTCAGTAGATATCAATCCAATCAAGGATTAGATCACTGGACGACCGTAAAGGCAATCCTCAAGTATCTTAAGTGAACGAGGAACTACAGTTTAGTGTATGGCGGTGGGGATTTGATCCTCACGGGATATACAGATTCTGACTTTCAGACCAATAAGGATTCTCGAAAATCCACTTCGGGGCCAGCCTTCATTCTGAATGGATGAGCTGTAGTATGGTGAAGCATCAAGCAGGGATGCATCGCTTATTCCACTATGGAAGCATAGTACGTTGCGACTTGTGAAGCTTCAAAGGAAGTTGTTTGGCTTAGGAAGTTCATGACCGATTTGGAAGTTGTTCCAAATATGAACTTGTCGATCACGTTGTTTTGTGACAACAGTGGTGTTGTAACCAACTCCAGAGAGCCTCGGAGCCATAAGAGAGACAAACACATTGAGCGGAAGCATCATATGATACGGGAGATTGTGCACCGTGGCGACGTGACAGTCACGCAGATAGCGTCGGAGCACAATGTAGCTGATCCATTTACAAAGCCCCTCGCGGCTAAGGTGTTTGAAGGTCGCCTAGAGAGTCTAGGTCTTCAAGTACTTCCTGACTAGAGCAAGTGAGAGATATGTAAACGGGTATTCAATGCCCTAGTTTATTGTATTACTTTATTGTAACTTATGTACATTTTAGAAATGTATTTGCTCCACTAGCTTAGTCCAAGTGGGAGTTTGTTGGGATGTTTGTCCTGATCTCGTTCAGTTTGTAGTTATTTATTTCATCTTTTGTGTCTCACATTTATTACAAACTTTGTCCAATAAACTAAGCTCCAGGGTCATTGAATACATGAGAGAACTAGAACTTGAACGGTGTGTAGTGGACACATAGGGAGGATCACGTTCGAGTAAATGACCCGTACGGTCTATAGTATATGGATGGGGTTGGAGACCTAATCCTTGATACACTGTGGATGCGACCCGCTTTGTATTAAGATACAAACGAGGTGATCTGACTCGTTCATGTGGTTGACATGCGAGTGGGCACATCCTGTATAATATGATTGTACAAGACCAGACCGTGAATTATTAGACCTACTGATGTAACACCGTTAACAGTATGGACTAATAACTTCGTAGATAACCATTAGTGACTCGACCTGAATCCTGAGCGTGTTACGAACTCCTGTCTACGGGGGTCTGTCCTTTGACTAGTATGGGTGAGAGTGGTCACAGTTACTCGCCCAATATGCCTATCTTCTCAAGGACAGGACCAAGTAGGGAGCTGGGAACTTAACTACGCGAGATGGAATTCACTTGTTCCCACCTTTAGGGCAACTAGAGGGGTTGCTCCCTTAAGTGCTGTCTCCAGGGCTTGGACAACGGGCGCCCACCCTCTCACTGGCACGAGAGGGTTGTTGTGTATGGTTGGACCATTACAACGTTGTTGTTCATTAGAAGAGCAGTGAGGACTTAAGGAGCAAGAAGTAGACACAGGGGTAAAACGATAATTTGACTGAGCAGTGTCTACGAACAACCTGTGAAGGGTCGACTCATGGGCATTGGTTATATCAGTGGACACGTAATATCTTGCACTGACGAGAGTGCAACTACGGGCTTTAGTGGAGTGTTATCATAGCTAATGATTGTTGATTAACCGGGTCAAAGAGTTTGATAGTTTAATCTCAGATCATTGGAGCTCGTCACTGTAGGTCCATAAGGTCCCTCGGTTGGCTCAAACTGGATTAAAAGAAGGTTTACTTTTTTGGTGTGAATTGAAGTGTTCAAGTTCACTAAAGGCCATTTATGTCATTTATATGAGATATGAATGATATAATTTATAGTTTAATGTGAATGAGATTCATAATAAACTATAGGTTAGCCTAATTGTTGAATTAGGGCTAATTTGGAGAAATTAGGTTGAGAGATATTAAATTGGATGTGATTCAATTTAATAAATCCACAATAATGCAAATGTGATTTGTAAAATGAGATATGAGATATCTTATAATATATGGTTATGCAAATATGATTTGCATAACCTATGATTGTGGTAAAATGTTAAATAGGTGGAGATTTCAACTCCACGTATCTCAATTATATAAACCCCTTTTGCAAGAAGGGTTATATCTTCTTACTCTCATTTTTGGAAATCTCACCAAAAAAAGAGTTCTTCTTCTCTCTCAAATTCTCTCTAAATTTCTCCTCCCAAACCAATAAAAGAATGATCCCACCATCCTCTTTCTTCCAAATTAAGAACAACCGACAAACCAAGTGGTGGTGTTCGATCGGTGTTCGTGAGAAGAGTTCGAGATCGTAGAGATCGAGGAAAGCACGAAGAGTTCGTGAACGGAAAGGAACCTTTGAAGAACATCTTCAACAAGTAAGTAACAAAGAACTTGCCATTTTTCCTTTAATTATATGCATGTTTAGCCTATTCTAAGTGTTAGATAGTTTTAATGAATTTAAGTTGCACAACTTCACCACGACGATTCGATCGTCTTCCGCTGCGCGGGGAGTTTCATTCCCTTCAGATTCAGGAGCCACTAACCATGTGTGTTCTTCTTTTCAGGAAACTAGTTCTTGGAGGAAGCTTGCTGATAGTGAGATAACTCTCAGGGTTGGAATAGGAGAGGTTGTCTCAGATAGAGCAGTGGGAGCAGTGAAGTTGTTATTTAGAGATAGATTCATTTTATTAGAAAATGTACTTTTGGTTCCTGGAATCAAAAGAAATCTTTTATCTATCTCTTGTTTACTTGAACATACGTATAAAGTATCTTTTGATTATGATGAAGCGTTCATATGCAAAAGAGGTGTACGAATATGTTCTGCTAAACTTGAAAACAACTTATATATGTTAAGACCAACAGAGATAAAAACTATTTTGAACACCGAGATGTTTAAAACAGCTGATACTCAAAATAAAAGGCAGAAGCTTTCTCCAAGTACCTATCTTTGGCACTTGAGACTATGTCACATTAATCTCAATAGGATTAGGAGATTGGTTAAGAGGGGTCTCCTAAGTCAGTTAGAGGATAACTCCTTACCACCATGTGAGTCCTGTCATGAGGGAAAAATGACTAAACGACCTTTTTCTGAAAAAGGTTATAGGGCCAAAGAACCCTTGGAACTCGTACATTTGGATCTTTGTGGTCCAATGAATGTTAAGGCATGAGGAGGGTATGAATATTTCATCAGTTTCATTGATGATTATTCTAGGTATGGTTATCTTTACCTAATGCATCATAAGTCTGAAACCCTTGAGAAGTTCAAGGAGTATAAGACAAAGGTTGAGAACTCGTTAGGTAAAACGATTAAAACACTTCGATCAGATCGAGGTAGAGAGTATATGGATTTGAGATTCAAGACTATATGATAGAACATGGAATCGTATCCCAACTCTCAGCACCCGGTACACCTCAGCAGAATGGTGTATCTGAAAGGAGAAACAGAACCCTGTTAGACATGTTGGGATGTATGTCCTAATCTCGTATTTGTTTGTAATATACCTATTGAAATAAATAAGAGTTATTTTTTCATCACTTTGTGTCTCGCATATTTACAAACTTTGTCCAATAAACTAAGCTCCAGGGTCATTGATTTATGAGAGAACTAGAACTTGAACGATGTGTAGTGGACACACAGGGAGGATCAATTAACTCGAACGGTCTACAGTATATGGATAGAGTTGGAAACCTGATCCTGGATACGTTGTTGATGCGACCCGCTTTGTATTAGATACAAACGAGATGATCCAACTCGTTCATGTGGTTGACATGCGAGTGGGGGCATCCTGTGCAATGAGATTGTACAAGACCGGACCATGAATCATTAGACCTACTGATGTAACACCGTTAACAGTATTAGGCTAATAACTTTGTAAATGACCAATAGTGACTCGACCTTAATCCTAAGCGTGTTACGGATTCCTCTCTACGGGGGTCTGTTCTTTGACTAGTACGGGTGAGGGTGGTCACAGTAACTCGCCCAATATGCCTATCTTCTCAGGGATAGGACCATGGTCTTGGGATTTTTACCCTAATCTCGTTCAGTTTGAAAATTACTATTTGAAATTAATAAAGGTTATTTATTTCATCTTTTTTGTCTCGCATTTTATACAAACTTTGACCAATAAACTAAGCTCCAGGGTCATTGAATATATGAGAGAACTAGAACTTGAACGGTGTGTAGTGGACACACAGGGAAGATCACGTTCGAGTAAATGACCCGAACGTTCTACAATATATAGATGGGGTTGGAGACCTAATCCTTGATACACTGTGGATGCAGCCCACTTTGTATTAAGATACAAACGAGGTGATCTGACTCGTTCATGTGGTTGACATGCGAGTGGGGGCATCCTGTACAATGAGATTGTACAAGACCGGACCGTGAATTATTAGACCTGCTGATGTAACATCGTTGACAATAAGGACTAATAACTTCGTAGATGACCATTAGTGACTCGCCTGAATCCTGAGCGTGTTACGGACTCCTGTCTGCGGGAGGCTGTCCTTTGACTAGTACGGGTGAGGGTGGTCACAGTTACTCGCCCAATATGCCTATCTTCTCGAGAAGGACGAAGTAGGAGTCGAGAACTTAACTACGCGAGATGAAATTCACTCGTTCCCGCCTTTAGGGAAACTAGAGGGGTTGTTCCCTTAAGTGTTGTCTCCAGGGCTTGGACAACGGGCGCCCACCCTCTCACTGGCACGAGAGGGTTGTTGTGTATGGTTGGACCATTAAAACGTTGTTGTTCATTAGAGGAGCAGTGGGGACTTAAGAAGCAAGAAGTAGACACATGGGTAAAACGGTAATTTGACCCAACAGTGTCTACGAACAACCTGTGAAGGGTCGACTCATGCGTATTGGTTATATCAGTGGACACGTAATATCTTACACTGATGGGAGTGCAGCTACGGGTCTTAGTGGAGTGTTACCATAGCTAATGAATGTTGATTAACCAGGTTAAAGAGTTTGATAGGTTAATCTCAGATAATTGGAGCTCGTCACTGTAGGTCCATTAGGTCTCTCGGTTGACTCAAACTGGATTAAAAGAAGGGTTTACTTTTTTTGTGTGAATTGAAGTGTTCAAGTTCACTAAAGGGCATTTATGTCATTTATATGAGATATAAATGATATAATTTATAGTTTAATTGAAGGGATTTTGAATTCCCGCAGCGGAAGACGTTGTGAAACGTCGTTGATCCATTGTGTAATTCCTATCTTAAAATTGAATCTATCTCATAGATCCTAGGCTAAACATGCAAAATAATAGAGAAAACAGTAAGTATAATGGATACTAACCTCTTGAAGAATACTTCTTCAATGTTTTCTCCTTCCCCGGTCACGATCTCTCTCGTACCAACGAACTCCTCGAACTCGATCCTCGATCCGAAAAGGGAGACACCTCCAAAACGTCTTCTCGATTGTTCTCGGGAGGTTAAGGGAGAGTGAGTGAGACTCCCTTTGGTTTTGGGTGAGGAGAGAATTTTGGAATATTGAGAGAGGATTAGAGAGAATTATTTTGCTCTCTTTAGATGGAAATCCAAAAAATGGCAAAAGCTTAACAAAAGGCTTCTTGCAAAGCCTTTAAATAATGGTGAGATGTAGAGTTAACATCTCCACCAAATCACCATTTTACCACAACTATATAATATACAAATCATATTTGCATATAATATAATATAAGGTATCTCATACCTTATTATATAAATCTCATTTGCATAAATATGGATTTATAAATTGAATCACATTCAATTTAATTTCTCTCAATTCAATTTCTCCAATTAGCACTAATTAATCAATTAGGCTATCCTATAGTTTATTATGAATCTCATTCACATCAAACTATATATTATGTCATCTATATCTTCAAATTCACACGAAACTGTAAACCCTCAATTTGTCCAATTTGAGCCAACCTAGGGACCTAATGGACCTACACGTGACGAGCTTCAATGATCCGAGATTAACCTGTCAAACTCTTTGACTCGGTTATTCAACATTCATTAGCTACGGTAACACTCCACTAAAGCCCATAGCTGCACTCTCATCACTATAGGATAAGTTGTGTCCATCATATAACCAATACCCATGAGTCAACCCTTCACAAGTTGTTCGTAGACACGGCTAGGTCAAATTACCGTTTTACCCCTGTGTCTACCTCTTGCTCCTTAAGTCCCACTGCTCCTCTAATGAACAACTATGTTGCATGGTCCAACCATAAACAACAACCTTCTAAGGCCAGTGAGAGAGTGGGGCCCCGTTGTTCAAGCCCTGGAGATAGCACTTAAGGGAACAACCTCTCTAGTTTTCCTAAGTCGGGAACGAGTGAATTTCTTCTTGCGTAGTCAAGTTCCCAACTCCCCACGTGGTCCTGCCCCTTAGAAGATAGGCATATTGGGCGAGCAATAGTGGCCACCCTCACCCTTACTAGTCAAAGGATGCACTTCCCGCATGCGAGAGAGTGCGTGACACGCTCGAGATTAAGTTTGAGTCACTAATGGTCATCTACGAAATTATTAGCTATATATCACATTAAGCGGTGTTACATCGGTAAGTCTAATAATTCATGGTCCAGTCTTGTACAATCTCATTGCACAGGATGCCCCCACTCGCATGTCAACCACATGAACGAGTCAGATCACCTCGTTTGTATCTAATACAAAGCGGGCCGCATCCAGAGGTATCAAGGATTAGGTCTCAAACCCTATCCATATACTGTAGACCGTTCGGGTCATTAACTCGAACGTGATCCTCCCTGTGTGTCCACTACACACCGTTCAAGTTCTTAGTTCTCTCATAATGCAATGACCCTGGAGCTTAGTTTATTGGATTAAGTTTATGAAAAATGCGAGACACAAAGTTTAAATAAATAACTCTTATTTATTACACAATGTTGAAATAAATAACTCTCATTCATTTATAACTTGGAATATTACAAACTACACGAGATGAGGACATACATCCCAACATTAATGTGAATGAGATTCATAATAAACTATAGGTTAGCCTAATTGTTAAATTAGGGCTAATTTGGAGAAATTAGGATGAGAGATATTAAATTGGATGTGATTCAATTTAATAAATCCACAATAATGCAAATGTGATTTATAAAATGAGATATGAGATATCTTATAATATATGGTTATGCAAATATGATTTGCATAACCTATAGTTGTGGTAAAATGTTAAATAGGTGGAGATTTCAACTCCACCTATCTCCATTATTTAAACCCCTTTTGCAAAAAGGGTTGTAAGGGTTGTTGCTCATTTTTTGGTTTTCTCACCAAAGCAACTAAACAATTCTCTCTCAAATCAAGCTCTCTCTCAATCTCTCTTCCCTACCAAAAGGAAAGATCCCACCATCTTCCTTTTTCCAAAAGAAGAACAACCGAGAAATCGAGTGGTTGTGTTCGGTCGGTGATCGTAAGAAGGGTTCGAGATCATTGAGTTCGAGGAAGCCACGAAGAGTTCGTGATTGTGAACGGAAAGGAAATTTCGAAGAACGTCTTCAACAAGTAAGTACTTGTTGTTTTCTTTCCTAAATATGCATGTTTAGCCTTAATTTAAATGTTAGATAATTTCAACGGAATTAAGTAGCACAACATCATCGCGACGATTCGATCGTCTTTCGCCTCACGGGGAGTTTCATTCCCTTCACGTGGGGAGCTGGGAACTTGACTACGCGAGATGGAATTCACTCATTCCCGACATTTGGGAAACTAGAGGGGTTGTTCCCTTAAGTGTTGTCTATAGGGCTTAGACAACGGGCGCCCACCCTCTCACTGGCCCGAGAGGGGTGTTGTTTATGGTTGGACCATGCAACGTTGTTGTTGAAGGGAATGAAAATCCCACGCAGAGGAAGGACGATTGAATCGTCGTGGTTTCGTTGTGAAACACGTTTTCTCAAAATTGAATCTATCCTACAGAAACTAGGTTAAACATGCATTTAGAAGGAGAAAACATTAAGGCATACTTACTTGTTGAAGAACTGTTCTTCGCGATTTCCTTCTCTGGTCACGAACACTTCGCGTACACGATCTCAACGATCACAATCTCCTCAAACAAACAATCGAACCAGACACCTCCAAAAGGGCTTCTCGGTTGTTCTCCTTAGGTAGAAGGAGAGTGGTGGGACTCTTTTTGGTGAAAGGGAGAAGAGGATTTGAGAGAAGGTTGAGAGAGAATTGTGAGTTCTTTTGGTTAGAAATCCAAAAAATGAAACTAAAGCTTACAAAATCCTTCTTGCAAAGGGTTTATATAATAGTGATAGGTGGAGTTAATATCTCCACCTATATACCATTTAGCCACAACTATAGGTTATGCAAATCATATTTGCATAACCACATATAATAAGATATCTCATATCTCATTATACAAATCACATTTGTATAATTGTGGATTTTAAATTGAATCACATTCAATTTAATTTCTCTCAATCCAATTTCTCCAAATTAACCCTAATTAAGCAATTAGGCTAACCTATAGTTTATTATGAATCTCATTCACATTAAACTATATAATATGTCAATCATATCTCATATAAATGACATAAATACCCTTTTAATGAATTTAAACACTTCAAATCCACACCAAACTGTAAACCCTCTATTTATCCAGTTTGAGCCAACCGAGGGACCTAATGGACCTACAGGTGACAAACTTCAATGATCCGAGACTAACCTATAAAACTCTTTGACCCGGTTAATCAACATTCATTAGCTACGGTAACACTCCACTAAAGCCCGTAGCTGCACTCCCATCACTGTAGGACAAGTTGTGTCCATTGATATAACCAATGCCCATGAGTCGACCCTTCACAGGTTGTTAGTAGACACTGCTGGGTCAAGTTATCATTTTACCCCTGTGTCTACTTCTTGCTCCTTAAGTCCCCACTGCTCCTCTAATGAACAACAACGTTGTAATGGTCCAACCATATACAACACCCCTCTCGGGCCAGTGAGAAGGTGCGCGCCCACTGTCCAAGCCCTGGAGACAATATTTAAGGGAACAACACTTCTAGTTTCCCTAAAGTTGGGAACGAGTGAATTCCATCTTACGTAGTTAAGTTCCCAGCTCCTCACGTGGTCCTGTCCCTAAGAAGATAGGCATATTGGGCGAGTAACTGTGACCACCTTCACCCATACTAGTCAAAGGACAGACCCTCGAAGACAGGAGTCCGTAACACGCTCAGGATTACGGTCGAGTCACTAATGGTCATCTACGAAGTTATTAGTCCTATAATGTCAACGGTGTTACATCAGTAGGTCTAATAATTCACGGTCCGGTCTTGTACAATCTCATTGCACAGGATGACTCCACTCGCATGTTAACCACATGAACGAGTCGGATCACCTTGTTTGTATCTAATACAAAGCAGGCCGCATCCACAATGTATCCAGGATTAGGTCTCCAACCCCATCCATATACTGTAAACTGTTCGGGTCATTAACTCGAACATGATTCTCCCTGTGTGTCCACTACACACCGTTCAAGTTCTAGTACTCTCATAATTCAATGACCTTGGAGCTTAGTTTATTGAACAAAGTTTGTAAAATTGCGAGACACAAAGTGATGAAAGAAATAACTCTTATTTATTTCAATTGGTATATTACAAACAAAACGAGATTAGGACATACATCCCAATAGTTGTTCATTAGAGAAGAAGTGGGGACTTAAGGAGCAAGAGGTAGACACAGGGGTAAAACGGTAATTTGACCCAGCAGTGTCTACGAACAACCTGTGAAGGGGCAACTCATGGGCATTGGTTATATCAAGGGACACAACTTGTCCTACAGTGATGGGAGTGCAACTATGGGTTTTAGTATAGTGTTACCGTAGCTAATGAATGTTGATTAACCGAATCAAAGAGTTTGACAGGTTAGTCTCGGATCAGGAGCTCGTCATCTGTAGATCCATTAGGTCCCTCGGTTGGCTCAAACTGAATACATAGAGGGTTTACAGTTTGGTGTGGATTTGAAGTGTTCAAATTCATTAAAAGGGTTTTTATGTCATTTATATGAGATATGATTGACATATTATATAGTTTAATGTGAATGAGATTCGTAATAAACTATAGTTTAGCTTAATTGCTTAATTAGGGCTAATTTAGAGAAATTGGATTGAGAGAAAAAAAATTGAATGTGATTCAATTTAAAATCCACAATTATACAAATGTGATTTGTATTATAAGGTATGAGATATCTTATTATATGTGGTTATGCAAATGTGATTTGCATAACCTAAGGTTGTGGTAAAATGGTAAATAGGTGGAGATTTCAACTCCACCTATCACCATTATATAATGCATTTGTGAGAAGGCATTGGTAAGTGATTTGCCATATTTTGGATTTCCATCCAAAAGAACTCTCTCAAAACTCTCTCAATCTCTCTCAACTTTTCTCTCTTCCATAAACCAAAAGAGTCCCACCACTCTCCCTTTACCAAAGGAGAACAACCGAGAAGACCTTTTGGAGGTGTTCAAATTGTTCGTTGTACAGGAGATCGTGAACGTAGAGATCGAGAGCACGAAGAGTTCGTGACCGGAGAAGGAATTCGTGAAGAAGTGTTCTTCAACAAGTAAGTAGTTCTTCTTACTGTATTTTCCTTTAAATTTAGCATGTTTAGCCTAATTTCTATAGGATAGATTTAATTTTAAGAATTGTTTTCACAACGTAAACCACGACGATTCAAAGTCGTTTTTCGCTGCGGTAGTTTTATTCCCTTCAATTGGTATCAGAGCCAAATGTTGGCTTTTCATTGTGCAAAATTATTTTCTTAAAATTAGGTGGGTTAATGCTTTAATTCATGTGATGAATTGTAGTTTTGCAAAATGGTTATTTCGGTTTTGGCACTTATTTTAGATTTACTTTTCTGCTGATGAGATCAATGTAAAGACCCGTGTTTTTTTAGCAATTAGAAAGTCAATCGAGTTTGTAAGTCCGTGTCTTGAATGGCAAGAGTTGCTGTGAAGAAATCAGAGCGGAATTGGGCGAAAAACGACGAAGAACAGCAAAGGAGTTTGTTGTTCTGTCGATGGCGTTGAGACACTGTTTTCGGTGTCTCAACATTGTTCGTGCAGATCCAGGCTGAGCTACAAGTTAGTGTTGCAACCTGAGGCATTGGACGCGCTGAGGACAACGCTGCACGCTGCAGCATTGCAACAATGCTGTGAGAGTAGTATGCAGTTCGCGAGGACGGTTCGCGTGTAGTGGCAACATGCAACAGTTGGCTGTTCTTGGGGCATTTGTTTTTTTAATTTATTTTATTTTATAATTAGTAAAATGCAATTTTAAATTAATTTAATTAATTAATATTTATATAAAAGTTCTATTAATGCTAATTAGTTCAATTAATGTCCCTAAAATGCCAAAACCGATCCAATTTTGCTATTTAATTTATTTTATGCATGAGATGTATGAAATTTATTGTTTCTATGTGCATAACATATGTCATATAGATTAAAATCCCACCTTAGGTTAAACATTTTATGCATCATATTTATATTATAAGAGTTATAATGTATAGTATGCAAGGATTATATTATAAGAGTTATAATATAATGTTTGCATGGTTTAATTTATTTAATATAAGTGTTATATTTCTTATATTAAAAGCATGCACATGCATTTAATTCATGAGATGAATGTATGTTATATAGTTTTATTATTCATGTGATGAATGATCAAGCGCTATAACATAGAAATGCATGTAACCTAAGTTAATTATTAGTTTTAAATTGTTTAGAACTTGAATAATTAGACTTAGGTTTTCTAGTTCTAATAAGATTAGAATTAGGAAATTAAATATGACTTATGAATGGAGACTAATTAGTAACTCTGTCTAAGGAAACTTCTGTCTAAGGCTGGGGTATTTAAGCTGACGCTTTGCAGAACACCCCTACCTGGGAACCGACCTAGGAGTGAATTGAATTTGGTCTGGAGATTCATAGGTTATATTATCGTGAGTGTCGTTAATTAAAAGTTAACTAATTTACTCACATAGACCTATGTTAATAATGTGATTATAGACTTAGGCTAATCCAATATAAGAGTTATATTGGAAGACTTAGGTAAATATTAGCCGATTTATCTAGGTCAATCCCAATTAACTTAAAGTGTTGAGTGGGAGGAAATAAAGTATATGAGATTGATAAGAAATTTAAAGAGGAATTGAAAAATCTAATCTACCCTGTTAAAACAAACAAGACTATTAGATCACAAAACCTAAAAATCTCAAAATCAAAATGAAATCAAAGAAGCCAAAGATTCTAATGTCAAAATGTTAAGTAACCCTTGACAATTGGATCTAACAACCTTGCTTAAAGAAACAAGACCTTTAGATAACTCAATCTCAAAGACCCCAAAACCAATTTTGAAATTCAACTCAAGGAAAGTAAAATCGGATTACCTTGTGGATCATATATCTCAAGGCAAGAGAACTTGTATGAGATCCGAATCACTCCACAAGCAAGATTGATCAAGTCAAGCTTGAATGATTCTAAGCATGCAACCTAATCTACATAGAATTGCAAAGACATAGCTCAAAGGCTATAAAAAAGCTCAAGGCCTCTTTTGATTACATTTTAAATCTTTTTTTTTTCATGGATTACATGTGTGGCTATTTATAGCCTTCAAAATTAAACCCTAAAGATAACCTATGGAAAATTAAGGGTTGTAACTTACATCCCCATCAATACCATAATGTCCACTAGCTATTTGTAACCTAAAACATTGAAAACAAGACTTTAAAACTGAAAATTACATCAAATTAGCCATAAATCCGAGAATGATGTCTCTTTGTTAGATTTGTAACTCCTTGTAACCATCCAAGAGTAAATGAAGCACATCTTGAAGTATCTTGAAGCCCTTGTTCCATAAATGAAGCTTGTTGTTCTTGAATAAATGATGAGTTGCACTTGAGTTCATTAAATGCAACTTATGTTATACTTCCATGAATTTGACTTCATTTAATGTGGCTTCATGAGATGCCTTGGTTCATATCAGAGATACATTTAATTTTCCGACCACAAATCTCTGTTAAGTTCACACCGTGAGATCCATACTCGACCTCGTGGCGCAAATGGGAGCGTCCCCCCTTCGGATGGTATTTGTATGGGTCAATATCAACGTGGATGGAGAGAGTACTTATAGTGAGTGGGAGCGGTGGATCTGTGAAAATGGGACCCACGGTCTCTTCTTTCGATTCACACCGTGAGACGCCTATGATCCGCCTGCTAGTTTGGCCTGGACCAGACAATCCCTTCGGAGGGCCTTGATCATGGGAGTCGGAACACCGTGAATTTTTGAAAGGGATACAATTTCCTTGTTGGTTTTCCTTCTTGGTTCAGCCTTCGGTGGCATTGTTTGGACGGATACTTGGAAATTTAAAGATTGAGGGTGACACTCACGGATTCATTAAGAGTTAATAGATTCAGACCGAAAAATGGTAACTGGACGCCTAATGGAATAAGAGTTATTCTAATATTAGGGTATGGTCGAGAAAGTCTCGTCCTAGAGGAGGAGTGTTTCTGTTCACCCTTCGGTGGCGGTTATTCTAAACCTTTGGGGTATCATTGCAAATTTTAATGACCTAGGGATCATAGGATAAAATTTTGTTAAAACCTAATTGGATTTTCAAAGTTTTTATGAGACTGATACAAAGCTTTTCTTGTTTTCAACAACAAAATGTCAAACGCTTTTAATGCTTCTCTAGCTTCCATTAAGTTAGTCGACAATATTTTTCAAACATGGAAAAACAACATCGACACGCTTTTGGTAGATGACGACCTACAGTTCGCACTCACTAAGGAAGGTCCTCAGGTGCCTGGTCCAACAGTCCTATTCAACGATCTACAGACCTTCCAGTCTTTTGTGCAAATCAAGGGACAGGAAGCTGAGGCAAGTGTTGTCTTTAGACCTTTTCACAGGGATTCGACCTCTGGGACAAAGTTTGTAGATTCTTCAGGCTCGAAAGGGAAGAAGAAGAAGTTGAAAGAGGTTAGGGTTGACCGCGCTGATGCCCAAAAGGGCAAAAGAGATTAAGGAAGTTGCAAGAAAGTGTTTCTACTGCAACGGGAACGATCACCTGAAAAGAAGTTGTCCCAAGTTCCTTGTCGAAAAGAAGAAGACAGGTAAATGTGATTTACTTGTTACAGAAACTTTTTTAGTGGAGAGTAATGACTCTGTCTTGATACTGGATTCAGACGCCACTAACCATGTTTGCTCTTCTTTTCAGGGAATAAGTTTCTGGCAGTGGCTGCAAGAGGGTGAGATAACGCTCAGGGTTAGATCCGGAGAAGTTGTCTCAGCTACAGCAATTGGCACGTGAAGCTATTCTTTGGCAGTAAGTACTTATTATTAGTAATATGTACATAGTTCCGGGGCTTACTAGAAACCTAGTTTCTATTTCCTGCCCATTAGAACAAAATATTTCCGTTTCTTTGAAAGAGTAATAAAGCGTTTATTTCTCGAAATGAAAATTTCTTATGTTCTGCTTCACTTGAGAGTAATTTGAATGTTTTAAAGCCTAATTCGGTCAAAAGTGTTTTGAACACTGAATTATTTAAAATAGCAGAAACACGAACTAAGAGAGTAAAGGTTTCTCCTAAAGAAAATGCCCATATTTGGCATCTAAGGTTAAGCTTATTGGGATTTGTGCCCTAAACTTATGTAATTTTGATCAAATAAATAAAAAGTTATTTGTTTTGGTAAAATTATATTATTGTTTTATAAATCCAATAAACTAAGCTCTAAGGTTATAATGTATCTTGAACATCAGTGTAGTAGACACTATTTGGATTGTGTTCAAGAGTATAACCTAAATGGTCTATGGTATAAAAATAAGGTTGGAAACCTTATTCTGGTAACACTATGGATGCGACTCACTTTGTAATTAGTACAAATGAGGTAATCCAACTCGTTCATATGGTTGACATGCGAGTGGGGGCATCCTGTATGAAGAGTTCATACAAGATGGATCTGCAAATTATTAGTCTAACCAAAGTATAACGCCAGTTAATGAGGATAAGACCTGATAATTTATAGATGGTCATTAGTGACTCGACCTGAATCCTGAGCAAGTTAAGAACTCTTGCTTATAGGGGTTTGTCCTTAGACTAGTATGGGTGAGAGTGGCATGTAGCCGACTCAATAAGCACCTTCTCAGGGACAGAACCTCGTACGTAGCTTGGGACTTAACTATGCAAGATGGAAATCACAAATTCTTACATTAAGGAATTAGATAGGTTGTTCCCTTAAGAACTGAGTCTAGGTCTTGAACAACGGGGCTCCGCCCTCTAAATTGACTTAAGAGGGTATGAGTCTATGGTAGGACCATAGACTTGTTGTTCATTAGAGGATCAGTGGTGCTTAAGGAACAAAGAGGTAATCACAGGGATAAAACGGTAATTTGACCCAGCTGTGATTACGAACAACCTATGAAGGGTCGACTCATGGGTAATGATTATATCAATGGACACAATATAATCTACAGTGAGGAGAGTGCAACTACAAGTCTATAGTGGAGTGACTTGTAGTTAATAATATTGATTAACTGGATCAAAGAGTTTGATGAGTTAATCTCACATCATTGGAGCTTATGAACTATAGGTCCATTAGGTCCCTCCGTTGGTTCAACATGGTAATATTGAGGGTATAAAGTTAGGAATGAAATTGAAGAGTTCAATTTCATATATGAGGTGTCATATCAATTATATGTGATATAATTGATATAATATATGGTTTTAATGTGAATTAGATTCACATATTAACTATATACTAATGAGAGAATGAAGGAGGGATAGGATGGTAATTTCCATCGTCCTATTTCCTTATAAATAGTTGCATGTGATGCAATTTTGAGACCAATCTTTGGTAACCCTAGAATACCATACTATTGTGTTGTTGGAAAAGTTCCAATACACAACTTCTCTCATAATCTCCACATCTCACCCTAAAAGGAACCCACCTTCCTCCCTTACCTAGAGAATAACGAAGAAGATCTAGTGGTGGAATCTTCACACGTTCGGGTTCGAGTTGCTGAGATCGTGACCATGGGAGAAGAAGATCGAGAAGAAAGCGTTCTTTAAAGGTAATTTTCCTGCTGTCCTGTGTAGAATAACATGCTTAATCTTATATATATTGTTCTTGATTGAAATCTGTGTAACAAAATAAAGAACACGCGAATCACAATCGCTTCCGCTGCGGGATTCGATCCCTTCAATTGGTATCCGAGCCCAATTGTGTTCTTGATTTTGTTATTGATTTATCAAGAACAAAGGTGGGATTTACTGTTTTCATGTGATAAATGAACGGTTTGCAAATTAGATGTTTTCATTTTTGACACATAGATTTACAATTTTTTCCATTGAATCGTTCAATGTAAGGGCCTAGTATTTTGGGCAATTTTAATTGTAAATCGAGTCTGTAAGTCCGTGTCGATCGAGGCAAAGTTGTTGCTGAGAATAACGGAGCAAAAACGAGCAAAACAATGGAAGATTACTTGCTGTCTGCATGCAGCGTTGGAACGCTATTCATTGGCATTGCAATGCCACGCTTGCGGATAAAGGCGTGCATAAGAGGCAGCGTTGCAACGCCGAAGGCGTTTTAGCAGTTTTTCAAACGGGCGAAAAACGTTATTGCTATATATATTAAATATAAAAATATTTTATATTGAATTATATTTATATTATTTAGTTTTAATTAAAATAATTATATTATATTAATTAAAATTAATTTTAGGGTGCCAAAAATGGTCTAATTTTGCTATTTAAATTATGCAATTGTTGTATAATTATTGTCATGCATAATGCATGCTTTTATTTTAGATATTTCACCTTAGGTTAAGCATTTTCATGCATCATTTATAATATAAAGTGTTATATTATATAGTTTGCATGTATAATTAATATACGTTGTTATATTAATTTATGAACAGCATTGACATGCATTATAATTCATGAGATGATTATGCTATGTTTTATTATTCATGAGATGAATGATCAAGCACTACAACATAGTATGCATGTTAGCTAAGGTTAACTATTAGTTTTAAAATGTTTAGAAATTGGAATTAATAGACCTTAGGTTATCTAGATCTAGTTAGATTAGAATTAGGAACCAAGTAATTTATAAACAATGATTAAAAGAGAAACTCTGTCTAAGGAAGGTTCTGTCTAGGCTTGGGTATTTAAGCTAACGGAAACAGAACACCCCTAACTGGGAACTGACCTGGGAGTGAATTTTAATGAGAGGGTTTATAAATTATAGTAGGTCAGCGGGTTTATTAAGGGGTTAATAAACTAGAAATCCTAGGCTTAATATAAAGAGTTATATTAGCAAACTTAAGATAAAATCAATATAAGAGTTATATTGATAAGTTTAGGTAAAACCATTAGCCGGGTTTTAGCCTAAGTAAATTTCGTATAGAGTTAAAGTATCCAGTGGGAGGAAAAGTGTATATGATACATATTTTTCCACCTACGTTTTTTCAGGAAGTTCACACCGTGAGACTCATACTTGGCCTCGTGGCACAAACGAGAGTGTCCCCCTTCGGATGGCATTTGTATGAGTCAATATCAAGGTGAATGGAGAGGGTACTTATAGTGAGTGGGAACAGGTTTAGTGAAAACAAAACCTATGGTCTCTTCTGTCGGTTCACACCGTAAGATCACTATGGTCAGCATGCTAGTTTGGCCTGGACCAGACAATCCCTTGGAGGGCTTGATCATAGGGCATCGAACAAAGGGGACACTCGAAAGGGATAAAGATTTCGATAAAGATTTCCTTAGTCTATTTTTCAATCTAGTCCTCCCTTCGGCGGATTTTATTAGATGGGGACTCTGGAGTCTAAAGACAGAGGGTCACACTCCCAAGGTACATAAGAAGTGTATGTATCCTGACCGAATAATGGTAACTAAAGCCTATAGGAATAAGAGTTATTATGGCATTAGGTTTTGGTCAAGAGTGTCTTGATCCAGAGGAGGAGTGTTTTTTATTACCCTTCGGTGTCATACATTCTAAACCTTTGGAGTATCATTGCAAATTATAAATGACCTAGGAATCATTTAATAATTAGCTAAAACATGATTGGATTAGACAATTATAACAAGAAACTTATACAAGTTTTTTTGTAAATTTTTAGCAAAATGTCTAGCTCTATAATTTTCTTATTTGGTGCGAAAAAATTAACTAGAGAGAACATGATGACTTGGAAAAACAAACTCAACACTATATTGGTAGTGGATGATCTGAAGTTTGTGCTGACTGAGAAGTGTCCTCAGGTGTCAGGCTCGAATGCTACACGAAATGTTCGTGATGCATTTGATCGATGGATCGAGGCCAATGATAAGGCCAAGGTCTATATGTTGGCAAGTATGTGTGACATATTAGCCAAGAAGCACGAGGGCATGATGACCGCTAAGGAAATCATGGATTCAGTGCAGGGTATGTTTGGACAACAATCTACACAGGCCCGACACAATGCCCTTAAATATATATTCAACTCGAGGATGCCAGAGGGTTCATCTGTTCGGGATCATATCCTGGATATGATGGTACACTTTAACATCGCAGAGTCGAATGGTGCTTCCATGATGAATCAAGTCAGGTCAGCTTCATTCTGGAAACTCTTCCAGATAGTTTCCTACAGTTTAGAAGTAATGTTGTTATGAACAAACTTACTTTTAATCTTACCTCCCTTCTGAATGAACTCCATACCTTTCAATCTTTGATGAAAATTCAGGGATCGAAAGGTGAGGCAAATGTTGCCAGTAGGAGTTATCATAGAGGTTCGACCTCTGGATCAAAAATAGTGGCTTCATCTTCTTCTAACCTGAAAGGGAAGAAGAAGAACATGAAGAAAGTTGGTAAACGGAAACGAGCTGACAAAGTTGTCGCCCAGAAGGGCAAGAAGATCAAAGAAGTTGCAGACAAAGGAAAGTGTTTCCACTACAATGAAAACAGACATTGGAAATGGAACTGTCCGAAGTACATTGCAAAAAAGAAGAAGGAAGGTAAATATGATTTACTTTGCTTAGAAGCTTTTTTAGTGGATAATGATAAAACTGCTTGGATACTTGATTCAGGCGCCACTAATCATGTTTGCTCTTCTTTTCAGGGAATTCATTCCTAGCAGAAGCTACAGAAAGGAGAGATAACGCTCTGGGTTGGAAATGGAGAAGTCGTTTCAGCTGTAACAATAGGCACGATGAAACTTAATTCTGGCAAGAAATATATGTTGTTAGACAATATATTAGTGATACCAGGGTTTACTAGAAACCTTATTTCAATTTCTTGCCTTATAGAACAATGTATTTCTGTTTCTTTTTCTTTGAATAAAGTGTTTATTTTCAAGAAAAATGTGAAAATATGTTCAGCTTCATTAGAAAATGGGTTGTATGTTTTAAGGCTTAATTCAGTCAAAATGGTTTTGAACACTAAATTATTTAAAACTGCAAACACAGAAACTATTAAACCCGAGATCATTCTTTGGAATTCAAGAAAGAAAAGAAAAAAAAAACAAAAGAAAACAAGAAAGAAAAGGTTAATATATTATGGTTGGTTTTGTTTTAAAAAGAAAAGAAAAGAAAAGAAAGGAAAAGGTAAAAAAGAAAAAGGGAAAGTGGAAGGTGGAAGGTGGGACCCCACCTATGTTTTCTTTTTAAATTTCATTTTCCATCGATTATCTTCTCATTTCAACAAATACAAGCTGAGGGTTTCGTGGGAGAAGGAGAAAGGAAGAAGAAGAAGGTGATTTTCGTGAGTTAGAGTTGCAGAAGAAGGGAGGAGAACTCAAAGTTTGTTTGTATAGCAGCAAGGTGATCAACTCAACCCTGTTCTGATTTTTTGTTCATCTCGAGCTCCACAGGAAGAGGTAAGAGTTGAGGTTTGGTTTTCTCGAAAGCTAATTCATTTTTTAATAAAGTTCGTGAAGGATGCTTGAGTCAATTCTGACCTTAAGTTACTGTTTTGTGAAGAGGAAGGAAGAAGACAGAATTTGTTGTCAAATCCGAGGAGGCTCTGGTGTTTGGGTTGTCCTGATCTGTAGAGTTGGAATCAGAGGCTCTAATAGGTATGGTTGGAAATCTTATTGCATTTCCTAAAACATTTGTGAAGAAATTGTGAGTATAAAACGATTGGAAGATGTTTTAAATTTCAGGTTAATTTTGTTGTGCAGCAGGAAATTGAATCTGGAAACAGCAGCAGGTTGTTTTTAGGGAAAAAGCTATCAAGGTATTTTCGAACTAATCCGTTGGGAATCTCAATTTCATTTCTTCATATGATTTTTAGAGGATTCAAAAAGGAAGAGTTTGGTATAGAGTACATTCTTTTTAGATAAGTAATGAAGAAGTTATGACTATTTGAATACAGGGTATAAAATACTAGCAAAGAGTTATACCCAGGTTGAAGGGGTTGACTATGAGGAAACCTTTTCACCTGTTGCTATGGTAAAGTCTATCCGTATCCTACTTGTCATTGTCGCATATTATGACTATGAGGTATGGCAAATGGATGTCAAGACAACATTCTTGAATGACAATCTTGACGAGAACATCTACATGGACCAACCCAAAGGGTTCATTGAACCAGGACAAGAGCAAAAGGTTTGCAGGCTTAAAAGGTCAATATATGGACTAAAACAAGCCTCTAGGTCTTGGAATATAAGATTTGATGCGACAATCAAATCTTTTGGCTTTGATCAAAATGATGATGAACCTTGTGTCTACAAGAAAATCATCAATAGTTCTGTCGCATTCCTAGTTCTATATGTGGATGATATCCTACTCATTGGGAATGATGTAGGTTATCTTACTGACATTAAGAATTGGCTAGCTACACAAATCCAAATGAAAGATTTGGGTGAAGCGCAATTTGTTCTTGGGATCCAGGTTGTCCGGAACCGCAAGAATAAAACACTAGCCCTGTCTCAGACATCTTACATCGACAAAGTGTTGTTGAGGTTTAAGATGCAAGACTCCAAAAAGGGTTTATTGCCTTTTAGATAAGGAGTTCATTTGTTGAAGGAACAGTGTCCTAAGACACCTCAATGAGTTGAGGATATGAGACGGATTCCTTATGCATCAGCTATTGGGAGCCTGATGTACACCATGTTGTGTACTAGGCCAGACATCTATTTTGCAGTTGGAATGGTCAGTAGGTATCAATCCAATCCAGGACCTGAACACTGGACAGCGGTTAAAACAATCCTTAAGTATCTACAGAGAACAAGGAACTACATGTTTGTGTATGGGGCTAAGGATTTGATCCTTACAGGATACACGGATTCTGACTTTCAAACTGATAAAGATTCACAGAAATCTACATCAGGGTCAGTATTTACTCTTAACGGAGGAGTTGTAGTATGGCGAAGCGTCAAGTAAGGATGCATCGCTGATTCCACCATGGAGGTCGAATATGTAGCAGCTTGTGAAGCAGCTAAAGAGGTCGTTTGGTTAAGGAAATTCATGTTAGATTTGGAAGTTGTTCCAAATAGGAGTTTGCTCATCACGCTGTATTGTGATAACAGTTGTGCCGTGACAAATTCAAGGGAACCCCGAAGTCACAAGAGGGGAAAACATATTGAGCGAAAATATCATCTCATCTGAGAGATCGTGCATCAAGGAGATGTGATCGTCACGAAGATAGCCTTAGAGCACAACATTGTTGATCCTTTTACAAAGGCTCTCACGGCTAAAGTATTTGAGAGTCACCTAGAAGGTCTATGTTTACAGGTTTTTCCCAACTAGGGCAAGTGGGAGTATATTGTACAAAGGGTTTAAATGCCCTAGTTTATTGTATTTACATTATTGTAATCTTTAGTACTCCACAAGCTTTAGGTCAAGTGGGAGATTGTTGGGATTTGTGCCCTAAACTTATGTAATTTTGATCAAATAAATAAAGAGTTATTTGTTTTGGTAAAATTATATTTTTTCTTTATAAATCCAATAAACTAATCTCCAAGGTTATAATGTATCTTGAACATCAGTGTAGTAGACACTATTTGGATTGTGTTCAAGAGTATAACCTAAATGGTCTTTGGTATAAGAATAAGGTTGGAAACCTTATTCTGATAACACCATGGATGCGACTCACTTTGTAATTAGTACAAATGAGGTAATCCAACTCATTCATGTGGTTGACATGCGAGTGGGGGCATCCTGTATGAAGAGTTCATACAAGACTGGACTGCAAATTATTAGTCTAACCAGTATAACGTCGTTAACAGGATAAGACTGATAATTGATAGATGGTCATTAGTGACTCGACCTGAATCCTGAGCAAGTTAAGAACTCCTGCTTATAGGGGTTTGTTCTTAGACTAGTATGGGTGAGAGTGGCTTGTAGCCGACTCAATAAGCCTACCTTCTCAAGGACAGAACCTCGTAGGTAGCTGGGGACTTAACTATGCAAGATGAAATTCACTCATTCCTACACTAAGGAATTAGATAGGTTGTTCCCTTAAGAACTGAGTACAAGTCTTGAACAACGGGGCCCCACCCTCTAAACTGACTTAAGAGGGTATGAGTCTATGGTAGGACCATAGGCTTGTTGTTCATTAGAGGATCAGGGGTGCTTAAGGAACAAAGAGGTAATCACAGGGGTAAAACAGTAATTTGACCCAACTGTGATTACGAACAACCCGTGAAGGGTCGACTCATGGGTAATGATTATATCAATGGACACAATATAATCTACAGTGAGGAGAGTGCAACTACAAGTCTATAGTGGAGTGACTTGTAGTTAATAAATATTGATTAACTTGATCAAAGAGTTTGATCAGTTAATCTCACATCATTGGAGCTCAGGAACTGTAGGTCCATTAGGTTCCTTCGTTGGCTCAACATGGTAATATTGAGGGTATAAAGTTAGGAATGAAATTGAAGAGTTCAATTTCATATATGAGGTGTCATATCAATTATATGTGATATAATTGATATAATATGTGGTTTTAATGTGAATTAGATTCACATATTAACTATATACTAATGAGAGAATGAAGGAGGGATAGGATGGTAATTTCCATACTATTTCCTTATAAATAGTTGCATTAGATGCAATTTTGAGACCAATCTTTGGTGACCCTAGATTACCATACTATTGTGTTGTTGGAAAAGTTCAAAAACACAACTTCTCTCATAATCTCCACATCTCACCCTAAAAGGAACCCACCTTCCTCCCACACCTAGAGAACAACAGAGAAGATCTAGTGGTGGAATCTTCAAACGTTCGGGTTCGAGTTGCTGAGATTGTGACTGTGGGAGAAGGAGCTCGAGAAGAAAGCATTCTTCAAAGGTAATTTTCTTGCTGTCTATGTAGAATTACATTCTTAATCTTATATATATCGTTCTTGATTGAAATCTGTGTAACAAAATAAAGAACACGCGATTCACAATCGTTTCTGCTGCGGGATTCGATCCCTTCACGACCACATTAATCTCAATAGGATTGAGAGACTAGTGAAGAGTGGACTTCTAAGCGAGTTGTAAGAAAACTCTTTATCGGTATGTGAGTCATGCCTTGAAGGCAAAATGACCAAACGTCCTTTTAGTGAAAAAGGATATAGAGCCAAAGAGACCCTTGAGCTTATACATTCTGACTTCTATGGTCCAATGAGTGTTAAAGCACGAGGAGGTTACGAATACTTTGTATCTTTTATAGATGACTATTCAAGGTATGGGTATATTTACCTAATGCATAGGAAGTCTAAACCTCTTGAAAATTTCAAGGAGTACAGGACTAAGGTTGAGAACCTGTTAGGTAAAACAATAAAAACACTTTGATCGGATCGAGGTGGAGAGTATATGGACGCTGAATTCCAGGACTATATGATAGAACATGGAATTACGTCTCAACTCTCAGCACCTGGTATGCCACAGCAGAATGGTGTATCGGAGAGGAGAAACAGAACCATGTTGGACATGGTTTGGTCGATGATGAGCTTTGCTCGTCTCCCTGATTCTTTTTGGGGTTACGCAGTGGAGACTGCGGTTTATATTTTGAACAATGTTTCGTCGAAGAGTGTTTATGAAACACCTTTCGAACTCTGGAATAAACGTAAAGGCAGTTTACACCATTTCAGAATTAGGGGATGCCCGACCCATTTTCTTTAGGATCATAAAACAAACCACTCCTAGTATCTTTTGGGTACCCTACAAAATAGGCACAATTTTGAACGAGGTTCCAACTTTTTCGGATTTGACTTTGCCTCTGATAGGCACTACCCACATTCATCTGCCTCGATGCCCGACTACTAGCTCGATTCTTAAAGTCTTATTGACTTGAAAACATTTACTCCGGGTGTGAACCTCCTCGGTTCACGACCTCGGTAACTGCTTGTTGTCGAAGCCCCGCAACTAGGCTCCACTACTAATTTAACCTCTGCTATACTCTGCTCAACACGTAGAGCAGGCGCTATTAGCTGAGAAAAGTCAGTCCACTTAGAAATAACTATAACTGGGTACGTATCTCAGGATGTAATCCTCTTTCAAACCTTCGACACTTGTCACTCTCAGATGCCACAATCACATCAGCATACCGTGACAGTTCGATATACCTTCTCCCGTACTCAGCCACTGAAAGTGACCCTTGCTTCAATTCTAAAAGTTCATCCCTCTTTGCCTCGCGGTACGTATTAGGGTAATACTTGTCTTCGAATATGCTTTTAAAAGTTTGCCAGTTTAAAGTACGTGCATTACTACACCTGGCTAATATTGGTTTCCATCATCCTTCTGCCACTTTCAGCAGCAAGAATGTGGCCAACTTGACTTTCCGCTTCTCAAGAAAACTCATCACAATAAAACATTTCTCAAGCATATTCAGTCAAACCTTGGCGTCAGTTGGATCTTTGGAACCCTCAAACACTATGGCTCCTAATTCTTTTAAGTGATCTATTCTATATGTCTTGTCTGGATCACTTAGCCCTGCTCTCTATGGCTTACCTACCTCCTGTGAGGAATTAGCATGCTGCTTAATTCTGGCCCCTATCTGGACTCCCGGGCACTAGATCCCCACTGGGATTGATCTTGGGTAGGATCCTGCGTCCCGTCCTGATCCTGCCTGCATCGTCTGCTAGTACGTGGTGGCACGACTTCTCTAACATACATACTAGACATGTAATGAATACTTAACTCAAATGCACAATTCTAGACTTGTGTTCACATTCTAGTCCTGACTGGATTTACTCTTATCCTTACTTGGACCATGTTCTGCTAGTTCTATTGAACTAACTCAATAACTTGCTATTTACTTTTTAGTTTCTTCTAGAGCTAACTTACTCTGTCTTATTCCCCATGGAGCTACCTGGCTCTGATACCAAGTTGTCACACCCCCTCCCGAACTACCTGCTAACTTAGCCCAACAGACGGCGTGAAGCCAACAGTCATCGTTCACCTCCCTAATGATACCTGTTGACCCTGCTTTACCTGATAAGCATACTATACTTGTATAAGAAATACTTTAAACATAACACAACGGAATAATGACAATTACGTAACCTACGTAAGGAGTAACCCTACTTAAGACTCTCTGGAAAACTGAAACGGATGTGAACATCACAACCAAAAACATACCCAACCATGGTTTACACAACCACAACCTAGAATGTACACATAAACATAACGTCATAGTCCTTCTACTATACATATAGACTTTCTATACAACTCCACCCACGTACAACATATCAAACTTGTGGAGCTTCCAGTGAGACTATGGCGAGTTATCGTGCACAGGAGCTCGATCTCTACCGAAAAGTGGGAAAAACATCGAAAGAATGAGCTATGAAGCTCGGTGAGTGACTTGAGTTTAAAAGAAAACTATTAACTTGTAAATCATATCACCTGGCCATCTATGAGCATATGCATCTGTAATCAAACGTTAAAAGTAATTGTGTAATCATAATAGCTTTTCAGAAAAACCAGCAAGTATGTCGTTAAAATCTCGTAAGGCATATGAATGATAGAAATCCTTTTAAAACATGTCACAATCCACGTTGTGTGTAGGGCACGCCAAAGATACAACCAACGTTTGCTCTCACGATGTAGTGGGGCCCGCCCAAAGACTCCCATCGTCTTTGTCGTAGTGGGGCCCGCCCAAAGACTCACACGACAAGCATTGTTGTCACGAGTATTACACTCAACATCGACAACGAGAAAATGACTGTGTGCACACGGTACCATATAGCCTCGGGCTCAATGTCTCGATCATTTACTCATTCAAGACTCGAGAAAAACACATAAAAACATTTAAACATGTCCGCTTATCTTTCCTTTCAGAAACTCAAGCTTACTCAATTTTGTTCATTAAAATTGGAAATCTTTAAATCATACTTGCTAGTACATACTTGCTTGAAATCATAACATTTTCATAAATTTTGACAATCAAGAACATATGCTCACATATAAATTTCATCAAGACATTTAGGCTCACAACGAGCACTTGAAATCATTTCTTAGAAAATATGACTATTCATAAACATGTGTTTCAAGGAAAACATTAAGCATTGAAACCATTTCGTTTTAGCAAAACCTTGCATTTTCATAAGCATAATACAAGCCTATAAACCATTTTCGAGGTTCATTTTGTCACTCACCGTGTTAGAACTAGAACCTTGGCCCGTACACTCGACCTATCTCCTCTTGGTCTGCCAAACAAACCAAAACCATGTTTTAGAACCTCGAGCTCATGGTTTTTAACCTTAAAACTACAAGAAAACACTTCAACCAATTTTCCAGCATTTTACAGATTTTATACCCTGTCTTCAAACAGTCATAACTTCTTCATTACTAATCCAAAAAGGATTTAATTTAAACCAAATTCTTCCTTTTTGAACCCTCTAAAAATCATATGAAGACATAAAGTTGAGATTCCCAACAGATTGGTTCGAAAAATACCTCGACGTCTTCTTTCCCAGGAACTAACTTCTGCTATTCCAGATTTGTTTCCCTGCTGCAACCCGAAACTTGACCTGAAAATTAAAACATCTTCCAGTCGTTTTTGACTCATGATTTCTTCAAAAAAAGTTGTAGGAAATTCAATAAGCTTTCCAACCATACCTATTAGAGTTTCTGATTCAAACTCTACAGATCAGGACAACCAAAATACCAGAGGCTTCTCGGATTTGACAGCAAAATCTTTCCTCTGCCTTTCTTTAAACAAAGTATTAACTTAGACTTAGAATTTGCTCGAGATTCCTTCATGAATTTTGTTCAAATATGAGTTAAATTTCAAGAAAATCAAACCTCAACTCTTACCTCTTCTTGTGGTGTTCGAAATTAGTTATACATCATAACTGGTCTGAATTGATCAAATAATTTCCATGGAAGATGAATGACTCTTCTCCTTTCTTCTTCAACCTCAAACCAGAAACTTTCTCCCTTCTTCTTCTCTCAAACCTCTCCCACGAAGCTCTGCCTTTTCTTTTGATAAAATGAGAAAGAAAATGGAGAGAAGGTGGGTCAAAATTAAAAGCAGAAAAAGTTAGGCGGTGGTCTTTTATTTTTGTCTTTTTCCCTTTTTCTTTTTCTCTTTTTCCTTTATCTCTTTCTTTCTTTTCTTTTCATTTCTTTTCTTTTTAAAACAAAACCAAATAAAACATTTCCTTTCTTCCTTTCTTTTATTTTTTTTTTTGAACTCTAAAGAAAAATCTGGGGTTTACAGTTTTACCCCTGTGTCTACCTCTTGCCCTTTAAGTCTCACTGCTCCTCTAAAGAACAACTACGTTGCATGGTCCAACCATAAACAATAACTCTCTCAGGCCAGTGAGAGAGTGGGGGCCCGTTGTTCAAGCCCTGGAGACAACACTTAAGGGAACAACCCCTCTAGTTTTCCTAAGTCGGGAACGAGTGAATTCCGTCTCGCGTAGTCAAGTTCCCAGCTCCCCACGTGGTCCTGTCCCTAAGAAAATAGGCATATTGGGCGAGCAACAGTGGTCACCCTTACCTGTACTAGTCAAATGACAGACCCCTGCAGACAAGAGTCCGTAACACGCTCAGGATTAAGGTCGAGTCACTAACGGTCATCTACGAAATTATTAGCCATATACTATTAACGGTGTTACATCAGTAAGTCTAATAATTTACGGTCCGGTCTTTTACAATCTCATTGCACAAGATGCCCCCACTCGCATATCATCCACATGAACGAGTTAGATCACCTCGTTTGTATCTAATACAAAGGGGCCGCATCCACATCCACAGTGTATCCAGGATTAGATCCCCAACCCTATCCGTATACTATAGACCGTTCGGGTCATTAACTCGAACGTGATCTCCCTGTGTGTCCACTACACACCGTTCAAGTTCTTAGTTCTCTCATAATACAATGACCCTGGAGTTTAGTTTATTGGATTAAGTTTATGAAATATGCGAGACACAAAGCTCAAATAAATAACTCTTATTTATGACACAAAATTCAAATAAATAACTCTTATTTATTTACAACTTGGAATATTACAAACTACACGAGATGAGGACATACATCTCAACAAATCATGTCGAACCTGAAAGGACTGTTGTCCAAACATTTCCTACAAGGATTCCATGATCTCCTTGGCGGTGATGGAGATCTGATCTCCTTGAGCAGCGGAAACGTGATTGGAATCGTTAATTTGCTTGAATGTTTTGCTAAAAAAAAAAACCAGTACATTAACCAAAAAATACAGAACAAGCATGAATTTGTAATCCTATTAGACATGGATAATAGCATACATGCAAACATGTAAAGTTTAACAATTAAACTAAAGGAGAGAAAGAAGAATTACCTTTATAGACATTCTCCAGCAACTTGTTGCTCCAAAGGTTATACAACAAATCAACTGTAGAACTTCTCTGTTTTTCTTCCAGCAAGAACACAACCAACAGGAGAACCTCCTATGTCTCTGAGTTCTGCTTAAATCAACCTTGGTGGGAAGGTTTCCAACAATTGGAAATTTTGGGAATGAGAGTGAGAGAGAGAGAATTTTTCTTGCAGCAATTCACCAATTGCAGAAAAATCAATCGATCGATGCTTCTTCCAACTCCCTACACTTAACGATAGGGAGTGGAGAAGAAACTGGTGAGTGGGGAACGTGTCATCTACACGTTCTCCTCTTTTAATTAATTAAATAATTAATTAAAACAAATATAACCTATTAATTAATTAATTAATTCTTAATTAATTAATTTGAATATCTTATATATCAAATAGATTATATGTATATGATTAAATCACATTTAATCATTAACCTATAGTTTTAATATACTTCCAGTGCACATTAAATTTTATCCTATAGTTTGCAAATGTCACATTCACATTTAATATAATATTTGAACTCTTTCAAATATTCAATTCTCTCATATAATTTAATATGAATCATATTCACATTAAATTTATAATATATAGTTCCAAAACTATATATTATATCGTATCTAAATACATTAAATATATTCCCTAATGAATTTGAACATTTCAAATTCAAATGATCTAAGAACCCTTTACGAGCTAGGAGGTGGAACCTAATGGACCTACAGATCAGAAGCTCCAACGATCACGAGACCGCTCGGTTAATCTCATTAACCTCCCAATCAACATTCGTTAACTCTTTGGAACACTCCACTAAAGTCCCACAATTTGCACTCTTCTCACTGCAGATATATTTTCGTGTCCATGGATATTGACCAATAACAACAAGTCAATCCTTCACGAATGTTAGAACACACAGTGGTCAAATTACCGTTTTACCCTGTGTTACATCTTGTGCCTTAAGTACGGTGCTCCTCTAATGAACAATTTGTTTGTGGTCCTACCAACAAACAGAGTCTCTCTCGGGCCAATGAGAGGGTCGGGCCCTTTGTTCAAGTCCCGGAGACACCACTTAAGGTCATTCCTCTACTTACCCTAGTAGGCGGGAATGAGTGAATTCCATCTTGCTAAGTTAAATTCTCAGCCGCTCACTCGGTCTTGTCCCCAAGAAGGTAGGCATATTGAGTCGTAAACTGGCTGCCACTCACCCATACTAGTCAAAGGACAATCCCTCGCGAACAGGAGTTCGTAACTCTCGCTCAAGATTGAGTTCAAGTTGCCTAGGTCATCCTAGTGAAATAGAAACCTAACTAGTCAACTGAGTTCTGACTAGAGGTTACTATTTCGTGGTCCGGTCTTATGTAATCTCATTACATAGGATATCCCCACTCACATGTCATCTACACGAACACGTTAGGATCACAGTGTTTGTATCAAATACAAAGTGGGCCATATCCATAGTTTTACTAGGGTAAGGTCCCAAACCTTATCCCCAATTATAGACCCTTTAGGTCAGTATCTCTAAACGAGATCCTTTTTTTATGTACATTACATTCTGGATTAAAGATTCATTTAATGACCTTGGATGTTTAGTTTATTGGATTTAGGGTTTTAAATAAAGGCAAACTCGTAGATAATGAACAATAACACTTTATTACATTAATTATAACATAATTACAAACTACGAGTTTTAGGGCACAAATCCCAACAAACTCCCACTTGAACTAAAACTCTAGTGGGGTACATCATAATCTAAAACAATGGTTACAAGAGATAGAAATACAATAAACTAGGGCATTCATATACCCCATTACATATCTCCCACTTGCCCTAGATTAGCTTATGTACATATCTCAGAGACCTGCACTTTCCAGATGACCCTCGAACACTTTAGCCGTGAGAGTCTTTGTAAACGGATCAGCAATATTGTGCTCCGAAGCGATCTTTGTGACTGTCACATCTCCTCGTTGCACTATTTCTCGTATCAGGTGATACTTCCTCTCGATGTGCTTTCCTCGCTTATGGCTACGAGGTTCCTTCGAATTGGCTACCGCACCACTATTGTCACAGTATAAGGTGATGGGAGATTCCATATTTAGAACAACTTCCAAATCAGTAAGGAATTTCCTTAGCCAAATTACCTCCTTAGCTGCTTCACAAGCAGCGACATACTCAGCCTCCATTGTGGAGTCAACGATGCATCCTTGCTTGACGCTTCGCCATACTATAGCTCCCATGTTAAAGGTGAAAACTGATCCCGATGTGGATTTCCGAGAATGCTTATCGGTCTGAAAATCAGAATCAGTGTATCCAGTAAGGATCAGATCCTTAGACCCATACACAAGCATATAGTCCCTCGTTCTCCTTAGATACTTGAGGATATTTTTAACTGTTGTCCAGTGGTCTAACCCTAGATTGGACTGGTACCTACTGACTATTCCCACTGCATAACAAATGTGTGGCCTCGTGCATAGCATAGCATACATTAAGCTACCTACTGCAGAGGCATAGGGAATATGTCTCATATCCTCAACTTCTTGAGGTGTCTTGGGACACTGTTCCCTAGACAGATGAACTCCGTGCCTGAAGGGTAATAAGTCTCTCTTAGAATTCTGCATCGAATATCTGGACAACATTTTATTGATATAAGACGCTTGAGACAATGCTAGCGTTCTGTTCTTGTGATTCCTAAAGATCTGAATCCCAAGAACATACTGCGCCTCTCCCAAATCTTTCATTTGGAATTAGGTCGCTAGCCAATTCTTTATGTCAGTTAGGTATCATACATCATTCCCAATGAGTAGGATATCATCCACATAAAGTACTAACAAAGCTACTTTGTCGTTGACGATCCTCTTGTAAACACAAGGCTCGTCAACGTTTTGGTCAAAGTAAGACTTGATCGCGAGATCAAATCTTATATTCCAAGATCTTGATGTTTGTTTCAATCCATAAATGGATCGATTAACCTTGCAAACTTTTTGCTCCTGACCTCGTGCTATGAACCCTTCGGGCTGAGACATATAGATGCTCTCGTCAAGATTACCATTCAAAAAGGCAGTCTTGACGTCCATTTGCCAAATTTCATAATCATAAAATACGGCTATGGACAAGAGTATCCTTATAGACTTCAGCATAGCAACAGGGAAAAAAGTTTCTTCATAGTCAACTTCTTCCCTTTGGGTAAAACCCCTTTGCTACAAGTCTAGCCTTAAAGGTCTATACCTTTCCTAATTTGCATCTCTCTTTCTCTTATAGATCCATTTACACCCCTATGGGTCTAACCCTTCAAAGTTGGTCTACAAGTTCCCATCTTTGAATTGAAGTCCATTGACTTCATTTCAAGGTCCATGGCTTTGATCCATTGGTCCTTGTCTCACGTCATTCATTGCCTGTTTATAAGACAATGGATCTCTACGCCAAATCATCGGGTATGACAACTTGAGTTTCAGCTAAACCCAAGTAGCGGTCGATTGGGAAACAACCCTCCCACTGCATCGAGGCATTCCCAACGATTGAGAAGGACGAGACTGACTTGAGGTGTTGACTCCTCCATCAACTCTTGATGAAGGTCTAGCTTGATCAACAACTCTTGTTGGTCCATGTGTAGCTTCATTTAGTACCAATTTACTACGCGGTTTATGGTTTCTCATGTGATCTTCCTCCAAGAACGTGGCGTTTGTCGATACAACCACCTTATTTTCTTGTGGGTCGTAGAAAAGACCACCTCTCGTTTCTTTGGGATAGCCAACAAATTGGCACAATCTTGAACGAGGTTCCAGTTTCTTTGGGTTTGTCACGAGCACGTGTGCCAGACAACCCTAAATCCTGAAGTGTTGTAAACTAGGTTTACGCCCTTCCAAAGTTCAAAAGGTGTTTCAAACACTTTTTGATGGAATCTTATTCAAGATTTGAATCGCAGCGGTCTCTCACTGCGTATCCCCAAAACGAGGCAGGCAATTGAGCATAGCTCATCATAGAACGAACCATGTCTAACAAGGTTCTATTTCTCCTTTCTGACACACCATTTTGTTGTGGTGTATTAGGTGCAGAGAGTTGAGATTTAATTTCATGTTCTATCATATAGTCCTGGAATCTCAAATCCATGTACTCTCCACCTCGATCTGATCGAAGTGTTTTAATGGTTTTTCCAAATGCATTCTCTACTTCAGCCTTATACTCTTTGAACTTTTCAAGAGCTTCAGACTTGTGATGCATTAGGTATAGATAACCATACCTCGAATAATCATCTATGAAAGAGATGAAATATTCAAACCCTCCTCGAGCTTTAACATTCATCGGACCACAAAGATCCGAATGCACAAGTTCTAGGGGCTCTACGGCTCTATAACCTTTTCCCGTAAAAGGTCGTTTGGTCATTTTACCTTCCAAGCAAGACTCGCAAGGCGGTAAAGAATCATCTTCTAACTTGTTTAGAAGTCCATTCTTAGAAAGTCTCTCAATCCGGTTGAGATTAATATGACTAAGTCTAAGATGCCACAGATAGGTATTATTATTTGGAGAAATTCTTTGCCTTTTATTTTGAGTGTTAGCATTCTTAAACATCTCATGATTTAAAATTGTTTTGGTTTTATTCGGTTTCAGTACATACAAGCCATTTTTCAATTTAGCAGAACAAATATTGACACCCTCTTTCAAAATGAACGCTTCATTGATTGAAAAAGAAATACAATAACCAAGTTCTATTAAACAAGAGATAGAAATTAAGTTCCTTTTAAGCTTAGGAACTATATCAGATTTTTTAAAGAAAGAAATCTATCTCCCGAAAAATAACTTGGCATCTCCCATCGCATGCAGTGAGATGATGTCTCCGTTCAGACCACGAGCGTCATCTCACCCTCTTCGAGCTCCTTGAAAGAACTAGTTTCCTGAAATGAAGAGCAAACGTGATTAGTGGCTCCTGAATCAAGTATCCAGGTTAAATCATCATTTTCCACTAAACAAGTTTCAAGAACAAGTAAATTTAATTTACCTTTCTTCTCTTTGAGCACCAAGGTACTTTGGGCAGTTTCTCTTCCAGTGCCATCCATGTTGCAGTGGAAACACTTTCCTTTATCTACAAGCTTGGCTTTTCCCTTGCCTTTGTCAAGAACAGCAGTGCCTTCCCTTTCTCCTCCTATTTTTCTTCTTTTGGGTCTTCTTAAGCCCGGAAGATGAGCTACTGAGGACTTAGTCCCGGAGGATGAACCATTCCGGAACCTTTCCGGAATGGGCAAGCAGATTTGCCTCTCCATCGGCCCCGTCCCTTATTCTTCATCAAGAGACTGGAAAGTCGTAGTTCATTAAGGAGAGTAGTCAAGTTATACTCTATCTTGTTAATCACCGCATTCTTTGCAGAAGTGCAGGAAACTCTTCGGAAGAGATTCGGGATGAACGATACCGACTCTGCTCGCCGTCGATGACCGCTCCGTTCATCTCAGCCACGTTGAAGTGGACCATCAGATCAAGAATGTGTTCTCTCACCGATGACCCCTCCTTCATACGGGAGTTATAAACGTATTTGAGGGATTCGTACCGAATTTGTTGAGACGGTTGTCTAGAGACAATTTTGCGAGATAGTCCATGATCTCACGAAGTGAGACCATACCTTGTAATCTCCTAGCTAAAATATCGATATCCGGCCCGGGATATATGCCTTGGCTTTTTCATTTGCCTTGGCTCAGCGATCAAACGCATCCTTAAGCGATTGAGGTGCGTTTTTGAGCGAGAATCGAGGACATTCCTCGGTTAGTACGAACCGAAGGTCGTCAAAAACAAGGATCGCATCCAGGTTTGACTTCCACGTAGTAAAGTTTTCACCAGTTAAACGTTCCTTTTTTAGTAAGGCTATAAATGAGGACGACATGCTGAAAATCCAAAATAGTTCTAATTAGTTATGCCTTTTAAACCCATTGTAAAAATTAATCTAATTTAGCAAAATTATTAAAGAACCCTAGTGTTTACACTAAAACCCACTGTTTAAGTTAAACCTTTAATCTTGCAACGATACTTCAAGGGTTTAGAACAAAAGCCTCCGTCGGGCGGTCAGTCATTCCTCCCTTAAATTGAGACTTTCTCAGCCAATTCCCACTACTGAACATCTCATGTCCCAATGGTCCTTAGCTACCGTTTGTTTGGTCAAGGATTTGTTAACTAGCTTAACTCATCTCGTAAATGTGACCCTACCATTTTCAGATCCAATAGGCCCGAGCCAACAGGCTACTATTAAGAAAGACAACTGCTGGCAAACAACCTAAGAGACCCTATCCATTTTTGGAGTTCGCGGTGTTCCGATCCCTATAGTCAGGCCCTCCATAGGATTTGGATGTTCCAGGACAACCTAGCAGACGGACTATAGAAATCTCACGGTGCGACCTAATGGAGGAGACCGTAGGATACGTTGACACGCGTTCTGCTCCCATTTACTATGGATACTTCCCTCATTCACCTTGGTATTGAACCATGCAAACACATACCGTAGGGGGACGCCCTATTGATGTCGCGAGGCGAGCATGGAACTCACGGTGTGAACTCTTGAGGACGTGAGAGTAAACTCAATGCGAACATCTCGTTTTCTCCCACTGAAGTTCCTAAAATTAGGGTATGGATTTAACTTAGTCGGATTCTGGCTAAAAGAATCTATCTAAGTCTATGTCTATTATAACTGTTATAACTAGGTCTTAAAACCTTATGTCTAGGTGAATAAACATTTTAATTACCTAGAGATAAAACAGAACTGAGGTTAATTCAACTCGAGTTCCGGTCGGTTCTGGGTAGGAGGTGTTTAGTTAACCGTCACCTTAAGTAAGTACTGACCTTAGATGAGAACTTCAGGTAGAGAGTTCCCTTATAACTAAAATCCTAAAGTCCTACTATATTTTAAACTATTTAAAATATTACGTAAGACTTATTTCTAATCCTATTAGAAATTGAAACTTAGGTCTAAATTAATTTTAAAAAATTTAAAACTAATTAAATTTAACCCAAGTTCCTATGTTTGCATGCATTTCTTTATTATAGGTTATGCTTTCTAAAACCCCTTTAATTTATAACTTTTATAAATTTTAATAATTAACCTATGATAAAGAAACTATATTATAAATCCAACAATCCATATTCAAATTGGAATTATAAAAGGAATTCAACTAATTGAATTATAAAATTACTTAAACAAAATAACATTTATTTTAAACTAAGTAATTTCATGCTCCATGCAATTTATTTTCCATATAATCTAATTATAACACTTATAATTAATTATTCATGAAAAAATAAATTAGTCATGCATTCAACCATATTCATATAACATTTATATAAATAAAATGCATGAATATGTTTATCCTAAGGTCGGAATAATCTAAATGACATTCATAAAGACATAAAACTGCAAAATCGGAAAAATTTGGGCCCTAAAGTGCAAAAAAAAAAAATACATTAATTTATTTCATGAAACTGGTCCAAAATTACCCTGAACCGGCCTTGAACCGCTCGAACCGGATCAAAAATGTTGAACCAGTTGAACCGGTCTGCAGTTCTTGAAAGCCCCATAGCGCTGTAACGTTGATGGCGGCGTGGCGGTAACGCCCGCTTCGTCGTCTTTGCGCGCTGCACCGGGATGGCGTTGTAACGCCGAGAGGCGGCGTTGCAATGCCGTGACCTTTGATCGCCCACGTCGATAGGGAACGCCGGCATTGAGACGTTAGCCAGCCACGTGTAACGCTGATGAGCAGCGTAACGCCGCCGCTTCTTGCAGCAGCGACTTTCTTCCACGAACACGATGAGCTTCCAAAAGCATTTTCTCCTTCGATTCTCCACCGAATTGCTTGAAATTGGTCCCGAACGACTCGTAACTCAATTACATACTCAATTTTGCACTTTTTGCCCAAAAACGCAGGGGCCTTTACATACTAATTGATCAAAATCAAAGTAAACTAAGGCCAAAACATTCCTAAACAAGTTTTACAACAAACCAAATGCAATTCCCACCAAATCAATGCAAATTTGTTTCAAAACAAAACAATACAAGCATGCTCTGATACCAATTGATGGAGATCTGATCTCCTTGAGCAGCGAAAACGTGATTGGAATCGTTAATTTGCTTGAATGTTTTGCTAAAAATAAAAACGAGTACATTGACCAAAAAATACAGAACAAGCATGAATTTCTAATCCTATTAGACATGGATAATAGCATACGTGCAAACATGTAAAGTTTAACAATTAAACTAAAGGAGAGAAAGAAGAATTACCTTTGTAGACTTTCTCCAGCAACTTGTTGCTCCAAAGGTTATACAACAAATCAACTGTAGAACTTCTCTATTTTTCTTCCAGCAAGAACACAACCAACAGGAGAACCTCCTATGTCTCTGAGTTCTACTTAAATCAACCTTGGTGGGAAGGTTTCCAACAATTAAAAATTTTGGGAATGAGAGTGAGAGAGAGAGAGAATTTTTCTTGCAGCAATTCACCAATTGCAGAAAAATCAATCGATCGATGCTTCTTCCAACTCCCTACACTTAACGATAGGGAATGGAGAAGAAACTGGTGAGTGGGGAACGTGTCATCTACACGTTCCCCTCTTTTAATTAATTAAACAAATATAACCTATTAAATAATTAATTAATTTGAATATCTTATATATCAAATAGATTATATGTATATGATTAAATCACATTTAATCATTAACCTATAGTTTTAATGTACATCCAGTGCACATTAAATTTTATCCTATAGTTTGCAAATGTGAATCACATTCACATTTAATATAATATTTGAACTCTTTCAAATATTCAATTCTCTCATATAATTTAATATGAATCATATTCACATTAAATTTATAATATATAGTTCCAAAACTATATATTATATCGTATCTAAATACATTAAATATATTCCCTAATGAATTTGAACATTTCAAATTCAAATGATCTAAGAACCCTTTACGAGCTAGGAGGTGGACCTAATGGACCTCTGGATCGAAGCTCCAACGATACGAGATCGCTTTCGGTTAATCTCATTAACCTCCCAATCAACATTCGTTAATCGGGAACACTCCACTAAAGTCCCCATTTTGCACTCTTCTCACTGCAGATATATTTCTGTGTCCATGGATATTGACCAATAACAACAAGTCAATCCTTCACGAATGTTCGTAACACCAGCTAGGTCAAATTACCGTTTTACCCATGGATTACATCTTGTGCCTTAAGTACCAGTGCTCCTCTAATGAACAATTTGTTTGTGGTCCTACCAACAAACAGAGTCTCTCTCGGGCCAATGAGAGGGTCGGGCCCTTTGTTCAAGTCCCAGAGACACCACTTAAGGTCATTCCTCTACTTACCCTAGTAGGCGGGAATGAGTGAATTCCATCTTGCTAAGTTAAGTTCTCAGCCGCTCACTCGGTCTTGTCCCCAAGAAGGTAGGCATATTGAGTCGACGAAACTGGCCACTCTCACCCATACAAGTCAAAGGACAATCCCTCGCGAACAGGAGTTCGTATCCTGCTCAGGATTGAGATCAAGTTGCCTAGGTCATCCAAGTGAAATAGAAACCTAACTAGTCAACGGAGTTACAACTAGAGGTTACTATTTCGTGGTCCGGTCTTATGTAATCTCATTACATAGGATATCCCCACTCACATGTCATCTACACGAACACGTTAGGATCACAGTGTTTGTATCAAATACAAAGTGGGCCATATCCATAGTTATACTACGGTAAGGTACCCAAACCTTATCCCCTAACTATAGACCCTTTAGGTTGTATTTTGAACCGAGATCCTTTTTATGTGCATTACATTCAGTTAAAGATTCATTTAACAACCTTGGATGTTTAGTTTATTGAATTTAGGGTTTTAAATAAAGGCAAACTCGTAGATAACGAACAATAACACTTTATTGAAATAATAACATTTTATTACATTAATTAGAACATAATTACAAACTACGAGTTTTAGGGCACAAATCCCAACAAGCGGTGATAAAGAGAAAATAACATGAAAAATAAATACACAATTATTGTTTAAAATCTCTATACACTAAAGAGTAACAGAAAAGAAACGAAATCTCTATGCAAACAATTTTCTTTTAAAACATACTCTAGTTATTTAAATATGTCTACTTTATCAACCTATAATTCAGCTAGAATCTCAAATCATTAAACTTGAATCTCATACCCACCTATTTCTTTTTTCTTTTATAGCTTCATTAAGCTTAATTTTGCTATTACCTCTCTTATGGCTATGGATTTTGAGAAACTTCTTTTGTAAAACAAGCTGCAAATCAATGTAAAATGGCAAGAAAAAAGATTTTCCCACACTCCCTTGCATCTTTATACTTAGGGGCTGTTTGGGGCGCAGGTTCGGAATCAGAATCCTGGGAATCAGAAGCCTGGAGGGTTTATCCTGAGGGTTTCAAGCACGGGAATCGTAAAATGTGTTTTAGTGCGAGTCAAGTCCGGGAATCGTAAAAATCAGTGTGTTTAAAAAGTGCGATCAAGCCCGGGAATCAGAGAGTCGTGTCTTTGGCGCGATTTTCGAACTCTAGGTTTGGTACAATTTTGTTTCACCTTTTTTCTTTTAGCTATTTTATTCCTTTCAAATTTTTGTAATTGATCTTATGTGAATTGTAGAAGTTAATGTCTAACATGGATCAATTTTTTAAGTAACTTTTCCATTAAGCTTTCAATTTAGGTAGTTTTTTGAACACCCCTACCACGAGTTTGCACATACAGATACATCGTCCAAAAGTGTTGCAACAAAAGAACATAAAACGCCTTTGTGCGAAAGAAAAAAATTATTTCATTTTTTCTAACTTTTAAAAAAGAAATTATAGAATTGAGCCATTTGAGTGTACATTAAAAAAATATCAAGTTTTTTTTTAATAAAAATTTCACAAAATTCAAAGGTGTTGAGACTAGCATAAAAAAATGTTTATTAGCCATTTTTTAGTTTTATTTTAACCTTTTAAAAAATTGACTAAATTGTTGTATTGTTGGAGTGGTCGAGTTGATGAGGTGGTGGGATTGTCGAGGTGGTCGTTGGATTTTTGGTTGTCGGTGGTCATCGGGTCGTCGGAGTTGTTGTTGAAAAGGTCGTTGAGGCAACCATCAGTGGTGGCTAGTCGCCGATGTGGTTGTCAGAGTTGTAGTTGTCTGTGGTCGCCGGAGTTGTCTCTGGAGTTATTGTCGAAGTGGTGGCTAAAAATGGTAACGACAAATGAAAGAGGAAATGAGAAACCAAGTGGTCGCAAGAGGTAACCGTCAACGGTGGTTGAGTCCCCGATGTGGTCGTTGTAGTTGTAGTTGTCGTTTGTCGTTTGTCGGGTAGTCAGTGGAGTTGTCATCGGAGTTATTGTCGAAGCAGTCACCGATAATGAAAAACGAAAAATTGAAAAGGAAATGGAAAATCAAATATTTTTCGGAGGCAGTCATCAGCGGTAGTCGAGTCGCTGGTGTGGTCGTCGGAGTTGTCGTTGTCGATGGTGTCAGGTGGTCACCGGAGTTGTCGTCGGAATTGTCGTCGGAGTTGTCGCGTCGGAGTTATCGTCGGAGTTGTTACCAAAGTGGTCGCCGCACGATCGTCGGAGTTTTCGTTGTCGATGGTTGTTGAGTGGTCGTCGGAGTTGTCACCGAAGTTGTTGCGAAAGTGGTCGTCGGAGTTATCGTTGTCGATGGTCGTCGGAGTTTTTATCGGAGTTGTCGTTGTCGGTGGTCGCTGGAGTTTTTACCGGAGTTTTCGTTGTCGATGGTCGTTGGTGGTCGTCAGAGTTTTTATCGTTGTTGTCGAAGTAGTCGACAACTGGATGAGAAAAACATGGAACAAATTCCATGAGATGACACTGTTGTAACCCATGGGATTGTATGTTGTAACCCATGGGAATGGATTTCAAAACCCAGGATTTGGAACACCTTGCTCCAAACATGGGTTTGGATTTGGAATCCAAACTCATCCAAATCCAAACCCATGGGCCAAACACACCCTTAAAGTTTTGGTCCCTCGTGTGCACATTCAATTCTCATTGTCGCCTCTCAAAATTTTACTGAATACGTTAAGATAATTTGAAATTCATGTAATAGGTAGCATATATATATGGAACACAAATAGTAAACTGGAAGATATAATTCTGTCAATGCTAGTGAATGGTGTTGAAGGTGACTTACTGCACATAAATATTCAGCTGCTAAGGTGGTAAATAAGGTGGCATTCAATTTTAGTATATGAAAATGGAAGAAAAAATTAAAGTCCATGGTTGACTGATAGAAAAGAAATAAAACTGTAACCTCCACCATTAACTCCTATGGATAGTCACAACCGTAAAAAAGGTCTACGATAGCTTCGAAAAAATGCTATAATAGGCCTTTTAGCTTTTTATGCAGAGTCATAACAACCCATGAAAGTCTTTGACTTTTTACAGCATTTTATAAAAACGGTAAAAAATTAGATTTTTTACAACATTTTATAAAAGCTATAAAAATTAGACTTTTTATAGCGTTTTATAAAGGTTATAAAAAATGTTATATCAAAAGTCTTAATTTCCTCTTTTTTAAAGGGGCAATTGGGTGGGTAGCAAAAAGACCCAAAATAATTGCCCTATAGTAAATGTCTCAATCTATTTGCAAAAATAGCAAAAATTTGAAAATAGGAATTGAAATTACTAAAACACCCCACGTTATATCAGTGATACCACTGATAGGATGATATCACTGATATCACTGATAGAAGTCTGTTTATTTAATAACTAATTTTTTTGTCTGTTTATTTAATAACTAATTTTTTTCTTATAATTTTAGTTTTCCATCACCCCCATTGATAGCAAACGAAGAAGAAATCATTGATAGGATGCTATTAGTGATATCACTGATAGAAGTTTGTTTATTTAATAACTATTTTTTTTGTCGTTTGGGATGGTTACACGATTGTCAGTGTGTTATAGTGTTAGACTTCTATCATCTTATATCAGTGATAGAAGTCTATCAGGTGATAGAACTGATATGAGTGATAGAAGTCTATAACGATTGTCAATGTGTTCTGATGTTAGACTTCTATCATTTGATATCGATGATAGAAGTCTATTAGGCGATAGGCGATATAAGTGATAAAAGTCTATAACTCTATTAGACTTCTTGTTCTTCATGAATATTATTCTATCAAAGCTTGTGATCAATGTCTATCACTGATAGTTGTTTATCAATCATTAACTTCTTTCTAGTGATAGCTATCAGTGATAGATGTCTAATAGAAGTGATAGACTACTATTGTGATATCTATCACTAATAGAAGTGATATCTATCAGTAATAGTTGTCTGATAGACTTCTACCATAGTTGTCTATCTATTACCTATTACTCATAACTTTTCTATTATCTATTAGACTTATTGTTCCTATCCGACTTCTATCATTGTTTATCACTAATAGAAGTGATAAACTACTATCACTATTAATGATTGATAGAAATTAAAGAAAAAGAAGTGATAGACTACTAGCTGTAAGATAGGATCACTTTCTAACTTAGCAGAGAATTGATAACTTAGCTTTCTAAGTTAGACTACTACAATGCAGAGAATTTCTAACTTAGCTTTCATCACTTTCTAGCTGTAAGATAGGATCACCCTTAGGGTTTAAATTCATTTACAATCACAATACTGTAATTACATCATAATCATTTGCTTAGTTTATAAATTACGTAACGCACTGGGCGGCGGTGGAACGCGTTGCTCAACCATGGAACTACTCTGTGCTTACTCTGTAAGCAAGTCTACAGAACCCTAAACCTAGGGCTCTGATACCAACTGTAACGCCCCTACTTTTCTATGACTATAACTCCTAGGGACATTACTACACATGCATGCATTCTTAGGCCAAAGGGCATAAAACAATCCTTAAATCTCCACTGTAATCAAAATATCTTTAGGGATCCCGATAAAAACATTCAAAACATGTAAAAGAAACAGTTTAGACTTGGCCTACTTAAAATCCGGAAATTTAAACTTAAACTTTGAAATCATAAACGACGACATCATCGCTTATTTAAAGAAAATATGCGGAAAGTATGACTATTCCCATGGTTCTGACAACGCACCTCCGTCACTCGCCCCGCACGTCCTTGGCCTTACCTGAAAAACATTTTTAAACGAAAGGGTGAGTATTGCAATACAATACCAGAGAAGTGACCTCGCTACGAGGTTTGGGATATGCAAACACATACAATCATGACTTTTAAACTTGGTCAAATGTACATATGTGGGACCTAAAACTCTCTCGTATCAACATGATCAGTAATACATGACTTTCTTTTTCTTTAAGTGGTTAATTGGTCATCCTGAGTCATTTCATTTTGAGTCTCTCACAGACCCTCAGTAATTGTTTGAGTCCTCATGGACTTCTGTATGGATTGAGTCCTCTCTGCACCCTGTATGGATTGAGTCCCTCACAGACCCCTGTAAACTTGACCCATAGGGTCTCTAATGCATGTTTGACCATGCATACAATGCACTCAGGAGACTAATTTCCACATTTTTCTTCAAATCACTTTATGGCACACATAACATGCATGAGGTCCCATCATTCAACATGACTATAATGCATATGTCATGAAACATTATCATTGATATGCAAATCATAACTTTTCACAACAGTTTGAAGTTAATACTCCTGTATGAAATCATGAAATATTCTTATATAAATATTGTAATGTCCTCATATGAAATACTGGAATATTCTTACATAAAATACGACGATATTCTCACATAAAATACTGATATATGCTCACATAAAATATTGAGATATCTTTACATAAAAGGTTTGAGTATTCTCACATAAAATATCGAAATATTTTCATGTAAAAATAACAGACTAAATTCGCATAAAATCATGAAATTCATTTTCTTTAATCCCATTTAGAAAAGTTCGCACAAGGTCCCTTACCTTAGTTCAGATTCTACTCCAACACCTAACCCGAGTTCCTTGAGTACTCTTCTTTTGTAGAACCTGATTCACACATCAATCCCGAAATTATTCTCCAAGCATACACCAATCCATAATCGTAAAGGTACCTAACTTAAGTTCTTAAGGTTTCATGCCCCGCTTACCTCAAGTTTAACGCGAAGACTTAATCTTCCTTAGTTCGTATTGACGTTTGACCTTCAATTCCGCTCCAAACTTGGTCCCTACAAATTGCGTTCGAAACAGTAGCTTAAGTTCTCAATTAAACGCTTAGATATCCAATAGGTCACGTATAATTCTCTTTCAAATTCGAAACTTAACAAGATCGCTCACCGGGCTGCAATCTCAGCGGCTGTAAAGTAGTGTGGGGTCGCTGCGCCGCAATGAGTAGGGTCGGATGGGCGACGGCGAGCTCACGGCAATCGGCGGCGCGATCTCACAAGCAAAGCAGCAGCAGCTGGTGGAAGAGAGAGCTCGCGAACGATCGCTTGCGTGAGGGGCTCGCGTCTTTGCGCAGACTCGACGGCGGCGGGAGACTTGCACGCTCGGGCGGCGCTCACGCGTGAACGGCCGGGACGCTCGCGGCTGGAACCACTGAACGGAAAGGGTCTGCCGCCACGACGTCAAGGCTTCACGTAAGGATCGGGAGTGCGCAGTCGACGGCGAGGTGCTTCTGGGATTGGTGATCTCGGTGTGGCTGCGCGAAAGCGGTTATTGGTTCGTTGGAGTTGAAGCGACCTCTTGTTCGTGGACTTGCCGTGCGTGGCGCTACAAGCGCCGCCGATCGTGGGCTGGGCTTGCGGCGGCGCGCTTCGCACGAGGCTTCCGCCGGCAGCCAAGGAAGGCAACAGTGAGCTTGAGGTGGTCGGCTAGGGCATGAGTGTAAGAGGAAGGAGAAAGTGATGGTGAAACTAGGGTTAGGGTTTTGCTTTTGATTGCACTTAAGGAGACTAAATACTACAAAATTAGGTTAAAAATCCAAAAGTCCTATGTAACCCTCATTTAGGCATTATTTACTAAAGTGTTATTGTCACCTTCTCTTCTTTTAGTTTTATAAGAAATTTCATTTCAAAGGAAACAATTTGCTTAAGCCCTCATGAATTGAAGGGTTCACCCACACCGAGCCTGAAAACATTTACTAATCCGACCCCACATAAGGATTGCTAGAATAAAAATAAAAATAATTAGTACCTGTGGTTGTGGTCGTCACATTAAGTCTCATGTTCACGCTCAAAGAAACCTAAAGAGTTCCTAAACTAAAATTTAGGCAAACAACCAAGCCCTCGAATCTTCAAAAATATCTTAAGGACTCTTAAGCATACTTTTAGGCTAAAAATAACTCAAAACGACCTAAAAAGTACCTAGGGAACTTACAAAGTTACAAAAAAGTATATAAAAGGAGTTTAAGTCTCATGTTCACGCTCAAAGAAACCTAAAAAGTTCCTAAACTAAAATTTAGGCACACAACCAACCCCTCGAATCTTCAAAAGTATCTTAAGGGCTCTTAAGCATACTTTTAGGCTAAAAATAACTCAAAACGACCTAAAAAGTACCTATGAAACTTACAAAGTTACAAAAAAAATATATATATAAAAGGAGTTTAAATCTCATGTTCACGCTCAAAGAAACTTAAAGAGTTCCTAAACTAAAATTTAGGCACACAACCAACCCCTCGAATGTTCAAAAGTATCTTAAGGGCTCTTAAGCACACTTTGAGGCAAAAAATAACTCAAAATAACCTAAAAGTAAATATGAAACTTACAAAGTTACAAAAAAGTGTATAAAATGAGTTTAAGTCTCATTTTCACGCTCAAAGAAACTAAAATAAAGTGCATAAACTGAAACAAGCATACAACCGACCTCTCGAATCTTCAAAAGTGTTTTAAAGGCTCTTAAGCGTACTGAGGCCAAAATAACTCAGTGACGATAAAAAACTACCTATGGAACCTACATAGTTGAACAAAAATGTGTAAAAGGTATTTAAGTGACATTGTGTTTTTAAAGAAACTAAGAAAGTGCCTAAAGTGAACCTGTAGCACAGAACCGACCCCCCGATGCTACAAAAGTGCATTAACGACACTTTTAGGAGTTTTCAAAAATTTTCAAAAGCCTATTCGTAAAACAAAACACTTCGTATCATAAACAACCTCCCAATCTCCCACCAAACTGCAAAGATACTCGGGCTAGGTCGCAGACAAACAAAAATCCAAAAAGAAACATGTTCAAATACTATAGAGCTCTAAAGTAAAATCAGATGACACATACTCAACAAAGTAGAATATGATGTCAATACAAATAGGTTTTTTTTATTCTCACAATCACAAAAGCCTAGTGTATAGAACCAGAATTTCATTCAAGATGCAAAAGACAGTAATTTAGAATATATATTAATGTAATCCTTATAGCGTCCTACTGACAAGCTTAAATTACTCCCTCTCAAACAACAATCTCAATCTCCAAGCACTAAAAACACAACTCATGGACAAACCATACTACACAGCCGGTCATATCATACTTCACACACTAGCAATCACCAACAAATCAACAACACATGTTCATCAAAAGCATACATATAGAAATGATTGGAAGAAGTCATGTCCATAATAAATAGGATTGGAAGAAGTCATGTCATACATCAATGTCTTGGCTTGTCCACCTAAAAAACGATACAAATAAGTTTCAAACTGTTAGTCAATATGAGAGGGAAGATAGAGCGTTGATCAGTAGCTATAGTATGTATACTTTCATCTTACCAAGTGAATCTTGAAGAAGTTGGGTTAATTTGCTATTTCTGTAAGGGACATGGGGATTCTTTTGGGCAAGAGAAGCAATCACATCACCTAGAGCAGACAAAGATTTATTGATATGCTATGCCTCTCTCAGTCTATCTCCAGTCACCTCAGACTTATGAACTCTCTCACTTCCTGCCAAATCTACAAGATGCATACAGCCACGGAGAATGGCTCCAGATGTCAAATTTCTTCCTTGAATGTGAACAGTCAAGCAACTACAAAATGATTCAAATCGAAAGTTAGCCTGGTGCCTAGTGAAGTCATACACAATTTCTCAACACCACAAGATAAGATATATGCATTACTAACCTATGAGAACGACTACTACCGTCATTTAGAGTTGTCACCCCTACAGCGTTGATTCCTGTGGCCAAGGTTCATTAGATTGATGACATCCAAAGTTGATGACACGCTTACAAGATTAGCATATAGTACACTAAGTCCGTTATGAGAACTATTGTGAATCTCTAATGTAAAAATAGTTAAGGAAAGCATTTAGCCTCTTAAGAAACTAAGAAAGTTCATAAACAAAAGTTTAAGAAAAAACAACCAACCACTGATGCTACAAAAGTGTCTTACAGGGTCTTAAGTACACTTTGAGGATAAAAAGTGTATAAAAGGAGTTTAAGACTCATTTTCATACTCAAAGAAACTAAAAAAGTGCCTAAACTAAATCTTATGCACACAACCGGCTCCTCGAATCTTCAAAAGTGTCTTAAAGGCTCTTAAGCATACTTCGAAGCTTAAAATAACTCATTAACGATCATTAACGATCTAAAACTACCTATGAAACCTACAAAGTTACAAAAAAAAGTGTATAAAAAGAGTTTAAGTCTCATTTTGATTCTTAAAGAAACTAAGAAAGTTCTTAAAGTGAAACTATAGCACACAACCAACTCGTGATGCTACAAAACTTCATTAAAGGAGCTTAAGCATACTTTGAGGCTAAAAATAACTCAAGACGACCTAATAATGTCTATTTCACCCCTTGGAACTTACAAAGTAGCTAAAAATGAGCTAGAAAGAGTTTAAGTCTCATTTTCACGCTTAAAGAAACTTAAAAAGTTCCTAAACTAAAACTTATGCACACAACCAATCACCCGATGTTAACCATGCTTTCTATAGCCAAAAAGGGAGAGGGAGAGGACAAAAATGGTCATTCAACTCTCGTGGCAGAGGTTTCCAACCCACAAGAAGGAACACAACTCACCTTAATTAACCTACGCCTTACAACAAGCCTATTATCTCCAACTTACAATAACAAAAATCAAATCCAGTTTCAAGTCAAGGTAATCAAATAGCTTGTCAAATTTGTGGAAAACCTAACCATATTGCCTTCACGATTCTAAAATATTATTTACTTTTCTAGCCCTCGAAGGGTGACTCCATTGACTAAGGCTTACTTTTCTAGCCCTCGAGGGGTGACTCCATTGACTAAGGCTTACCGTCTCTAAGTAACACCCATCCAAAGGCCGCAAGTTCGAATCTTCAAGAGATCTTAATAAAGAAAACTCTTGATGTCTCCAAAGACTAGATCTTAGGCAGGCACAGACTTTTAAATATGTGTGTGTTTATGCATGTATCTATCTATCTATCTATATCTATATCTATATCTATTTATCTATCTTACCTATATATATTCTTTATTTTTTCTTTTTCCTTACAGACTAAGCCACATTGAAGTTTTATGTTAAGATGTAGAAAGCAAAAATGCAGCATGAGACTCGAGAAATCATATATTACCTTCTTCCATATGCCATCCAATTTTTCCAAATTCTTCCCACTGGAAAGTTCTTTCATCTTTTCTTTCTTCTCTAATTTCAGTAATTCCTGCGCTACATCTGGATTTGTTTCAACATCTTCCAGAAAAAAATTACCAATCTCCACATCTTCTAGCTCTTCTGAATCATTCTTTTCTTGTGAAGACATAAGATCTACAGATATGTCCTTGGAGGTTGACCAATCCCGCACATCTACATCAACCATTGATTCATTTCTATTCACTGGAAAATCCAAACTACTTCCAACATCGCCCGATTGATTGACACCAAAAATTCTATGTTGCATGGGACTCGTAGGCGCATCCTTTGATGCATTATCAAAAGCTCTTCCATATTCAAATTCAGAGGCCAACATATCATCCGATAATCCTGCTTAGAAAATGGGTGGAATTATAAAAGATGGAATACAAGGCAACATATATGCATACATATTAATATAACATTTTTGTTTTGTTATCTAACAACTTTCATTAAGATGGGGATTGGGGAAAAATTGGAGGAGATGAATGAAGGGGAAAATAAAATATTACCATGAGCTAAAAACTCCTCCTTAAGCTTTAATAATGTTGCCTGCCATTTCTTGCCTTTTCTTGTCCCCTTCTTCCTTCGCTTTTGCAGCTTCCATCAGTGCAACATAATATTCTTCAGCAATAACATCATAAGACCTTGCTTGAGAAGCCTATCTTAATTAATGAAACAATAGAACTTATCAATTAACACCAAAAAAAAACAAACAAAGGTGACGAAGAAGCATTTGATAGATTGCTTTAGTTTCAGAATAAAAAGAAAAATTGTGAATATAAAACAATTTATGTTTCAATAAGAGGAAAAGCATCCTGGAGAAGAGGCTAAATCAATCCCCCTCATAAAGTTTCGGGAAAATGTTTATATAAAGAAGCACGATGGAAAGTTAAAATATTAAGTAAAAGTTGAAACTTCCAAATTTCCTTTACGACATGAAATTCTATATCTCCCTTCTATAAAATAGTTTCCTTTTAAAATCCCCTTTTGTTTCACGTCACCAAGGTCATTGACACAATTTTGGTTGTTAATGAAGCAGTGAGTGAGATGTAAGAGAAAGAAACTGGTGATTCTCTTTTCCTTTCTCAGATCAAAATTGCTTTTTACCCATATGATAGGAATCTCTTTTATTACTATTAGAAAACAAGTTAGAGGTTAGAGATTACAATCTATCGATACTTGACTAATTCGAGAGGGTCAACTATCCCTCCCAACATTACAAACTGACCATCACATAAAAACACACCCTATCTACAAAACACAAAGCTTTTCTTTCGAACATGAAATTTCTTGGCATATGCATTTGGAAGTAACTGAAAAAAAAAAAATTGATACTTGATACAAACTTGAAATCCCTTTTCTTAGCTTAAACTATTGCAAACAAGAATAAGGCAAGAGAATTAAACATATGCACTTCATATAATCCAAGAAACAACATTGCACTACAACCATGATCAAGATAACATCTATTCAATAATATGACTTGCCTAGTGGCCTCTTTCAATGTATCCATGCAAAACTATAATTAAAATGAAAAAGCGCATAAAAAACAAAAGGCAACCACATGAAGATTCAAACGACAAACCTATATCATAGACTAAAAAAACCTCAAATTAAGACCTAAAGATAAATACAAAAAAAAATATTAATTCACCATAATAAATAATAAGTAAAAAAGAGAGAGGAAATAGAAAATTTATTAAAAGTACCAAATAGCTAAGCTCTATTGTGAAGAGTCTTCAGTTGTGAAATCAAAGACCCTTGTGTGAACCAATTATGAGCAATTGAGAATCATTTTCTAAGAAAAAATCAAGCATAATTTGGAAATTAAAAACCTGTTGAACTTATATGTGATGGTTCAAGTTTGAAGTTCTTTCTTCTTAAACATCCCCTGAATCTTATTCATTGCGTGCAACAGAGAGAGTTTCAGATTTTTAAAGACTCGAACCAAATCAAACTAAAAATCAAAGAAAAGAAAACAATAAATAAAACTATTACAAAGAGTTTCACTAAAAGCTCAATCAACTTTCTAATTCAGATTTAGTTAGAAAGTGAGAGAATTATAAATACCTTTACTTTGTGAGGTTATGAGATCTCATTGTATTCATTTGTTGAAATCTCTCCAAGAAATTGATATTCAAATGGAGATCATCAACCATCTTACCTTCAGACTTTGGACAAATCAAGAGTTTTCCTCATTAAACTCGCCCGAAGATTTGAACATGCAACATTTGGATAGGTATTTACTCAAAGACGACAGACCTTAGCCAATGAGGCCCCGCCCCTTGGGGGCTTGATGCAGATTCTTTATGAAAAGGAAACAATTCTCAAGTTGAAGTAAAATTAAATACATACATAAACAACTCATCAACATGAACATAACAATATGAAAACCTTCACATGACATAAAAGATAACCAAAATTAGGTGTATTGCGATCATCTGAAATGAAAGTAGATAACCAAAATTAGGTGCATTGCGATCATCTGAAATGAAAGTTAGCAAAACCCCATTATTAGGTTCAAGATTTAAAATCAACTAACACGTCATCGAAATAAATCTTCATTACCATTAAAGAAGGATGTATAACTAAAACATTCATTGCGCTGATATCAATCTTAAACATTGAAATTCTGAAATAATTAGTATAATTCATAGCAAAAATCTTCATATTCAAAAGCCTAATTCGTTATCGTTGAAAAAAGCAAGGAAATCTTTTAAGAAACATGGTTGTTTTTGTACTTCTCTTGCCCAGCAGTATCCCATATCTGCGCCTTGATAGCCTTCTGGTCAATAACAAGCGTCTTTGTCTGAAACTCAACCCCAATTGTCGCCTTCGAACCCAAACTGAACTCATTTCTAGCAAAACGAGAAAGAAGTTGATAAGCGCCGAATTTGTTGGTTTAACAAAGCTAGAGGTCCTTCTAGGATCTTTGCAAACGTCACGAACAAGGCTAACTTAACGAATTGATTCCAACTAAGAGTTAAGTTAGAAGATGAATCACTCTTAGATCAAACTTAGAATAAGGATGGTCACTCCTAGATCCTAAGACGACTCACTCCAGAATTAGCTTAATCAGGGCTAATCCAATGAATCGGTTAAACATCAAACCTAAAGCAAGATTTGAAAGAAAGTTAACACCAAATGGGGCTAAACAAAACACAAGTTTTTTTTCATAAAGGTTCGCCTTTTCCATGCCAATACAAGCCTTTAAATAGGCTAAAATGGTCGTGCAAAGCACCAAAGACCAAAAGTCTTTAAAAAGCATTAAATGTGAAATGAAGAAAAAATTGACCTAGGAATTTAAAACTTGATTGCACAACGTTTGAGAGCTCTAAATATGGAACAAAAAACATAGAAATGCTTTAAATGGTCTTAATTATCTACTGTAGGATCCACCATGCATGACTATTTCGTTTGACGAGGTTTGACATCACGAAATCCCAAGAGGTGCAATCTAGACAGCCACCTATTCACATTTTCTGCACACTTTTTTTGTCCTCCGTGCCATCTTTCAAACTAGACAACTTTTCCCGTGTCATCTTCACTCCATTTGTTGTACTAACATTATAAAGAATTTTGGGCTAAAAAATCTTGGTCTCTCCTTGTGCATTCACGAGCTTTTGGAGATGCAATGTGAAAGCCTCTTGAATCTTCTTGGCCTTCCTCCTTGTTATTGCTCCTTGGTACATGCAATGGATCAATGGTTTGATTCACATCGAGTAGCGATTCCCCGCAGAGTCTCCGATCAACACGACCTTGAAAACATAATCAATCTTCTGATTGAAATTCGATTGCAAATTAGACATATATCAAACGAAATAATCCAATCGTCGAAGCAAAACCCTCAAAATGGAAAAGGGTAAAAAAGAATATCAAATTCTTTGAGGGAAATTTTAGAATGGGGATAGGGAGTTGAATTTCTTTGAGATGGAACTTCCATGGATCGAGGTTTTGAAAATGGAAACAAAATTGAAATTTAGAAGAATGAGGGAAGGCGATGTGGGTGTGAGTTAGGTTGAAGAAGATCGATGAAGACGATGGTGAAGGAGCAGCTCTGGTGTGTCGATTGAGAACAAACTGGGCGAAATTAGAACGAATAGGGATAAGAGAGACTGAAAAAATGTGGCGCAATGAGATGTCGATGTTGGCGTAAGGTTGAAGAGAAGAAGAAGAAGAAAAATCGCAAAGCTGAGAAATCGTGAAAATTTTGGGATATGATGGCGCAAAACAAATTCCCTCATTTTTTTTCACGTGTAATTGCCCCTCCCGCCCCTTTTTTTTTCTTTTTTTTTTTATAGCATTTTGTAAAAATGCTTTAAATAAGAGCAATAATAGTATTATAAATATTATACATGTAAATGTTCATTCCACGTGCTCCTTTGATAATGTCATGTGGCAAATTATTTATAGCTAAAGTGTCTCTCATGTGTCCAACAAAGATCATAGATTGGTGTCCAAATGACCACATCATGCTCTCCAAATTGCCTATAAATAACGGTTTTTTATGGATAAATAATATACACAATTGGTGAAAAAAAACCTTCAATCTTCACTCTTCTCTCTCACTTTCTCCCTATTTTAGTCTTTATTTAATTTTTCCATATAATTACACTATCTTTATTTATAATATATATATATATATATATATCTCAATTTCCATATTCAATTTACTTTTTATTATTATGATTATATGTTTTGGTAAAGTTTTGGTGCCCGGTTTTGCCTTTCAATTTCACAACACGTTATCAGCACGAGCCTCCGCCATTTTTCTCCGCTAAAGGTAGGTCCTCCGGGTAAGCCATTTTTTTAATAATAAAATGTTATTTTGCATGTTTAATTAATTTCCTAATGTAAATGCAATTTCTTTTTTATATAGTATTACTATGGCAAATCTTGTAAAATTAGAATTCACGACCCTTGACATTAATGATAATAATTATTTGTCATGGGTGTTTGATGTCGAGTTACATTTGGATGCTATGAACCTTAGAAAGACCATTAAAAAAGGGAATACGAGGGAAGGTCATGATTTTTATTCGTCATCATCTCCACGAGGGATTGAAAATGGAATATCTAACAATAAAAGATGTTGGGATATGTGCCCTAAACTTGTGTAATTTTAGTCAAATGAATAAAGAGTTATCGATTTGATAGAATTATCTTCTCGCATTATAAATCCAATAAACTAAGCTCCATTATAATGAATCTTGAACATCAGTGTAGTAGACACTATTTGGATTGTGTTCAAGAGTATAACCTAAATGGTCTATGGTATAAGAATGAGGTTAGAAACCTTATTCTGGTAACACCATGGATGCGACCCACTTTGTAATTAGTACAAATGAGGCAATCCAACTCATTCATGTGGATGACATGCGAGTGGGGGCATTCTGTATGAAGAGTTCATACAATACCAGACTGCAAATTATTAGTCTAACCAGTATAACACCGTTAACAGGATACGACTGATAATTTATAGATGGTCATTAGTGACTCGACCTGAATCCTGAGCAAGTTAAGAACTCCTACTTATAGAGGTTTGTCCTTAGACTAGTATGGGTGAGAGTGGCATGTAGCCGACTCAATAAACCTACCTTCTCAGGGACAGAACCTCATAGGTAGTTGAGAACTTAACTCTGCAAGACAGAATTCACTCATTCCTAGACTAAGGAATTAGATAGGTTGTTCCCTTAAGAACTGAGTCCAGGTCTTGAACAACGGGGTCCGCCCTCTAAACTAGCTTAAAAGGGTTTGAGTTTATAGTAGGGCCATAAACTTGTTGTTCAGTAGAGGATCAGTGGTGTTTAAGGAACAAAGAAGTAATCACAGGGGTAAAACGATAATTTGACCCAATTGTGATTACGAACAACCTGTGAAGGGTCGACTCATGGGTAGTGATTATATCAATGGACACAATATAATCTACAGTGAGGAGAGTGCAACTACAAGTCTATAGTGGAGTGACTTGTAGTTAATGAATATTGATTAACCATATCAAAGAGTTTGATCAGTTAATCTCACATCATTGGAGCTCATGAACTGTTGGTCCATTAGGTCTCTCCGTTGGCTCAACATGGTAATATTGATGAGCATATAAAGTTAGGAATGAAATTGAAGTGTTCACTTTCATATATGAGGTGTTATATCAATTATATGTGATATAATTGATATAATATATAGTTTTAATGTGAATTAGATTCACAAATTAACTATAGACTAATGAGAGAATTAAGGAGGGATAGGATGATAATTTCTATCCTATTTTCCTATAAATAGTTGCATAAGATGCAATTTTGAAGTATGTTATTTTGTGAAACCTAGAGTTCCCACATTTGTGTTGTTGGAAAGAGTTCCAAACACACATCTCTCAAAATTCCACATCTCATTCTAAAGGAACCCACATTCCTCCCTCACCTAGAGAACAACGGAGAAGATCTAGTGGTGGATCTTCACACGTGTCGGGTTTGTATTATTGAGATCGCGATCGTTGGAGAAGGAGCTCGTGAAGAGAGTGTTCTTCAAAGGTAAATATCTTGTTGTCCCATTTAGAAATGCATGTTTAATCTTTAGTATATTGTTCTTGTTATAGATCTATGTAACAATATCACGAACATGCGATTCACAATCGCTTCCGCTGCGGGATTCGATCCTTTCAATTGGTATCAGAGCGCCAATTGTGTTCTTGATTTTGTTTTGGATTTTTCAAGAATAAATGTGGGATTTACTGATTTCATGAGATGCATGATCGATTTGCAAAATTAGATGTTATCGTTTTTGGCAACATATATTTACATATTTTATGTTGAATTGTTTAATGTAAATGGCCTATTATTTTGGACATATATTTATGCAAATCGAGTCTATAAGTCCATGTCAATCGAGGCAAAGTGGTTGTTGAGAAGAACGGAGCGAAAACGAGCAAAAATAGGAGAAGAAGCTTGTTGTTATGCGTGCAACGTTGCAACGCTGTTCATTAGCGTTGCAACGCCGCGCTTACGGTTCAAGGTGTGCGACAGATGCAGCGTTGCAACGCTAACATCAGCGTAACGCGCGAAGGCGCCGCAACGCCGATGTCGAGGCGCGCCCAACGGTCAGCGGAAACGGAAAAATGCGGCGTAACGTGCAGAAGGCGTTTCATGGAGGTTTCCAAACGGACGGAAATGAGTTTTTATTATATATATTTAATATAAAAACGTTATTAATTAAAATTAATTTTATGGTGCCAAAAATGGTCTAATTTTGCTATTTAATTTATGCAATTGTTGTATAATTATTGTCATGCATAAAGTATGCTTTTATTTAGATATCTCACCTTAGGTTAAGCATTTCCATGCATCATTTATAATATAAAGTGTTATATTATATAGTTTGCATATATAATTAATATAAGGTGTTATATTAATTTCTGGACAGCATTGATCTGCATATTTTTCATGAGATGAATGTGTTATATATGTTTTATTATTCATGTGATGAATGATCAAGCACAATAACATAGAATTGCATGTCACCTAAGGTTAAATTCATTAGTTTTAAAATGTTTAGAACATGAAATTAATAGACCTTAGGTTATCTATTATAATTAGATTAGAATTAGGAACCATGTAATTTATAACACAATGATTAAAAGAGGAACTCTGTCTAAGGAAGGTTCTATCTAGGTTGGGGTATTTAAGCTTACAGAAACGGAACACCCCTACCTGGGAACTTACCTGGGAGTGAACTTTAATCAGAGAGTTTATAAATTATAGTAGCGTCAGCGGGTTTATTAAGGGGTAGAAATCCTAGGTTTAATATAAAGAGTTATATTAGCAAACTTAGGATAAAATCAATATAATAGTTATATTGATTATCAGTATAAGCGTTATATTGATAAGTTTAGGTCAAACCATTAGTCGGGTTTAACCTAGGTCAATTTCCTATAGAGTTAAAGTATCTAGTGGGAGGAAAAGTGTATATGATACATATAATTCCACCTACATCTCTATGGGGAAGTTCACACCGTGAGACTCATACTTGGCCTCGTGGTGCAAACGGGAGCGTCCCCCTTCGGATGGTGTTTGTATGAGTCAATAGCTAGGTGAATGGAGAGGGTACTTATAGTGAGTGAGAGCAGGTTTAGTGAAAACAAAAACCTATGGTCTCTTATGTCGGTTCACATCGTGAGATCACTATGGTCAGCCTGCTACTTTGGCATGGACCAGACAATCCCTTCGGAGGGCTTGATCATAGGGGATCGAACACAGTGGACACCCGAAAGGGATAAAGATTTCCTTAGTCTGTTTTTCAACCTAGTCCTCCCTTCGGCGGATTTTGTTGGATGGGGACTCTGAGGTCTAAAGACAGAGGGTTACACTCACAAGGTACATAAGAAGTGTATGTATCATGACCAAATAATGGTAACTAAAGCCTATAAGAATAAGAGTTATTATGACATTAGGTTTTGGTCAAAAATGTCTTAATCCAGAGGAGTAGTGTTTTTTTATTACCTTTCGGTGTCATACACTCTAAACCTTTGGAGTATCATTGCAAATTATTAATGACCTAGGAATCATTAAATAATTGCTAAAACATGATTGGATTAGATAGTTTTTTAGCAAGAAACTTATACAAGTTTTTTTTTGTAAATCTCAGCAAAATGTCTAGCTCTATTATTTCTTTACTGGGTGCGGAAAAATTAACCGAGAGAACATAATTACTTGGAAAAACAAACTTAACACTATCTTGGTAGTGGACGATCTTAAGTTTGTGCTGACTGAGGAGTGTCCTCAGGTGCCAGACTCGAATGCAACACGAAATGTTCGTGATGCATATGATCGATGGATCAAGGCCAATGACAAGCCCAAAGTCTATATGCTGACAAGTATGTCTGAATAGCCAGGAAGCACGAGGGCATGAAACCGCTAAGGAAATCATAGAATCGTTGTAGGGCATGTTTGGACAACAGTCTACACAGGCCCGACACAATGCCCTCAAGTATATATTCAACTCGAGGATGCCAGAGGGTTCATCTATTCGGGATCATGTCCTGGATATGATGGTACACTTCAACATCGCGGAGTCGAATGGTGCTTCCATCGATGAATCGAGCCAAGTCAGCTTCATTCTAGAAACTCTTCCAGATAGTTTCTTACAGTTTAGAAGTAATGTTGTCATGAACAAGCTTACTTTTAATCTTACCTGCCTTATGAATGAACTCCAGACCTTTCAGTCTTTGATGAAAATTCATGGACCGAAAGGTGAGGCAAATATTGCCAGTAGGAGTTATCACAAAGGTTCGACCTCTGGAACTAAATCAGTGGCTTCATCTTCTTCTAACCTGAAAGGAAAGAAGAAGAACATGAAGAAGGTTAGTAAAGGGAAACAGGTTGATAAAGTTGTCGCCCAAAAGGGCAAGAAGGTTAAGGAAGTTGCTGACAAAGGAAAATGTTTCCACTGCAACGAGGATGGACACTGGAAACGAAATTGTCCAAAGTACCTGACCGAGAAGAGGAAAGAAGGTAAATGTGATTTACTTTGTATAGAAGCATGATTAGTGGATAATGATAAAACTGCTTGGATACTTGATTCAGGTGCCACTAATCATGTTTGCTCTTCTTTTCAGGAAATTGATTCCTGACAGCAGCTACAGAAAGGAGAAATAACGCTCCGGGTTGGAAATGGAGATATAGTCTCAGCTGTAGCAATTGACACAATGAAGATTTTGTTCGGCAAGAAATATATGTTGTTAGACAATGTATTAGTGATACCAGAGTTTACTAGAAACTTTATTTCAATTTATTGTCTCATAGAATAATGTATTTCTGTTTCATTTTCTTTAAATAAAGTGTTTATTTTAAAGAAAGTGTTTATTTTAAAGAAAGATGTGGAAATATGTTCAGCTTCATTAGAAAATGGTTTGTATCACTACAACAAATTATGGAAATAATAGCATTTAAGAACAACTTTTTTACAAAACGCTATGGGAAAAAAGGCGCTTGCCTGTATCCGCCCCGATTTGATTTTCTTTCACAAATTTTTCTTTTGCCGCCATGTATCTCTTTTTCTTGAAATTTTATTTTACATTCCATGAAAGGCGCCTGCATATGTGATGGATCTTCCTGAACTTTCAATCTCTTATCTCACAACATTCAACCCTAGTTTTTATCTTCTTTTCTAGCGTTAATTTTCTCTACTAAAATATTCTTGACAAATCTTTTCGGTTCGCAATGTCGAAGACTCTGAAGGAACTGATTGTGTTAAGATTACATATCAAAATTTCTTTTCATCTCATTCATTATGTTCAACGTACATTTCTGAAGGTGAGTTCCGTCTGTTTTTTCAAAAATTTCTTCTTCGATTAGACCTATGTTTTAAGCTGCATGATTTTTCAAACTGTTATTCTCCTCTTAACCCTTCATGGGTGTCATTTTAAGGTGAAACATTTCTTCTATTTTCGTAGTTGTCCAATGAAGGTTAAGTTTGCAGTGAGACAGAGTTAGGACAACTCACATTCTCCAACCATGGTCGTTGGCAAGAACAAGCGAATTTCGAAGGTGAAGAAATGAGGCAAGAAGAAGGCCACTTATCTATTTTTCAAGGACTGGTAACTATTAAGGCACCATCTTTGTTCACCGTTAAGAATGTTGGAAAAATTCTTGTTATGTGCGCGCAGGGTGCCAAGATTGCATCTGGAAGGCAACATCCAACATCTACCCCATTCAAAATGTGTTTATCCAGAAAGTTAAAATTTAAAAAGTTCTCAAATTCAATCATTATCTCAGTGTTTTTTGTTCCATCGTCATTGTCTCACTGATTTAGAACCACAACATTATCTCAGTGTTTTTTGTTCCATGGTCATTGTCCTTCATCACACTTGCTAGCTAATTTTTATTTTTTGTTCTACAACTAGTGAAAAAAAATGTTAGCATGATGGTTGAGAGAACATAGTAGTATATAGTATGTAGTAGTATGTAGTATAATTGTTAGATCTATTCGGGTTGAGCTAGACTTCTAAAAAAAAATAAAACAAAAAGATGTTTAAAAAATGAGTCCAAGAATCTTGATTTCTTGTTTTGGGGCTTGAAAATAGTTTAGAAAATAAGGTGTGTTTGTTAAGAAAATCTCTCTATGTGCTCTAACAACCACCATGCCAATGGTATAAGTGGTTTGACACATTGTGGCACTATCATCTATTAAATCTGAGTATATTGTCTTAGTTGATAGTATTAAAGAAGTTAGTACAATCTTCTACGTTCTTTAGAAATGAAAATCTACCGTTTAACTAATAGTTTTAACTTGAAAGATTAAAAAGGATGAGAACAATGACTTATCTTTTTTCTTCATAGGTTTGTGGTGTAGGAGCTTTATATGGGTACCCCATTCGTCTTGCTTGATATTAATTTTGTGGTGAGTTTTTTGTGCTCTTCAACTCATTCAAATTTTAGGTAATTTTGTATTAACACTTACAGACTAGTTGAGTTATATCCATACAAGCTTTCTTGCCTTCCAAAGATAATTTAATTTGTTGGTTATACAAGCTTGCTTGCCTTCTCAGGATAATTTGACTTGTTGGTTATGTTTGGATTAATGCAGTACTTGTTATTTCCATATCTACATTTGCAAGAATTATTTTTTTAGAAATTGTTTCTTGGATATATTTGGTTTAAACTCTGAATTCAAAATCATATATTTCTTTGCAATTATTGAGCTAAATCTCTTAAATTGAAGTGCTTTGTTTTAGATATCTAATTTCTTCATAGTTTTTATTTTATTATGAATAATGGGCATGAATTGAAGTGTTTTGTTTTATTTTTATTATTTGTTGCCATGATAGCTTTTTAGTGAGTAGAAAATTTGTCCTTTAATGACTTTTTTTTTTTTTTTCTTTTTAATCTCTAGCTTCATTTCAATCTGTTTCCAACAAGTTTAAGTTGCCATCAACCTATTTATATGCTTTCATTTGTTTCTTTGTCTTGACCATTTAAGAAAAAGCATATGAAACTTTATCATCGACTAGTTCAAGATGAAAAGAAATTGAAGAGCGTCATACATGCATAATCTTCTCGTTGTCTGCCCTCATTTCCCCTTTCTTCTTATTTCATTCATTCTTCCAGTAGCTCTCTCAAGCCTTAGCAATGGTGGCTCTGATAGAATCAATGCAATGTTTCAGATGCACGAGAGAGAAACGCATGAAGGTAAGAGTTCCTGGCTTCCTGTGTGAACTATAATGCAAGAAAATTCATTTCTCTGTGTTCATTTCTATGTAAAAAATCTAGCTTATGTGTGATATGCACTATGGTTATGTGATGATAGCACTTTGGATTCTTGAGTTGTTTGATTATGCATAATATGTGCATTGTATGATGAGGGTTATGGTCCCTTCCTCATATGGTTAGATTGCTAGTTCTTATTTTTGTAAGTAAGGTTGTTATTCACTAGTTATTGAACTTGTTAGGTTGCTTTATTTTTTATGGTATTGTTATGGTATTGTTAGAGTTTAATGAAGAAGTCTCACCCATACTACTCTAAGGACAAACCTCTCTAAGCAGGAGTTCTTAACTTGCTCAGGTCGAGTCACTAATGACCATCTATAAATTATTAGTCGTATCCAGTTAACGGTGTTATACTGGTTAGACTAATAATTTGCAGTCCGGTCTTGTATGAACTCTTCATACAGAATACCCCCACTCGCATGTCATCCACATGAATGAGTTGGATTACCTCATTTGTACTAATTACAAAGTGGGTCGCATCCATGGTGTTACCAGAATAAGGTTTCCAACCTCATTCTTATACCATAGACCATTTAGGTTATACTCTTGAACACAATCCAAATAGTGTCTACTACATTGATGTTCAAGATTCATTATAACCTTGGAGCTTAGTTTATTGGATTTATAATGCGAGAAGATAATTCTATCAAATCAAATAACTCTTTATTTATTTGACTAAAATTACACAAGTTTAGGGCACACATCCCAACAGAGATACTTTTGAAGATTCGAGGGCTTGGTTGTTTGCCTAAATTTTAGTTTAGGAACTCTTTAGGTTTCTTTGAGCGGAACATGAGACTTAAGACTCCTTTTATACACTTTTTTGTAACTTTGTAAGTTTCATAGGTACTTTTTAGGTTGTTTTGAGTTATTTTTTGTCCTCAAAGTATACTTAATTAAATGTTCAAGTAATTGATGTCTTAGATTGCAGTAGAGACTTTACCGTGTGGATTGTGTTTGTTGGAAATTAATGAATTGGTTTAGTACTTTACATATTTAGAATATTGGTTCTTTTTGTTGGGATGTATGCCCTAATCTCGTGAAGTTTGTAATACTTGTTGTTTCAATAAATAAAGGCTGTTTATTTATCAAACTTCGTATCTCACATTTTATAAACTTAATGCAATAAATGAAGCTCAAGGGTCATATTATTTGAGAGAACTAGAACTTGAACTGTGTGTAGTGGACACACGGGGAGGATCACGTTCGAGTTAATGATCTGAACGGTCTACAGTATACGAATAGGGTTGGGAACCTCATCTTGGTAATATTGTGGATGCAACCGGCTCTGTATTGGATACAAACGAGGTGATCCAACTCGTTCATGTGGTTGACATGCGAATGGGGGCATCCTGGGCATTGAGATTGCACAAGACCGGACCGTGAATTATTAGATCTACTGATGTAACACCGTTAATAGTATTGGACTAAAAACTTCGTAGATGACCATTAGTGACTCGTCCTTAATCATGAGCGTGTTACGGACTTCTGTCTGCGGGGGTCGTCATTTAACTAGTACGGGTGAGGGTGGCCTCTGTACGCCCAATATGCCTATCTTCTTGGGGACAGGACCTCGTGGGGAGCTGGGAACTTAATTATGTAAGAAGGAATTCACTCATTCCCGAGCTAGGGAAATTAGAGGGGTTGTTCCCTTAAGTGTTGTCTCCAGGGTTTGGACAACGGGCAACCACCCTCACTGGCCAGAGAGGGATGTTGTTTGTGGTTGGACCATGCAACAAAGTTATTCATTAGAGGAGCAGTAGGACTTAAGGAACAAGAGGTAGACACAGGGGTAAAATGGTAATTTGATCCAGCTATGACTACGAACAACCTGTGAAGGGACGACTCACGGGCATTGGTTATATCGATGAAAACAACTTGTCCTACAATGAGGAGAGTTTAGCTACGGGTTTTAGTGGAGTGTTACTGTGGTTAATGAATGTTGATCAACCGGGTCAAAGAGTTTGATCGGTTAATCTCGTATCATTGGAGCTCATCATTTGTAGGTCCATTAGGTCCCTCGGTTGGCTCAAATTGGACAAATTGAAGGTTTACAGTTTGGAGTAGATTTGAAGTGTTCAAATTCATTAAAAGGGTATTTATGTCATTTATATGTGATATAATGAACATAATATATAGTTTAATGTGAATGAGATTCATAATAAACTATAGTCTAGCCTAATTAATTAATTAGAGCTAATTTGGAGAAATTGAATTGAGAGAAATTAAATTGAATGTGATTCAATTTAAAATTCTACAATTATGCAAATGAGATTTGTATAATAAGGTATGAGTACCTTATATTATATGATATGCAAATATGATTTGCATATCATATGGTTGTGGTATTTTGTGAATTGGTGGAGATTTTAACTCTACCACACACCATTATAAATAGGTGCTTGGAGAAGCACTTGGTAAGTGACTTTGCCATTTCTTGGAATTCAATCCAAAAGAGCAACTAAAATTCTCTCTAGCCTCTCTCTCAATTCTCTACAATTCTCTCCAACCCAAAATCCAAAGGGAGTCCCACAACTCTCCCTCATCCTCCTGAGACACAACCGAGAAGATCAAGTGAAAGTGTCCCCTTGCATCGGTTCGTCACTTTCGTTGAAGAAAAACGTAGGATCGTTTAGATCGTGATCAAGGAGGAAACGCGAAGAACGGTTCTTCAAGAGGTTAGTAACGAAAAACCTTTATAATCTTCTCATTACAACATGCTTAGCCTAGTTAGTATGTTGATATTTTCTATTTTTAAGAAAATTAGAACTACAACGAATCAACGACGATTCACGTCGCTTCCGTTGCGGGAAATCCATTCCCTTCACTTTTGTGAATCTTCCATGATTTGGTGAGTTAGAGTTGAAAGTCGTGGTTGGTTAATCTGGATATAGAAGTGTTATCTTTTTTTACCAACAGGCGTTAAGTAAAACTTTTGGTATTGTTATAGTTATGTCGTTATGTTGTCGAAATTTTCGAAGCATATAGGTTATATTGTCGAAATTTTCTGGAGACCCAATTCTGAAATGACATACATTGAAGATGCTATTGGTAGTAAAGTTGCATGGCCTTTTAACAAAGTTTTAATCACTACGTACATTTATGTATTATTATTTAAAATTATTGATTTGTTTAATAATTATTTTATTTGAGTAAATATTCTTCTTTATTCCTTTCTTGATAATTTTTTGTAGGTTGATGACAGAATATCATGGGAAGTTCTTGGGCACAAAAACAACTATCTCGAGGGTTATTTATTTTGATATTGAATGGTGAAACATTTTGTAATTTAATGAATAGTATTTGACAAATTTATATTTAGTGTCATCCCAAAGTTGTTGTTCATTACTATATTTATTTTGTGAACAATAGATTGTTATGTTTTGTATCAATTTAAGTGGGATAATATAAACCTTGAATGAAATGTAATTTGCTTGGATTAATGACACATAAACTCATTGTATAACTAATCTTGTAGATCATTTATTTATTATTTTATTTCTAATTTGAACTAAGGTAAGGAAACATGAATAATACCATCATGAATAATTTCAAAAGCCATCAAAGTTACAACAATAGCAAAAAATTTTACAATTCAAAAGTATAATACCTTTAATTTAAGTTAAAAAAAATAGCTACAAATAAATGTTTAATTACTAAAATGCTATCGTAGATTACTACAATATTATTATAATATTAACAAAATACTATGATTGATTTTAAAAAGAGAAAATTATGTTATTTAAAGACTTTTGCTATAACATATTTTATAACCTTTATAAAATGCTATAAAAAGTCTAATTTTTATAGCTTTTATAAAATGTTGTAAAAAGTCTAATATTTTATAGCTTTTATAAAATGTTGTAAAAAGTCCCAGACTTTTAATAGCATGGGTTGTCATGACTCTGTAGAAAAATATATAAAAGGCCTATTACAACATTTTTTTCGAAGCTATTGTAGATCTTTTTTCTTGTAGTGTATGTTTTGAGACCAAATTCAGTCAAAACTGTTTTGAACACTGAATTATTTAAAACAGCAAACACACAAACTAAGAAACGTAAAATTTCCCCTAAAGAAAATGCTCATCTTTGGCATCTTAGATTGGGTCACATTAACCTCAATACGATTGAGAGATTGGTAAAGAGTGGACTTCTAAATGAGTTGGAAGAAAATACTTTACCTGTATGTGAATCCTGCCTAGAAGTCAAAATGACTAAAAGACCTTTTAGTGGAAAAGGTTATAGAGCCAAAGAATCTCTTGATCTTATACATTCAAACCTTTGTGGTCCGATGAATGTTAAAGCCAGAGGAAGTTATGAATATTTCATCTCTTTTATAGATGATTATTCAAGATTTGGGCATATTTACCTAATGCATCATAAGTCTGAACCACTTGAAAAGTTCAAGGAATTCAAGGCTGAAGTTGAGAATCAATTAGGTAAAATAATTAAAACACTTCGATCAGATCGAGGTGGAGAGTACATGGATTTAAAATTCCAGAGCTATATGATAGAACATGGAATTACATCCCAACTCTCAACACCCGGTATGCCTCAGAAGAATGATGTATCGGAAAGGAGAAATAGAACCTTGTTGGACATGGTTCGATCAATGATGAGTTATGCTCATCTCCCTAATTCTTTTTGGGGTTATACAGTAGAGACTGCAATTGATGGAACACGAGACATACGCAGCGGAATAAGGATCTAATGACACTCTAATTGCATCTAACTTAATAGAAATTAACATGTCAACATACAAAAAACGGTAAACTAAAAAAGGGAAGAATATACAACCTTTGTAGCTCAATTTCTTCTCTCCTCCTTGCCAAAGTAAAAATCGAACACAACCGAACCATCACTAGAGCTTCCCCGCTATTTTCTGGACTCAGAACCGGGTTGTGGGACCCGGTGAATGAAGGATTGAAGAGGAAGAATGGGAGGTTCAAAGTATTAAGTGAGAAAAGGAGAAAAAATAGGTTTTGGTGAGATTTCTTTTGGAAAAACTCAAAATTCAGCAAAACAAAAACCCTTTGTTTTGAAAACAAACCTATTTATAAAGAAATTACATGCATCAAATGCATGTCAAGGCTCACCAAAATGCAACACCTCACAAAACACTAACTAAAGTGGGCTATGTGTCATTCTATAATGTTTACACATAATCCACTCAAGTTAGTGGGATTGTCCAAGAAAAACTTGGATAATTCCACTAACTTTAGTCAAGGATAAAAAAGTCTTTTCCATTTGGTCAAAGTCAAACTTTGACTTTCCCGAGCCAAAAAGTCAACCCTTTGACTTTTTACGGTTTTGACCCTCTTGACTAATTTTGACCTCCCGAACATGAATCCGCATTCATATTTTTGAAATTCAAATCACATCTGAATATTGTCATAAAAAACCAATAGTTATATCACATATACCTGTCGGTTTAAAACTCATTTTCTAATTCGAACAATTCGAATTAATCCATCATACTGTTCTAAGTTTAATCCATATGAGCTAGCAGGGGGACCTAATGGACCTACAGATCATGGGCTCCAACAATCCGAGATTAATCGGTCAAACTCTTTAACCTAATTAATCAACATTTGTTAACTAACAATGAGTCATTCCACTAAAGTCCCGTAGTTGCACTCCCTCACTTTGTAGATATATTTCTGCCCACACTGATATAACCAGTAACGATGAAGTCAATCCTTCACGGGTTGTTCGTGGTCTCTACTGGTCAAAATACCGTTTTACCTCCGAGAACACTTCTTGTTCCTCAAGTCCCACTGAACCTCTATAGAACAATTGATTTGTGGTCCAACCAACAAATCTAGTCCCTCTCAGCCTAGTGAGAGGGTGGGGCCCTTTGTTCTAGTTCCAAAGTCAGCACTTAAGGGAACAACCTATCTACTATCCCTAGAGTTGGGTAGGAGTGAATTTCGTCTTGCACCCTATGTCCCCAGCTATCTACCCAGTCTTACCCCTGAAATGGGAGGCTTATTGAGCCAGCGCTGTTGAGCTGCTCTCATCCATGCAGATCTAAGGGTAATCCTGAATAAATAGGAGTTCATAGTTAGCTCAGGATTGAGATTTATTTACCTAGGTCATCAAAATTGAATTAGCCAGTTTTATACAGTAAACGGTGTTATAAAGAAAAAGTGACTAAGTCGTGGTCCAGTCTTATACAAACTCATTGCATAGGATGCCCCCACTTACATATCTCTATATGAACGATTCAGGATCACATCGTTTGTACTAACTACAAGTAGGCCGCATCCATAGTGTCCCCAGAATAAGGCGCCCAACCCTATCCCTATACTATAGACCATTTTAGGTTATATACTCGAACTTGATCCATGTTTTATGTCATCACATAAAGTTCAAGTCTACATTAAATAACCTCGGGACCTTAGTTTATTGGATGCAAGATTATTGATATGAACCAAGGCATCTCATGAAGTCACATTAAATGAAGTCAAATTCATGGAAGTATAACATAAGTTGCATTTAATGAACTCAAGTGCAACTCATCATTTATTCAAGAACAACAAGCTTCATTTATGGAACAAGGGCTTCAAGATACTTCAAGATGTGCTTCATTTACTCTTGGATGGTTACAAGGAGTTACAAATCTAACAAAGAGACATCATTCTCGGATTTATGGCTAATTTGATGTAATTTTCAGTTTTAAAGTCTTGTTTTCAATGTTTTAGGTTACAAATAGCTAGTGGACATTATGGTATTGATGGGGATGTAAGTTACAACCCTTAATTTGCCATAGGTTATCTTTAGGGTTTAATTTTGAAGGCTATAAAAAAGCTCAAGGCCTCTTTTGATTACATTTTCAATCTAGAAACCGAAGATTCTAATATCAAAATGTTAAGTAACCCTTGACAATTGGATCTAACAACCTTGCTTAAAGAAACAAGACCTTTAGATAACTCAATGTCAAAGACCCCAAAACCAATTTTGAAATTCAACTCAAGGAAAGTAAAATCGGATTACCTTGTGGATCAAATATCTCAAGGCAAGAGAACTTGTATGAGATCCGAATCACTCCACAAGCAAGATTGATCAAGTCAAGCTTGAATGATTCTAAGCATGCAACCTAATCTACATAGAATTGCAAAGACATAGCTCAAAGGCTATAAAAAAGCTCAAGGCCTCTTTTGATTACATTTTCAATCTTTTTTTTTTTTCATGGATTACATGTGTGGCTATTTATAGCCTTCAAAATTAAACCCTAAAGATAACCTATGGCAAATTAAGGGTTGTAACTTACATCCCCATCAATACCATAATGTCCACTAGCTATTTGTAACCTAAAACATTGAAAACAAGACTTTAAAACTGAAAATTACATCAAATTAGCCATAAATCCGAGAATGATGTCTTTTTGTTAGATTTGTAACTCCTTGTAACCATCCAAGAGTAAATGAAGCACATCTTGAAGTATCTTGAAGCCCTTGTTCCATAAATGAAGCTTGTTGTTCTTGAATAAATGATGAGTTGCACTTGAGTTCATTAAATGCAACTTATGTTATACTTCTATGAATTTGACTTCATTTAATGTGACTTCATGAGATGCCTTGGTTCATATCAATTATGGTATACTAATTCAATAACAATTTTATCGAAGAAGAAACACGGAAATTTTTTTATCAATTACAAACTACGAGTTTTAGGACATAAAATCCAACAAACTCCCACTTGGACTAAAACTCCTAGTGGAATATCACAATGTTGAATTTAAGTGAGAAACATATGAATGCAATAAACATATGAATATAATGAACTAGGGCATATGCCCAAAAGTTCTCTCACTCGTCCTAGGTTTCTAACTTCGTAGACCTAGAGACTATAGGTGACCTTCAAACACTTTAGCCGTGAGGGTCTTTGTAAAAGGATCAACAATGTGAGCATATTGGTTCTCTTGAATTTGCAACTGCACCACTGTTATCACAATATAGGGTGATAAGCAGCTCCATATTTGGAACGACTTCCAAATCTTTCAAGAATTTCCTGAACCATACTACTTCCTTTGTTGTTTCACATGCAACTACGCATTCAACTTCCATTATGGAGTCTACAATACAGTTTTGCTTCACACTTCTCCACACTACTGCTCCTCCATTTAGGATGAACATTAATCCCGATATGGATTTTCTTGCATCTTTATCATTCTGAAAATCAGTGTCAGTGTATCAAGTAAGGATCAAATCCTTAGCACCATACACGAGCATGTAGTTCCTCGTTCTCCTAAGATACTTGAGGATATTCTTAACGGAAGTCCAATGATCATATCCAGGATTAGACTGATAAACCCAAGTAACGGTCAGGATGATGAACAACCCTCCCACTACGTCGAGGTATTCTCAACTCTTGAGAAGGATGTGGCTAACCCGATGTACTAGTTTTATTTACTACTTTAGTAGATGAACTAGCTTTATCTGTAGCGTCTTTGGAAAGTTCATTTAATACTAGTCTACTGCGAGGTTGATGACTTCTGATGTGGTCTTCCTCTAAGAATGTTGCATTTGTCGACACAAAAATCTTATTCTCTTGAGGATCATAAAACAAACCACCTTTTGTTTCTTTTGGATAACCTACAAATAGGCATAACTTTGAACGACGTTCTAATTTTTTAGGATTTTGCACCAACACGTGCGCTGGGCATCTCCAGATCCTAATGTGACGTAAACTACCTTTACGCCATTTTCATAACTCATAAGGTGTGTCTAACACACTTTTAGAGGGAACGTTGTTCAAAATATAGACAGCAGTTTCTAATGCATGTCCCTAAAAGGAATCAGGTAACTTAGCAAAACTCATCATTGAGCAAACCATGTCCAACAAGGTTCTGTTTCTTCTTTCAGATACACCATTCTGCTGAGGCATATTAGGTGTAGAGAGTTGTGACTTGATTCCATGTTCTATCATATAGTCTTGGAATCTTAAGTCCATATACTCCCCACCTCGATCTGATCGAAGTGTCTTAATCGTTCTACCTAACTGATTCTCAACCTCAGTCTTATATTCTTTGAATTTTTCAAAAGAATCAGACTTGTGATGCATTAGGTAAATATGACCATACCTTGAATAATCATCAATGAAACTGATGAAATATTCATACCCACCTTGAGTTTTGACATTCATCGGTCCGAATGTACGAGCTCTAAGGGTATTTTTACTCTGAGACCTTTTCCAGTAAAAGATCTCTTAGTCATTTTTCCCTCAAGACAAGACTCACATGGAGGTAAAGAATTATCTTCTAACTGATTTAGGAGTCTATTCTTAACCAATCTTCCAATCCTATTGAGATTTATGTGACCAAGTCTTAAGTGCCATAAATAGGCATTGGAAGAAACTTTTTGTCTTTTATTACGAGTTTAATTTGTTCTAAACATCTCAATATTTAAGACAAATTTTGCTTTAGTTGGTCTTAACTTATATAAGTTGTTTTCTAGTATAGCAGAACAAATTTGAATACCTTTTCTGAAAATGAACGCTTCATTGATTTTAAAGGATATTTTATACATTTGTTCTAATATACACGTGATAGATATTAAGTTCCGTTTCATTTTAGGAGCATACAAAACATCTTTAAGTATGATATATCTATCATCGAAATACAACTTCAAGTCTCCCACTGCATCGACCAAGACAACCTCTCCTGTTCCAACCTTGAGGGTGATCTCGCATTCTCTTAGCTTTTTCCAGGAACTAGTTTCCTGATAAGAGAAGCAAATATGATTAGTGGCCCCTGAATCCAATATCCATGTTGAGGTATCATACTCCACTAAACATGTTTCAACAACTAGTAAATCATATTTACCTTGTGCTTCTTTATCTGCTTTTTTCTCAGCAAGGTACTTCGGGCAGTTCCTCTTCCTGTGCCCGTTTTGATTGCAGTGAAAACATTTTCCTTTTTCTGCAACTTTCTTTCCCTTGTTTGTCATGGGAGCCTTCCCTTTGCCCTTCTTTTTCATTTGAACATTCTTGTTCTTTGAAGGTCCAACTTTAGTTTTAGAGGACGATCCTCTTAAAACTTTTCTTGTGGTGACAACATTTGCCTCCACCTCTTTCCCCTTAGCTTTTGTAAGAGTTTGAAAACGTTGGAGCTCGTTAAGAAGGGTTGTCAGATTAAACTCTATTTTATTCAGAGAAGCATTCGTCTGAAATGGTATGAAGCTCTTTAGAAGAGACTCCATAATAAAGCTAACCTGATTTGCCTCGTCGATGGGGCCACCATTTACTTCAGTAATATTGAAGTGGACCATCATGTCCAGGACATGTTCTCTAACAGAGGTCCCTTCTTTCATACGCTTGTTGTAAATGTACTTAATAGCCTCGTGTCTTAGAACCGATGACGGTTGCCCGAACATCTCTTTCAACGAATCCATGATAGCCTTAGCTGTGCCCAAGGATTCGTATTTCTTAGCCAATACATCAGTCATGCTGGCAAGAATATAGACACGAGTTTTATCGTTAGCCTTAACCCATCGATCATAAGCTTCCCGACTAGTTCGGTTAGTATTTGAGGCAGGGGCCTGAGGACATTCCTCAGTTAAGACAAATCTCAAGTCATCTATTACTAGTATTGTATTCAGATTTGTTTTCCATGTTGTGTAGTTGTCGCCGTTAAGTTTTTCGGAAGCTAATAGTTGAACTAAAGAGCTAGTCATGCTGAAAAAACACATCATTTTTAGTAAAAAATATTAACCTTTACAATCCAATCAAGTTTAGCAAAAAATAATGTACCCATCATTATTATGTTTGCAACGATATTTCAACGGTTTAGAATAACCTTCACCGAGGGGTGACCGACCATTCCTCCGTTGAACCAAGACTATCTTGACTAAATACTATCACCAGAATAACTCTTATTCCTATAGTAACTTAGTTATCGCTCATTTGGTCGAGAATTTGCTAACATTTAGTAATTCTTGTAAGTGTAACCTTCCATTTTCAGACCTCAAAGATCAGGATCATTATGCTCCCAAAATTGGAAAGACAAGAATGAAAACGGATCTAAGAGACCCTATCTATTTTTTGAGCTCGCGGTGTTCCGAATCCTATAATACAACCCTCCGATTGGTAAGGTCGCTCCAGGGCAGACATGCAGGTGCATTATAGGAATCTCACGGTGCGACCTAATGGAAGAGACCGTAGGATGCGTTGACACACTTCCTTCTCCCACTTACTATGAACGACTTCCCCTATTCACCTTGATATTGACTCATGCAAACACTCTCCGAATGGAGTCCGCTCCCAGGGCGGCCCAAAGCCAAGCATGAATCTCACAGTGTGAACTCTTAGGGACACTAGAGTTAAAAGTACATTACTTCTCTCTAGCTAAAGTGTTCTAGACGGTTTAGGGTATAGATTACTTAGCAATATATTTTGGCTAACTAAAACATATCCTAAGTCTAGGCGAAACATCCGAGTATAACATTTATACTGGATTTTAATCTACGATGTCTAGGTGATAAACAAATTTTATTACCTCACACCGCTCACGCATGCTCATAAAACCGATTTAACCCTAACTCGACGCCGACTCGATCTCGGGTAGAAGGTGTTCCGTGAACAAATCAACTTAAAAACCTTTCAACCTTAGTCATCTTATCTGACTTTTTGCCAAGATCTTGTCGGGTGAGTTTTCTTGTAATTTCGGTTTTACAAGATATCGACCTAATTTCTATGAAAAAGAGATTGTCGATGGTTAACCTAAGTGAGCATGCATCTTATCTTTGTTATAGATTTAAAAAGTCTAATTGATTTTATAACACTTATAAAAAAATTGACTAATCTATAACATACATTCCACATTCATTACATAACAATTATATAATGAAAAATTTAATATGGATTTAATTTACTTAATTTAATCAAATGAAATTAATTAATTAAAATTTTAATTAATCAATTACCATATTAAGTTACTTAGAGAAATCATGAATTATATATAACTTTTACATTAATTCAAGAAATCCAACATGCATACTATATATATTATAACCATTATAACATACTTTCAATGCATGTGCATGTTAACCTATGGTGGGAATTTAAATCTACATGGCATACTTTATGCACAATAAAGATTCAAACAATTAAACACATTCATAATGCATAAAGAAAACAAAGCATAAAATTGGACCCGTTTTGGCACCTAAACAAGCAACTAACTAAATTATTACAATAATAATTTGAAAAACAGCTCCGAACCAATCTCTAACACTTCAAACTAGCCCGAACTAGCTTGAAAATAGCAGCAAAATCACATGGACAGCGGCTGAAAAACGCTCCAAAAAAACAGCACAATGCAGTTTTTTTCGGCAGTGCGCAACGCCCGTTGAATCTCCAATTACAACCTAATTTCAACTCTAATGACACCCAAAATTTATAGACTCCTTGGGCACACATTAAGGCTCAAAACCCTTGAGCAAATTACAAATTATAACAAGAAATTAAAGTCTAAACGATGCCAAAACAGTGAGCCAATTTTAGCTTCCAACAATTTCATCACATGAAAAATAACAACCCACCATATGCTTGAGTGAAATTAAAGCATGCTCTAATACCACATGATGAAACACGAAACATACACAGTGGAATAAGGATCTAATGACAGTCTAATTGCATCTAACGTAATAGAAATTAACATGCCAACATACAAAAAATGGTAAACTAAAAAAGGGAAGAATATACAACTTTTGTAGCTCAATTTCTTCTCTCCTCCTTGCCAAAGCAAAAACCGAACACAACCGAACCACCACTAGAGCTTCCCCGCTATCCTCTGGACTCAGAACCGAGTTGTGGGACCCGGTGAATGAAGGATTGAAGAGGAAGAATGAGAGGTTCAAAGTATTAAGTGAGAAAAGGAAAAGAAATAGGTTTTGGTGAGATTTCTTTTGGAAAAATTCAAAATTCAGCAAAACAAAAAAACCCTTTGTTTTGAAAACAACCCTATTTATAAAGAATTACATGCATCAAATGCATGTCAAGGCTCACCAAAATGCAACACCTCACAAAACACTAACTAAAATGGGTTATGTGTCATTCTATAATGTTTACACATAATCCACTCAAGTTAGTGGGATTGTCCAAGAAAAACTTGGATAATTCCACTAACTCTAGTCAAGGGTAAAAAAGTCTTTTCCATTTGGTCAAAGTCAAACTTTGACTTTCCTGAGCCAAAAAGTCAACCCTTTGACTTTTTACGATTTTGACCCTCTTGACTAATTTTGACCTCTCGAACATGAATCCGCATTCATATTTTTGAAATTCAAATCACATTTGAATATATTGTGTCATAAAAAACTAATAGTTATATCACATATACCTGTCGGTTTAAAACTTCTTTCCTAATTCGAACAATTCGAATTAATCATCATACTATTCTAAGTTTAATCCATATGAGCTAGCAGGGGGAGCTAATTGACCTACAGATCATGGGCTCCCACAATCCGAGATTAATCGGTCAAACTCTTTAACCTAATTAATCAACATTTGTTAACTAACGGGTCATTCCACTAAAGTCTCGTAGTTGCACTCCCCTCACTGTAGATATATTTCTGTCCACCTGATATAACCGTAACTAGTAAGTCAACCTTCACAGGTTGTTCGTGGTCTCGACTGGGTCAAAATACCGTTTTACCCCCGAGAACACTTCTTGTTCCTCAAGTCCCACTGAACCTCTATAGAACAATTGATTTGTGGTCCAACCAACAAATCTAGTTCCTCTCAGCCTAGTGAGAGGGTGGGGCCCCTTGTTCTAGTTCCAAAGTCAGCACTTAAGGGAACAATCTATCTACTATCCCTAGAGTTGGATAGGAGTGAATTTCGTCTTGCACCCTATGTCCCCAGTTATCTACCCAGTCTTACTCCTGAAATGGGAGGCTTATTGAGGCAGCGTTGTTGAGCTGCTCTCACCCATGCAGATCTAAGGATAATCCCGAATAAACAGGAGTTCATAGTTAGCTCAGGATTGAGATTTAGTTACCTAGGTCATCAAAATTGAATTAGCTTGATTTTATACAAGAACTTGGTGTTATAAAGAAAAAGTGACTAAGTCGTGGTCCAGTCTTATACAAACTCATTGCATAGGATGCCCCCACTTACATATTTCTATATGAACGATTCAGGATCACATCGTTTGTACTAACTACAAGTAGGCCGCATCCATAGTGTCCCCAGAATAAGGCGCCCAACCTTATCCCTATCATCAGAGACCATTTTAGGCTATATACTCAAACTTGATCCATGTTTTATGTCATCACATAAAGTTCAAGTCTACATTAAATAGCCTCGGGACCTTAGTTTATTGGATTCAAGATTATGGTATACTAATTCAATAACAATTTTATCGAAGAAGAAACACGGAAAATTTTTTATCAATTACAAACTACGAGTTTTAGGACATAAAATCCAACAGCAATATACATTTTGAACAATGTGCCATCAAAGAGTGTTTCTGAAACACCTTTTGAACTCTGGAAAGAACGTAAAGGTAGTTTATGTCATTTCAGAATTTGGGGATGTCCAACACATGTGCCTGTTACAAACCCAAAGAAATTGGATTCACGTTCAAAATTGTGCCTATTTGTAGGTTACCCAAAAGAAACAAGAGGTGGATTATTCTATGATCCTAAGGAAGGCAAGGTAATTGTGTCGACAAATGCCACTTTCTTAGAGGAGGATCACATCAGAGACCACAAACCAAGAAGTAATATTGTGTTGAGTGAGTTAGACGGAACAACAACAAATGTTGCTGATAATGCTAGTACGTCATCAAGAGTTGTTGATACTAAATTGTCTGGTCAAGAGTGTCCATCTCAAGAGTTGAGAGTGCCTCGACGTAGTGGGAAGGTTATAACACAACCTGCCCGTTATATGGGTTTATCCGAAACCTAAGTTGTCATATCAGATGACGATTGTGAGGATCCATTGACTTATAATCAAGCAATGGTTGACAACGACAAAGACAAATGGGTCATAGCCATGGACCAAGAAATGGAGTCTATGCACTTCAATTCTGTTTGGGATCTTGTAGATAAACCTGATGGGGTAAAACCTGTAGGTTGTAAGTGGATCTACAAGAGAAAGCGTGGTGTAGATGGAAAGGAGCAAACCTTTAAAGCTAGACTAGTAGCAAAGGGTTATACCCAGGTTGAAGGGGTTGACTATGAGGAAACCTTTTCACCTGTTGCTATGGTAAAGTCTATCCGTATCCTACTTGCCATTGCCGCATATTATGACTATGGGGTATGGCAAATGGATGTCAAGACAACATTCTTGAATGACAATCTTGACGAGAACATCTACATGGACCAACCTAAAGGGTTCATTAAACCAGGACAAGAGCAAAAGGTTTGCAAGCTTAAAAGGTCAATCTATAGACTGAAACAAGCCTCTAGGTCTTGGAATATAAGGTTTGATGAGGCAATCAAATCTTTTGGGTTTAACCAGAATGATGATGAACCTTGTGTCTACAAGAAAATCATCAATAGTTCTGTCGCATTCCTAGTTCTATATGTGGATGATATCCTACTCATTGGGAATGATGTAGGTCATCTTACTGACATTAAAAATTGGCTAGCTACGCAATTCCAAATGAAAGATTTGGGAGAAGTGCAGTTTGTTCTTGAGATCCAAATTGTCGGGAACCGCAAGAATAAAACCCTAGTATTGTCTTAGGCATCTTACATCGACAAAGTGTTGTTGAGGTTTAAGATGCAAGACTCTAAGAAAGGTTTATTACCTTTTAGATATGGAGTTCATTTGTCTAAGCAACAGTGTCCTAAGACACCTCAAAGAGTTGAGGACATGGGACAGATTCCTTATGCATCAGCTGTTGGGAGCCCTGATGTACGCCATGTTGTGTACTAGGCCAGACATCTGTGTTTGTAGTTGGAATGGTCAGTAGATATCAATCCAATCCAGGACCTGAATACTGGACAATGGTTAAAATGATCCTTAAGTATCTTCGGAGAACAAGGAACTACATGCTTGTGTATGGGGATAAGGATTTGATCCTTACAGGATACACGGATTCTGACTTTCAAATTGATAAAGATTCTTAGAAATCTACATCAGGGTTAGTATTTACTCTTAATGGAGGAGTTGTAGTATGGCGAAGCATCAAGCAAGGATGCATCGCTGATTCCACCATGGAGGTCGAATATGTAGCAGCTTGTGAAACAACTAAAGAGGTCGTTTGGTTAAGGAAATTCATGTTAGATTTGGAAGTTGTTCCAAATATGAGTTTGCCTATCACGTTGTATTGTGATAACAGTGGTGTCGTGGAAAATTAAAGGGAACCATGAAGTCACAAGAGGGGTAAGCATATTGAGCGAAAATATCATCTCATCCGGGAGATCGTGCATCGAGGAGACGTGATCACCACGAAGATAGCCTCAGAGCACAACATTGCTGATCCTTTTACAAAGACTCTCACGACTAAAGTTTTTGAGAGTCACCTAGAAGGTCTAGGTTTACAAGTCTTCCCCAACTAGGACAAGTGGGAGTATATTGTACACAGGGTTTCAGTGCCCTAGTTTATTGTATTTTATATTATTGTAATGTTTAAATTATGTACTCCACAAGCTTTAGGTCAAGTGGGAGATTGTTGGGATATGTGCCCTAAACTTGTGTAATTTTAGTCAAATGAATAAAGAGTTATTTGATTTGATAGAATTATCTTCACGCATTATAAATCCAATAAAATGTTAAGTAACTCCCAAGAATTAGACCTAACAACCTTGTTGAGAAAACAAGACCTTTAGATCTAAAACTTAAAAACCCCAAAACGACATGGAATCAACCCAAGGAAAAGTTTGGAACGGATTACCTTGATGATCAAGATCAAGAGTAAAGAAAACTCGTTTCTAAACTCGTGATTCGAATCACTCCACGTACCGATCAACACCACTTGAATGACTCTAGCATGCAAATTCTAAATACAAGAAATTGCAATAAGGAAAACTTAGCTCTCAACAAAGCTAAAAGAAAACTCAATTCATTCACTTTAAAATTCTATCTACAATGGAAGAAGAGAGGGCTTTATATAGCCTTTGAGACCCTTAACCTAATTGACAAATGAGACAAATAGACACTAACTTTATGGGCTAGTTAGTGGGGGAAAAGAGTAACCTATATGAGTTACAATTCAACCATAACTCCCATATTGAAAACAAACTTAAATGATAAACAAAACTGAAATTACATTTAAACTAATAAAAATTGTTGTCTTGTAACCATTATTTTAATTGAAGCTTAGCTTGTCTTGAATGAAGCTTGTAATGATACTTGACTTCATTGAATCCATCTCCACCTCATTAAATGCAACTTGAGTTCAAACATCACCATATTAAATGTAACCTTAGTTCAACTTAGATCTTTTAGGTGAAACCCAAGTTAAACTTAAGTTCCATAAATTTAGCTATGAGTTCATTAAATGCAAGTTAGAATGCATTTAATGCGTCTCCATCTTGAAGTTCAACTTTGCACAACATGTAGGGAAAGACTCCAACATCTTCTAGAACCTCCTCTTTTGAGCTCACCATATCTTGAATATAAGTTATTAAAGCTTGTTGTAGCTTCTTGGCTCTCGACCTTGTAATTGGACCTTCAGGCATGACAATAGGTGGTCCTTGGTTCATATCATCCTCCCCCTCTTGAGAAGGATTCACCCTCGAATTATAACCATCACCTACATCAAAAGGACTCAAGTCAGCAACATTAAAGGTCGCACTAACACCATACTCACCTGGTAAATCAATTTTATAAGCATTGTCATTGATTCTCTCAAGAACTTGGAAAGGTCCATCTCCTCGTGGCAAAAGCTTTGATTTTCTTTGATTAGGAAACCTTTCCTTTCGAAAATGTACCCAAACACAATCTCCTGGTTTGAAGACTAAGAGTTTACGTCCCTTATTGATTTTTGAAGCAACCTTGAAATTTTGCTTCTCAATGTGCTCTTTAACTTTCTTGTGCAACTTATGAACAAACTCAACCTTTGCATTCGCATCAAGACTCACAAACTCATTAGGTGGCATAGGCAATAAATCAATAAGAGTTAAAGGATTAAAGCCATAAACGATTTCAAAAGGAGTGCATTTAGTAGTGCTATGAACAACCCTATTATATATGCAAATTCTATGAATGGAAAACAATCCTCCCAAGTCTTAAGATTCTTATCAATAATAGCCCTAAGCATAGTAGTCATAGTTCTATTAACAACCTCGGTTTGACCATCCGTTTGAGGATGACATGTAGTTGAATGCAATAGCTTAGTTCCCAACTTACCCCACAAACACGCCAAAAGTGGCTTAAAAATTTAATATCACGATCACTAACTATGTTTCTAGGAATACCATGCAATCTCACAACCTCCCTAAAGAATAAGTCAGCAATAAGTTTTGCATCATCTGTTTTGTGATAAGGAATAAAATGAGCCATTTTACTAAATCTATCGACCACAACAAATATGCTATCTCTACCTTTCCTAGTTCTAGGTAAGCCTAAAACAAAATCCATTGATATATCAATCCAAGGACCATTAGGAACCGGTAAAGGAGAATATAAACCATGTGGTTGAAGCCTAGACCTAGCTTGTTTACATGCTATGCATCGAACACAAACTTTATTAACATCATGCCTCATTTTAGGCCAATAAAAATGTTCAGCAAGCATATCATAAGTTTTAGAAATTCCAAAATGCGCCATTAAACCACCTCCATGAGCTTCCTTTACTAATAACTCACGAATAGAACAAGATGGGATGCAAAGTTTTCCTTTCCTAAACAAAAATCCATCAAACAACATGTAATCATCCACAACAAGTCCTTTTTCACAAGATTCAACAACAGGAGCAAAGAATGCATCATGAGGATACAAAGTCTTTATATGTTCAAACCCTAACGACTTAGCATTCAAAGCATTGAGTAAAGCATACCTTCGTGATAAAGCATCCGCAACAATGTTCTCCTTACCTTGTTTATACTTAATCACATAAGGGAATGTTTCAATAAACTCCAGCCATTTGGCATGCCATCGATTGAGTTTATTTTGTCCCCTCAAATGCTTTAAATTCATGATCCGTATGAATAACGAACTCCTTAGGCCAAAGATAATGTTGCCATGTTTGTAATGCACGAACCAAAGCATAAAGTTCTTTGTCATATGTTGGATACTTCAAAGAAGCACCATTCAATTAAAGAACATTAAAGGTCTTTGATTTTGCATTAAAACAACACCTATTCCTACACCACTAGCATCACATTCAATTTCAAAGGTTAACTCAAAATTAGGTAATGCAAGCAATGGAGTAGAACACAATTTTTCTTTCAAAGTGTTAAAAGCAAGTTCTTGGTCTTTTCCCCATATGAAAGAAACATTTTTCTTAACAAGTTCATTCAAGGGTGAAGCAATGGTACTAAAATCCTTAATGAACCTACGATAGAAACCCGCAAGACCATGAAAACTTCTTACCTCACTCACAGTTTTAGGTGTAGGCCAATCTTTTATTGCCTTTACCTTCTCCTCATCAACCTCAACACCATTAGATGAAACTACAAATCCAAGAAAATTAATTTTTTCCATGCAAAAGCTACACTTCTTTAAATTTGCATACAAGCATTCTTTTCTCAAAGTAGACAAAACAGATCGTACATGCTCAACATGCTCCTCTAAGGATTTAGAATAAACAAGAATATCATCAAAGTAGACAACCACAAACTTCCCTAAGTATTCTCACAAGACATGATTCATTAACCTCATGAATGTACTAGGTGCATTAGTCAATCCAAAAGGCATAACTAACCATTCATAAAGACCATACTTAGTTTTGAAAGCAGTTTTCCATTCATCACCAATATGCATGCGAATTTGATGATAACTTGATTTCAAATCAATCTTAGTAAAGAGACTACATCCATGCAACTCATCAAGCATATCATCTAATCTAGGAATTGGATGTCTATACTTAATAGTTATCTTGTTTATAGCCTTACAATCAATACACATACGCCATGATCCATCTTTCTTAGGCACAAGAATAACTGAAATAGAACATGGACTCAAACTCTCACGTACATACCCTTTAGCAAGGAGTTCACTCACTTGCCTTTGTATCTCTTCGGCCTCCTTGGGATAAGTCCTAAATGCTGGACGGTTTGGAATTGTTGCTCCCAAAATGAAGTCAATCTTATGCTCAATTCCTCTAAGTGGTGGCAAACCACTAGGCATCTCCTCTGGAAATAAATCTTCAAACTCCTTCAAAAGTAAAACAAAAACACTTGGCAAAGAAGGGTTAAGCTCGTTAGTAAAGAAACAAGACCCTTTGCACATAAGTACAAGAATGGTCCTATTAGAAAGCAAAACATTAACCTCACTTGACCTAGCATACAAACTCACTATTTTGGCTTTTCTCTCATTTTTTCCTCTAGGCCGATTGCTACTCTCTTGCTTTTCACTCAAACTCTTTTTTTCTCTCGATTCTTTTTCTATTATTTCTTTTTCACTTTTTGCTTTTGCATCAGCCTCTTGCCTTTTCTTTTCAAGTTTGCATTGATCAATAAATACATCTTTTGGAGACAATGGAACAAGAGTAGTTTTTCTACCATTATAAGTAAAAGAGTAACGATTTGCATACCCATCATATACTACCCGACGATCAAATTGCCAAGGCCTCCCCAACAATAACTCTCCAGCATGCATGGATACAACATCACACAAAACATCATCAGCATACTTTCCAATGGTAAAAGAAACAAGAGCTTGCTTACTCACCCTTACTTGCGCACAATCATTCAACCATTGAAGTTTATATGGTCTAGGATGTGGTTTGGTCTGTAAATTAAGCCTCTTGACCAGAATTGTACTCACAACATTGGTGCAACTACCGCTATCAATGACCACACTACAAGGCATAAATTGAATAAGGCACCTAGTGTGAAACAAGTTCTCTCTTTGGTCTATACTATCCTCCTTAATTTGGGTGCTTAAAGCTCTCCTAGCAACTAAGGACAAGTTTGCAGGATCCTCTTCGCTTAACTCCTCATTCTCACTCTCATCATTTTCTTCCTTAACCTCATCTTCCTCTTCATCATCAGTCACAATCTCTCCTTCTCTAATGGTCATAATTCTCCTATTAGGGCAATCTCTACTATAGTGACCTACCCCTTGACATTTCTAGCATTTCAAATCCTTATTTCGCACATTAGATTCATCTATCTTCTCTTTCCCCTTTTTAGAACTCTCCCCTTTCTCTACATTCGCTTTAGTTTCTCATATATCTCTTGGTTTCTAAGCTTAGATTCAATATTCTTACTATCCTTTTTCCATGTAGAACTAGAGTTGGAAAAATGTTTAGAAGAATACCGTCGAGACATTCGTTGGATTTGCCTCTCAATCTTGATTGCAATATGCAACAACCCCTCAATGTCAGAGTAAGGTTGTAGGTCAACCTTGTCTGCAATCTCCGTGTTTAGCCCATTAAGAAACCGTGCCATGAGACTCTCCATATCCTCATCTAGATCAAGTCAATCCATCAATGTATCCATCTCCTTGTAATAATCCTCCACGGACTTGTTGCCTTGTTTCAATGCTTGAAGCTTTTGTGCCACGCCTGTTTGGAAATGTTTTGGAACAAAGCGCTTCCTCATGGACTCCTTGAACTCGTACCATGAATCGATTGGCGCTTCAAGATTCCTTCTCCTACTTGACATCAATTTATCCCACCACGTTTGAGCATATTGTTTAAATTGAGCAACACAAAACATTACCTTCTTTTCTTCACTGAAATTATGGCAATTGAACACCGACTCCACTGTTTTCTCCCATTGAATGTACTCCTCCGAATCAGTTTTGCCATAGAACTTCGGAAGTTTCAATTTGATGCTTCCCACGTTTCGATCAATTCCTTCTTCATAAGGAACTCACCTTTGTAAATTTTGATGTCTTCGTCCATGACCTCTTCCCCTATTCAAGCCACGACCAACACGTCTTTCTCCCCTTCGTGGTGCTGCTATCAACATAACTTGGTCATCTTCTAGTTGATCAGAACTTCCTCCCTCATATTCGTTGTCATGGTCGTCCTCATGTTGTTGTGGAGGGGGTTGAATTCTCCCCCTAGCGTGGTTTTGAACCTCCAACCTCCGTATACGCTCCGATAACTCTTCTATTCCACGAATCATTCTCTCCATGGTTCCTTGTTGTGCCTCCCTCATTCGGGCTTCGTTAATGTTAAGATCACCTTCTTGTGTCATGCTGCAAAATACGGTTAAGTAACAAAAGAAAGAAAAAAAAAGGACCTCGCAAGCACTCCCTCACGTATTTCACTCGTTAATGAAGTTCACTCGTGTTTAACACTCAACACTCTAATTAATGTATCAGTCCCTTACCTCACAACCTCACAAAGCACTCAGAAACAGATTGGTGTATGAGTATAGCAAAGTCAAAGAGCTAAGTGCAATTCAAAGTGATTAGACAACACACTAAGAATACAAACAAGTGTATTGAAGGAGAAATCCGAATAACAAAAAGAAACAAGTTTAAGAAAAAAAATGACAAAATGAAAGGAATTCAAGAGGGAAAACAAAAATAGACTTAGAACAAATGGAAAAGAACAAAATTAGAACAAACTGAAATTGTGTGCCTAGCAATAGATAATGTTGAATTTAATGGTCAGAATAAGATGTAACTCTCAGCAAATGATGAATATATCAGTTGAATCCAACCTTAATAACAGAGGGAAGTTACACATAACAACCACAAAAAGTTCAATGAATTAATCAATTGTAACTGTCATATTTAATGCCCAACTATTTTCTTTTCTATGAATTCTAGATGTAACTGATATGGATGAATTCCAAATGATCAAATATCAATTCAACAAGAGACTACTATCAAAGGAAAAATTGAATTCAACTTACTTTGAAACAATGAACAAGAAAAAAAAATAGCAGAAAATTTGCTCTCGGATATGCTGTCTTCTTTTGACAGATTTGCAAAATATGAATATTTCACCCTGAAGACATCCGATTTTGAAGACGTCAAAGAAGAGCAAATTGTAGTTCAGATCTAGATCTAAAAACTTGAAGAAGATGATATAATGAAATACCAAACAGAAAGGATATTTTTTTGTATTTTTTATTCAAAATAAGAACATGCTCGGATCTGCAAAAACTGAAGCTAAAAAGAAAAGAATTCAAAGAGATAAATGCAAGGAAACATATGTCCGATCAAAGAGCCTAATGCTCTGATACCAAATGTTAAGTAATTCCCAAGAATTAGACCTAACAACCTTGTTGAGAAAACAAGACTTTTAGATCTAAAACTTAAAAACCCCAAACGACATGGAATCAAACCAAGGAAAAGTTTGGAACGGATTACCTTGATGATCAAGATCAAGAGTAAAGAAAACTCGTTTCTAAACTCGTGATTCGAATCATTCCACAAGAGGTACGATCAACAACACTTGAATAACTCTAGCATGCAAATTCTAAACACAAGAAATTGCAATAAGGAAAACTTAGCTCTCAACAAAGCTAAAAGAAAACTCAATTCATTTACTTTAAAATTCTGTCTACAATGGAAGAAGAGAAGGCTTTATATAGCCTTTGAGACCCTTAACCTAATTGACAAATGAGACAAATAGACACTAACTTTATGGGCTAGTTAGTGGGGGAAAAGAGTAACCTATATGAGTTACAATTCAACCATAACTCCCATATTGAAAACAAACTTAAATGATAAACAAAACTGAAATTACATTTAAACTAATAAAGGTTGTTGTCTTGTAACCATTATTTTAATTGAATCTTAGCTTGTCTTGAATGAAGCTTGTAATGATACTTGACTTCATTGAATCCATCTCCACCTCATTGAATGCAACTTGAGTTCAAACATCACCATATTAAATGTAACTTTAGTTCAACTTAGATCTTTTAGGTGAAACCCAAGTTAAACTTAAGTTCCATAAATTTAGCTATGAGTTCATTAAATGCAAGTTAGAATGCATTTAATGCGTCTCCATCTTGAAGTTCAACTTTGCACATGTAGGGAAAGACTCCAACATCTTCTAGAACCTCCTCTTTTGAGCTCACCCTATCTTGAATATAAGTTATTAAAGCTTGTTGTAGCTTCTTGGCTCTCGACCTTGTAATTGGACCTTCAGGCATGACAATAGGTGGTCCTTGGTTCATATCAACTAAGCTCCAAGGTTATAATGAATCTTGAACATCAGTGTAGTAGACACTATTTGGACTGTGTTCAAGAGTATAACCTAAATGGTCTATGGTATAAGAATGAGGTTGGAAACCTTATTCTGGTAACACCATGGATGCGACCCACTTTGTAATTAGTACAAATGAGGTAATCCAACTCATTCATGTGGATGACATGCGAGTGAGGACATTCTGTATGAAGAGTGATATGAACCAAGGCATCTCATGAAGTCACATTAAATGAAGTCAAATTCATGGAAGTTTAACATAAGTTGCATTTAATGAACTCAAGAGCAACTCATCTTTTATTAAAGACACAACAAGCTTCATTTATGGAACAAGGGCTTCAAGATACTTCAAGATGTGCTTCATATACTCTTGGATGGTTACAAGGAGTTACAAATCTAACAAAGAGACATTATTCTCGTATTTATGGCTAATTTGATGTAAATTTCAGTTTTAAAGTCTTGTTTTCAATGTTTTAGGTTACAAAATAGTTAGTGGACATAATGATATTGATGGGGATGTAAGTTACAACCCTTAAATTGCCATAAGTTATCTTTAGGGTTTAATTTTGAAGGCTATAAATAGCCACATGTAATCCATGAAAGAGGGGAAAGAGAAAAAGATTAAAAATGTAATCAAAAAGGCCTTGAGCTTTTTTATAGCCTTTGAGCTATTTCTTTGCAATTCTATGTAGATTAGGTTGCATGCTTAGAATCATTCAAGCTTGACTTGATCAATCTTGCTTGTGGAGTGATTCGGATCTCAAGTAAGTGTTTTCTTGCCTTGAGATATTTGATCGACAAGGTAATCCGATTTTACTTTCCTTGAGTTGATTTTCAAAAGTGGTTTTGGGGTCTTTGAGATTGAGTTATCTAAAGGTCTTGTTTATTTAAGTAAGGTTGTTAGATCCAATTGTCAAGGGTTACTTAACATTTTGATATTAGAATCTTCGGCTCCTTTGATAAGTGCCGAACTTGTTGGTTTAACAAAGCTAGAGGTCCTTCTAGGATCTTTGCAAACGTCACGAACAAGGCTAACTTAACGAATTGATTCCAACTAAGAGTTTAGTTAGAAGATGAATCACTCTTAGATCAAACTTAGAATAAGGATGGTCACTCCTAGATCCTAAGACGACTCACTCCAGAATTAGCTTGATCGGGGCTAATCCAATGAATCGGTTAAACATCAAACCTAAAGCAAGATTTGAAAGAAAGTTAACACCAAATGGGGCTAAACAAAACACAAGTTTTTTTCATAAAGGTTATGCCTTTTCCAAGCCAATAGAAGCCTTTAAATAGGCCAAAATGGTCGTGCAGAGCACCAAAGACCAAAAGTCTTTAAAAAGCATTAAATGTGAAATGAAGAAAAAATTGACCTAGGAATTTAAAACTTGATTGCACAACGTTTGAGAGCTCTAAATATGGAACAAAAAACATAGAAATGCTTTAAATGGTCTTAATTATCAACTGTAGGATCCGCCATGCATGACCATTTCGTTTGACGAGGTTTGACATCACGAAATCCCAAGAGGTGCAATCTAGACAGCCACCTGTTCACATTTTCTGCACACTTTTTTTGTCCTCCGTGCCATCTTTCAAACTAGACAACTTTTCTCGTGCCATCTTCACTCCATTCTCATCTTGACTTGTTGTACTAAAATTATAAAGAATTTTGGGCTCAAAAATCTTGGTCTCTCCTTGTGCATTCACGAGCTTTTGGAGATGCAATGTGAAAGCCTCTTGAATCTTCTTGGCCTTGCTCCTTGTTATTGCTCCTTCAGGTACATGCAATGGATCAATGGTTTGATTCACATCATTCCCCCTTTCTTTAAAAGGATTTGTCCTCAAATCAACGTCTTCATTTCCTACATCAAAAGGAGTCAAATCAGCCACATTAAAAGTAGAACTTACATTGTACTCACCTCGGAGATCTAGTTTGTATGCATTGTCATTGATCCGCTCTAATACTTGAAATGGACCATCTCCCCTTGGTTGAAGTTTAGACTTCCTTTGGTCCGGAAACCTTTCCTTTCGTAGATGAACCCAGACCCATTCACCCGGCTTAAAAATCAATTTCTTTCTTCCTTGGTTCTTTTGAGTGACTAGCTTTTGATTTTTCTTTTCAATTCTTTCCTTGACTTCTTTGTGCAGATTTTTGATGTATTCGGCTTTAGAAACAACTGCATCACTAGAAAACATATTAGGTGGTAAAGGTGATAAATCTAGAGGAGTTAAGGGATTAAATCCATACACAACCTCAAAAGGTGAACAATGAGTGGTGCTATGTATCGCTCTATTGTATGCAAACTCCACAAAAGGTAGAGTCTCTTCCCAAGACTTAAGATTCTTAGAAATTAGTGATCTAAGTAATGTCCCTAAAGTTCTATTAACCACCTCGGTTTGTCCATCGGTTTGGGGGTGACAAGTTGTAGAAAACAAAAGCTTAGTTCCCAATTTACCCCACAAAACTTTCCAAAAATGACTTAAAAATTTGGCATCTCTATCACTTACAATGGTTTTTGGAATGCCATGCAATCTAACCACTTCCCTAAAGAATAGATTAGCTATATTAGTTGCATCATCTGTTTTGTTACATGGAATGAAATGTGCCATTTTACTAAACCTATCAACCACCACAAAAATGCTATCATGATGTCTTCTAGTGTTTGGCAATCCTAGAACAAAATCCATGCTAATGTCAACCCACGGTTCACTAGGAACATCTAAAGGTGTATAAAGTCCATGTGGTTGTGTTTTAGACTTAGCTTCCTTACATTAGAAACATTGCTTGCACACTTTATTCACATCCTTCCTCATTTTCAACCAATAAAAGTATTCACACAACATGTTGTATGTTTTAAATTTCCCAAAATGTCCCATAAGACCTCCCCCATGAGCTTCCTTCACAAGTAACTCTCGAATAGAACACTTAGGAATGCAAAGTTTACCCTTCCTAAAAAGCATACCATCAAATACAACATGATCATGTACGTTGTTTCCTCCTAAACATTGCATATACACATCATGAAATTCAGATTTCTCAACTTTGTAAAGCTCAATCATATGTTTAAAACCAAGAATCTTTGCACTAAGGGCAGAAAATAATGCATACCTTCTTGATAATGCATCAACCACCACATTATCCTTACCTTTTTTGTAATGAATGACATAAGGAAATGTCTCAATGAATTCTACCCATTTCGCATGCCTCCTATTTAGCTTTGTTTGGCTTTTGAGGTGCTTCAAACTTTCATGATCAGTGTGGATGACAAACTCTTTTGGCCACAAGTAATGTTGCCAAACTTGCAAAGTCCTCACAAGTGCATGCAGTTCTTTGTCATATGTCGAGTAGTTGAGTTGTGCTCCATTTAGCTTCTCACTAAAGAACATGATTGGCCTCTTTTCTTGCATCAAAACAGCTCCTATACCTATCCCACTTGCATCACATTCAATCTCGAAAGATTTGTCAAAGTTAGGTAAAGCAAGACAAGGTGCATTGGTCAATTTATCTTTTAATTCATTGAATGCATCTTCTTGTTTTTTTGTCCATTCAAATTTCACATGCTTTTTGACAAGTTCATTTAATGGTGAGGCTATACTACTGAAGTTCTTAATAAACCTCCTATAAAACCTAGCCAAACCATGAAAAGATCTCACCTCATTTGCATTGGTAGGTGTTGGCCACTCTCGGATAGCCTTTACCTTTTCTTCATCAACTTGCACACCATTCCTTCCAACAATGAAACCTAGGAAATTGACTTGGTCTAGACAAAAACTACACTTTTTGAAGTTGGCATATAGCTTCTCTTCTCTAAGTTTAAGTAAAATTGTCTTAACATGCAAAATATGATCATCCAAGCTCTTTGAGTAAACAAGAATATCAACAAAGTACACAACAACAAATTTTCCAATGTACTCTCTCAACACATGATTCATTAGCCTCATAACTTACTTGGTGCATTAGTAAGGCCAAATGGCATAACAAGCCACTCATAAAGTCCAAATTTTGTTTTGAAAGCCGTTTTCCACTCATCTCCCACATGCATTTGAATTTGATGATAACCACTTTTAAGATCTATTTTTGAAAACAGATTAGCACCATGTAATTCATCTAGCATGTCATCCAATCTAGGAATGGGATGTCGATATTTTACCGTTATCTTGTTGATGGCTCGACAATCAACACACATTCTCCATGTGCCATCCTTCTTGGGTACCAAAATCACCGGAACTGAGCAAGGACTCATGCTTTCTCTAACATAACCTTTATCCATGAGTTCTTCTACTTGCCTTTGAATCTCCTTAGTCTCGGTTGGATTGGTCCTATAAGCTGCCATATTTGGAAGAGTTGCCCCGGGTATGAAGTCAATTTGATGTTCAATCTCTCTTAAAGGAGGTAAACCCGTAGGTGCATCTTCATGTGGAAACATATCATTAAATTCCTGCAAAAGAGACTTAAAAGAACTTGGCAAAACATCATTAGATTTTGGGTTAGTTGTTAAACACATCCCTTTGCACATAAGTACAAATTTTGGTTGTTGTGTCAACAACACATTCCTCACTTCCCCCTTTCTTATAACCAAATTCACATTCTTTCTTTTTTCCTCAAAATCACTTTTTTTTCTCTCTTGGTTTTCACTCACCTTTTGCACCTCACTTCTCTCTTTCTTTTCACTCTTCTCTTTTTCTTTTAGCTTACTTTCTTCTCTCCTCTCTTGTTCTTCAAACTCTTTTCTTTTCTTCTCTAATTTCAAATGATCACAATGTACTTCATATGGAGACAATGGAAGTAAAGTAAATTTCTTCCCGTTGAAAGTAAACGAATACTTATTTTTCACTCCATCAAATGTGACCTCTCTATCATATTGCCAAGGTCGGCCTAACAATATATCCCCCGCATGCATAGGTAAAACATCACAAAGTACTTCATCCTTATATCTTCCCAAAGTAAAAGGAATAAAAACTTGAGAATTTACCTTAAGTTCTCCTTTGTTTGTCAACCATTGAAGTTTGTATGGTTTTGGATGTGGACGGGTAGTAAGTTGAAGTCTCTTTACATGAAAACTACTTACCACATTTGTGCAACTCCCACTATCAATCACCAAACTGCATGGACTTCCTTTAATTAGGCATCTTGTGTGAAACAAGTTTTCTCTTTGGTCTTCAACTTTGTCTTCCTTGATTTGCATACTAAGGACCCTTCTTGTGATCAACGATATGGAGTTACCTTCTTCAACATACTCATCATCACATATTTCAGATTCTTCCTCAAATGGGGCATTATGCTCCTCACATTCATCCTCCGAATCAACTACACCATTTCTTATCACCATAACTCTTTTATTGACACATTCTTTGCTCATGTGTCCAAATCCTTTGCACTTCCAACATTGAATAGAACTAGACTTTTCCCTTACCTCCTTTGAAGCTTCATTCTTTTTAGCATTGGAGCTTTGGCCTCCACTCTTTTGGCAAACAACAAACTTGCTTCTTTGTTGTGTCTGGTTCATTCCTATTCACAAAACTATCCTTGTTCCATGCATTAGAGTTTGAAAAGGTACTAGCTTTAGGTGTATACCTTTTTGAATGCTCCTTTTCTTCCTTCAATTGAGCTTCAATTTTGATAGCATAATGATACATATCTTCAAGGTATGATAAGCGCCGAATTTGTTGGTTTAACAAAGCTAGAGGTCCATCTAGGATCTTTGCAAACGTCACGAACAAGGCTAACTTAACGAATTGATTCCAACTAAGAGTTAAGTTAGAAGATGAATCACTCTTAGATCAAACTTAGAATAAGGATGGTCACTCCTAGATCCTAAGACGACTCACTCCAGAATTAGCTTGATCGGGGCTAATCCAATGAATCGGTTAAACATCAAACCTAAAGCAAGATTTGAAAGAAAGTTAACACCAAATGGGGCTAAACAAAACACAAGTTTTTTTCATAAAGGTTCTGCCTTTTCCATGCCAATACAAGCCTTTAAATAGGCCAAAATGGTCGTGCAAAGCACCAAAGACCAAAAGTCTTTAAAAAGCATTAAATGTGAAATGAAGAAAAAATTGACCTAGGAATTTAAAACTTGATTGCACAACGTTTGAGAGATCTAAATATGGAACAAAAAACATAGAAATGCTTTAAATAGTCTTAATTATCTACTGTAGGATCCGCCATGCATGACTATTTCGTTTGACGAGGTTTGTCATCACGAAATCCAAAGAGGTGCAATCTAGACAGCCACCTGTTCACATTTTCTGCACACTTTTTTGTCCTCCGTGCCATCTTTCAAACTAGACAACTTTTCCCGTGCCATCTTCACTCCATTCTCATCTTGACTTGTTGTACTAATATTATAAAGAATTTTGGGCTAAAAAATCTTGGTCTCTCCTTGTGCATTCACGAGCTTTTGGAGATGCAATGTGAAAGCCTCTTGAATCTTCTTGGCCTTGCTCCTTGTTATTGCTCCTTGGTACATGCAATGGATCAATGGTTTGATTCACATCATCCCCCTTTCTTTAAAAGGATTTGTCCTCAAATCAACGTCTTCATTTCACATCAAAAGGAGTCAAATCAGCCACATTAAAAGTAGAACTTACATTGTACTCACCTCGGAGATCTAGTTTGTATGCATTTTCATTGATCCGCTCTAATACTTGAAATGGACCATCTCCCTTGGTTGAAGTTTAGACTTCCTTTGGTCCAGGAAACCTTTCCTTTCGTAGATGAACCTGCACCCATTCACCGGCTTAAAAATCAATTTCTTTCTCCCTTGGTTCTTACGAGTGACTAGCTTTTCATTTTTCTTTTCAATTCTTTCCTTGACTTCTTTGTGCAGATTTTTTATGTATTCGGCTTTAGAAACAGCTGCATCACTAGAAAACATATTAGGTGGTAAAGGTGATAAATCTAGAGGAGTTAAGTGATTAAATCCATACACAACCTCAAAAGGTGAACAATGAGTGGTGCTATGTATCGCTCTATTGTATGCAAACTCCACAAAAGGTAGAGTCTCTTCTCAAGACTTAAGATTCTTAGAAATTAGCAATCTAAGTAATGCCCCTAAAGTTCTATTAACCACCTCGGTTTGCCCATCAGTTTGGGGGTGACAAGTTGTAGAAAACAAAAGCTTAGTTCCCAATTTACCCCACAAAACTTTCAAAAAATGACTTAAAAATTTGGCATCTCTATCACTTACAATGGTTTTTGAAATGTCATGCAATCTAACCACTTCCCTAAAGAATAGATTAGCTATATTAGTTGCATCATCTGTTTTGTTACATGGAATGAAATGTGTCATTTTACTAAACCTATCAACCACCACAAAAATGCTATCATGATGTCTCCTAGTCTTTGGCAATCCTAGAACAAAATTCATGCTAATGTCAACCCACGGTTCACTAGGAACATCTAAAGGTGTATAAAGTCCATGTGGTTGTGTTTTAGACTTAGCTTCCTTACATTTGAAACATTGCTTGCACACTTTATTCACATCTTTCCTCATTTTCAACCAATAAAAGTGTTCACACAACATGTTGTATGTTTTAAACTCCCCAAAATGTCCCATAAGACCTCCCCCATGAGCTTCCTTCACAAGTAACTCTCGAATAGAACACTTAGGAATGCAAAGTTTACCCTTCCTAAAAAGCATACCATCAAATACAACATGATCATGTACGTTGTTTCCTCCTAAACATTGCATATACACATCATGAAATTCAGATTTCTCAACTTTGTAAAGCTCAATCATATGTTTAAAACCAAGAATCTTTGCACTAAGGGCAGAAACTAATGCATGCCTTCTTGATAATGCATCGGCCACCACATTATCCTTACCTTTTTTGTAATGAATGACATAAGGAAATGTCTCAATGAATTCTACCCATTTCGCATGCCTCCTATTTAGCTTTGTTTGGCTTTTGAGGTGCTTCAAACTTTCATGATCAGTGTGGATGACAAACTCTTTTGGCCACAAGTAATGTTGCCAAACTTGCAAAGTCCTCACAAGTGCATGCAGTTCTTTGTCATATGTCGAGTAGTTGAGTTGTGCTCCATTTAGCTTCTCACTAAAGAACATGATTGGCCTCTTTTCTTGCATCAAAACAGCTCCTATACCTATCCCGCTTTCGCATCACATTCAATCTCAAAAGATTTGTCAAAGTTAGGTAAAGCAAGACAAGGTGCATTGGTCAATTTATCTTTTAATTCATTGAATGCATCTTCTTGTTTTTCTGTCCATTCAAATTTCACATGCTTTTGACAAGTTCATTTAATGGTGAGGCTATACTACTGAAGTTCTTAATAAACCTCCTATAAAAACTAGCCAAACCATGAAAAGATCTCACCTCATTTGCATTGGTAGGTGTTGGCCACTCTCGGATAGCCTTTACCTTTTCTTCATCAACTTGTACACCATTCCTTCCAACAATGAAACCTAGGAAATTGACTTGGTCTAGACAAAACTACACTTTTGAAGTTGGCATATAGCTTCTCTTCTCTAAGTTTAAGTAAAATTGTCTTAACATGCAAAATATGATCATCCAAGCTTTTTGAGTAAACAAGAATATCATCAAAGTACACAACAACAAATTTTCCAATGTACTCTTTCAACACATGATTCATTAGCCTCATAAAAGTACTTGGTGCATTAGTAAGGCCAAATGGCATAACAAGCCACTCATAAAGTCTAAATTTTGTTTTGAAAGCCGTTTTCCACTCATCTCCCACATGCATTCGAATTTGATGATAACCACTTTTAAGATCTATTTTTGAAAACAGATTAGCACCATGTAATTCATCTAGCATGTCATCCAATCTAGGAATGGGATGTCGATACTTTACCGTTATCTTGTTGATGGCTCGACAATCAACACACATTCTCCATGTGCCATCCTTCTTGGGTACCAAAATCACGAACTGAGCAAGGACTCATGCTTTCTCTAACATAACCTTTATCCATGAGTTCTTCTACTTGCCTTTGAATCTCCTTAGTCTCGGTTGGATTGGTCCTATAAGCTGCCATGTTTGGAAGAGTTGCCCCGGGTATGAAGTCAATTTGATTTTCAATCCCTCTTAAAGGAGGTAAATCCGTAGGTGCATCTTCATGTGGAAACATATCGTTAAATTCCTGCAAAAGAGACTTAGAAGAACTTGGCAAAACATCATTAGATTTTGGGTCAGTTGTTAAACACATCCCTTTGCACATAAATACAAATTTTGGTTGTTGTGTCAACAACACATTCCTCATTTCCCCCTTTCTTATAACCAAACTCACATTCTTTCTTTTTTCCTCAAAATCCCTCTTTTTTCTCTCTTGGTTTTCACTCACCTTTTGCCCCTCACTTCTCTCTTTCTTTTCACTCTTTTCTTTTTCTTTTAACTTACTTTCTTCTCTCCTCTCTTGTTCTTCAAACTCTTTTCTTTTCTTCTCTAATTTCAAATGATCACAATGTACTTCATATGGAGACAATGGAAGTAAAGTAAATTTCTTCCCGTTGAAGGTAAGCGAATACTTATTTTTCACTCCATCAAATGTGACCTCTCTATCATATTGCCAAGGTCGCCTAACAATATATCCCCATGCATGCATAGGTAAAACATCACAAAGTACTTCATCCTTATATCTTCCCAAAGTAAAAGGAATAAGAACTTGAGAATTTACCTTAAGTTCTCATTTGTTTGTCAACCATTGAAGTTTGTATGGCTTTGGATGTGGACGGGTAGTAAGTTGAAGTCTCTTTACAAGAAAACTACTTACCACATTTGTGCAACTCCCACTATCAATCACCAAACTGCATGGACTTCCTTTAATTAGGCATCTTGTGTGAAACAAGTTTTCCCTTTGGTCTTCATCTTTGTCTTCCTTGATTTGCATACTAAGGACCCTCCTTGTGATCAACGATATGGAGTTACCTTCTTCAACATACTCATCATCACATATTTCAGATTCTTCCTCAAATGGGGCATTATGCTCCTCACATTCATCCTCCGAATCAACTACACCATTTCTTATCACCATAACTCTTTTATTGACACATTCTTTGCTCATGTGTCCAAACCCTTTGCACTTCCAACATTGAATAGAACTAGACTTTTTCCTTACCTCCTTTGAAGCTTCATTCTTTTTAGCATTGGAGCTTTCGGCCTCCACTCTTTTGGCAGCAACAAACTTACTTCTTTGTTGTGTCGGTTCATTCCTATTCACAAAACTATCCTTGTTCCATGCATTAGAGTTTGAAAAGTTACTAGCTTTAGGTGTATACCTTATTGAATGCTCCCTTTCTTCCTTCAATTGAGCTTCAATTTTGATAGCATAATGATACATATCTTCAAGGTAAGGTGGTGGATTTCTATCAACCGGATGAGCAATTTCTCGATTCAAACCTCCAAGGAATCGAGACATGGTGTCTTCCTCTTTTCTCGAATTTTTGCTCTTTCCATCAAGGACTCCATCTCTTGATAATATTCAGCAACACTTTTTGTTCCCTGTCTCAAAGATTGCAATTTAGTTTTCAAATCTCTTTCATAATGTTTTGGAACATACCTCTTTCTCATGGCTTCTTTAAGTTCTTCCCAAGTTTCTATTGGATCTTCCTCTTTCCTTCTTCTCTCGGATTTGAGATGATGATACCATTCTCCCGCATGATTGGTGAATTCGGCAATGGCAAGTTTCATCTTCTTATTCTCACTATATGTATTACAATCAAATACATGTTCTATTTTTCTTTCCCATTGCAAGTATGCCTCTGAGTCCGCTGTACCACTAAAGGGTGGAATTTCAGAGTTTCACTCCGCTATCCCTTTCTTCATTCACTCTTTCCGCTCTTCTAGGTTGCACAATGTTTGCAACGTTATTTCTTCCTCTTCCCCTCACATTTCCTCTTCCTCCTAAGTTTCTTTCTTGTACCTGTAAATCAAACATGCCTTCATCTTCTTGCAAGATCCGTTCTTCTCTTTGTTGTTGTGCTCTCCTTTCGTCCCTTTCTTCTCTCATCATCTCCATCATACCTTGAATTGCTTGAAGAATAGCCATATTTGGATCTACCACTTGCAGAACTTTTTCTTTATTATCTTGTGACATTTTTTTTATAAGGACCTCTCCACACTTCTCACCAAGATATCTGATATGAATCCTACAACGCTAGTCAAGACTAAAGAAGAGCTAAAAATGGAGTTGCATTAAATGCATCAAGGCTTCATTTATGATGAATTCAAGTTGCATTGAAAGAACTTAAGTGCATCTCAAGCTTCATTTAATGCATGTCAAGCATCAATTAAACACTTCAAGTTACTTCAAGTGGAGCTTCATTTACACCTTGGGAGGTTACAAAGACTAGAATTGTTGTTAGAAGATTAATTCTCGAATTTATACTTCATTTACTTGTAATTTCAGTTTTAAAAGTTTCTATTTCAATGTTTTAGGTTACATTTGAGTAGTGGATAGTTATGACATTAAAGTTAGGGAAGTTACATTCTCAAACATGTCATTTTAGCTTAGTTTTAGGTTACAATTGGAAGGCTATATAAAGCCATCTAAGATGTATTGTAAAAAAAAGGACTTGGAATCATGTTTTGAATGAAAAAGTTGCATATTTTGCTTCTTAAGCCATGAGCTTGTTTCTTTGCATATCTTGTGTTTAGATTTGCATGCTAGGATCATTCAAGTAGCGTTGATCAAACTACTTGTGGAGTGATTCGAAACTTGAGTTTAGAAACAAGTTTTCTCTACTCTTGATCTTGATCATCAAGGTAAATCCGTTTCTATCTTCTTCCTTGGGATGAAATCATCTAGATTTGGGGTTTTTGGGTTTTAGATCTAAAGGTCTTGTTTAAGAACAAGGTTATTAGATTTTAAAATCATCAAGAGTTACTTATCAATATCACTCAAGGACACTCGTGTTTATCACTCAAGGGTAGGCTTTTGGTACTAGGTCAAAGATGTAAGGGTTGGTTTAAAAATTTGGTGCAACCTTGCTTTTCAACTTGATATAAAACTAAATCAATGATAACCTTTCACAAGCTAAGACTAGAGAAACTCATCCTAAGGATCTACAACTCAAAGTTTTGAGAAAATAAAATTTAAAATCAAGAACTTTTGTGTGTCTTGGATCCTTGAACACTTTTTTTTCTTTGCTACTATTTTTTTTTCCACTTTTTGCTACTGCTTTTTTTCACTTTTTGCATCTGTTTTTTTCACTTTTTACTCTTGTTTTTTTATCCAAGAACTAAACACAAAGAAATGGAAGAAAAGTTGTAGGATGCCTTGTATTAAACTTTGTAAATGATAAAAAAAATGACAGAAAATAAAGTAAAGCAAATTGAAGATATTTCACCTCTAGAGAGTCGGCCAAAGGATGTCGACCAACGAGCTCTGATACCAAATGATAAGTGCCGAATTTGTTGGTTTAACAAAACTAGAGGTCCTTCTAGGATCTTTGCAAACGTCACGAACAAGGCTAACTTAACGAATTGATTCCAACTAAGAGTTTAGTTAGAAGATGAATCACTCTTAGATCAAACTTAGAATAAGGATGGTCACTCCTAGATCCTAAGACGACTCACTCCAGAATTAGCTTGATCGGGGCTAATCCAATGAATCGGTTAAACATCAAACCTAAAGCAAGATTTGAAAGAAAGTTAACACCAAATGGGGCTAAACAAAACACAAGTTTTTTTCATAAAGGTTCTGCCTTTTCCAAGCCAATAGAAGCCTTTAAATAGACCAAAATGGTCGTGCAAAGCACCAAAGACCAAAAGTCTTTAAAAAGCATTAAATGTGAAATGAAGAAAAAATTGACCTAGGAATTTAAAACTTGATTGCACAACGTTTGAGAGCTCTAAATATGGAACAAAAAACATAGAAATGCTTTAAATGGTCTTAATTATCAACTGTAGGATCCGCCATGCATGACTATTTCGTTTGACGAGGTTTGACATCACGAAATCCCAAGAGGTGCAATCTAGACAGCCACCTGTTCACATTTTCTGCACACTTTTTTTGTCCTCCGTGCCATCTTTCAAACAAGACAACTTTTCTCGTGCCATCTTCACTCCATTCTCATCTTGACTTGTTGTACTAACATTATAAAGAATTTGGGGCTCAAAAATCTTGGTCTCTCCTTGTGCATTCACGAGCTTTTGGAGATGCAATGTGAAAGCCTCTTGAATCTTCTTGGCCTTGCTCCTTGTTATTGCTCCTTCAGGTACATGCAATGGATCAATGGTTTGATTCACATCATCCTTTGATTTCATTTTGATTTTGAGATTTTTGGGTTTTGTGATCTAATAGTCTTGTTTGTTGTTAACAAGGTAGATTAGATATTTTAAATCCTCTTTAAAATTTCTCATCAAAGAGTTCATACAAGATCAGACTGCAAATTATTAGTCTAACTAGTATAATACCGTTAATCAGATACGACTGATAATTTATAGATGGTCATTAGTGACTCGACCTGAATCCTGAGCAAGTTAAGAACTCCTGCTCATAGGGGTTTGTCCTTAGACTAGTATGGGTGAGAGTGGCCTGTAGCCGACTCAATAAACCTACCTTCTCAGGGACAAAACCTCGTAGGTAGCTGGGAAGTTAACTCTGCAAGACGAAATTCACTAATTTCTAGACTAAGGAATTAGATTGGTTGTTCCCTTAAGAACTGAGTCCAAGTCTTGAACAACGGGGCCCCACCCTCTAAACTAGCTTAAGAGGGTTTGAGTTTATGGTAGGACCATAGACTTGTTGTTCATTAGAGGATAGTGGTGCTTAAGGAACAAAGAAGTAATCACAGTGGTAAAACGATAATTTGACCTGATTGTGATTACGAACAACCTCTGAAGGGTCGACTCATGAGTAGTGATTATATCAATGGACACAATATAATCTACAGTGAGGAGAGTAACTACAGTATATAGTGGAGTGACTTGTAGTTAATGAATATTGATTAACTATATCAAAGAGTTTGATCAGTTAATCTCACATCATTGGAGCTCATGAACTGTAGGTCCATTAGGTCCCTCTGTTGGCTCAACATTGTAATATATTGAGGGTATAAAGTTAGGAATGAAATTGAAGTGTTCAATTTCATATATGAGGTGTTATATCAATTATATGTGATATAATTGATATAATATATAGTTTTAATGTGAATTATATTCACAAATTAACTATATACTAATGAGAGATTGGGGGAGGGATAAGATGGTAATTTCTATCCTATTTCTCTATAAATAGTTGCATAAGATGCAATTTTGAAGTATGTTATTTTGTGAAACCTAGAGTTCTCACATTTGTGTTGTTGAAAAGAGTTCCAAACACACATCTCTCAAAATTCCACATCTCATCCTAAAGGAACCCACATTCCTCCCTCACCTAGAGAACAACGGAGAAGATCTAGTGGTGGATCTTCACACGTGTCGGGTTTGCATTGCTGAGATCGTGATCGTTGGAGAAGGAGCTCGTGAAGAAAGTGTTCTTCAAAGGTAAATTTCTTGTTGTCCCATTTAGAAATGCATGCTTAATCTTTAGTATATTTTTCTTGTTATAGATCTATGTAACAATATCACGAACACACGATTCACAAATGCATGCTTAATCAAGTCATGCGTCTTCCAAAAGCTCATTATGATTGGATGCACCTGAGGTTGCAAGATTTTAAATCAGTAAGTGAGTACAACTCCGCATTATTCAAACTTAGTTCGAAATTAAAATTATATGGAGAAAACATTACTGATGTGAATATGTTAGAGAAAACATTTTCTACCTTTCATGTCTCGAATATGTCCTGCAACGGCAATATCGAGAGAAAGGATTTAAAAAGTATTGAGGACTGATTTCATGTCTTCTCGTGGCTAAACAAAATAACGAGCTATTAATGAAAAATCATGAATCTCGGCCAACTAGAGCAACACCATTCCCTGAAGTGAATGTTGTAAATTTTAACAATTGATGTCGAGGTCGTGACCGCGGTAGGGGAACAAATAATTATTTTCGTTGTGGGCATTATAATTATCCAAATTTCAATAAACCCACACGAAATGATGATCACAAAGGAAAAACTCCATAGAGTATAAGAGGTGATGAAAATAAATGTTTTCGATGTGGAATGACTGGACATTGGTAATGTCATACATCCAAACATCTAGTAGATCTCTATCAAGCTTTCCTGAAGGAAAAAGGAGAAAATGTGGAAGCAAATCTTACTTATCAAAATAATGATATATTCGACCCACGCAATATGACAAATTTTGTTGTGGCAGATTTCTTTGCATCTCCTGAAGAGAAGATTGAACCAATTGATGGATTAACAAGTGCTTCTTATGATTTTGAGAATGTCTAGTACTTATGTTTATTTTTATGTTCTTTTTAACTTTGAACTTTTTGTATGATGTATCTCTTATTGTAATTATTTTTGTTTAATGAAGAAATATGGACAGTTTTCATATGTTGAATGACTAAAAAATGAGCAATGAAAATCTATGTCTGGTAGACTGCGCAACTACGCACACAATACTTATAAACAGAAAATATTTTTCTAAATTGACAATGTTGGAAGAAAAAGTCAATACTATATCAGGTTCTGCAGACTTGATTGAAGGTTTTGGAAAAACAAGTTTTATCTTGCCTAGAGGAACAAAATTCACAATTAATAATGCTCTGTTTTCTAGCAAATCAAAAAGAAACTTGCCAGTTTCAAAGATATACGTGATAATGGTTATAATGTTGAAACTGATCGTAAAAATAATATAGAGTGTCTCTATATCACATCTATTGTTTCACATGAAAAACGTATATTAGAAACACTGCCTACTTTTTCTTCTGGATTATATTATACTCATATACGAGTAATAAAAAATTATGTAACAATGAACCAGGAGTTCATGAATCCAAAAACATTCAGTGTTTGGCATGATCGATTAGGTCATCCGGGATCAATAATGATGAGAAAAATTATTGAGAATTCACATGGGCATCCATTAAAGAACCAGAAGATTCTTCAATCCAATGAGTTGTCATGTGATGCTTGCTCTCAAGGGAAATTAATTATTAGACCATTGATAACTCTCATTTGTGAGAGTTATATAGACCATTGTTGATGACTTATTATTAGAAATTAATTAATAATTGGGCAAAAGTTTGAGTAGTTTTGCAGGAATTGCGACATTTTCCCAAAAGTTAAAAGGATAACTTACATGTTATGATCTGACTGCAGAGACGCAAAATGACGCAATTGCTTGGCCATCGGACGCAAAATTATGCAATTACCTGGCTATTGGATACAGACTAGCGCAGTCGCCTAAATATAGGAGGATCAACCACGGGAATCAAGGAAAAGATTTAATTGTGAAAATCAAGTCGAAATTTGAGGACGAAAAGGCAAGCTGCAATATATGCCCTAAAACTTATGTAATTTTGATCAAATAAATAAAGAGTTATTTGTTTTGATAAAATTATATTCTCGCTTTATAAATCCAATAAAACTAAGCTCCAATGTTATAATATATCTTGAACATTAGTGTAGTAGACACTATTTAGATTATGTTCAAGAGAATAACCTAAATGGTCTATGATATAAGAATAAGGTTGGAAACCTTACTCTGGTAACACCATGGATGCGGTCCACTTTGTAGTTAGTACAAATGAGGTAATCCAACTCATTCATGTGGATGACATGCGGTGGGGGCATCCTGTATGAAGAGTTCATACAAGATCGGACTGTAAATTATTAGTCTAACCAGTATAACGCCGTTAATAGGATAAGACTGATAATTTATAGATGGTCATTAGTGACTCGACCTGAATCCTGAGCAAGTTAAGAACTCCTGCTTATAGGGGTTTGTCCTTAGACTAGTATGGGTGAGAGTGGCCTACAACCGACTCAATAAGCCTACCTTCTCAGGGACAGAACCTCGTATTTAGCTGGGGACTTAACTATGCAAGATGAAATTCACTCATTCTCACACCAAGGAATTAGATAGGTTGTTCCCTTAAGAACTGAATCCAGATCTTGAACAACGGGGCTCCATCCTCTAAATTAGCTTAAGAGGGTATGAGTTTGTGGTAGGACCATAGACTTGTTGTTCATTAGAGGATCAGTGGTGCTTAAGGAACAAAGAGGTAATTAAAGGGGTAAAATGGTAATTTGACCCAACTGTGATTACGAACAACCTGTGAAGGGGCAACTCATGGGTAATGATTATATCAATGGACACAATATAATCTACAGTGAGGAGAGTGCAACTACAAATCGAACATTGATTAACTGGATCAAAGAGTTTGATCAGTTAATCTCACATCATTGGAGCTCATGAACTGTAGGTTCATTATGTCCCTCCGTTGGCTCAACATGGTAATATTGAGGGTATAAACTTAGGAATGAGATTGAAGTGTTCAATTTCATATATATGAGGTGTTATATCAATTATATGTGATATAATTGATATAATATATAGTTTTAATGTGAATTAGATTCACATATTAACTATATACTAATGAGAAAAAGAATGAGGGATAGGATGGTAATTTCCATCATATTTCCCTATAAATAGTTGCATGTGATGCAACTATGGGTTAAGGCTTTCACATAAACCCTAGAATTCTCTCATTTGTGTTGGAAAGAGTTCCAAACACAATTCCATAAGATCTTCTCACCTCATCTAAAGGAACCCACCTTCCTCCCTCACCTAGAGAACAACAGAGAAGATCTAGTGATGGATCTTCACAAGGTTCGGGTTTGTTGCTGAGATCGTGATCATTGAAGCAGGATTTCGTGAAGAAAGTATTCTTCAAAGGGAACATCTTGTTGTCCTACTTTGTAAAGCATGCTTATTCTTAGATTTAGTTCTTGTATTTTAGATCTATGTAACAAAATCATGAACACGCGATTAACAATCGCTTCCGATGCAAGATTCGATCCCTTCAATTGGTATCAGAGCCAAGTTGTGTTCTTGATTTTGTTCTAGATTAATCAAGAACAAAGGTGAGATTTACTGATTTCATGAGATGTTTAATCGGTTTGCAAAATTAGATATTTTCATTTTTGGCACCATAGATTTACATGATAAGAAGATTTCATTAAATGTTGTCCAACTTCATTTATGGCAAACAAAAGATGCATTAATTCTCAAGTGCAATAAATGATTCATTAAAGACAAGTCAAGCTTCATTTATGCAACAAGAGTTTCAAGCTACATCAAGGGGGTTTCATTTATGCATGAGAAGTTACAACCATTATGTAGGGTGATTGAAAAATCAATTCTCAGATTTATGGATATTTTGATGTAATTTTCAGTTTTAAAGTCTTGTTGCATAAATGAAGCTTGACTTGTCTTTAATGAATCATTTATTGCACTTGAGAATTAAATGCATCTTTTGTTTGCCATAAATGAAGTTGGACAACATTTAATGCAACTTCATTTTGAAGCTTTTCTCTAGCATGGTAGGATTCATATCATTTTGAAGCTTTGCTCTGATACCAAATGATAAGAAATTTAAGAGGAATTTGAAAATTCTAATCTACCTTGTTAACAACAAACAAGACTATTAGATCTAAACTCCAAAAAAACCAAATCAAAATGAAATCAAATAAGCCAAAGATTCTAATGTCAAAATGTTAAGTAACCCTTGACCATTGGATCTAACAACCTTACTTAAAGAAACAAGACATTTAGATAACTCAATCTCAAAGACCCCAAAACCAATTTTGAAAATCAACTCAAGGAAAGTAAAACCGGATTACCTTGTCGATCAAATATCTCAAGGAAAGAAAACTTACTTGAGATCCGAATCACTCCACAATCAAGATTGATCATGTCAAGCTTGAATGATTCTAAACATGCAACCTAATCTACATAGAATTGCAAAGACATAGCTCAAGGCTATAAAAAAGCACAAAGCCCTCTTTCGATTACATTTTCAATCTTTTTTCCCCCCTTTTTTTTCTTACAAGGTACATGGCTTTATATAGCCTCAAAATCAACCCTAGAGTAACCTATGGTCAATTAAAATGTTGTAACTTACATCTCCATCAATACCATGATGCCCACTAGCCATTTTGTAACATAAACCATTGAAAACAAGACTTTAAAATTGAAAATTACATCAAAATATCCATAAATTCGAGAATTGATTTTTCAATCACCCTACATAATGGTTGTAACTTCTCATGCATAAATGAAACCCCCTTGATGTACCTTGAAACTCTTGTTGCATAAATGAAGCTTGACTTGTATTTAATGAATCATTTATTGCACTTGAGAATTAAATGCATCTTTTGTTTGCCATAAATGAAGTTGGACAACATTTAATGCAACTCCATTTTGAAGCTTTTCTCTAGCATGGTAGGATTCATATCATTACAATTTTATTTCATTGAATCGTTCAATGTAAGGGCCCGGTGTTTTGGACAATTTTAATTGTAAATCGAGTCTGTAAGTCCGTGTCGATCGAGGCAAAGTGGTTGCTGAAAAGAACGGATAAAAAACGAGTAAAAACAACAAAAGGTGTTTATTGTACTGTGTGCAGCGTTGAGGCGGTCTTCAAGCTGCAGGAGGTGCAGCGTTGCAACGCTCCAATTAGCATCGCAACGCCAGGACGTGGAGACGATTGCGTTGCAACGCCAGCATAGGCGTCGCAACGCTGAAGGTGTTGAGGCACGCGACATGAAGGAGTTAGCGTTGCAACGCTATCCTCAGCGTTGCAACGCTGCTGGAGTAACGCTTCAACGAGCAGAAACGGACAAGGTGCAGCGTTGCAACGCCGAAGGCGTTTCAGGAGGTTTCTCAACGGGCAGAAATGCGTTTTTGTAATTTATAATTAATATAAAAATATTTTATATTAATTTTATTTAATATTATTAATTTTAATTAATATAATTAGATTATATTGATTAAAATTAATTTTAGGGGTGCCAAATTGGTCTAATTTTGCTATTTAAATTATGCAATTGTTGTATAATTATTGTCATGCATAATGTATGCTATTATTTTAGATATCCCACCTTAGGTTAAGCATTTCCATGCATCATTTATAATATAAAGTGTTATATTATATAGTTTGCATGTATAATTAATATAAGATGTTATATTAATTTATGGACAACATTGACATGCATTATGACTCATGAGATGAATATGCTATGTATGTTTATTATTCATGTGATGGATGATCAAGCAAAAATAACATAGTATGCATGTCACCTAAGGTAAATTATTAGTTTTAAAATATATAGAACTTGGAATTAATAGACCTTAGGTTATCTAGTTCTAATTAGATTAGAATTAGGAACCATGTAATTTATAAATAATGATTAAAAGAGGAACTCTGTCTAAGGAAGGTTTTATCTAGGCTGGGGTATTTAAGCTGACGGAAACGGAACACCCCTACCTGGGAACTGACCTGGGAGTGAATTTTAATCAGAGGGTTTATAAATTATAATAGCGTCAACAGGTTTATTAAGGGGTTAATAAACTAGAAATCCTAGGCTTAATATAAAGAGTTATATTAGTAAACTTAGGATAAAATCAATATAAGAGTTATATTGATTATCAATATAAGAGTTATATTGATAAGTTTAGGTAAAACCATTAGCCGGGTTTAGCCTAAGTCAATTTCCTATAGAGTTAAAGTATCTAGTGGGAGGAAAAGTGTATAAGATACATATAATTCCACCTACGTTTTCTCCTGAAAGTTCACACCGTGAGACTCATACTTGGCCTCGTGGCGCAAACAGGAGCGTCCCCCTTCGGATGGTGTTTGTATAAATCAATATCAAGGTGAATGGAGAGGGTACTATTGGGATGTATGTCCTAATCTCGTACTTGTTTGTAATATTCATCATTGAAATAAATAAAAATTATTTTTTCATCACTTTGTGTCTCGCATATTTACAAACTTTGTCCAATAAACTAAGCTTCAGGGTCATTGAATTATGAGAGAACTAGAACTTGAACGGTGTATAGTGGACACACAAGGAGGATCACGTTTGAGTAAATTATTCGAACGGTCTACAGTATATAGATAGGGTTGGAGACCTAATCCTAGATACGCTGTGGATACGGCCCGCTTTGTATTAGATACAAACGAGTTGATCCGACTCGTTCATGTGGTTTACATGCGAGTGGGGGCATCCTGTGCAATGAGATTGTACAAAACCGAACCGTGAATTATTAGGCCTACTGATGTACCACCGTTAACAGTATGAGACTAATAACTTCGTAGATGACTAATAGTGACTCGACCTTATTTCTGAGCGTGTTACGGACTCCTGTCTGCGGGGGTCTGTCCTTTGACTAGTACGGGTGAGGGTGGTCACAGTTACTCGCTCAATATGCCTATCTTCTCAGGGACAGGACCACATGAGGAGCTGGGAACTTGACTACGCGAGATGAAATTCACTCGTTCCCGACATTAGGGAAACTAGAGGGGTTGTTCCCTTAAGTGTTGTCTCTAGGGCTTGGACAACGGGCGCCCACCCTCTCACTGGTCCGAGAGGAATGTTGTTTATGGTTGGACCATACAATGTTGTTGTTCATTAGAGGAGCAGTGGGGACTTAAGGAGCAAGAGGTAGACACAGGGGTAAAACGATAATTTGACCCAACAGTGTCTACGAACAACCTGTGAAGGGTCGACTCACGGGCATTGGTTATATCAATGGACACAACTTGTCCTACAGTGATGGGAGTGCAACTACGGGCTTTAGTGGAGTGTTACCGTAGCTAATGAATGTTGATTAATCGGGGCAAAGAGTTTGACAGGTTAGTCTCGGATCATTGGAGCTCATCATCTGTAGGTCCATTAGGTCCCTCGGTTGGCTCAAACTGGATATATAGAGGGTTTACAGTTTGGTGTGGATTTGAAGTGTTCAAATTCATTAAAAGGGTATTTATGTCATTTATATGAGATATGATTGACATTTTATATAGTTGAATGTGAATGAGATTCGTAATAAACTATAGGTTAGCTTAATTGCTTAATTAGGGTTAATTTAGAGAAATTGGATTGAGAGAAATTAAATTGAATTTGATTCAATTTAAAATCCACAATAATACAAATGTGATTTGTATTATAAGGTATGAGATATCTTATTATATGTGGTTATGCAAATATGATTTGCATAACCTAAGGTTGTGGTAAAATGGTAAATAGGTGGAGATTTCAACTCCACCTATTGATTAAGAAGGCATTTATTGGGAGTTGGCTCATTTTTTGTATTCTCACCAAAAAGCAATTCTCAAATTCTCTCTTCTCTCTCAAGCTTTCTCTCCACCCAAAACCGAAGGAGTCCCACCACTCTCCCTTTACCAAAAGGAGAACAATCGAGAAGATCTTTCGGAGAGTTCGTGATCGTAGAGATCGAGAACGCTTCAGTTCGTGACCAGAGAAGGATTTCGTGAAGAACGATTCTTCAACAAGTAAGTATTATCTCTTACTGTATTTTCTTCTTTATTGCATGTTTAATCTAAATTCTATAGAATAGAATTGATTTTAAGAATTATTTTCACAATGAAAACCACGACGATTCAAAGTCGTTTTTCGTTGCGGGAGTTTTATTCCTTCAATTGGTATCAGAGCCAAATGTTGGCTCCTTCGTTGTGAAAAATTAATTTTCTTAAAATTAGGTGGGTTAAGCTTTAAGTCATGTGATGAATTGTGGTTTTGCAAAATGGATGTTTCGATTTTGGCACTTGTTTTTAGATTTTCTTTCTGTTGATGAGATCAATGTAAAGACCGGTGTTTTTTGGGCAATTAGAAAGTAAATCGAGTCTGTAAGTCCGTGTCTTGTATGGCAAGAGTTGCTGTGAAGAAATCAAAGTGGAATCGGACAGAAAACAACGAAGAACAGCAAAGGAGGTTGTTGTTCTGTCGATGGCGTTGAGATGCTGTTCTTCGGCGTCTCAACGCTGCCCGTGCGGAACCAGGTTGAGTTGCAAGTCAGCGTTGCAACGCTGAGGCGTTGGGCGCGCTGAGGACAACGTTGCATGCTGTAGCGTTGCAACACTGCGAGCGTAGTGGACAGTTCGCAAGGCGGTTTCGCGCGAAGTGGCTTGCATGAAACAGTTTGCAATCGTGGGGGCATTAGTTCTTTTATTTTATTATTTATTTATTTTATAATTTATAAAATGTAATTTTTTAAATTAATTTTATTATTTAATATTAATATAAAAGTTATATTAATGTTAATTAATTCAATTAATGTCGCAAAGTGTCAAAATCGGTCCAATTTTGCTATTTATTTATTTTATGCATGAGATGCATGAAATTAATTTATTCTATGTGCATAATATATGTCATATAGATTAAAATCCCACCTTAGGTTAAACATTTCATGCATCATTTTTATATTATAAGAGTTATAATATATAGTATGCATGATAGGTTTATATTATAAGAGTTATAATATAAGGTTTGTATGTTTAATTTATTTAATATAAGTGTTATATTTCTTAGATTAAAAGCATGCACATGCATTTAATTCATGTGATGAAGGTATGTTATAGTTTATTATTCATGTGATGAATGATCAAACACTATAACATAGAAATGCATGTAACCTAAGTTAATTATTAGTTTTAAAATGTTTAGAACTTGAATAATTAGACTTAGGTTTTCTAGTCCTAATAAGATTAGAATTAGGAAATCAAATATGACTTATGAATGGTGACTAATAAGTAACTCTGTCTAAGGAAGATTTTGTCTAAGGTTGGGGTATTTAAGCTGACGCTTAGCAGAACACTCCTACCTGGAAACCGACCTGGGAGTAAATTTGGTCCGGAGATTCATAGGTTATATTATCGTGAGTGTCGTTAATTAAAAGTTGATTAATTTACTCACATAGACCTAAGTTAATAATGTGATTATAGACTTAGACTAATCCAATATAAGAGTTATATTGGTAGACTTAGGTAAATATTAGTCGATTTATCTAGGTCAATCCCAATTAATTTAAAGTGTTGAGTGGGAGGAAATAAAGTGTATAAGATACATTTGAATTTTCGACCACAAATCTCTGTAAAGTTCACACCGTGAGATCCATATTCGACCTCGTGGCGTAAATGAGAGCGTCCCCCTTCGGATGGTATTTGTATGGGTCAATATCAAAGTGGATGGAGAGAGTACTTTTAGTGAGTGGGAGCGGGACCTGTGAACGGTCTCTTCTTTCGATTCACACCCTGAGACGCCTATGATCCGCTTGCTAGTTTGGCCTGGACCAGACAATCCCTTCGGAGGGCCTTGATCATGGGAGTCAGAACACCGTGAATTCCCAAAACGGATACAATTTCCTTGTTGGTTTTCCTTCTTGGTTCACCCTTCGGTGGCTATTGTTTGGACGGATACTTGGAAATTTAAAGATTGAGGGTGACACTCGCGGGATTCATTAAGAGTTAATGGATTCAAACCAAAAAATGGTAACTTGACGCCTAATGGAATATATTCTGGTATTAGGGTCTGGTCGAGAAAGTCGTCCCAGAGGAGGAGTGTTTCTGTTCACCTTTCGGTGGCAGTCATTCTAAACCTTTGAGGTATCATTGCAAATTTTAATGACCTAGGGATCATAGGATAAAATTTTGCTGAAACTGATTGGATTTTCAAAAGTTTTTGCGAGACTGCCACAAAGTTTTTTACTTGTTTTTCAGCAAAAATGTCTAGCTCAATCATAGCCCTGTTAGCTTCCGACAAACTAGTGGGAGATAATTTCCAAACGTGGAAAAACAATATCAACACAATTCTAGTTCGTGCTCACTGAGGAATTTTCTCAGGTGCCGGGTTCAACCGCGTCACGAAGTGTTCGTGATGCGTACGATCGATGGATCAGGACCAATAAAAAGGCCAAGGTCTATATAATTGCCAGCTTATCTGATCTCTTGGCAAAGAAGCATGAGTTGATGATCACCGCTAAGGAGATCATGGAATCCTTGCAGGAAATGTTTGTACAACAATCCTTTCTGGTCCGGCATGATTCACTCAAACACGTCTTCAACTCGTGGATGAAAGAAGGTGAAAGAGTCTAGATTAAGAAAGCGAAAGCAATTTTGGATCTTGAACACTCTAAGTTGATCAATTTTGTAAAATAAAAAACATGCTCAAAGCTGGAAAAACAGAGGGATAGAAAACTCAACTTTGAAGATAAAATTTTCTTCACCCGGTTGATGGTTTTCAGCACGAACACTTCGTGGACAACCGTTAGAGTCTTCCCTACTACCCTCAGGCCTTAGAACGGATTGTGGGATCCTAGATTGAGAGAATTTGGAAGAAAAGACCTCAAAGGTCACTAATTCGGGAATATTGAATTTTCTGTGTAATTCTCTCTAAACACCCCAAATCACCATTATATAAAGCTTCAAAAGCTTCAATGGAGTGACAACTCAAGGGTGATGAGGATGTTTTGAGATGGAGGTGGCCAATTTGGGTGAATTTTGAAGATGAGTAAGATTGGGCAAGTTGGCAACTTGTTTTTCATGAAAATCATGAAAATCCCTCATTTTACATTTAATTTTAATTCAAAAATCAATATTAAATTGATTTTTAATTAAAATTAATATAATTAATTAAATAATTCAAAATTAATTTAATTAATTATTTTTTAATTTAATTTAATATCAAATATTAAATTAAATAAATTGTCCGATCTCGATCGATTTTTGAACATGAATCCTTATTCATGCTATAAACCGATCCCAATATTTAAATCATATTTAAATATATCCACCTCTTATTAATCATAGTTTAATTCATAATTAAGCTATGATTCGTTAGATATATCACATATAAATAACGCTTTCTCCCAAACTTGAATTTGAACAATTCAAATTCTTTTCTCTCAAAAAGTAATAAGGCTAAGTCCGAGCTAGTAAGGAGGACCTAATGGACCTACAGATCATGAGCTTCAACGATACGAGATTAACTAGCCAAACTCTTTAGCCTAGCTAATCAACATTCGTTAACCACCGTGACATTCCACTAAAGCCCGGTGGTACGCACTCTCCTCATGTAGATATATTTATGTCCACTCGATATAACCATGATTAGTAAGTCGATCCTTCACAAAGGTCATTCAGTAATTACATTTGGGTCAAAATTACCGCTTTACCCTCAGTAATTACCTCTTGTTCCTTAAGTTCCACCGATCCTCTAATGAATAATTGGTTTGTGGTCCAACCAAAGAAACCAAATCCCTCTCGAGCCAATGAGAGGATGGGCCCATTGTTCAAGACCCGAGTCGGATTTTAAGGGAACAACCTTTCTACTAATCCCTAAAGCGGGTAGGAATGAATTCCATCTTGCCGAACTATGTTCCGACTATCTACCCGATTTTATCCTTGAAATGGCGAGAGCTTATTGAGTCGGCAGTCTCGAGCCACTCTCACCCATGTAAATCTAAGGATAATTCGAATAAACAGGAGTCCATAGAACGCTCAGATTAAGATCGAGTTACCTAGGTCATCGGATGAATATAGTCCGTTAAGACCAAGAAACGGAGTTATAAAGTCTAAGTGACTATTGCGCGGTCCAGTCTTATGCAAACTCATTGCATAGGGCGCCCCCACTCACATGTCTCCACATGAACGATTAAGGATCACATCGTTTGTTCTCTACAAAGTGGGTCGCGTCCATAGTGTCCCCAGGATAAGGTCCCCAACCCTATCCTTATACTATAGACTGTTCTGGCTATAACTTGAACTTGATCCACTTTTATGTCACACATAAAGTTCAAGTATTCATCCTATGGCAAGGGTTCTTTATTGGATTAAGGTTACACAATACACAATAGGCAATAACACTTTTACTGAATAAATTTCAATAACAACTTTATTGTGATATAGAATATTCATTCAGTTTACAAAACCACGAGTTTTAGGACATAAAACCCAACAATCTCCCACTTGGACTAAAACGTCTGTGGGGTAAAACATGCTGAGCAAAGAAAAACTGCCCTACTGTACAACCCGTAGTCCTAGACTCTCTAGGTGTCCCTCAAACACTTTAGCCGTGAGGGACTTTGTAAACGGATCAACAATGTTGTGCTCCGAAGCGATCTGCGTGACGATCACGTCTCCTCGTTGCACAATCTCCCTGATGAGATGGTATTTGCGCTCTATGTGCTTTCCGCGCTTATGGCTTCTAGGTTCTTTAGAATTTGCCACTGACCACTATTATCACAATAAAGGGTGATAGGCAAATTCATATTTGGAACAACTTCCAAATCGGTCAAGAACTTTCTAAGCCATCTGACCTCCTTCGCTCGCAAGTCGCGACGCACTAAAACTCTCCATGGTGGAGTCAGCAATACAACCTTGCTTTATACTCCTCCATACTATAGCTCCTCCGTTAAGAGTGAACACTGATCCTGATGTGGATTTCCTCGAATCCACATCGATCCAAAATCGAGTCGGTGTATCCCGCAAGGATCAAATCCTTTGCACCATACACAAGCATACGATCCCTCGTTCTCCTAAGATATTTGAGGATGTTCTTAACGGCGATCCGGTGATCATATCCGGATTAGATCGATATCTGTGACTATTCCCACCGCATAGCATATGTCGGGTCGAGTACATAACATGGCATACATCGGACTACCGATGGCAGAGATGCATAGGGAATGCGTCTCATATCCTCAACTTCTTGAGGTGTCTTAGGACATTGTTCCTTAGACAAATGAATTCCATGCCCGAAAGGTAACAAACCCTTCTTGAATTCTCGTGATCTTATATCTAACCAACATCTTGTCAATATAAGATGCCTGTGATAATGCTAGCGTTTTGTTCTTGCGATTCCAACAATTTGGATTCCAAGAACAAATCGAGCTCTCCCAAATCTTTCATTTGGAATTGGGTCGCTAGCCATTGCTTAACGCCAATCAGAATCTCGCATTATTCCCAATGAGCAAGATATCGTCTACATATAGAACTAAGAAAGCTACGAGTGGTATTGACTATCTTCTTGTAAACACAAGGCTCGTCAATATTCTCGTTTCAAAGCCATAAGATTTGATCGCGAGATCAAATCTTATATTCCGAGATCTAGAAGCTTGTTTCAATCCATAGATGGATCGTTTAAGCTTGCAAACCTTTTGCTCTTGACCCTAAACTATGAACCCTTCTGGTTGATCCATATAGATACTCTCTTCAAGATTGCCATTTAGAAAGGCTGTCTTGACATCCATTTGCCAAATTTCATAGTCATAAAACGTGGCAATGGACAAGAGTATTCTCATGGACTTAAGCATGGCAACAGGGGAGAAGGTTTCTTTATAGTCCACCCCTTCCCTTTGGGTATAACCCTTTGCCACAAGTCGAGCCTTAAAGGTTTGCACCTTACCGGCTTGATCTCGTTTCCTCTTGTAGATCCACTTGCAACCGATAGGTCTTTCACCATCTGGTTGATCTACAAGTTTCCAGACTGAATTGAAGTACATTGACTCCATTTCAAGGTCCATGGCTTTAATCCACTCGCCCCTATCTATATCATTCATTGCCTGTTTATAGGTCAATGGATCCTCAATGCCATCATCAGGTATGACGACTTGGGTTTCTGTCAAACCCATGTAACGGTCGGGTTGTCTAACATCCCTCCCACTACGTCGAGGCATTCTCAACTCTTGAGAAGGACCAGCTTTATCAACAACTCTTGTTGATTTATCTGTAGCTTCCCTGGAAATTTCACTTAAGACAATCCCGCTACGAGGTCGATGATCTCTCATGTGGTCTTCCTCTAAGAACGTGGTGTTTGTCGACACAAGCACCTTGTCCTCTTGAGGATCATAAAATAGACCACCTTTCGTTTCTTTGGAGTACCCTACGAATAGGCATAATTTTGAACGATGTTCCAGTTTCTTTGGATTGGACACTAGCACATGTGCTAGGACATCCCCAAATCCTGAAGTGATGTAAACTACCTTTACGCCCTTTCCATAACTCATAGGGTGTTTTGAAACACTCTTAGAGGGAACCATGTTCAAAATATATGCAGCAGCTTCTACTGCATATCCCCAAAACGAACTAGGCAGCTGAGCGTAGCTCATCATGGATCGAACCATGTCTAACAGTGGTTCTATTTCTCCTCCGAGATACACCATTCTCACTTTGAGGTGTACCAGGGTCTTTGAGAGTTGGGATACGATTCCATATTCTATCATATAGTCTTGGAATCTCAAATCCATATACTCTCCACCTCGATCTGATCGAAGTGTTTTAATCGTTTTACCTAATGTATTCTCAACTTCTGCCTTATATTCCTTGAACTTTTCAAGGGTTTTAGACTTATGATGCATTAGGTAAAGATAACCATACCTAGAATAATCATCAATAAAACTGATGAAGTATTCATATCCTCCTCGTGCCTTGACATTCATAGGACCACAAAGGTCCGAATGCACGAGTTCCAAGGGCTCTTTGGCTCTATAACCTTTTTTAAAAAGGTCTTTTAGTCATTTTTCCTTCGAGACAAGGACTCACATGGTGGTAAAAGAGTTGTCCTCTAACTGACTTAGGAGACCACTCTTGACCAATCTCCCAATCCTATTGAGATTAATGTGACCTAGTCTCAAGTGCCAAAGATAGGTACTAGGAGAAAGTTTCTGCCTTTTATTTTGAGTATCAGCTGTTTTAAACATCTCGGTGTTCAAAGCAGACTTTTACTGTTGGTCTTAACACATATAAGTTGTTTTCAAGTTTAGCAGAACATATTCGTACACCTCTTTTGCAAATGAATGCTTCATTATGATCAAAAGATACTTTATACATATGTTCAAGCAAACAAGAGATAGATACAAGATTTCTTTTGATTCCAGGAACCAAAAGTACATTTTCTAATAAAACAAATCTATCTCTAAACAAATGCTTTCATTGCTCCCCATCGCTTTGGTGAGACAACCTCTCTCCTGTTCCAACCCCGAGAGATATCTCCCATCACCAAGCTTCTTTGCCAGAACTAGTTTCTCGAAAAGAAGAACAAACATGGTTAGTGGCTCCGAATCTAATATCCAAAGGAATCATCATGTTCCACTAAACATGTTTCAAAAACGAGTAAATCATATTTACCTTGTTTTTCTTTTCTCGCCTTTCTTTTCTCTGCAAGGTATTTGAGGCAGTTCCTTCCAAAGGTCTGCTCGCACTACACAGTGGAAACATTTTCCCGTGGCTTTGGCCTTGCGTGTGTGGGAGCTCTGTCCCTTCCCTTTGTCCTTCTTCTTCTTTTCTCGAATACCCTTATTTTTAGAAAAGAAGGACCAGATTTGGTCCTGGAGGATGATCCTCTAAGGAACTTCTTCAAGTGACAACATTTGCCTCTTTCTCTTTTCCTTTTGATTTCATGAGGGACTCAAAAGTCTCAGAGCTCGTTGAGGAGAGTAGTGAGTTATACTCTATTTTATTCATTACGCATTTGTGCGGAATGGCAGAAACTCTTTGGAAGAGATTCCATAATAAAAGTTACCCGACTTCTCTCATCTATGATCGCCCCATTTACTTCAAACCACGTTGAAGTGGGTCATCATGTCAAGGACATGTTCCCTAACAGAGGCCCTCCTTCATCACGGGAGTTGTAAACGTATTTGACAAAGATCATAATGGACCGATGAGGACGGTTGTCCAAACATCGCCTGTAATGATCCCATGATCTCCTTTCTCGTGACCATGGTCTCATGTTTCTTAGACAACACATCGAGATATCTTTGGCTAAGATATAGACTCGGGCCTTCTCATTAGCCCTAATCCATCTTTCATAAGCATCCCGAACCATTCGGTTTTGCGGTTGAGTCGGGAGGGGAGGACATTCCTCCGTTAAGACGAACCTCGGATCATCAAGAACAAGAATTGTATTCAAGTTTGACTTCCAGTGTTCCATAGTTATCGCCGCTAAGTTTATTGAAAGTAGTAATTGGATAAAAGAGTTCGACATCTTTGAAAAAGAATGAATTCTATTAGTGAATTGTTTGTAACCTATCCAATTTAAGAATTTAGCAAAAGTAATAATGTACCCATAAACTCATTATTGTTTTTGCAACGATACTTCAAAGTGAGTCGAGAAACCACTACCGAGAGGCGCTCAATCACTCCTTCACCGAACCAAGACATTCTTGACTAAATGCTAATACGGAATAACTCTTATTCCTATAACATTCGAGTTATCGCTACTTTGGTCAAGAACTTACTAACACTTAGCAATTCTTGTAAGTGTAACCCGCCATTTTCGGACCTCGGAGGTCGGCCCCAACAATGTTACCAAACCCCCGGAGAGACAAAGCCGGGAATGGACCTAAGAGACCCTATCCATTTCTGGAGTTTGAGTTGTTCTCAATCCCATGTTACATCCCTCCGAATGGATGGTGCTACTTCGGGCAACTGCAGAGAAGCAACATGGGAATCTCACGGTCCAACCTAATGGAGGAGACCGTAGGGATGTTGACACACTTCCTTCACTCACTTACTATAAATACTTTCTCCATTCACCTTGCTCTTGATTTATGCAAACACCATCCGAATGGGGATGCCCTATTGACATCACGAGGCCGAGCATAAATCTCACGGTGTGAACTTCGTGTGGAGAGCGTAAGAGGAAATTGATATATCATATATACCTTTTCATTCCCACTAAGTATTTTAAAGCAGTTTGGGTATACTTTTACTTAGGCATATTAAAAGCTAAAACAATATAACCTAAGTCTACCAATATAACAATTATCTGGAATTACCTAAGTCTATTAACCTTTTAATAAACCTAGGTCTATGAGTTTAATTTATTAACTTTTAATAAACGCCACTCACGAAAGATAATTTATAAACCTATGGATTAAATTCACTCCTGTGTCGGTTCTGTGTAGGGTGTTCCGCTTTCAGTCACCTTAAGTACCCCAACCCAGCAGAACCTTCCTTAGTCGAGAGTCCTCTTTAATCAAAGTTTATAAATTATTAGTTTCCTAATTCTAATCTTATTAGAACTAGATAACCTTAGATCTAATTAATTTCCAGTTCTAAAACCATTTTAAAACTAATTAATTAACCTTAGGTTACATGCATTTCTATGTTATAAAATATTTCATCATTCATCACATGAATAAACATGCATTTATAACAAATTCATCACATGAATAAATGCATAGCAATTATATGTTTAATTTTTAATTAATATAACCCTTATATTAATTATAATTAAAACATATAATATTTATTTCATAAATTAATATAACTCTTATATTAATTCTCATGAAACCCAATTAACATGCATACAATATATTATAACACTTATAACATACTTTCAATGCATGGAGCATGCTTCCTATGGTGGGATTTTAAAATTTATATGGCATACTTTATGCACATATAATTAGAGAATTTAATTAAAACATACATTCACAATGCATAATTAATTAAACACACTAAAGTGGACTGGTTTTGGCATCTAATGGAAGCAAACTACTAAATTATTACAATAATAATCTAGAATTGATATCAAACCACTTCGAACACTTCAAATTTGGGTCGAACCAGCATGTAAATGTGTGAACCAGACCTTCATAAGGTTAAACCGGGCTGTAAAAGGATGAACTGGCCTCCAATTGGTGAAACGGACCTCCAAAATGGAAAAACCGGCCTCGAAATAGTCGAACCGGTCTAAAACCAACCGAACCGGACAAAAATCGAGCCAAACCGGTCCAAAACCATTGAACCGGTCAAAGTCAACTGAACCGGTCAATGGTCAACGGTCCAGTCAAAGTCAACTTCTTCTTCTTCAAATGAGAAAACACGGGCTGGAGTGAATTTGGTATTGTAGCATAATTGCAATTTAAAAAAAAGCAACTCTGCTTTTTGAGTTTTCTTTGACCTTTCGAGCTTCTCTCTTCAAATTGAAGGCCTTCCCGAACTCCAATCGATCCAAAATTTTTACAACTTATTCTACACACACATTAATGCTCAAACACACTTGAGCAATTTGAAAATAAAGCACAAATTGATGCTCAATTTAAATGCCAAAACCAGAAGAACACTTTAAACGCCTAGAAAAATGTATTTCAAAAATACCCACCACTGTAACAAAATAGATCCAATTGAGTGCTCAAAATTGCTCGATACCAATTGAAAGAGTCTAGATTAAGAAAGCGGAAGCAATTTTGGATCTTGAACACTCTAAGTTGATCAATTTTGTAAAATAAAAACATGCTCAAAGTGGAAAAAGCAGAAGGATAGAAAACTCAACTTTGAAGATAAAATTCTCTTCACCGGTTGATGGTTTTCAAAGAAAAAAAACTTCGTGGACAACCGTTAGAGTCTTCCCTACTACCCTCAGGCCTTAGAACGGATTGTGGGATCCTAGATTGAGAGAATTTGGAAGAAAAGACCTCAAAGGTCACTAATTCGGGAATATTGAATTTTCTGTGTAATTCTCTCTAAACACCCCAAATCACCATTATATAAAGCTTCAAAAAGCTTCAATGGAGTGACAACTCAAGGGTGATGAGGATGTTTTGAGATGGAGGGCCAATTTTGGTGAATTTTGAAGATGAGTAAGATTGGGCAAGTTGGCAACTTGTTTTTCATGAAAATCATGAAAATCCCTCATTTTACATTTAATTTTAATTCAAAAATCAATATTAAATTGATTTTTAATTAAAATTAATATAATTAATTAAATAATTCAAAATTAATTTAATTAATTAATTTTTTAATTTAATTTAATATCAAATATTAAATTAAATAAATTGCTCCGATCTCGATCGATTTTTGAACATGAATCCTTATTCATGCTATAAACCGATCCCAATATTTAAATCATATTTAAATATATTCACCTCTTATTAATCATAGTTTAATTCATAATTAAGCTATGATTAGTTAAATATATCACATATAAATAACGCTTTCTCCCAAACTTGAATTTGAACAATTCAAATTCTTTTCTCTCAAAAAGTAATAAGGCTAAGTCCGAGCTAGTAAGGAGGACCTAATGGACCTCATGATCATCATGAGCTTCAACGATACGAGATTAACTAGCCAAACTCTTTAGCCTAGCTAATCAACATTCGTTAACCACGTGACATTCCACTAAAGCCCAAAGTGCGTGCACTCTCCTCACTCAGAGATATATTTATGTCCACTCGATATAACCATGATTAGTAAGTCGATCCTTCACAGGTCATTCGTAATTACAATTTGGTCAAAATTACCGTTTTACCCATAATTACCTCTTGTTCCTTAAGTTCCACCGATCCTCTAATGAACAATTGGTTTGTGGTCCAACCAAAGAAACCAAATCCCTCTCGAGCCAATGAGAGAGATGGGCCCATTGTTCAAGACCCGAGTCGATGCCTTAAGGGAACAACCTTTCTACTAATCCCTAAAGCGGGTAGGAATGAATTCCATCTTGCCGAACTATGTTCCCAAACTATCTACCCGGTTTTATCCTTGAAATGGCGAAGCTTATTGAGTGGCGGTCTGAGCCACTCTCACCCATGTAAATCTAAGGATAATTCGAATAAACAGGAGTCCATAGAACGCTCAGATTAAGATCGAGTTACCTAGGTCATCGGATGAATATAGTCGATTAAGACAAGAAACGGAGTTATAAAGTCTAAGTGACTATTGCGCTGGATCGATCTTATGCAAACTCATTGCATAGGGCGCCCCACTCACATGTCTCCACATGAACGACAAGGATCACATCGTTTTGTTCTCTACAAAGTGGGCCGCGTCCATAGTGTCCCCAGGATGGATAAGGTCCCCAACCCTATCCTTATACTATAGATCGCTCGGCTATAACTTGAACTTGATCCACTTTTATGTCACACATAAAGTTCAAGTATTCATCCTATAGCCAAAGGTTCTTTATTGGATTAAGGTTACACAATACACAATAGTCAATAACACTTTTTATCGAATAAATTTCAATAACAACTTTATTGTGATATAGAATATTCATTCAGTTTACAAAACCACGAGTTTTAGGACATAAAACCCAACAGAAGGGACGTCTGTCCGTGAACACGTTCTGGACATGATGACCCACTTTAATCTGGCTGATATGAACGGGGCTTCGATTAATGAGTCGAGCCAGGTCAGCTTTATTCTGGAGACTCTTCTGAAGAGTTTCATTCAGTTTCGTAGCAATGCTGTTATGAACAAAATTAGCTACACTCTAACAACCCTTCTAAACGAACTACAGAACTGATGGAGATTGTAATCGTAGCAATGCGGAAACGAACTACACTCTGACAACCCTTCTGAAGAGTTTCCTTCAGTTTCAGTTTCCTTCAGTTTCGTAGCAATGCGGAAACGAGTTTGTAATCGTAATATGCAAGTTTGTTCTGGTTGAAATGCAAAAACCCATACATTGACAAAACATAACAAACATGAAAATTCTAATCTAATTAGGCATGGATAAATGCATACAAACATGCTAAAGTTTAACTATTAAACTAAAAAGAAGAGAGAATACCTTTGTAGAATTTCCTCAGCAACTCCTTGCTCCAAGCTATACAGCAACTCAGGAACTTCTCTGCTTCTCTGCTTTTGCAACAGGACACCACCAAAAAAGAGAACCTCCTATTCTCTGAGCTCTACTTAGACCTCTCCTTTGTGGGAAGGAGTTCCAACAATTGGAAGATTGTTTTTGGGAATATAGAGAGTTGAGAGAATTCTTACTTCTTTCAATCAATTTGATCGATTGAATCATCCGAATGATTCTGTCCTTCTCACCAGGAGAAGGACTTCACTGGGTAACTCCCCACTCCCTATCGAGGGGGAGTTGGGGAGTAGTGGGAACGTGTCATCATGACACGTTCCCTAATTAATTAATTAATAATTTATTTATTTATTTAATTAAATCAAATTTAATTAAATACTATATTATATTAAATGATTAAATCTTATTTAATCATTTTACCCCTTTAATCTATAGTTTAATGTACATCTAATGCACATTAAATTTTAACCTATAGTTTTCAAATATGAATCACATTCACATTTGAATTAAATATTTGAAAGATATTTGAACTCTTTCAAATATTTAATTCTCTCATATAATTTAATATGAATCATATCCATATTAAATTCATAATATATAGTTCCAAAACTATATATTATATCATATCTATGTACATTAAGTTTATTCCCTTATGAATTTGAACATTTCAAATTCAAATGATCTAAGAACCCTTTACGAGCTAGAAGGTGGACCTAATGAACCTACTGGATCGTAAGCTCCAACGATACGAGATTGCTTGGTTAATCTCATTAACCTCCCAATCAACATTCGTTAACTGCAGAACACTTCACTAAAGTCCCACCGGTTGGCACTCTTCTCACTGCAGATATATTTCGTGTCCACGGATATTGACAAATAAAAGCAAGTCAATCCTTCACGAATGTTCGTTAAACACCGTTGGGTCAAATTACCGTTTTACCCCTGGGTTACATCTTGTACCTTAAGTACCAAAGCTGCTCTCTAATGAACAATTTGTTTGTGGTCCTACCAACAAACAGAGTCCCTCTCGGGCCAATGAGAGGGTCGGGCCCTTTGTTCAAGTCCCGGAGACACCACTTAAGGGAACATTCCTCTACCTACCCTAGTAGGCGGGAAGGAGTGAATTCCATCTTGCCAAGTTAAGTTTCCAGCCGCTCACTCGGTCCCCAAGAAGTTAAGGATATTGAGTCGGCGAATCTGGCCACTCTCACCCATACTAGTCAAAAGACAATTGATAGGAATCCTACCATGCTATGCAAGATGAGAGAAAAGCTTCAAAATGGAGTTGAAATAAATGTTGTCCAACTTTATTTATGACGAACTAAAGATGCATTTAATGAACTCAAGTGCAATCCATGCTTCATTAAAGACAAACCAAACTTCATTTATGCAACTAGAGTTTCAAGCTACTCCAAGTGGGGATCTATTTATGCATGGAAGGTTACAAAATTTATGTAGGTTGATCAAAAAGTCAATTCTCGGATTTATGGCTAATTCCAAGTAATTTTCAGTTTTAAAATCTTGTTTTCAATTATTTAGGTTACAAAATAGCTAGTGGAGATCATGGTATTGATGGGGATGTAAATTACAACCTTTCAATTGACCATAGGTTACTATAGGGTTTATTTTGAGGCTATATAAAGGCATGTACCTTGAAAAAAAAAAAAGGAAAAAAGATTGAAAATGTAATCAAAAGAGGCCTTGAGCTTTTTTATAGCCCTTGAGCTATGTCTTTGCAATTCTATGTAGATTAGGTTGCATGCTTAGAATCATTCAAGCTTGACTTGATCAATCTTGCTTGTGGAGTGATTCGGATCTCAAGTAAGTTTTCTTGCTTTGAGATATTTGATCGACAAGGTAATCCGGTTTTACTTTCCTTGAGTTGATTTTCAAAATTGGTTTTGGGGTCTTTGAGATTGAGTTATCTAAAGGTCTTGTTTTTTTAAACAAGGTTGTTAGATCCAATTGTCAAGGGTTACTTAACATTTTGACATTAGAATCTTTGGTTTCTTTGATTTCATTTTGGTTTTGAAGTTTTTGGATTTTAGATCTAATACTCTTGTTTGTTGTCAACAATCTTATCAACAATCCCTCGCGAACAGGAGTTCGTAACCTGCTCAGGATTGAGATGCTTAGGTCATCCTAGTGAAATAGAAACCTAACTAATCAACGGAGTTACAGCTAGAGGTTGCTATTTCGTGGTCCGGTCTTATGTAATCTCATGACATAGGATATCCCCACTCACATGTCATCTACACGAACACGTTAGAATCACAGTGTTTGTATCAAATACAAAGTGGGTCACATCCATAGTTTTACCAGGGTAAGGTACCCAAACCTTATCCCCTAACTATAGACCCTTTAGGCTGTATCTCGAACCGAGATCCTCTATATGTATACTACATTCAGTTAAAGATACATTTAACAGCTTTGGATGTTTAGTTTATTGGATTTAGGGTTTAAATAAAGGCAAACTCAAACAATAACTCTTTATTGAAATAATAACACTTAGAACATAATTACAAACTACGAGTTTTAGGGCAAAAACCCTAACAAGAACTTCCAGTCCTTGATGAGGGTCAAGACACCGAAAGATGAGGCAAACGTTGCCTTCAGGTCCTTTCACAGGGGTTCGACCTCTGGGACAAAATCTGTAGGCTCGTCAGGCCCGAAAGGGAAGAACAAGAAGATGAAGAAGGGCAAAACTGACCGTGCTGCCGCCCAAAAGGGCAAAAAGGTTAAGGAAGTTGCAGAGAAAGGAAAGTGTTTCCACTGCAATGGTCCCAAACACTGGAAGCGTAACTATCCCAAGTTCCTTGCCGACAGGAAGAAAAAAGGTAAATGTAATTTACTTGTTACAGGAACCTGTTTAGTGGAGAGTAATGACTCTACCTGGATATTGGATTCGGGCGCCACTAACCATGTTCTTCTTTTTAGGGAATTAGTTCCTGGTAGCAGCTGCGAGAGGATGAGATAACACTACGGGTTGGATCCGGGGAGATTGTCTCTGCTGCAGCGGTCGACACAACTCTATTTTAGTAGGAACTACATTTTATTAGATAATATGTATATAGTTCCAGGGTTTACTAGAAACCTAGTTTGTATTTCCTGCCTTATTGATCATTGTATCTCAGTTTCTTTTAAATTAAATGAAACGTTTATTTCTTTCAAAGGTAACTTGTTATGTTCAGCTTCGCTTGAGAATAATTTATACGTTTTGAAACCTAATTCGGTCAAAAGTGTTTTGAATACTGAATTATTTTAAACGGCTGAAACACGAACTAAGAGAATGAAAGTTTCTCCTAAAGAAAATGCCCATCTTTGCATCTACAGTTAGGCCACATTAATCTCAATAGGATTGAGAGACTAGTGAAGAGTGGACTTCTAAGCGAGTTGGAAGAAAACTCTTTATCGGTATGTGAGTCATGCCTTGAAGGCAAAATGACCAAACGTCCTTTTAGTGGAAAAGGATATAGAACCAAAGAGCCTCTAGAGCTTATTTCTGACCTCAATGAGTGTTAAAGCGCGGGGAGGTTATGAATACTTTGTATCTTTTATAGATGACTATTCAAGGTATGGGTATATTTATTTAATACATAGGAAGTCTGAAACTCTTGAAAAGTTCAAGGAGTACAAGACTGAGGTTGAGAACCTGTCAGGTAAAATAGTAAAAACACTTCGATCGGATCGAGGTGGAGAGTATATGGACACTAAATTCCAAGACTATATGATAGAACATGGAATTACGTCCCAACTCTCAGCTCCTGGTATGCCACAACAGAATGGTGTATTTGAGAGGAGAAACAGAACCCTGTTGGACATGGTTCGGTCGATGATGAGCTATGCTCGTCTCCCTGATTCCTTTTAAGGTTACGTAGTGGAGATTGCGGTCTATATTTTGAACAACGTTCCGTTGAAGAGTGTTTTTGAAACACCTTTCGAACTCCGGAATGGATGTAAAGGTAGTTTAGACCATTTCAGAATTTGGGGATGCCCGGCCCATGTGTTGGTGTCAAACCCGAAAAAGTTGGAACCCCATTCAAAATTATGCCTATTTGTAGGTTACCCAAAAGAGACTAGGGGTGGTCTGTTTTACGATCCTAAGGATAATAGGGTGCTTGTGTTTACAAACGTCACTTTCCTTAAGGAAGACCACGTCAGAGATCATTTACCTAGGAGTAAAATTGTGTTAAACGAAATGGACAGTTCATCAGCAAGAGTTGCTGATGGGGCTAGTACGTCAACAAGTGTTTTTGATCCTAGCTCGTCTAGTCAAGTCCGTTCTCAAGAGTTGAAAATGCCTTGACGTAGTGGGAGGGCTGTGAGACAGCCTGAACGTTACATGAGTTTAACTGAAACCCAAGTCGTCACCCCTAATGATGACTGCGAGGATCCATTGAGCTATGATCAGGCAATGACAGACGTTGACAAAGACGAATGGATTAAAGCTATGGACCAGGAAATGGAGTCGATGTACTTCAATTCCGTCTGGGAGCTTGTGGATCAACCGGATGAGGTAAAACCTATAGGTTGCAAATGGATCTACAAGCGTAAACGTGGCATAGATGGGAAGGTGCATACCTTCAAAGCACGACTAGTAGCAAAGGGTTTTATCCAGGTTGAAGGGGTTGACTATGAGGAAACCTTTTCACCTGTTGTCATTGTAAAGTCGATCAGGATCCTTCTGGCCATTACCGCATATTATGACTATGAGGTATGGCAGATGGATGTCAAGACAACCTTTCTGAATGACAAACTTGACGACACCATCTACATGGACCAACCCAAGGGGTTCATTGCCCAAGGCCAAGAGCAAAAGGTTTGTCTGCTTCATAGGTCTATTTATGGACTGAAACAAGCCTCAAGGTCTTGGAATATAAGGTTTGATGAGGCGATCAAATCTTATGGCTTTGATCAGAATGTTGACGAGTCTTGTGTCTACAAGAAAATCGTAAACAACACAGTCGCATTTATGATATTATATGAGGATGATATCCTTCTCATTGGGAATGAGGTAGGATTTCTTACTGACGTTAAAAAATGGATGGCTTCACAATTCCAAATGAAAGATTTCGGAGAAGCACAATATGTTCTAGGTATCCAGATTGTCCAGAACCGGAAGAAAAGAACGCTAGCCATGTCTCAGGCATCTTATATTGACAAGATGTTGTCTAGATATAAGATACAGAACTCCAAGAAGGGCTTGCTGCCTTTCAGGCATGAGGTTCACCTGTCTAAGGATCAATGTCCTAAGACTCCTCAAGAGGTTAAGGATATGAGACGAATCCCTTATGTTTCAACTGTTGGGAGCCTCATGTACAACCTGGTGTATGAGAGTGGGGATTTGATGTAAGCCCTAAACCCTATTCTCTTTTATCATTGAGCACTCGTTCATGATGTTTTGAAATATGCAAAATCGTATAGGTTGCACTAAACGATGTCGTGATCGAATTTGGGAATCTATTGAATTTGGAGCTACAATGTGTCTAAACTTCATAAAGGGATAGGTAAACATTGAAATAAGCATATTAAAAGTTTCATTGAAGTAAGTTCAAATCATTAGCAATTTGGAGAAGTTTTAGGTGCATCATGTATTGAATGGAAGATCATATGTCTCACAGACTTGGGATAAGTTGGCTAAATGCTTAGGGTTTCTTTACACACTTATTTTGGTGTTTTAAAAAAGAAAAGAAATGAAGTGAAGGATAAAAGGAAAACAAGGAAGGAAAAGCTCAAACCATTTTGGTTTGGTTTGCTTTAAAAATAATGAAGAAAATGAAATGAAATGAATGGATATAATATTGTGTTTTGTTTTGTTTAGGAAATAAAAGGAAAGAAAAGAAAAGAAAGAAAGGGATAAAGGAAAGGAAAAGAAAAGGAAAAAGAAAAGAAAAAGCAAAAGGGAAAAAGACAAACTTTGCCTCCTTGGTTTATAAAATGGCTTTATCTTCTCAATTTTCTTCTTCATTTATCAAAACCAAGCTGAAATTTCGTGGGAGAAGGAGAAAGGAAGAAGAAGGAAGCCATTTTTCATAAACTTGGAGCTGTAGTTGCAGAAGAAAGGAGAAGAACTCAAGAGGATTCTTTATTGCAGCAAGGAGATCAACTCAGACCAGTTCTGATGTTTTGGTCTTTTCGAGCTCAAAAAGAAGAGGTAAGAGTTGAGTTTTTGATACATGAAAGTTAACTCAATTTGGAACAAAGTTTGTGAAGGAAGCTCGAACTAATACTGAAGTTAACTTACTGTTTTGTGAAGAGGAAGACAGAAGACAGAATTTGCTGTCAAATCTGGGAAGTCTCTGATGTTTTGGTTGGTCTGATCTGTATACTTGGAGTTAGAAGCTCTAATTGGTATGGTTAGAAAGCTTATTCAATTTCCTACAAGTTTCGTGAAGGAATCGTGAGAAGAAAAGGATTGGAAGATGTTGTAATCTTCAGGTTAAGTTTCGGGTTGCAGCAGGAAGTGAAATCTGGAACAGCAGCAGATTCATTTTAGGGGTTAAGCTACTGAGGTAATTTCTAACCAATACGTTAGGAATCTCATTTTCATGTCTTCATAAGAGTTTTAGAGGGTTCAAAAAGGAAGAGTTTGGTATAAATTACATTCTTTTTGGATAAGTAATGAAGAAGTTATGTCTGTCTGAAAACAGGGCAGAAAATCTGAAAATGCTGGAATTTTGAAAGTGTGTTTTCTTGCAAGTTTTAAGGTCAAAAATCATGAGCTCAAGGTTCTAATGATTGATTTGGCTTGTTTGACAGGCCAAGAGCAAATAGGTCAAGTTTACAAGCCAAGGTTCCAATTCTAATACTGTGAGTGACTCTATCTTAGAACTATGTTTGACCTATGTTTTTCTTCATGAACATAAGTGTTGATAATTACATCTTGTTTGAACTAGTTGTGAATGGCTTCATGGAGTTTTCTAACATAAGGTTCATGATGGAACCTAAGCATGCTTTGAATTAGTTGTAACTATAAATCAAGTATGGAAACTAAATTATGAAAGTATGCTTTCCTTTAGAGAATGTTTTGTGTAAATCCACTTGGGAACATATTTAGATGATAATATGAAATTGTCAAGAAATTGTTGTATGTGTTATAAAGACATGATTTCCATGGTAAACAAGTTATGCCTTGATCTTGATTAACCCCTAATATCAAGGACATTCGAGAAGGTACTTAGGGGAATGAATCATGATATCCGTCATGAAGGACAATGAGAAGGTATCCGGGAAGTAAATGGTTTTACCTAAATAATGAAGGACAATGAGAAGGTATTTGAGTAGTAAATGGTTTTACCTTAATTTGAAGGACATAGAGAAGGTATTAGGGAAAACCAAACGACTAAAGGTATTCCACGTGCACGTGAGAGAGAGAGAGAGAGAGGTATGAACCTTATTGGAATAAATGTAACTCTACCACCTATATGGTTTGATGTGGTATCATGTCATGTGTTTTATTGTTATGAGCTTCCATATTATTGATCTATCTACCCTCGATAATTTAGTACATTTCGAGTTTTGTGCTATGCACAAGTGGTGACTTAAAACCTGTAAATTGGAAGCATGGTTTGTTTATGTTTACAAACAAATGTTAAGCTATGTTCTACTTATAATCTGCCATTATTATGATTCACCTGTGAGCTTATAATGTTTTAAAGGTAGACACTCACTGAGCTTTTTAGCTCATTCTTTCAATGTTTTCAAACCTTTTCAGGTAGAGATCGAGCTCGGTACCGACATCCGCCATAGTCTCTGCCTGGAAGTTCATAAGTTGTTAGTTTGTACGTGGCTGGTGTTGTATAGCAAGTCATTATGTAGTTATAGAAGTCTTATACATTAGCGGTTGTATATACAATGAGTTGTCTTGTGTTGTTTTGATGCACTTGACTTTTAGTTTCCAAGAGAGACTTATGAAGGGTTTCTCCTTGTGTATGTTTAATAGTTGTCCAGTTTCTGCTGTGTTATGTTAAAATGTTCCATATGCGAACATAGTATGTTTATCAGGAGTACAGAGTCAGCAGGTATTGTTAAGAGGTAAACAATGTCTGTTGGTTTCACGCCGCCTTTCGGGCTAAGTAGCAGGTAGTTCGGGGAGGGTGTGACATTTGATCTTACGGGATACACAAACTCGACTTTGAGACCGATAAGGATTCTAGAAAATCTACTTCGGGGTCAATCTTCATTTTGAATGGAGGAGTTGTAGTGTGGCGAAGCATCAAACAGGGATGCATTGTCACACCCTCCCGAACCACTTGCTAACTTAGCCCGGAGAGGCGAGATGAAGCCAACAGACATTGTTACCTCTTAACAATACTGCACGACACTACTTTACTCGAAAACAAACTATGTTCGATATGGAACACTTAAAACTTAACACAATGGAACTGGACATCTATAAGGCGTACATGAGGAGAAAAACTCTTCTTAAGTCTCTCCAAAACTAAAACGAGCAAGAACATCAGAACCACAAACAAACCCAAACCACTAATTAAACAACCACAACCTCTAAAGCACATACGACTATAACTACATAGTTCTCTTAAAATAATTTACAAACATATGGACTTGCTAAACCACACCAACCACGTACAACATATCAAACTTGAGAAGCTTCCAGCAGACTATGGCAGGTTATCAGGCACCGGGAGCTCGATCTTACGAAAAGTGGGAAAAACACTGAAAGAATGAGCTATGAAGCTCAGTGAGTGACTTGAGTTTTAAAGAAAGTTATTAACTCGTAAATCATATCACCTGGCCATCTATGAGCATATGTGTTAAGTAACTCCCAAGAATTAGACCTAACAACCTTGTTGAGAAAACAAGACCTTTAGATCTAAAACTTAAAAACCCCAAAACGACATGGAATCAACCCAAGGAAAAGTTTGGAACGGATTACCTTGATGATCAAGATCAAGAGTAAAGAAAACTCGTTTCTAAACTCGTGATTCGAATCACTCCACAAGAGGTACGATCAACACCACTTGAATGACTCTAGCATGCAAATTCTAAACACAAGAAATTGCAATAAGGAAAACTTAGCTCTCAACAAAGCTAAAAGAAAACTCAATTCATTCACTTTAAAATTTGTGTCTACAATGGAAGAAGAGAGGGCTTTATATAGCCTTTGAGACCCTTAACCTAATTGACAAATAGACACTAACTTTATGGGCTAGTTAGTGGGGGAAAAGAGTAACCTATATGAGTTACAATTTAACCACAACTCCCATATTGAAAACAAACTTAAATGATAAACAAAACTGAAATTACATTTAAAACTAATAAAGGTGTTGTCTTGTAACCATTATTTTAATACTAATCCATAGCTGTAAATGGTTTGAACTTGTGTTCCATAATTGAAGCTTAGCTTGTCTTGAATGAAGCTTGTAATGATACTTGACTTCATTGAATCCATCTCCACCTCATTGAATGCAACTTCAGTTCAAACATCACCATATTAAATGTTACTTTAGTTCAACTTAGTTCTTTTAGGTGAAACCCAAGTTAAACTTAAGTTCCATAAATTTAGCTATGAGTTCATTAAGTGCAAGTTAGAATGCATTTAATGCGTCTCCATCTTGAAGTTCAACTTTGCACAACATGTAGGGAAAGACTCCAACATCTTCTAGAACCTCCTCTTTTGAGCTCACCATAGCTTGAATATGAGTGATTAAAGCTTGTTGTAGCTTCTTGGCTCTCGACCTTGTAATTGGACCTTCAGGCATGACAATAGGTGGTCCTTGGTTCATATCAATATGCATCTGTAATCAAATGTTAAAGGTAACTGTGTAATCATAATAGCTTTTCATGAAAACCAGCAAGTATACCGTTAAAATCTCGTAAGGCATGTAAATGATATAAACTCTTTTTAAAACATGTCACAATCTACGTTGTGTAGGGCACGCTTGATACACCAACGCTTATTCTACGATGTAGTGGGGCCCGCCCAAAGACTCCCATCGTCTTTGTCGTAGTGGGGCCGCCCAAAGACTCACGACAGCGGTATTTGTTGTCACGGAGTACACTCAACGTCGACAACAGAATAAGACCTGTGTGCACACGGTACTATATAGCCTCGGGCTCAATATCTCAGAAGATCACATGAAAACATTTGAACATGCCAGCTTATCTTTTTCTTTCATAAAACTCAAGCTTACTTAGCTTGTTCATAAAACTAGAAATCTTTAAAACATACTTGCTAGTACATGCTTGCTTGAAATCATAACATTTCCATAAGTTTTGGCAATCATTAGACATATGCTCATGTATAAATTCCTTCAAGACATTTAGGCTCACAACGAGCACTTGAAATCATTTCTTAGAAAATATGAATACTCATAAACATGTGTTTCAAGGAAAACATTAAGCATTCAAACCATTTCGTTTTAGTAAAACCTTGCATTTTCATAAGCATAATACAAGCCTATAAACTATTTTCAAGGTTCGTTTTGTCACTCACAGTATTAGAACTAGAGTCTTGACCCGTACACTCGACCTTTTGTTCTTGGCCTGTCAAACAAACCAAAACCATGTTTTAGAACCTCGAGCTCATGGTTCTTAACCTTAAAACTACAAGAAAATACTCCAACAAAAATTCCAGCATTTAACAGATTTTATGCCCTGTATTCAGACAGTCAGAACTTCTTCATTACTTAGCCAAACAGGGTGAAATTTATACCACACTCTTCCTTTTTGAATCCTCTAAAAATAATGTGAAGACATGAAATTGAAATTCCCAATAGATTGGTTCAGAAATACCTCGAAAGCTTCTTTCCCAGGAACTAACTTCTGCTATTCCAGATTCGAATTTCTGCTGCAACCCGAAACTTGACCTGCTATTTACAACATCTTCCAATCATTTTCTATTCACGATTTCTTCATGAAAATTGTAGGAAATTCAATAAGCTTTCCAACCATACCTAATAGAGCTTCTTATTCCATCTCTACAGACCAGTACAACCAAAACACCAGAGCCTTCTCGGATTTGACAGCAAATTCTGTCTTCTGTCTTCCTCTTCACAAATCAGTAGCTTAAGATTCGAATTTTCTCGAGCTTCCTTTACGAATTTTGTTCCAATATGAGTTAACTTTCATGAAACAAAATTTCAACTCTTACCTCTTTCTGTGGAGCTCGTGATGAACAAAATAGCAGAACTGGTCTGAGTTGTTCACCTTGCTGCTACACAAGTAATCTTTGAGTTCTCCTCCCTCTCTTCTACAATTCCAGCACCAAAAACCCCTTCTTCCTCTTCCTTTCTGCTTCTCTCATGAAAACCCTTGCTTTCCTTTTGATAAATGAAGAAGAAGATCGAAGGATACATGATTTTAAAAAGAAAATTAGGTGGGGTCCCACCATCCACTTCCCTTTTCCCTTTTTCATTTTTCCTTTTCATTCTTTTCCTTTTCCTTTCTTTTCTTTTCTTTTCTTTTCTTTTCAAAACAAAACTTAACATGATTTACATTTGTTTCATTTTCTTTCCTTCATTATTCCTAGAGCAACCAAACCAAAATGGTTTATGTTTTTCCTTCCTTGTTTTCCTTTTGCCTTTCACTTCATTACTTTTCTTTTTAAAACAAGGAAAACCAAGTTTTAAGCATTCATTTCTTCCTTTCTTTTGTTGTTTGATAATAAGGAGGTTCCAAAGAAAGATCTTGGGTTTACAACTTACCTCCCCTTAAGAAATTTCGTCCTCGAAATTTAGTAGTCCTTAGGTGAAAATCATCGGATACTTCCTCCTCATTTAGTCTTCTAACTCTCAGGTTGCCTCCTCCACTCCGTGATGTCTCCAACGAAACTTCACGAGTGGGATCGTCTTGTTTCTTAAAACTTGTTCTTTTCTGTCGAGGATTTGAACTGCATCCTCTGCGTAACTCATGTCTTTTTCAGCTCAACGGGTTGTGCTTGTAGCACATGTGTCAGATCTGGAATATACTTTCTCAACATGGGCACATGAAAAACATCATGTACTTGAGATAATTCCGTTGGCAACTCCAGTTTGTAGGTTGGTAGCCCAACTCGTTTCGTTACTTGATAAGGATCAATATATCTGGGACTTAGCTTACCTTTCTTTCCAAAACTTGTTCTCCGACTTGGAATTCTAAGTCCTTTCGCTGCTTATCTGCATAACTCTTCTGACGGTCTTGAGCTACCTTCAAATTCTCCTTGATTACCTTAATACTATCTGTCGTAACTTGTACCAACTCAGGACCGATTAACTTTCGCTCTCCTAGTTCATTCCAATATACGAGCGTTCTACACGGTCTTTTATCAAGAGCCTCAAATGGTGTCATGCCAATATTCGACTGGTAGCTGTTATTGTAAGCAAATTCCATAAGCGATAGGTGTGTATCCCAACTCCCCTTAACTTGAAGGACACATGCTTTCAACATGTCTTTTAGGGTCTGGATGGTCCTCTCTGACTGACCATCTGTCTGAGAATGGAGCGCTGTACTAAAACTCAGCTTTGTCCCCATAGCCTTCTTTAAACTAGGCCAAAACTTAGAAGTAAATCTCGGGTTCCTATCTGAAACTATGGACACAGGCACTCCGTATTGTCTCACAATTCTGTCGACGTATAGCTTAGCTACCTGATCAAGCGTAGACGTCGCTCTAATTGGTACAAACCGTGTTGTCTTAGTGAGTCTATCCACCATTACCCAAGTACCATCATGTCCATTTGAAGTACGTGGTAATCTAAACAGAAAAACCATAGTAATACGCTCCCATTTCCATTCCGACACTAGCAATGGGTTAAGGAGTCCTTTTTGCTTCTGTCTAACTGGTTTAACTTGCTGACAGATTAAACATCTATCAACATAATCAACTATCTCTCGCTTCATCCCAGGCCACCAATAAGTCCCATTCAAGGTTTTACACATCTTGGTGCTTCCTGGATGCATAGCGTAGCTGAACTGTGAGCTTCTTCTAGAATAGCATTCTTAAGCTCACTAACACTCGGAACGCATAGTCTTCCCTGTTTCTCTATGGCTCCGTCTGATCTCATTTTAAATTTTGCTTCTTGGCCCTATTTGGACTTTCTAAACATCTTTTGCAAGTTACTATTCTCTGATTGTCTTCTCACAATCTCTATTACGAGTGAAGGCCTGATCTGAAATTAAACTAAAAGACCCTATGAATTCTCTGCAGTTACAACTGCCTTAGAATCCCTTAGAGTACTTAAAAATGTTGCTCGAATACCACACAAGGTGTCCTTAGGAAGTCTTCACTTCCTGCTCAATGCAACTGCTACCACATTCACCTTAGCAGGATGGTATTCTATGGTACAATCATAATCTTTAATCAGTTCTAACCATCTTCTCTGTCTCATATTCAACTCCCTTTGATCAAAGATATACTTCAGACTCTTATGATCTGTGTAAATGTGACACCTTTCACCAAACAGGTAATGTCTCCAGATCTTCAATGCTAGAACAACTGCTGCTAACTCAAGATCATGGGTAGGGTAATTATACTCGTGCTTTTCAATTGCTTTAACGCATAAGCTATTATTTTTCCTTTTGCCTTTCACTTCATTCTAGTCCTGACTGGACTTACTCTTATCCTTACTTGGATCATGTTCTGCTAGTTCTATTGAACTAACTCAATAACTTGCTATTTACTTTTCAGTTTCTTGTAGAGCTAATGATATGAACCAAGGACCACCTATTGTCATGCCTGAAGGTCCAATTACAAGGTCGAGAGCCAAGAGGCTACAACAAGCTTTAATCACTCATATTCAAGCTATGGTGAGCTCAAAAGAGGAGGTTCTAGAAGATGTTGGAGTCTTTCCCTACATGTTGTGCAAAGTTGAACTTCAAGATGGAGACGCATTAAATGCATTCTAACTTGCACTTAATGAACTCATAGCTAAATTTATGGAACTTAAGTTTAACTTGGGTTTCACCTAAAAGAACTAAGTTGAACTAAAGTTACATTTAATATGGTGATGTTTGAACTGAAGTTGCATTCAATGAGGTGGAGATGGATTCAATGAAGTCAAGTATCATTACAAGCTTCATTCAAGACAAGCTAAGCTTCAATTATGGAACACAAGTTCAAACCATTTAAAGCTATGGATTAGTGTTAAAATAATGGTTACAAGACAACACTTTTATTAGTTTTAAATGTAATTTCAGTTTTGTTTATCATTTAAGTTTGTTTTCAATATGGGAGTTGTGGTTAAATTGTAACTCATATAGGTTACTCTTTTCCCCACTAACTAGCCCATAAAGTTAGTGTCTATTTGTCAATTAGGTTAAGGGTCTCAAAGGCTATATAAAGCCCTCTCTTCTTCCATTGTAGACAGAAATTTTAAAGTGAATGAATTGAGTTTTCTTTTAGCTTTGTTGAGAGCTAAGTTTTCCTTATTGCAATTTCTCTTGTGTTTAGAATTTGCATGCTAGAGTCATTCAAGTGGTGTTGATCGTACCTCTTGTGGAGTGATTCGAATCACGAGTTTAGAAACGAGTTTTCTTTACTCTTGATCTTGATCATCAAGGTAATCCGTTCCAAACTTTTCCTTGGGTTGATTCCATGTCGTTTTGGGGTTTTTAAGTTTTAGATCTAAAGGTCTTGTTTTCTCAACAAGGTTGTTAGGTCTAATTCTTGGGAGTTACTTAACAGCTAACTTGCTCTGTCTCATTCCCATGGAGCTAACTGCTCTGATACCAAGTTATTGAGTTAGTTCAATAGAACTAGCAGAACATGATCCAAGTAAGGATAAGAGTAAGTCCAGTCAGGACTAGAATGTGAACAAAAATTTCAACTCTTACCTCTTTCTGTGGAGCTCGTGATGAACAAAATAGCAGAACTGGTCTGAGTTGTTCACCTCTTCGCTACACAAGTAATCTTTGAGTTCTCCTCCTCTTTCTCGCAATTCCAGCACCAAAACCCCTTCTTCCTCTTCCTTTCTGCTTCTCTCATGAAAACCCTTGCTTTCCTTTTGATAAATGAAGAAGAAGATCGAAGGATACATGATTTTAAAAAGAAAATTAGGTGGGGTCCCACCATCCACTTCCCTTTTCCCTTTTTCATTTTTCCTTTTCATTCTTTTCCTTTTCCTTTCTTTTCTTTTCTTTTCTTTTCTTTTCAAAACAAAACTTAACATGATTTACATTTGTTTCATTTTCTTTCCTTCATTATTCCTAGAGCAACCAAACCAAAATGGTTTATGTTTTTCCTTCCTTGTTTTCCTTTTGCCTTTCACTTCATTACTTTTCTTTTTAAAACAAGGAAAACCAAGTTTTAAGCATTCATTTCTTCCTTTCTTTTGTTGTTTGATAATAAGGAGGTTCCAAAGAAAGATCTTGGGTTTACATCTTGGGTTTACATGCATCGTTGATTTCACAATAGAAGCCGAGTATTTTGCGGCTTGTGAAGCTGCAAAGGAATCTGTTTGTCTTAGGAAGTTCATCATGGATTTGGAAGTTGTTCCAAATATGAACTTGTCCATCACGCTGTTTTGTGACAACAGTGGTGCAGTAGCCAACTCGAGAGAACCATGGAGTCATAAGAGGGGCAAGCACATTGAGCGGAAGTATCACCTGATATGAGAGATTGTGAACCGCGGAGACGTGACAGTCACACATATAGCGTCAGACCACAACATTCCTGATCCATTTACGAAGGCCCTCACGACTAAGGTGTTTGAGGGTCACCTAGAGAGTCTAAGTCTTCGAGTGCTTCCTGACTAGGGAAAGTGGGAGTATTGTAAAGGGTATTCAATGCCATAGTTTATTGTAATTTTAGTACATTTGAGAAATGTATTTTGTACTCCACTAGCTTAGTCCAAGTGGGAGTTTGTTGGGATGTGTGTCCTAATCTCGTACTTGTTTGTAATATTCATCATTGAAATAAATAAGAGTTATTTTTCATCACTTTGTGTCTCGCATATTTACAAACTTTGTCCAATAAACTAAGCTCCAGGGTCATTGAATTATGAGAGAACTAGAACTTGTACGGTGTGCAGTGGACACACAGGGAGGATCACGTTCGAGTAAATGACCCGAACGGTCTACACTATATGGATAGGGTTGGAGACCTAATCCTGGATACTGGATTAGGCATGCTTTGTATTAGATACAAACGAGTTGATCCGACTCGTTCATGTGGTTGACATGCGAGTGGGGGCATCCTGTGCAATGATATTGTACAAGACCGGACCGTGAATTATTAGGCCTATTGATGTAACAACATCAACAATATGGGACTAATAACTTTGTAGATGACCAATAGTGACTTTGCCTTAATCCTGAGCGTGTTACAGACTCCTATCTGCGGGGGTCTGTCCTTTGACTAGTGTACGGGTGAGGGTGGTCACAGTTACTCGCCTAATATGCCTATCTTCTCAGGGACAGAACCACGTGGGGAGCTGAGAACTTGATTACGCGAGATGGAATTCACTCGTTCCCGACATTAGGAAAACTAGAGGGGTTGTTCCCTTAAGTGTTGTCTTTACGGCTTGGACAACGGGCGCCCACCTTCTCACTGGCTCGAGAGGGATGTTGTTTATGGTTGGACCATACAATGTTGTTGTTCATTAGAGGAGCAGTGGGGACTTAAGGAGCAAGAGGTAGACACAGGGGTAAAACGATAATTTGACAATGCAGTGTCTACGAACAACCTATGAAGGGTCGACTCACGGGCATTGGTTATAACAATGGACACAACTTGTCCTACAGTGATGGGAGTGCAACTACGGGCTTTAGTTGTAAACTCGAGATCTTTCTTTGGAACTTCCTTATTATCAAACAACAAAAAGAAAGAAGAAATGAATGTTTAAAACTTGGTTTTCCATGTTTTAAAAAGGAAAGAAATGAAGTGAAAGGCAAAAGGAAAACAAGGAAGGAAAGTTTAAACAATTTTGGTTTGGATTGCTTTAAAGACAAAAGAAGAAAAGGAAATGAAACAAATGTTTAATATATTAAGTTTGTTTTGTTTTGCAAAGAAAAGATAAGAAATGAAAAAGATAAAGGAAGGAAAAAAGAAAAGAAAAGAAAAGAAAGGAAAGGAAAGGTGGATGGTGGGACCCCACCATTGTTATCTTTTTTAAAAACACTTGATCTATCGATTTTCTTCTCATTTTCAACCAAGAAAGGGAAGAGCATCGTGGGAGAGGTTTGAGAGAAGAAAAGGGGAGAAAGTTTCTGGTTTGAGGTTGAAAAAGAAAGGAGAAGAACTAAAGGAGAAGAACTAAAGGTATGCCTTTATAACAGCAACTTAATCAATTGTATCATATTCTGGTTTTCTGTTCATCTCGAGCTCCACAGGAAGAGTTAAGGGTTGAGGTTTTGTTTCGTGAAAGTTAACCCATATTGGAACAAAATTCGTGAAGGAAGCTCGAGCAAATTCGGATCTTAAGCTACTGTTTTGTGAAGAGGAAGACAGAAGACAGAATTTGCTGTCAAATCCGAGAAGTCTCTGATGTTTTGGTTGTACTTGTCTGTAGAGTTGGAATCAGAAGCTCTAATAGGTATGGTTGGAAAGCTTATTTCATTTCCTACAACTTTCATGAAGAAATCGTGAATAGAAAATGAATGGAAGATGTTGTAAATATCAGGTCAAGTTTCGGGTTGTAGCAGAAAATGAAATCTGGAATAGCAGAAGTTGGTTCCTGGGAAAGCAGACTTCGAGGTATTTTCGAACAAATCTGTTAGGCATCTCAACTTCATGTCTTCATATGATTTTTAGAGGGTTCAAAAAGAAAGAATTTGGTATAAAGTACATCCTTTTTGGTTAAGTAATGAAGAAGTTATGAGTATTTGAATACAGGGTATAAAATCTGTTAAATGCTGGAATTTTTGTTGGAGTGTTTTCTTGTAGTTTTAAGGTTAAAAACCATGAGCTCGAGGTTCTAAAACATGGTTTTGGTTTGTTTGACAGGCCAAGAGCAAAAAGGTCGAGTGTACGGGTCAAGACTCTAGTTCTAACACTGTGAGTGACAAACGAACTTCGAAAATGAGCTATATGCTTGAAAAAAATGCTTTAAGAAATACAAGTTTTGCTTGAATGAAAGGGTTTAGATGTTTATTGTTTTCTTTGAACACTTGTTTATGAGCATTCATGATTTCTTAGAAATGTTTTAAAGTGTTCATGATGAGCCTAAATGTCTTGATGAAATTTATATACGAGCATATGTTTATTGAATTTCCAAAGATTATGAAAATGTTATGATTCCAAGCAAGTATGTTTAAGCAAGTATGTTTTTAAAGTTTTCCAGTTTAATGAACAAGCTAAGTAAGATTGAGTTTTATGAAAGAAAAGATAAGCAGGCATGTTCGAATGTTTTCATGTGATCTTCTGTGATATTGAGCCCGAGGCTTTATGGTACCGTGTGCACACAGGTCATTTCTGTTGTCGACGTTGAGTGAACTCCGTGACAACAGCGCTGTCGTGAGTGCTGGGCGGGCCCCACTACGACAAAGACGATGGGAGTGCTGGGCGGGCCCCACTACATCGTAGAACAAACGTAGATTGTGACATGTTTTAAAAAGAGTTTATATCATTTACATGCCTTACGAGATTTTAACGATATACTTGCTGGTTTTCATGAAAAGCTATTATGATTACACAGTTACTTTTAACATTTGATTACAGATGTATATGCTCATAGATGGCCAGGTGATATGATTTACGAGTTAATAGTTTTCTTTTAAACTCAAGTCACTCACTGAGCTTCATAGCTCATTCTTTCATTGTTTTCCCCACTTTTCAGGTAGAGATCGAGCTCCCGATGCCTGAAAAACCCGCATATAATCTCTTTGGAAGCTTCACAAGTTTGATATGTTGTACGTGGGTGGAGTTGTATAGAGAGTCTATATGTATAGAAGAAGGACTATGAACTTATGTTTATGTGTACATTTTAGGTTGTGGTTGTGTGATCCATGGTTGGGTATGTTTTTGGTTGTGATGCTCATATCTCTTCCAGTTTTCCAGAGAGTCATAAGTAGGGTTACCCCTTACGTAGGTTACGTAATTGTCAATATTCCGCTTTGTTATGTTTTAGTTGTTTCTTATACAAGTTTAGTATGCTTATAAGGTAAAACAGAGTCAACAGGTATCGTTAGAGAGGTGAACGATGTCTGTTGGCTTCACGTCGTCTACAGGGCTAAGTTAGCAGGTAGTTCGGGAGGGGGTGTGACATTAGTGGAGTGTTACTGTAGCTAATGAATGTTGATTAACCCAAAGAGTTTGACAGGTTAGTCTCAGATCATTGGAGCTCGTCATCTGTAGGTCCATTAGGTCCCTCGGTTGGCTCAAACTGGATACATAGAGGGTTTACAATTTGGTGTGGATTTGAAGTGTTCAAATTCATTAAAAGGGTATTTATGTCATTTATATGAGATATGATTGACATATTATATAGTTTAATGTGAATGAGATTCATAATAAACTATAGGTTAGCCTAATTGTTTAATTAGGGCTACTTTAGAGAAATTAGATTGAGAGAAATTAAATTGAATGTGATTCAATTTAAAATCCACAATTATACAAATGTGATTTGTATTATAAGGTATGAGATATCTTATTTTATGTGGTTATGCAAATATGATTTGCATAACCTAAGACTGTTGTAAAATGGTAAATCGGTGGAGATTTCAACTCCACCTATCACCATTATTTAAAGCCTTTGCAAGAAGGCATTTATTGGGAGTTGGCTCATTTTTTGGATTATCACCAAAAAGCAATTCTCAAATTCTCTCTTCTCTCTCAAGCTTTCTCTCCACCCAAAACCGAAGGAGTCCCACCACTCTCCCTTTACCAAAAGAGAACAACCGAGAAGATCTTTCGGAGGTGTCCGATTGTTCGTGGTTCAGAGAGTTCGTGATCGTAGAGATCGAGAACGCGAAGAGTTCGTGACTGGAGAAGGATTTCGTGAAGAACGTTTCTTCAACAAGTAAGTATTATCTCTTACTGTATTTCCTTCTTTATTGAATGTTTAATCTAAATTCTATAGGATAGAATTGATTTTAAGAATTATTTTCACAACGAAAACCACGACGATTCAAAGTCATTTTCCGCTGCGGGAGTTTTATTCCCTTCAGGTACTTATAGTGAGTGGGAGCATGTTTAGTGAAAACAAAACCTATGGTCTCTTACATGGTTTACGCCACACAAGAAGATCACTATGGTCAGCCTGCTAGTTTGGCCTGGACCAGACAATCCCTTCGGAGGGCTTGATCATAGGGGATCGAACTGTAAGCCCAATCTCTTTGGAACCTCCTTATTATCAAACAACAAAAAGAAAGAAGGAATGAATGTTTAGAACTTGGTTTTCCATGTTTTAAAAAGGAAAGAAATGAAGTGAAAGGCAAAAGGAAAACAAGGAAGGAAAGTTTAAACCATTTCGGTTTGGATTGCTTTTAAAACAAAAGAAGAAAAGGAAATGAAACAAATGCTTAATATACTAAGTTTGCTTTGTTTTGCAAAGAAAAGGTAAGAAATGAAAAGATAAAGGAAGGAAAAGAAAAGAAAAGAAAAGGAAAAAAAAAAAAAAAGAAAGGAAGTGGATGGTGGGACCACCTAAATTTCTTTTGTTTAAAACCATGTATCCTTCGATCTTCTTCTTCAATTATCAAAGGAGCAGCAAGGGTTTCCATGAGAGAAGCAGAAAGGAAGAGGAAGAAGGGGTTTTGGTGCTGGAATTGCAGAAGAGAGGGAGGAGAACTCAAAGTTTGATTATTTAGCAGCAAGGTGAGCAACTCCAATCCTATTCTGGTTTTCTGTTCATCTCGAGCTCCACAGGAAGAGGTAAGATTTGAAATTTTGTTTCGAGCAAGTTAACTCATATTGGAACAAAATTCGTGAAGGATGCTCGAGCAAATTCGGATCTTAAGCTACTGATTTGTGAGGAGGAAGACAGAACACAGAATTTACTGTCAAATCCGAGAAGTCTCTGATGTTTGGGTTGTACTGACCTGTAGAGTTGGAATCAGAAGCTCTATTAGGTATGGTTGGAAAGCTTATTGAATTTCCTACAACTTTCGTGAAGAATTCGTGATTAGAAAATGATTGGAAGTTGTTGTAAATAGCAGGTCAAGTTTCGGGTTGCAGCAGAAAATCGAATCTGGAATAGCAGAAGTTAGTTCCGGGGAAAGGAGCTTTCGAGGTATTTCTGAACCAATCTATTGGGAATCTCATTTTCATGTCTTCATAAGAGTTTTAGAGGGTTCAAAAAGGAAGAGTTTGGTATAAAGTACATTATTTTTGGATAAGTAATGAAGAAGTTATGAGTATCTGAATACAGGGCATAAAATCTGTTAAATGCTGGAATTTTGAAAGTGTGTTTTCTTGCAAATTTTAAGGTCAAAAATCATGAGCTCGAGGTTCTAATGATTGATTTGGCTTGTTTGACAGGCCAAGAGCAAATAGGTCAAGTTTACAAGCCAAGGTTCCAATTCTAATACGGTGAGTGACTCTATCTTAGAATTATGTTTGACCTATGTTGTTCTTCATGAACATAAGTGTTGATAATTACATCTTGAATGAACTAGTTGTGAATGGCTTCATAGAGTTTTCTAACATAAGGTTCATGATGGAACCTAAGAATGCTTTGAAGTTAGTTGTAACAATAAATCCAAGTATGGAAACTAAATTATGAAAGTATGCTTTCCTTTAGAGAATGTTTTATGTAAATCCGTTTGGGAATATGTTTATATGATAATGTGAAAATGTCAAGGAATTGTTATATGTGTTTTAAAGACATGATTTCCATGGTAAACAAAGTATGCTCATGTTTGTGGTTAACCCTAATAATCTTTGAAGGACATTCGAGAAGGTACTTAGGGGGGAAAATGAATCATGATATCCCGATACTGAAGGACAATGAGAAGGTATCCGGGAAGTAAATGGTTTTACCTAAATACTGAAGGACAATGAGAAGGTATTCGGGTAGTGAATGGTTTTACCTTAATCTTGAAGGACATAGAGAAGGTATTAGGAAAACCAAAGCGACCAAAGGTATTCCACGTGCACGTGAGAAAGGGAGAGAGGTACGAACCTTATTGGTATAAATGTAACTCTACCACCACTATGGTTTAATATGGTATTATGTCATGTGCTTATTGTTATGAGCTTTTATATTATTGATCTATCTACCCTCGATATGTTAGTACATTTCGAGTTGTGTGCTATGCACAAGTGGTGACTTAAAACCTGTAAATTGGAAGCATGGTTTGTTAATGTTTACAAACAGATGTTAAGTTATTTTGTGCTATTAATCTACCATTATTGTGATTCACCTGTGAGCTTATAATGTTTTAAAGATAGGCACTCACTGAGCTTTTTAGCTCATTCTTTCAATGTTTTCAAACATTTACAGGTAGAGATCGAGCTCCTTGTACCTGACATCCTGCCATAGTCTGCTGGAAGTTTCATAAGTTGATAGTTTGTACGTATTTGGTGTTGTATAGCAAGTCGTTATGTAGTTATAGAAGTTTGTACATTAGTGGTTGTATAAACATTGAGTTGTCTTGTATTGTTTTGATGCGCTTGACTTTTAGTTTCCAAGAGAGACTTGTGAAGGGTTTCTCCTTGTGTATGTTTAATAGTTGTCCAGTTTCTGCTGTGTTATGTTAAAATGTTCCATATACGAACATAGTATGTTATCGTGGAGTACAGGTCAATGTGTATTGTAAAGAGCTAAACAATGTCTGTTGGCTTCACGCGCTTTCGAGCCTAGTTTTGTGTAGTTCGGAAGGGGTGTGACAATTTTAATATCGAGCAATTAGCTCCATGGGAATGAGACAGAGCAAGTTAGCTCTAGAAGAAATTGAAAAGTAAATAGCAAGTTATTGAGTTAGTTCAATAGAACTAGTCGAGCATGGTCCAAGTAAGGACAAGAGTAAGTCCAGTCAGGACTAGAATGTGAACACAAGTCTAGAATTGTGCGTTTGAGTTGAGTACTCATTACATGTCTAGTATGTTAATATGTTATAGAAGTCATGCCACCACGTACTAGCAGACGATGCAGGCAAGATCAGGACAGGACGCAGGATCCTACCCAAGATCAATCCCAGTGGAGATCTAGTGCCCCGAGAGTTGATTAGGGGCGAGAATTAAGCAACATGCTAATTCCTCACGGGGAGGTAGTTAAGCCATAGGGAGCGGGGCTAAGTAATCCGGTAAGACATATATAATAGATTACCTAAAAGAATTAGGAGCCCACAGTGTTTGAGGGTTCCAAAGATCCAAAGTGAAAGTCGAGTTTGGTGATTAAGCTTGATAAATGTTTTGATGTTATGAGTATCTACGAGAAGCAAAATGCTAAGTTGGCTACATTTTTTCTTTGCTAAATAAAGCGAAGGATGATGGAAATCGATGTTAGCGGTTGTAGTGATGCACGTACTTCACATCGCAAACTTTGTAAGTATATTTGAAAATAAATATTACCCTAGCACGCGTCGCAGAGAGGTAAAGAGGATGAATTTTTAGAATTAAAGCAGGATCATTTTTGGTGGTGAGTGTGAGAGAAGATATACCGAGTTGTCGCGGTATGTTGATGTGATTGTGGCATCTAAGAGCGCGGCAGTGTCGACGATTTGAAAAAGAGGGTTACGACACGAGATCGTACCCGCCACACCAATGTTAAGTGGGTCGACTTCTCTCGGTGGTAGAGATCGCGCTCACGTGTTGAGCAGAGCATAGCAGAGGAGAAGTCGATGAGTGAAGCCTAGTTGTGGAGGCTTCGGCAACAAGCGATTTCAAGGTCGTGAGCATCGAGGTTCACACTTGGAGTAAATGTTTCTAAGTCAATATGACTTTAAGGAGGAAGCTAGTAGCCAAATAGCCAGGCATCGAGGCAGATGTTTATGGTCAGTACCTATCAGAGGTAGAGTTAAAGAGGACCTAGTTAATTTGTTTGACTGGCAGCATGTTGCAGGGAGGGCAAGAGTCTATGCCAGTATAGCAAGGAAAACTCCATGTGTGATCTGTTGCAAGAATAATCAAGGTCATTGTCTTGTGAATGTTGGTACATGCTACTAGTGCTGACAACCAGGACATGTCAAGAGGGATTGTCCACAGCTATGGACAGCCGCACAGAGGGACTAGGGAGTTAAGTCCCAGTTAATTGAGCAGCCGAGAGTATCAGTAGTTGCAAGAGAGGGCACCAGTGGTGTTAAACTAAAGAGAGTTTTAGGGAGGCCTAGGCAACACGAAAAGGTCTAGGTTATGACTCAGCAAGAAGCTGAGGATGCACCAGATATGATTATTGGTACAATTACTATTTGTAATGTATCTGCACTTGTTTTAATAAAATCGGGTGCTACACATTTCTTTGTTTTTTAGTATGTTCTTGACTAAGTTGAATGGGGAAGCTAGAACCTTTATGTAAAAGGTTAGTTATATACAATCTAGTTGGTGATGTGTTACTAGTCAATGCAGTGTTGCGGGACTATGAGGTCTTAGTAGAAGGTCTTATTATGTTAGTGGATCTTCTTTCACTAGACTTGCAGGTATGAGATGCAATCTTAAGAATGGATTTCGTATTTACTCATTATGCTTTAGAGATTGCCATATAAAGGAAGTTGTTTTCAAGAAACCAGGGTTAGCTAAAGTGGTTTTAGGGGATGGAAGAAAGATTATTCCTACGAGTTGATTTCAGCATTCAAAGCTCAGAAATTGTTGAGAAAAGGATGCACGGCGTTTCTTGCTCACGTAGTGGAGGTGCAGGAAGAAAAGCTAAAACCAGAAGATGTTCTTGTGGTAAATGAGTTTCTTGATGTTTTTTCAGTGAGATCATCTGAGGTTACCACACGATAGGGAGGTAGAGTTCACTATTGAATTGCTACCAGAACAACACCTATTTCGCATGGTATTTGTATAGAATGACTCCAAGTGAGATCGGGGAGCTAAAGATGCGATTATAAAGACTAGTAGATAAGGGATACATCGGACCTAGTGTATCGCCTTGGAGAGCTCCAGTGTTATACGTGAAAAGAAAGATGGTATCCGTAGATTATGCATTGATTATAGATAGTTAAACAAAGTCACGATACGTAACGAGTATCCTTTACCCCGTATAGATGACTTGTTTGACGATTAAGAGGAACATCGGTGTTTCTAAGATTGATTTGAGATCGAGGATACCATCGATTAAAGGTAAGGGAAACAGATATTCCTAAAACAACATTTGAGCGAGGTATGGGCATTATGAGTTTTTAGTAATGTCGTCGGGTTTGACGAATGCACCAGTGATTTTGTGGACCTCATGAGCAGAATATTCCACCGAAGATTTGGATCATTCGTGATAGTATTTATTGATAATATACTAGTTTACTCAATTGACAGAAAGCTCATGAGGAACATTTGAGGATTATTCTCGCAAACACTACGAGATAAGCGATTGTACGCTAAATTCACCAAATGTGTGTTTTGGTTGGATCGTAGTGTTTTTGGGGCATGTTGTCTCAAAGAAATGGTGTTAGTGTGGATCCAAATAAAGTTAAAGTCGTAGTCAATTGGGAGAGACCCGATCCATGACGGCAGGTAACGTAGTTTCCTAAGTTTGGCAGGATACTACAGCGGTTTGTTGAGGATTTCTCACGAATAGCATTACCCTTAATAGCTTTGACAAAAAGAATGCTAAGTTTGAATGGTCGGACAAGTGCGTAATGCAGAATTTTCGGGAGTGAAAAAGAGATTAGTTCTGAGTACCTATTCGACACTTCCCCGTGATGCGGAAAAGAGTATGTGATTTCTTGTGATGCCTCGAGACAAGGTTTAGGGTTTGTGCTCGTGCAAGAAGGAAAAGTAATAGCTTATGCATCAAGACAATTGAAAAAGCATGAATGTAATTACCTACCCACGATCTCGAGCTAGTAGCGATTGTTCTAGCACTGAAAAATCGGAAACATTACTTGTTTGGTGAAAGGTGTCACATTTACACAGGATCATAAGAGATCTGAAACATATCTTTGATTAGAGGGAGTTGAATGTGAGACAAGGAAGATGGTTAAAACTTATTAAAGATTATGATTGTACTATAGAATACCATCCCGGTAAGGTGAATGTGGTAGCAGATGCATTGAGCAGAAGTGAAGACTTCTAGGATACCTTGTGTGGTATTCGAGCAACATTTTTATGTACTTTAAGGAATTCTAAGGCGGTTGAAAGCTGCGCAGAGAATTCAGTGGGGTCTTTAGTTAAATTTCAGATCGGCCTTCACTCGTAATAGAGATTGTGAGAAGACAATGAGAGAATAGTAACTTTGAGAAAATGTTTGGAAAGTCCAAAGCAGGGCTCGAAAACAAAATTTAAAATGAGATCGATGAGAGCCAGAGAAACAGGGAAGACTATGCCTTCCGAGTGTTAGTGAGCTTAAAGATGCTATTCTAGAGGAAGCTCACAGTTCAGCTACGCTATGCATCCAGGAAGCATCAAGATGTGTAAAACCTTGAATGAGACTTATTGGTGACCTGGGATGAAACGAGAGATAGCTGATTATGTTGATAGATGTTCGATCTGTCAGCAAGTTAAACCAGTTAGACAGAAGCAAAAAGGACTCCTTAACCCATTGCTAGTGTCGGAATGGAAATGGGAGCGTATTACTATGGTTTTTCTGTGTAGATTACCACGAACTTCAAATGGACATGATAGTATATGATAACGGTCGATAGACTCACTAAGACAACAATGTTATACCGATTAAAATCGACGTCTACACTTGATCAACTTGTTAAGCTATACGTCGACAAAATTGTGAGTCAATACAGAGTGCCAGTGTCCATAGTTTCAGATAGAGATCCGAGATTTACTTCTATGTTTTGCCCTAGTTTACAGAAAGCTATGGGGACAAAAGCGAGTTTTAGTCTGACGCTCCATTCTCGACGGATGGTCGGTCGAGAGGACCATCGGACCTAGAAGACATGTTGCAAGCATGTGTCTTTCAAGTTAAGGGAAGTTGAGATACACACCTATCACTTATGGAATTTGCTTACAATAGCAATGATCAGTCTAGTTTTGACAAGGCACCACTTGAAGCTCTAGATAAAAGACCGTGTAGAACGCTAGTATATTGAAATGAACTAGAAGAGCGGAAGCTAATCGGTCCTGAGTTGGTGCAAGTTATGACAAACAATACTAAGGTAATCAGAGAGAATCTGAAGGTAGCACAAGACCGTCAGAAGAGTTATGCAGATAAGCGACGAAAGGACTTGGAATTCCAGATCGGGGATCAAGTTTTCTTGAAGTTATCTCCATGGAGAGGTGTCCTTCGTTTTGGTAAGAAAGGTAAACTAAGCCCTAGATATATTGGTCCTTATCAAGTAACGGGACAAGTTGGGCCAGCAGCCTACAGACTAGAATTGCCAGCAGAACTATCTTGAGTACATGATGTTTTTTTATGTGTTCATGTTGAGAAGTATATTCCAGATCTGACACATGTGCTACAAGCACAACCCGTTGAGCTGAAAAAGACATGAGTTACGCAGAAGATGCAATTGAAATCCTCGACAGGAAAGAACAAGTTTTAAGAAACAAGACAATCCCACACGTGAAGGTTCGTTGGAGACATCACGGAGTGGAAGAGGCAACCTGAGAGTTAGAAGACTAAATGAGGAGGAAGTATCCGATGATTTTAACCTAAGAACTACTAAATTTCGAGGACGAAATTTCTTAAGGGGAGGTAAGTTGTAAGCCCAATCTCTTTGGAACCTCCTTATTATCAAACAACAAAAAGAAAGAAGGAATGAATGTTTAGAACTTGGTTTTCCATGTTTTAAAAAGGAAAGAAATGAAGTGAAAGGCAAAAGGAAAACAAGGAAGGAAAGTTTAAACCATTTCGGTTTGGATTGCTTTTAAAACAAAAGAAGAAAAGGAAATGAAACAAATGCTTAATATACTAAGTTTGCTTTGTTTTGCAAAGAAAAGGTAAGAAATGAAAAGATAAAGGAAGGAAAAAGAAAAGAAAAGAAAAGGAAAAGGAAAAAAAAGAAAGGAAGTGGATGGTGGGACCACCTAAATTTCTTTTGTTTAAAACCATGTATCCTTCGATCTTCTTCTTCAATTATCAAAGGAGCAGCAAGGGTTTCCATGAGAGAAGCAGAAAGGAAGAGGAAGAAGGGGTTTTGGTGCTGGAATTGCAGAGAAGAGAGGAGGAGAACTCAAAGTTTGATTATTTAGCAGCAAGGTGAGCAACTCCAATCCTATTCTGGTTTTCTGTTCATCTCGAGCTCCACAGGAAGAGGTAAGATTTGAAATTTTGTTTCGAGCAAGTTAACTCATATTGGAACAAAATTCGTGAAGGATGCTCGAGCAAATTCGGATCTTAAGCTACTGATTTGTGAGGAGGAAGACAGAACACAGAATTTACTGTCAAATCCGAGAAGTCTCTGATGTTTGGGTTGTACTGACCTGTAGAGTTGGAATCAGAAGCTCTATTAGGTATGGTTGGAAAGCTTATTGAATTTCCTACAACTTTCGTGAAGAATTCGTGATTAGAAAATGATTGGAAGTTGTTGTAAATAGCAGGTCAAGTTTCGGGTTGCAGCAGAAAATCGAATCTGGAATAGCAGAAGTTAGTTCCGGGGAAAGGAGCTTTGAGGTATTTCTGAACCAATCTATTGGGAATCTCATTTTCATGTCTTCATAAGAGTTTTAGAGGGTTCAAAAAGGAAGAGTTTGGTATAAAGTACATTATTTTTGGATAAGTAATGAAGAAGTTATGAGTATCTGAATACAGGGCATAAAATCTGTTAAATGCTGGAATTTTGAAAGTGTGTTTTCTTGCAAATTTTAAGGTCAAAAATCATGAGCTCGAGGTTCTAATGATTGATTTGGCTTGTTTGACAGGCCAAGAGCAAATAGGTCAAGTTTACAAGCCAAGGTTCCAATTCTAATACGGTGAGTGACTCTATCTTAGAATTATGTTTGACCTATGTTGTTCTTCATGAACATAAGTGTTGATAATTACATCTTGAATGAACTAGTTGTGAATGGCTTCATAGAGTTTTCTAACATAAGGTTCATGATGGAACCTAAGAATGCTTTGAAGTTAGTTGTAACAATAAATCCAAGTATGGAAACTAAATTATGAAAGTATGCTTTCCTTTAGAGAATGTTTTATGTAAATCCGTTTGGGAATATGTTTATATGATAATGTGAAAATGTCAAGGAATTGTTATATGTGTTTTAAAGACATGATTTCCATGGTAAACAAAGTATGCTCATGTTTGTGGTTAACCCCTAATACTGAAGGACATTCGAGAAGGTACTTAGGGGGGAAAATGAATCATGATATCCCGATACTGAAGGACAATGAGAAGGTATCCGGGAAGTAAATGGTTTTACCTAAATCTTTGAAGGACAATGAGAAGGTATTCGGGTAGTGAATGGTTTTACCTTAATACTGAAGGACATAGAGAAGGTATTAGGGAAAACCAAACGACCAAAGGTATTCCACGTGCACGTGAGAAAGGGAGAGAGGTACGAACCTTATTGGTATAAATGTAACTCTACCACCACTATGGTTTAATATGGTATTATGTCATGTGCTTATTGTTATGAGCTTTTATATTATTGATCTATCTACCCTCGATATGTTAGTACATTTCGAGTTGTGTGCTATGCACAAGTGGTGACTTAAAACCTGTAAATTGGAAGCATGGTTTGTTAATGTTTACAAACAGATGTTAAGTTATTTTGTGCTATTAATCTACCATTATTGTGATTCACCTGTGAGCTTATAATGTTTTAAAGATAGGCACTCACTGAGCTTTTTAGCTCATTCTTTCAATGTTTTCAAACATTTACTGTGTAGAGATCGAGCTCCTTGTACGACATCCTGCCATAGTCTGCTGGAAGTTTCATAAGTTGATAGTTTGTACGTGGCTGGTGTTGTATAGCAAGTCGTTATGTAGTTATAGAAGTTTGTACATTAGTGGTTGTATAAACATTGAGTTGTCTTGTATTGTTTTGATGCGCTTGACTTTTAGTTTCCAAGAGAGACTTGTGAAGGGTTTCTCCTTGTGTATGTTTAATAGTTGTGTTTCAACTTTGTGTTATGTTAAAATGTTCCATATACGAACATAGTATGTTATCAGAGTCTGAGGTCATGGTATTGTAAAGAGCTAAACAATGTCTGTTGGCTTCACGCCGCTTTTCGAGCCTAGTTTTCAGGTAGTTCGGAAGGGGGTGTGACACGAACATAGTGGACACCCGAAAGGGATAAAGATTTTCTTAGTCTGTTTTTGAATCTAGTCCTCCCTTCGACGGATTTTGTTGGATGGGGACTCTGGGGTCTAAAGACAGAGGGTTACACTCACAAGGTACATAAGAAGTGTATGTATCCTGACCAAATAATGGTAATCAAAGCCTATAGGAATAAGAGTTATTCTAGCATTAGGTTTTGGTCAAGAATGTCTTGATCCAGAGGAGGAGTGTTTTTTATTACCCTTCGGTTTCATACATTCTAAACTTTTGGAGTATCATTGCAAATTATTAATGACTTAGGAATCATTAGATAATTAGCTAAAATATGATTGGATTAGACAGTTATAGCGAGAAACTTATACAAGTTTTTTTTTGTAAATTTCAACAAAAATGTCTATCTCTATTATTTTCTTACTGGGTGTGGAAAAATTAACCGGAGAGAACATGATGACTTGGAAAAACAAACTTAACACTATTTTGGTAGTGGATGATCTAAAGTTTGTGCTACACGAAATGTTCGTGATGCATATGATCGATGGATCAAGGCCAATGATAAGGCCAAGGTCTATATGCTGGCAAGTATGTCTGACATATTAGCCAAGAAGCACGAGGGCATGATGACTGCTAAGGAAATCATGGATTCAGTGCAGGGTATGTTTTGACAACAGTCTACACATGCCTGACACAATGCCCTCAAGTATATATTCAACTCGAGGATGCTAGAGGGTTCATCTGTTCGGGATCATGTATTGGATATGATGGTACACTTTAACATCGCAGAGTCGAATGGTGCTTCTATCGATGAATCGAGCCAGGTCAGCTTCATTCTGGAAACTCTTCCAGATAGTTTCTTACAGTTTAGAAGTAATGTTGTTAGGAACAAGGTTACTTTTAATCTTACCTCCCTTTCTGAATGAACTCCAGACTTTTCAAGCTTTGATGAAAATTCAGGGATCGAAAGGTGAGGCAAATGTTGCCAGTAGGAGTTATCACAGAGGTTCGACCTCTGGATCAAAAACAGTGGCTTCATCTTCTTCTAACCTGAAAAGGAAGAAGAAGAACATGAAGAAGGTTGGTAAAGGGAAACGAGCTGACAAAGCTGCCGCCCAGAAGGGCAAGAAGGTCAAAGAAGTTGCAGACAAAGGAAAATGTTTCCACTGCAATGAAGACGGGCATTGAAAACGGAACTGTCCGAAGTACATTGCAAAAAAGAAGAAGGAAGGTAAATTATGATTTACTTTGCTTAGAAGCTTGTTTAGTGGATAATGATAAAACTGCTTCGATACTTGATTCAAGCACCACTAATCATGTTTGCTCTTCTTTTTAGGGAATTGATTTCTGGCATCAGCTACAGAAATGAGAGATAACGCTCTGGGGTTGGAAATGGAGAATTCGTCTCAACTGTAGCAATTGGCACAATGAAGCTTATTTTTGGTAAGAAATATATGTTGTTAGACAATATATTAGTGATACCAGGGTTTACTAGAAACCTTATTTCAATTTCTTGTGTTATAAAACAATGTATTTCAATATCTCTTTCTTCTAATAAAGTGTTTATTTTTAAGAATAGTATTGAAATATGTGAAGCTTCATTAGAAAATGAGTTGTATGTTTTAAGGCCTAATTTAGTCAAAATTGTTTTGAAAACTGAATTATTTAAAACTGCAAATACACAAACTAAGAAACGTAAAATTTCACCTAAAGAAAATGTTCATCTTTCGCATCTATGATTGGGTCACATAAACCTCAATAGGATTGAGAGATTGATAAAGAATGGACTTCTAAATGGGTTAGAAGAAAATACTTTACCTGTATGTGAATCCTGCCTAGAAGGCAAAATGATTAAAGGACCTTTTAGTGGAAAAGGTTATAGAGCCAAAGAACCTCTTGAGCTTATACATTCAGACCTTTGTGGTCCGATGAATGTTAAAGTCAGAGGAGGTTACGAACATTTCATCTCTTTCATAGATGATTATTCCAGATTTGGGCATATTTACCTAATGCATCATAAGTCTGAAGCACTTGAAAAAGTTCAAGGAATTCAAGACTGAAGTTGAAAATCAATTAGGTAAAACAATTAAAACACTTTGATAAGATCGAGGTGGAGAGTACATGGATTTAAAATTCCAGAACTATATGATAGAACATGGAATTACATCCCAACTCTCAAAGATTTGCATGCCTTGAGAAAAAATGGTGTATCGAAAATGAGAAATAGAACCTTGTTGGACATGGTTCGATCAATGATGAGTTATGCTCATCTCCCTAATTCCTTTTGGGGTTATGCAGTAGAGACTGCATGATACAATTTGAACAATGTGCCATCAAATAGTGGTTCTGAAACACCTTTTGAACTCTGGAAAGGACGTAAAGGTAGTTTATTCCATTTCAGAATTTGGGGTTGTCCAGCACATGTGCTTGTGACAAATCCAAAGAAGTTGGATTCACGTTCAAAATTGTGCCTATTCGTAGGCTACCCAAAAGAGAAAGAGGTGGATTATTCTATGATCCTAAGGAAGATAAGGTACTTGTGTCGACAAATGCCACTTTCTTAGAGGAGGACTACATCAGGGACCACAAACCAAGAAGTAAAGTTGTGTTAAGTGAGTTAGACGAAACAATAGCAAAGGTTGCTAAAAAGCTAGTACGTCAACAAAGGTTGTTGATACTAGCTTGTCTAGTCATGAGAGTCCATCTCAAGAGTTGAACATGCCTCGACGTAGTGGGAAAGTTATAACACAACCTGACCGTTACATGGGTTTATCTGAAACCCAAGTTGTTATACCAGATAACGACTGAAGGTTCCATTGACTTATAATCAAGCAATGGTTGACAAAAATAAAGACAAATGGGTCATAACCATGGACTAAGAAATGAAGTCTATGCACTTCAATTCTGTTTGAGATCTTGTAGATAAACCTGATAGGGTAAAACCTATAGGTTGTAAATGGATCTACAAGAGAAAGCGTGGTGTAGATGGAAAGGTGCAAACCTTTAAGGCTAGACTAATAGCAAAGGGTTATACCCAAGTTGAAGGGGTCCTATGAGGAAACCTTTTCACCTGTTGCTATGGTAAAGTCTATCCGTATCCTACTTGTCATTGTCACATATTATGACTATGAGGTATGGCAAATGGATGTTAAGACAACATTCTTGAATGACAATCTTGACGAGAACATCTACATGGACCAACCCAAAGGGTTCATTGAACCAGGACAAGAGCAAAAGGTTTACAGGCTTAAAAGGTCAATCTATGGATTGAAACAAGCCTCTAGGTCCTGGAATATAAGATTTGATGAGGCAATCAAATCTTTTGGCTTTGATCAGAATGATGATGAACCTTGTGTCTACAAGAAAATCATCAATAGTTCTGTCGCATTCATAATTCAATATGTGGATGATATCCTACTCATTGGAAATGATGCAGGTTATCTTACTGACATTAAAAATTAGCTAGCTACGCAATTCCAAATGAAAGATTTGGGTGAAGCGCAGTTTGTTCTTGGGATCCAGATTGTCTAGAACTGCAAGAATAAAACACTAGCCTTGTCTCAGACATCTTACATTGACAAAGTGTTGTTGAGGTTTAAGATGCAAGACTCCAAAAAGGGTTTATTGCCTTTTAAATATGAAGTTCATTTGTCTAAGGAACAGTGTCCTAAGACACCTCAAGGATTTGAGGACTTGAGACGGATTCCTTATGCATCTGCTGTTGGGAGCCTGAAGTATGCCATGTTGTGTACTAGGTCAGACATCTGTTTTGCAGTTGGAATGGTCAGTAGGTATCAATCAAATCCAGAACCTGACGGTTAAAACGATCCTTAAGTATCTTCGGAGAACAAGGAACTACATGCTTGTGTATAGGGCTAAGGATTTGATCCTTATAGGATACACAGATTCTGACTTTCAAACTGATAAAGATTCTCAGAAATCTACATCAAGGTCAGTATTTACTCTTAACAGAGGAACTGTAGTATGGCGAAGCGTCAAGCAGGGATGCATCACTGATTCCACCATGGAGGTCGAATATGTAACAACTTGTGAAGCAGCTAAAGAGGCCGTTTGGTTAAGGAAATTCATGTTAGATTTGGAAGTTGTTCCAAATATGAGTTTGTCTATCACGTTGTATTGTGATAACAGTGGTGCCGTGGAAAATTCAAGGGAACCCCGAAGTCACAAGAGGGGTAAGCATATTGAGCGAAAATATCATCTCATCCGGGAGATCGTGCATCGAGGAGACGTGATCGTCACAAAGATAGCCTCAGAGCACAACATTGCTGATCCTTTTACAACAGCTCTCACAGCTAAAGTATTTGAGAGTCACCTAGAAGGTCTAGGTTTACAAGTCTTCCCCAACTAGGGCAAGTGAGAGTATATTGTACACAAGGTTTAAATGCCCTAGTTTATTGTATTTTACATTATTGTAATGTTTAAAATATGTACTCCACAAGCTTTAGGTCAAGTGGGAGATTGTTGGGATATATGCCCTAAAACTTATGTAATTTTGATCAAATAAATAAAGAGTTATTTGTTTTGATAAAATTATATTCTCGCTTTATAAATCCAATAAACTAAGCTCCAAGGTTATAATATATCTTGAACATCAGTGTAGTAGACACTATTTGGATTATGTTCAAGAGAATAACCTAAATGGTCTATGGTAGAAGAATAAGGTTGGAAACCTTTGTTGGGATGTATGCCCTAAAACTTGTGTAATTTTGATCAAAGAAATAAAGAGTTATTTGTTTTGATAAAATTACAGTCTTGCTTTATAAATCCAATAAACTGAGCTCCAAGGTTATAATATATCTTGAACATCAGTGTAGTGGACACTATTTGGATTATGTTCAAGAATATAACCTAAATGGTCTATGGTATAAGAATAAGGTTGGAAACCTCATTTACAGTAACACCATGGATGCGACCCACTTTTGTAATTAGTACAAATGAGGTAATCCAACTCATTCATGTAGTTGACATGCGAGTGGGGGCATCCTGTATGAAGAGTTCATACAAGACCGGACCGCAAATCATTAGTCTAACCAGTGTAACACCTTTAATAGGATAAGACTAGTAATTTATAGATGGTCATTAGTGACTCGACCTGAATCCTGAGCGAGTTAAGAACTCCTGCTTATAGGGGTTTGTCCTTAGACTAGTATGGGTGGCGGTGGCACATGAGCCAGACTCAATAAGCCTACCTTCTCGGGTGACGAACCTCGTAGGTAGCTGGGAACTTAACTGTGCAAGATGAAATTCACTCATTCCTACACTAAGGAATTAGATAGGTTGTTCACTTAAGAACTGAGTCTACGTCTTGAACAACGAGCCCCCACCCTCTATGAGGGTATGAGTCTATGGTAGAACCGTAGACTTGTTGTTCATTAGATGATCAGTGGTGCTTAAGGAACAAAGAGGTAATCACAGGGGTAAAACGATAATTTGACCAAGCTGTGATTACAAACAACCTGTGAAGGGTCGACTCATGGGTAATGACTATATCAATGGACACAATACAATCTACAGTGAGGAGAGTGCAACTACAAGTCTATAGTGGAGTGACTTGTAGTTAATGAATATTGATTAACTGGATCAAAGAGTTTGATTAGTTAATCTCACATCATTGAAGCTCATGAACTGTAGATCCATTATGTCCCTCCGTTGGCTCAACATGATAATATTGAGGGTATAAAGTTAGGAATGAAATTGAAGTGTTCAATTTCATACATGAGGTGTTATATCAATTATATATGATATAATTAATATAATATATAGTTTTAATATGAATTAGATTCACATATAAACCATATACTAAAGAGAGAATAAAGAAGGGGTAGGATGGTCATTTTCATCCTATTTCCCTATATATATGATTGCATGAGATGCAACTAGGTTAAGAAATTTTAAGCCTTTGTTGTGTTATTGGAAGGGTTCCAAAAACACAAACCTCTCTCTCACAACATCTCATCTCACCTAAAGGGAAACCACCTTCCTCCCTCACCTAGAGAACAACGGAGAAGATCCGGTGGTAGTGTTCATCCGTTCTTGGGTTCGTGTTGCGAAGATCGTGGTCGTGGGAGAAGGAGAACTCGAAGAATGGTTCTTCAAAGGTAATATTTCTTGCTGTCCATATCTGTTTTTATGCTTAATCTAGATTATTTAGTTCTTGAATGTAATCGTAGTAACGAAATTGAGAACGCGCGATTCACAATCGCTTCCGTTGCGGGACTCGATTCCCTTCAACCTTATTCTGGTAACACCATGGATGCGACCCACTTTGTAGTTAGTACAAATGAGTTAATCCAACTCATTCATGTGGATGACATGCGAGTGGGGCATCTGTATGAAGAAGTTCACACAAGGCCCGGATTTGCAAATTATTAGTTTGACCAAGTATAACGCCAGTTATGAGGATAAGACCGATAATTTATAGATGGTCATTAGTGACTCGACACTGAATCTGAGCAAGTTAAGAACTCCTAGTTATGGGGTTTGTCCTTAGACTAGTATGGGTGAGAGTGGCTGCGGTAGGCTCAATAAGCCTACCTTCTCAGGACGAGAACCTCGTAGGTAGCTGGGGACTTAACTATGCAAGATGGAATTCACTCATTCCTACACTAAGGAATTAGATAGGTTGTTCCCTTAAGAACTGAGTCTAGGTCTTGAATAACGGGGCCCCACCATCTAAACTAGCTTAAGAGGGTATGAGTTTATGGTAGGACCATAGACTTGTTGTTCATTAGAGGATCAGTGGTGCTTAAGGAACAAAGAGGTAATCAAAGGGATAAAACGGTAATTTGACCCAACTGTGATTACGAACAACCTGTGAAGGGTCGACTCATGGGTAATGATTATAGTGGAGTAATGAACAACAAGTCTATAGTGGAGTAACTTGTAGTCAATGAATATTGATTAACTGGATCAAAGAGTTTGATCAGTTAATCTCACATCATTGCAGCACATGAACTGGAGGTCCATTAGGTCCCTCCGTTGGCTCAACATGATAATATTGAGGGTATAAAGTTAGGAATGAGATTGAAGTGTTCAGTTTCATATATATGAGGTGTTATATCAATTATATGTGATATAATTGATATAATATATAGTTTTAATGTGAATTAGATTCACATATTAACTATATACTAATGAAAAAATGAATGAGGGATAGGATAGTAATTTCTATCATATTTCCCTATAAATAGTTGCATGAGATGCAACTATGGGTTAAGGCTTTCACATAAACTCTAGAATTCTCTCATTTGTGCTGGAAAGAGTTCTAAACACAATTCCATAAGATCTACTCACATCATCTTAAAGGAACCCACCTTCCTCCCTCACCTAGAGAACAACGGAGAAGATCTAGTGGTGGATCTTCACAAGGTTCGGGTTTGTTGCTGAGATCATGATCATTGGAGGAGGAATTCGTGAAGAAAGTATTCTTCAAAGGTAACATCTTGTTGTCCTACTTTGTAAAGCATGCTTATTCTTAGATTTAGTTCTTGTATTTTAGATTTATGTAACAAAATCATGAACACGCGATTAACAATCGCTTCCGCTGCGGGATTCGATCCCTTCACAAGCATGTCGGCTTGAAACCCTAGGGGCAGCAACTCTATAAATAAGTGAGCAAGCTCCCGAGAAGATATATCGTGGAGAGAGGAATACTGCATTCTAGTACTGTTGTCATTCTTCCTAGTTTTTTATATGAATTCTACAACGCTAGTCAAGACTAAAGAAGAGCTAAAAATGGAGTTGCATTAAATGCATCAAGGCTTCATTTATGATGAACTCAAGTTGCATTAAAGTTGAAGTCAAGTTGCATTGAAAGAACTTAAGTTGCAATTAAATGAAATTAAATGCATCTCAAGCTTCATTTAATGCAAGTCAAGCATCAATTAATGAGACTACACTTCAAGTTACTTCAAGTGGAGCTACATTTACACCTTGGGAGGTTACAAAGACTAGAATTGTTGTTAGAAGATTAAATTCTCGGATTTATAGTTCATACATGTAATTTCAGTTTTAAAGTTTATATTTCAATATTTTTAAGTTACATTTGAGTAGTGGAGGGTTATGACATTGATGTTGGGGAAATTACATTCTCAAACATGTCATTTTAGCTTAGTTTAGGTTACAATTGAAAGGCTATATAAAGCCATCTATGATGTATTGTAAAAAAGACTTGGAATCATGTTTTGAATGAAAAGTTGCATATTTTGCTTCTTAAGCCATGAGCTTGTTTCTTTGCATATCTTGTGTTTAGATTTGCATGCTAGGATCATTCAAGTAGCATTGATCAAACTACTTGTGGAGTGATTCGAATCTTGAGTTTAGAAACAAGTTTTCTCTACTATTGATCTTGATCATCAAGGTAACTCCGTTTCTATCTTCTTCCTTGGGATGAAATCATCTAGATTTGGGAGTTTTGAGTTTTAGATCTAAGGGTCTTGTTTAAGAACAAGGTTGTTAGATTTTAAATCATCAAGAGTTAATTATCAGTTTTCTTTACCTTTTTGTCAAGTATCACAGATTTCTAGTTTCTAAGCATTTACAGTTCTGTTTTGGTTTCGTTAAAGATAGATTCAGTATTTTGTATTCATCTCATTATGTAGTTTTCGATTTCACAACGTTACTTATTATTTTCAATCAAGGTTAGTCGTTCTGTTGAAATTCTTGTTCTAAAATTTTATCTTTAGATTAATGATCCAAGTGGCTCTCTCGTTTATGCTTAATTGTGGTAGACCGAGAAAGAAAGCTTTGGATGATGTCTTCGATCGTTAAGTGTAAATTTGCTTTTACTACTTTATTCATGACTTCCCTTAGGGATTCGAAATGTGAATGCCCTAAGGGAAGACAACAAACCTCCATAGCAAGAGCATTCGGTTAAACCTCCAAAGAAGTTTACTTTTGGTGATTTTATTGCTAGAAGCTTTAGTTGGCCATCTAAGGTTACCTATCAAGCTTGAGTTCAACACGAAAGGGTTGAACTGAAGTGGAGTTCCCAAAAGTAATGGAGTAAAGGGGCTTAGACATAAGACCCGAACTTTTGTTGGGTTTTCTGAAGCCAAAAAGACAAATAAAAAAGAGAAGAGGGAATAGGCCAAGGCCCATATTTTCTTTTAGGTTTTTTTTTTCATTAAACATATATATACACACATAATTCCTCCTTGCTGTACAAAAACCACAAAGAGAAGAAGAAAAATTTGAGAGTGTTTTTCTTTGTGTGGCAGTAGGTTTTGAGAGAAAAAAAGAGTTTTTCTTTTGTAGTTTCATGGGTCTTTCTTTATTGTTTATCCCAAGCTATCGAGTTGTGATACTTGGAAGTCAATAGTCATTGTTGGGCTATTGAGGGTTAGTTTGTGGTGCCAGTTTTTGAGAGCTCATTTGTAATCTCCCATTATAGTAGAACTTGCAGTTGCAGAAGACTAGACGTAGTCTCAAGTTTGGGGCGAACCAGTATAAATTCCGGTGTCGTTCTCTTTTCCCTATCTCTTGATATTTAATTTTGTGACTCTGATTTATTGGTTGGTTTATCCTGTGGAAGGGGAGATTTAAAATTATAATAATTTTATTGTAATTATTATTATTGTATATTTTTCTCCCAACAACTTTGACCCTAGGCATAGGGTAAAACTCTAAAATCGCAGAGCCATGGGCATGAACACCTGAGATAGATTGGCCATAGACATATAGGCTCAATCACTCAACCTCCTAACGATACTTCAAAGAAGGTCAAATGGGAGTAGGGCTCGGTTTACTTCATTTGGAAGGTTTGACCGAATCACATCGCCTAGCAGCTGATCGTTGACGCAGTGCTACGCAATTGCGTTGCGGCAGTAGAAGAACTTAACTACGGGGCAAGGCAGTGCAACACAATTGCACTGTTTTGCCTTCTCACGCAAGTGCAGGCAGCGCGACGCAATTGCATTGTTTTTCTCTCGCAAGCTAGTGCAATCTACCGCCGCGCCATTGCCACACCGCACTGCAAGGCGTAGCTGCAACGCGAGGCAAATGCGCCAGAGCTGCATTGTCTCTCAGTAGCGGACTTAGCATTTTGAATCCCTTATTTCTCATTACTGTATTTACTTTTAGACACAATCATCACACCAATCAAGTCATCTTTGGTTACCGTTTTGCATTCGGTCTACAAGTTGTCTAACTCCCGATTGATTTTATTACTCCGTTCCCTTGGGTTCGATACTCTGGAATACTTCCAGTTTTATATTACCTTGATCGCGTGCGCTTGCGCGTTTTTCGTCTATCAAGTGATATTTTATGGACTTATTAACCCACCATTGCTGCACCAGCTAAAGTGGAGATTGAATCACCTGCATTTTTAGAGCGAATTCAAAGTGATCTTTTTGGACCTATTAACCCACCAAGTGGTCCATTTAGATATTTTATGGTATTAATTGATGCATCCAGCAGATGGTCACATGTATGCTTATTATCAAGTCGAAATCTTGCATTTGCAAGACTACTTGCTCAAATAATTAAGTTAAGAGCACAATTTCCTGATTATACAATTAAGACCATTCGACTTGATAATGCTGACATTTACATCCTAAACTTTTAATAATTATTGTATGTTAATTGGGATTAGTGTTGAACATCCTGTAGCTCACGTTCATACACAAAATGGTCTAGCAGAATCATTTATAAATCGTCTGCAACTAATTGCAAGACCATTGCTTATGAGAGCTAAACTTCCTACATCGATATGGGGTCATGCTATTTTGCACGTTGCATCATTATTAGGTATTAGGTCAGTCGCTTAACATAAGTACTCTCCATTACAGTTAGCTTATGGCCAGGAGCCGAATATTTCCCATCTAAGAATTTTTGGATGTGCAGTATATGTACCGATTGCTCCACCACAACGTACTAAGATTGGTTGTCAAAGGAGATTAGGAATATATGTTGGTTTTGATTCCCCATCAATTATTAAATATCTTGAACCCCCGACGGGTGATGCATTTAGTGCACGATTTGTTGATTGTCATTTTAATGAGATAAATTTTCCAACATTAGGGGGAGAAATTAAGAAGTTGAAAAAAGAAATTACATGGAATGCATCGTTACTATCTCATTTAGATCCTCGTAGAGATCAATGTGAACTTGAAGTTCAAAAGATAATTCATTTGCAAAATATAGCAAATCAATTACCAGATGCATTCACAGATGCAAAAAGAGTGACTAAATCATATATACTAGCTGCAAATGCTCCATACAAAATTGATATCACAAAGGAACAAGTTGTCAATAATGAGTTTGGAGCACGTTAGAAGCGTGGTAGACCAATGGGTTCCAAAGATAAAAATCCTCAAAAAAGAAAAGTAGTTGAGAATCAAAATGATTCAATTAAAGGTATGAATGTTCCAGAAGAAGTCCAAAATACAACTACTGAAAAGAGTATTAATGAAAATCAAACGCTTGAGGATAATAATGAAATTTCTATAAACTATGTTACAACAGGAAAGAGATGGAACCAAAATGATATCATTATTGATAACATTTTTGCTTATAATGTTGCTCACGATATTATTCATGAAAGTGACGATTTTGATCCAAAATCTATCGAGGAATGTCTGTTGGGTTTTATGTCCTAAAACTTGTGGGTTTGTAAACTGAATGTATAAGACCGGGTAGATAGCTAGGAACATAGTTCTGTAAGATGGAATTCACTCCTACCCGCTTTAGGGAATAGTAAAGAGGTTATTCCCTTAAGTGCTGATTCCGGGTCTTGAACAAAGGCCCCACCCTCTCATTGGCTCGAGAGGGATTCGATTTGTCGGTTGGACCACAAACCAATTGTTCATTGGAGGATCCAATGGGACTTAAGGAACAAGAAGTAATTATAGGGCTAAAACGACATTTTGACCCAACTGTAATTACGAACGACCTATGAAGGATCGACTTACTAATCATGGTTATATCGAGTGGACATAAATATATTTACAGTGAGGAGAGTGCAACCACTGGGCTTTAGTGGAATGTCCCGATGGTTAACGAATGTTGATTAACTAGGCTAAAGAGTTTGACCGGTTAATCTTGTATCGTTGGAGCTCATGATCTGGACCCATTAGGTCCCCCTTACTAGCTCGGACTAAGCCTTGTAACATTTGAGACAAAAGAATTTGAATTGTTCAAATTCGGTTTTGGGAGAGAGCGTTAATTATATGCGATGTATTTAACGTTTCACAGTTTAATTATGAATTAAACTATGATAAAGAAGAGGTGGACGTATTTAAATATGATTTAAATATTGGTTTGGTTTATAACATGAATAGGGATTCATGTTCGAACGGTGGATTTAAGAAATCGAGATTGGTCCAATTATTTAATTTGATATTTGATATTAAATTAAATAAGTTATTTACAATTAATTAATTAAATTATTTAATGAATTAAATTAATTAATTGATACTCAAAATAAAAGGCAGAAGATTTCTCCTAGTACCTATCTTTGGCACTTGAGACTAGGTCACATTAATCTCAATAGGATTGAGAGATTGGTTAAGAGTGGTCTCCTAAGTCAGTTAGAGGACAACTCCTTATCACCATGTGAGTCTTGTCTTGAAGGAAAAATGACTAAACGACCTTTTTCTGAAAAAGGTTATAGGGATAAAAAACCCTTGAAACTCGTGCTTTCGGATCTCTGTGTGTCCAATGAATGTCAAGGCACGAGGAGGGTATGAATATTTCATCAGTTTTATTGATGATTATTCTAGGTATGGCTATCTTTACCTAATGCATCATAAGTCCGAAACCCTTGAAAAGTTCAAGGAGTATAAGGCAGAGGTTGAGAACTCATTAGGTAAAACGATTAAAACACTTCGATCTGATCGAGGTGGAGAGTATATGGATGTGAGATTCCAAGACTATATGATAGAACATGGAATCGTATCGCAACTCTCGGCGCCCGGTACACCTCAGCAGAATGGTATATCTGAAAGGAGAAACAGAACCCTGTTAGACATGGTTCAATCCATGATGAGCTACGCTCAACCCTGAGAGTTATATTTTGAGCATGGTTCCCTCTAAGAGTGTTTCAGACACAACCTATGAGTTATGGAAAGGGCATAGAGGTAGTTTACGTCACTTCAGGATTTGGGGATGTCTGACACATGTGCTAGTGTCCAGTCCAAAGAAACTGGAACATCGTTCAAAATTATGCCTATTAGTAGGATACTCCAAGGAAACGAAAGGTGGTTTATTTTATGATCCTCAGGAGGACAAGGTGCTTGTGTCGACAAACGCCACGTTCTTAGAGGAAGACCACATGAGAGATCATCAACCTCGTAGTAGAATTGTCTTGAGCAAAATTTCCAAGGAAGCTACAGATAAATCAACAAAAGTTGTTGATCAGGCTGGTCCTTCTTAAGAGTTGAGCATACCTCGACGTAGTGGGAGGGATGTTAGACAACCCGACCGTTACATGGGTTTAACTGAAACTCAGGTCGTCATACCTGATGATGGCATAGAGGATCCATTGACCTATAAACATGCAATGAATGACATAGACAGGGACCAGTGGATTAAAGTCATGAACCTCGAAATGGAGTCAATGTACTTCAATTCAGTCTGAGAACTTGTAGATCAACCAGATGGTGAAAAACCTACTGGTTGCAAGTGGATCTACAAGAGGAAACGAGATCAAGTCGGTAAGGTGCAAACCTTTAAGGCTCGACTTGTGACAAAGGATTATACCCAACGGGAATGGGTGGTGATATGAACCCAACAATGCCAATAAAGAATAAAGAAGAGCTTCAAGATGGAGATATATTAAATGCACCATGGCTTCATTTATGATAAACTCAAGTTGCATTGAAGGAATCAAAGTTGAATTAAATGAACTCAAGTACATCTCAAGTTCATTTAATGCAAGTCAACCATCAATTAATAGAACTACATTCAAGCTACTTCAACATGAGCTTCATTTACTAATAGATGGTTACAAATAGCTAGAAGAATGAATGCAATATTCATTCTCGGATTTATGGCCCTCTATTATGTAATTTTCAGTTTTTAAGCATATTTCATAAGTTTTAGGTTACATTTGAGTAGTGGATAGTTATGGCATTAAAGTTGTGGAAGTTTCAATATTAAACATGCAATTTTAGCTTATTTTAGGTTACAATTTAAAGGCTATATAAAGCCATCAAAGATGTATTGTAAAAAAAGACTTGGAATCATGTTTTAAATTTAAAGTGGCATATTTTGCTTCTTAAGCCATGAGCTTGTTTCTTTGCATATCTTGTATTTAGATTTGCATGCTAGGATCATTCAAGTAGCGTTGATCAAACTACTTGTGGAGTGATTCGAATCTTGAGTTTAGAAACAAGTTTTCTCTACTCTTGATCTTGATCATGAAGGTAAATCCGTTTCTATCTTCTTCCTTGGGATGAAATCATCTAGGTTTGGAGTTTTTGAGTTTTAGATCTAAAGGTCTTGTTTTTCAACAAGGTTGTTAGATTTAAATCATCAAGGGTTACTTATCATTTGGTATCAGAGCTTTAGGTTCTAGATCGGATATATGTTTCCGTTTATTTCTATTCTTTTCTTCATTTTTATTCTGAATTTTTTTTGTTCCTTTTTGTTCATCTCGTCACATTCTGTTCATTCATATAAAACTCAAAACAAGTATATTTTGCGTCAGAAGACAAAAATACCAAAAGACTGACGCAAAATACCAAAAGACTGACACAAAAGATGTTATGTCCTAAAACTCGTGGGTTGTAAACTGAATGTATATTTTATTTTGCAATAAAGATGTTATTGAGATTTATTCAGTAAAGGTGTTATTGAATAATGTGAATTGTATATTTTGAAACCCTAATCCAATAAAGAACCCATGGCTATAGGATGTATACTTGAACTTTATGTGTGACATAAAAGTGGATCAGGTTCAAGATATAGCCAGAACGGTCTATAGTATAGGGATAAGGTTGGGTACCTTATCCTGGGGATACTATGGGTGTGCCCCACTTTGTAAAGTACAAACGATGTGATCCTGAATCGTTCATGTGGAGACATGCGAGTGGGGGCGTCCTATGCAATGAGTTTGCATAAGACTGGCCCGAGAAATAGTCACTTAGAATTTATAACTCCGTTTACTGTCTTAACTGACTATATTCATACGATGACCTAGGTAACTCGATCTTAATTCTGAGTGTGCCATGAACTCCTGTTTATTCGGATTTTTCTTAGATTTGCATGGGTGAAAGTGGCCCGAGATTGCCGACTCAATAAACCTCCCATTTCAGGGATAAGACCGGGTAGATAGTTGGGAACATAGTTCTGCAAGATGGAATTCACTCCTACCTGCTATAGAGAATAGTAGAGAGGTTGTTCCCTTAAATGTTGACTATGGGTCTTGAACGAAGGCTCCACCCTCTCATTTGCCCGAGAGGGATTTGGTTTGTTGGTTGGACCACAAACCAATTGTTCATTAGAGGATCAATGGGACTTAGGGAACAAGAAGTAATTACAGGGGTAAAACAGTATTTTTGACCCAGCTGTAATTACGAACAACCTGTGAAGGATCGACTTACTAATCATGGTTATATCGAGTGGACAGAAATATATCTATAGTGAGAAGAGTGCAACCACTGGGCTTTAGTTGAGTGTCCCGGTGGTCAACGAATGTTGATTAGCTAGGCTAAAGAGTTTGGTCGGTTAATCTCGTATCGTTGGAGCTCATGATCTGTAGGTCCATTAGGTCCCACTTACTAGCTCGAGCTAAGCCTTGTAACATTTGAGAGAAAAGAATTTGAATTGTTCAAATTCGGTTTTGGGAGAGAGCGTCAATTATATGTGATATATTTAACGATTCACAGTTTAATTATGAATTAAACTATGATAAAGAAGAGGTGGACGTATTTAAATATGATTTAAATATTGGTTCGGTTTATAACATGAATAGGAATTCATGTTCGAACGGTGGATTTAAGAAATCGGGATTGATCCAATTATTTAATTTGATATTTGATATTAAATTAAATAAATTATTTAAAATTAATTAATTAAATTAATAAATTGATTTTAATTTAAAATTAATTTTATAATAATTTTGAATTAAAATTAAAAGAAAATTCAAATTGATTTTTGAATTTCAATTGGACCAAAGAACAAAGTGTGAATCATCTCTTTTCTTTTTCAAATTCACACAAATTGAGCACATTCTTCTTGCTAAATCCTCATCATGTTCATGTTGTCATCTTCTCCTTGATTAAAGAAGCTTTTGGTTTGCTTTAATTGAAGAAAAAACACATGAATTTTTTAGGATTTATCAGATTTTTTATGATTTATGTTTTTCAGACCTTTCTCCCATCTCTCTTCAAATTCTCTTTATCAAAGATCCCACAATCTGTTCCAAGGCCTGAGGATAGTAGGAAAGACACTAGAGGTTGTCCACAAAGTATTTGTGACAAGAAATTACCCATGGATTATAAGAATTTTGAGCAACAAAGGTATGTGTTCATACTCTATATTTTTCTAGTTTTGAGCATGCTTTTTATTTTGTAAAACTGATCAACTTAGAGTGTTCAAGATCCCAAATTGCTTCTGCTTTCTTAATATAGAATCTTTCAATGTCAACGTAGGAAGGATTGGCTGAGGTGAAAAGAAACAATCTAAGCAGAGTGGAACTCACTTTTAGAATGTGAGGTTTTTGGACTAGTAGTCCCGACACTGGAAAACGTCAAACCTCTGGGATATAAATGGGTATTTGTAAGGAAAAGAAATAAAAAGAATGAAGTCATAAGATATAAAGCGAGACTTGTTGCACAAGGATTCTCGCACAGGCCTAATATTAATTATGAGAAGACATATTCTCCGGTGGTGGATGCAATAATGCTAAGATATTTGATTGACCTGACTGTATATGAAAAACTTGATATGCATCTAATGGATGTAGTCACGACATATTTATATGGATCTCTGGATAATGACATTTATATGAAAATCCCGAAATGATTTAAAATATCAGAAACATTTGAATCAAGTTCTCGGAAATTGTATTCAATAAAGTTACAAAGATCATTATATGGATTAAAAAAATCAGGACGAATGTGGTATAATCACTTGAGTGAATATCTGTTGAAAGAAGGATATCAAAATAATCCAATATGTCCGTGCATTTTTTATAAAAAAATCTCAGTCAGGATTTGCTATTATAACTGATAAGTAACTCTTGATGATTTAAATCTAACAACCTTGTTAAAGAACAAGACCTTTAGATCTAAAACCCAAAAATCCCAAACCTAGATGATTTCATCCCAAGGAAGAAGATAGAAACGGATTTACCTTGATGATCAAGATCAAGAGAAGAGAAAACTTGTTCTAAACTCAAGATTCGAATCACTCCACAAGTAGTTTGATCAACGCTACTTGAATGATCCTAGCATGCAAATCTAAACACAAGATATGCAAAGAAACAAGCTCATGGCTTAAGAAGCAAAATATGCAACTTTTCATTCAAAACATGATTCCAAGTCCTTTTTTACAATACATCTTAGATGGCTTTATATAGCCTTCCAATTGTAACCTAAAACTAAGCTAAAATGACATGTTTGAGAATGTAACTTCCCTAACTTTAATGTCATAACTATCCACTACTCAAATGTAACCTAAAACATTGAAATAGAAACTTTAAAACTGAAATTACAAGTAAATGAGGTATAAATCCGAGAATTAATCTTCTAACAACAATTCTAGTCTTTGTAACCTCCCAAGGTGTAAATGAAGCTCCACTTGAAGTAACTTGAAGTGTAGTCCCATTAATTGATGCTTGACTTGCATTAAATGAAACTTGAGATGCACTTAATTTCATTTAATTTCAACTTAAGTTCTTTCAATGCAACTTGACTTCAACATTAATGCAACTTGAGTTCATCATAAATGAAGCCTTGATGCATTTAATGCAACTCCATTTTTAGCTCTTCTTTAGTCTTGACTACGTTGTACGATTCATATCAATAACTGTGTATGTTGATGACCTAAATATAATTGGAACTCCTGAAGAGTTATCCAAGGCGATAAAATATCTTAAGAAAGAATTCGAGATGAAAGATCTTGGAAAAACAAAATTTTTCCTTGGTTTGCAAATTGAACATTTAGCATATGGGATATTTGTTCATCGATCAACTTATACAGAGAAAATTTTAAAAGATTTTATATGGATAAAGCACATCCATTGAACATTCTAATGGGAGTTCGTTCACTGGATGTAAAGAAAGATATATTTCGGTCTCGAGATGATGACGAAGAACTTCTTGGTCCTAAAATACCATATCTTAGTGTAATTGGTGCACTTATTGATGTGAATCAAACCATTGATCAATGCATGTACCTGAAGGAGCAATAACAAGGAGCAAGGCCAAGAAGATTCAAGAGGCTTTCACATTGCATCTCCAAAAGCTCGTGAATGCACAAGGAGAGACCAAGCTTTTTGAGCCCAAAATTCTTTATAATGTTAGTACAACAAGTCAAGATGAGAATGGAGTGAAGATGGCACGGGAAAAGTTGTCTAGTTTGAAAGATGGCACGGAGGACAAAAAAAGTGTGCAGAAAATGTGAACAGGTGGCTGTCTAGATTGCACCTCTTGGGATTTCGTGATGTCAAACCTCGTCAAACGAAATAGTCATGCATGGCGGATCCTACAGTAGATAATTAAGACCATTTAAAGCATTTCTATGTTTTTTGTTCCATATTTAGAGCTCTCAAACGTTGTGCAATCAAGTTTTAAATTCCTAGGTCAATTTTTTTCTTCATTTCACATTTAATGCTTTTAAAGACTTTTGGTCTTTGGTGCTTTGCACGACCATTTTAGCCTATTTAAAGGCTTGTATTGGCATGGAAAAGGCAGAACCTTTATGAAAAAAACTTGTGTTTTGTTTAGCCCCATTTGGTGTTAACTTTCTTTCAAATCTTGCTTTAGGTTTGATGTTTAACCGATTCATTGGATTAGCCCCGATCAAGCTAATTCTGGAGTGAGTCGTCTTAGGATCTAGGAGTGACCATCCTTATTCTAAGTTTGATCCAAGAGTGATTCATCTTCTAACTAAACTCTTAGTTGGAATCAATTCGCTAAGTTAGCCTTGTTCGTGACGTTTGCAAAGATCCTAGAAGGACCTCTAGCTTTGTTAAACCAACAAGTTCGACACTTATCACTTATGTATCTTGCTAATAACATGAGACCAGATATTGCATTTTCAGTAAATTTATTAGCGAGATATAGTTTTTGTCCAACCAAAAGACACTAGAATGGGATTAAACATATACTTCGTTATCTCCGAGGAACAGTTGATATGGGATTATTTTATTCTAACAAATCCAGTTTTGATCTAGTTGGTTATGCAGATTCTGGATATTTATCTGATCCACACAAAGCTAGATCTCAAACAGGTTATCTATTCACATGTGGAGGTACTGCTATATCATGGTGATCAGTGAAACATACCATCACGACCACTTCTTCCATTTATGCTGAAATCCTTGCAATTCATGAGGCAAGTCGAGAGTGTGTATGGCTAAGATATATGACTCAACACATTCGTGAAACATGTGGTTTGTCTGAGTAAACATCTTCCAACAATATTATACGAAGACAACACAACTTGTATAGCCCAAATCAAAGGAGTGAAAGGATTGAATCCCGCAGCGGAAGCGATTGTGAATCGCGTGTTCATGATTTCATTACATAGATCTATAACAAGAACTAAATACTAGAGATTAAGAATACATTACAAGTTAGGACAACAAGAATTTTACCTTTGAAGAACACTTTCTTCACGAGCTCCTTCTCCAATGATCACGATCTCAACAATGCGAACCCGACACGTGTGAAGATTCACCACTAGATCTTCTCCCGTTGTTTTCTAGGTGAGGGAGGAAGGTGGGTTCCTTTACGATGAGATGTGGAGGTTTGAGAGAAGTTTTGTTTGGAACTCTTTCCAACACAAAATAGAACTCTAGGGTTGTATGTGAAAAATTCTCATCTCAAAGTTGCATCTTATGCAACTATTTATATGGAAATTACCATCATATCCCTCCTTCATTCTCTCATTAGTATATAGTTAATTTATGAATCTAATTCACATTAAAACTATATATTATATCAATTATATCACATTAATTGATATAACACCTCATATATGAATTTGAACACTTTAATTTCATTTCTAACTTTATACCCTTAATGCTACCATGTTGAGCTAACAGAGGGACCTAATGGACCTACAGTTCATGAGCTCCAATGATGTGAAATTAACTGATCAAACTCTTTGATCTGGTTAATCAATATTCATTAACTACAAGTCACTCCACTATAGACTTGTAGCTGCACTCTCCTCACTGTAGATTATATTGTGTCCATTGATATAATCATTACCCATGAGTCGACCCTTCACAGGTTGTTCGTAATCACAGTTGGGTCAAATTATCGTTTTACCCCTGTGATTACCTCTTTGTTCCTTAAGCACCATTGATTCTCTAATGAACAACAAGTCTATAGTCCTACCATAAACTCAAACCCTCTTAAACTAGTTTAGAGGGTGGGGCCCCGTTATTCAAGACTTGGACTCAGTTCTTAAGGGGACAATGTTGCGTAAATTTTGCAAGACCGCAAGTATACGGGTCAAGTTTTACTATAGTGAATTTGAGTACGAGTATCATCCACAGGATTGGGTTATTTAATGCAATTAATTCCTATCAATAACACCACTCAATTTTATCTAGAAAATTAGACTTAAGGTGAAGTGAAACACAAAATCAAAGAGTGAAAATTGAGAACAATCAGGAGGGACAAATATCTTAGGGACTAGATTTCACCAATTAATTAACTATTTTATTGAGATCATGCTAATGGGTTATTGCACTGCTTTTATTAACCTAGAAACTAAAATAACAAATACCTCTCTCGAGGCAAGTGAATCTCATGCAAGACATAGAATTAAACATCTCTGTTCAACCTAAAAATCAAACATGACACTAAGTTCAATTCTTATGGGTTTCTAATAGCACTTCAATCATCCTCATGTCAAAGTAACTATCAGTCACGCAATTGAGATTAGATCTAAAATATCTTTCACAAGAATAAATTCAGACCTAAGAACAAATAAACCGTGATCAAGAGTCTATAAGCATTAAGGATGCAATTGCATGAATAAAAGCATTACAATAAACCAAAAGCAGTCAATTCAAAAAAATATCATAATTAAAAGGTTACATCTATCCCTAAGATAAAAAGTTTAGCTACTCATGTGTCCACTATAAATCCTACTAAACTCAAATACAAAACCATAGTTCAACAATCAAAGTGAAAAGAACGAAGTAAGAACTCTCGTGGCGTGAACGACAACGATCCCACACCTATCACGAACCCCGAGCTCCAAAAGTCTTCTCCTTGAAATCTCTCCAAATTCTTCTTACAGCCTCTCACAATGAAGTTTAGACAATGGTGTGAAAATCTCTCCAAAAAGCTCTCTCCAAAACAAGAAGCATAATTTCCTTTTTATAGTAACGACACGACGTTGCAGCGCCGTGCCCTAAGCGAATATATAAAAAAGGAAAATATCTAGCAGCGTTGCAACGCTGCTACCCTCGCGCGCCGTTTGCTTATCGAAGTAGCGTTGCAATGCTGCAAGGCAGCGTTGCAACGCCATCGCTACGGATCTTCAAGGCGTCTTTGCTGCGTTGCAGCGTTGCAACGCCATCGTCATGAATTTTTATAGTTGAATGGCTGCACGCAGGGCGTTGCAATGCCATACGGGTTTGATGGCTTGGTTTGGCCTTCCTTCTTCCATTTAAAGTCAATTTTTGCTCCTTTAGGCAAACTTTGGCTCATTTTTCACCCATAATTCTCCATCCATCCTTATATTGCTCTTTAACCTGAAATTCAACAAATTAAGTACGTGAAAGCCCTGAAATTATCACAAAACTAACATAATTTAAGCCTAGAGATAGCACATTTTGTGTGCTATCAAACACCCCCAAACTTAAACAATTGCTAGTACTCGAGCAAAAATAAGAAAAAGAAGAATCATATCAGAGTAGGTTTCATACTACAGACTCAAACCTCAGAAATTGTATGAATCGAAGAATAACCTCATCGAAAAGGAAACATTGATTAAAAACTACATAATAAGATTTTAAAAGTGAATCAAATTATTCCTTGAGTTGGTGTGTGTTAGCCTTTTCCAGTTTAGTCCTTATAAGCCCAAGATAACCTTATCCTCTGTTCATCTTCCCTCTACACTGGCCCTAGACTCCAAATCTTCAGCTCATTTACACAATCAGAAAGTTTTACCCTTTTTTTTATTGTTGTTTTTCTTTCACCCCCAAACTTAAACTTTATTTCACTAACAACATATTTTCTTATTATTATCATTATTTTTTTTTTGGAGGAAGTTCTTCAGTCGTCTATGTCTTCGCTCCAACATATTAATACTTTGTGGAGAAAATAGTTGACTACGAGCACAGATACCATACAGATTGTCAAAGACTACTCACATCCTAAGTTTAATCCTTCAAAAGACAAGTATTAGTCACAACACTTAGGATGTTGGAGTACCCTCTTGTTTATCTTCTCTCTCTTTTTTTTTTTTTAGTAGAAAAACTTTAAAAAGGTATAATTTTCAATTATGCATACTTGCTCTTTCATCAGCTCCTAAGCCTATCGAGGTGACAACGATCTTCTGGACAAAATAAACTTGCTCTATGCATTCAGGGCCTTTTCGGGATTGGCTAAGTGTAAATAGCTTCAAGGAATTCTCTAATCAATTTTAAACATCTTAAAACTAGAATTTAATCAAGTTCTCTTACCTGATGAACGTTATTCACAATTCTGAATTAAGTTTCATCAGTGGTTATCATAGTCAAAGAAGGAAAGACTTACAATGATCAATCCATTCCATTATCTTGAAATCGATCAAATGAACCAAAAACACACAGCAGGAAAGAATATGATAGAGTATGGAATGGAGTCAGATAAACATCATGTAGTAAACAGTAATTAAAAAGTCATACAATCACCCCCAAACTTGAGAACAACATTGTCCTCAATGTGAAAATACAGATAAAAAATAACAGACAAATCAACTAGAGAAACAACGGGGGAGAGAAAAGAACTGTACTGCCCTGAGCTCGAAAAATTCTCATTCCTCATCAGAGGAGGCGTAAGGAGGCATAGGGCCTGGGAATGCAGGATATGAGCCATGAATGTGTCTGAGACAGTCGTATAGATGACGTTGGAGGCCTCATTGTACTGCAAGTGCCTCATGATCCGACGCTCCTCCCGATGACTCTGAGTCTCGTGCTGGTCGAAACGTTTCTCTAGTCCGGCCATGGCTCGAACCAGATCCTGATAATCCTGTGGGGCAGAGCGATGTGGAGACTCACGCTGTCCCTCCTCACCCATCTCACCCTCGACTGCGTCAAGAAAAAAACTCTGGCTCATCTGCTGGTATCCCAGCAAGTACTCGTTGGTCGTGATCCCGAAGTCCCATGATGTAGGTCTTATCCATCACCTCTTTAGGGTGAATCAGCTCCTCCTCAGAGGTCCAGGTAACTCCGGCAAGACGACATAGGGCGGTGATGAGAGAGGGATGCCCTAGTCCTCCAGGGGTCGTGCCTCGCCGCACGTGCCAGATGTAGTGACTGATGACTTTGCCTACATCAATCATCTTCCCAGTGACAATGACGTATAAGAGGGTGGCGCGGTCCTTCGTCACATCACTCATGTGGGCAACTGGCTGGAGTCTAGCATAGATAAAACTGTGCCACACTCGGCCTGATACTGTGAGATCTGTTGTTCTGAGTTTGGAGACCTCGCCTCTACTAGTCACCCACTGAGCTCCGGCCCGTGCCAATGTAGCAAGTACCTGTGCAGGATCAAACTATGTCCTGACCATATACGGTATACTCGTCAGTCTCATAATCAGGTAGACGAAAATACCTGTTAATGGATACGGAGTCGAACTGGATGTGTTTTCCCTCGAACGGTGGTGTGGTATACCTCCATAGGCATGTTGGCGTAGAATTCTCGTACAAGGGGGACCATGCCTGCCTCAGGCTGCTGCACCAACAACTCCCAATGTCTCTGCTGAATGGTATGGTAAATGTCCTGGTGATGGGAGTCATTAAGGGCAATGCCCCGCTCAGGAACCAGAGCGCGGTTCACTACATAGCTCTGGTAGCGACCCGCAGCGTCAGCATCCACAAACCTTTGCTCATCATATGTTGAACTGGAACTGGCGGTCCTCTTTGTTCTCTTAGGTGCCATGTGTGACTAGTGCAAAAAAGAACTAAACAATGACAAGCAACAAAGTCAGTGCCAACAAAAGAGGGAAAATAATGAGATGGCTTATGGATGGTGCATGAGGTAGAAATGAAAATAAACTTTTAAGTTCTCTACCCAAGGATGATGTAAACGAGGGAGAAAAATAGGAATCCAATGACTCTCGCTACCTATCAATCATGAAAAAGAAGTGGAAATACAACACAAGGACGCCATATACAACAGTAGACTTATTCATCATAGCCATACAAGGAGCAAGAGTAAAAATAGGCACAAATCAAAAGACAATCCAAGCAAAACAAATATACATGCCCCATCCAACAATAGGATAAAGTTCCCAATTAGCAAGTGAAAACTTCCAAAGGACCAAATTAACATACTAGTGCAACTACAAGGTCAAACAACTAATCACATGCTCATATAGGAAGAATAGTCCAAAGAGAAAGCACAAACACACAACGAATTCATGTAGCCATCAAAATGCACAAACAATGGGCAAGGACTTGTTTTACCAAAATGATATGAACCAAGACATCTCATGAAATCACATTAAATGAAGTCAAATTCAAGGAAGTTTAACATAAATTGCATTTAATGAACTCAAGTGCAACTCATCATTTATTTTGAACAATCAAGCTTCATGTATGGAACAAGGGCTTCAAGATAATTCAAGAGGAGGTTCATTTACTCTTAGATGGTTACAAAGAGTTACAAAGTCAACAAAGAGACTTCATTCTCGGATTTATGACTAATTTGATGTAAATTTCAGTTTTAAAGTCTTGTTTTCAATGTTTTAGGTTACAAAATAGTTAGTGGACATTATGGTATTGTTGGGGATGTAAGTTACAGCCCTTAAATTTCCATAGGTTATCTTTAGGGTTCAATTTTGAAGGCTATATATAGCCACATGTAATCCATGAAGAAAGGAAAAAAAAAAGATTGAAAATGTAATAAAAAAGAGCCTTTGTGTTTTTTTATAGCCTTGAGCTATGTTCTTACAATTCTATGTAGATTAGGTTGCATGCTTAGAATCATTCAAGCTTGACTTGATCAATCTTGCTTGTGGAGTGGTTCGAATCTCATACAAGTTCTCTTGCCTTGAAATGCTTGATCGACAAGGTAATTCAATTTTACTATCCTTGAGTTGATTTTCAAAATTGGTTTTGGGGTCTTTGAAATTGAGTTATCTAAAGATCTTGTTTTTTTAAGCAAGGTTGTTAGATCCAATTGTCAAGGGTTACTTAACATTTTGACATTAGAATCTTTGGCTTCTTTGATTTCATTTTAGTTTGGAATTTATGGGTTTGTGATCTAATAGTCTTGTTTGTCAAACAAGGTAGATTAGATTTTTCAAATCCTTCTTAAAATTTCTCATCATTTGGTATCAAAACCTTAGGCTCAAGATCGGATACATGTTTCCTTTGCGTTTATATTAAATTTGTTTTAAATTTTCATGTTTTAGTTTTTTCTTTTTGAAAACTGTCCAGTTTCATAGTCTCTGAAAAGGTACTGAAAAGTCATAATTCTGCAATTTATTTCATCTTTATGTCTTCATAAATGTTGTAGATCAGGCTCTTATCTATAAATTTGTCTTCTATGCAAATTTCTAGTTCGACTTTATTTAGGGTGAAAAATATGCATGTTTATAACTTGTTCTGAAAAACTGCTAAAACCGAGAACATGTGTTCTTGTGTTGTCCTTGCTGTTTTTGCTTCTAAAGCATGTTAAATCCAAAAATTTCTCATTTGAATTGATCTTTTCTGTTTTAGTTCAACCATTGGTATTCATTCTTAGATGTTACACTTTGAAAGGTTGAAAAGTTGGTTGTTACATATTAAATATGAGCAGTTACATTTCTGCACATTGAATTTTCGAGCCATTAGATTTTAAACTGTAACTCATATGTTTTAAAAGTCCAACCATTGGTTTTAAATAGTAACTCTTGTATTTAAAATTCTATCAATTGTTCTTAGTTTGTGAGAGTTACATTCTTGTTCTTAATTTTTCTACCCTTAGATAAAATTTCCATAGGTTCATCATTCTGAATTTTTCTTTTCATAAGCCTAGTTTTGCTTGTTTGTATTCAATGTGTGCTACTATCCATGGGATTGCAAATCTTGGCTTCTATACTTAAAAAAAAAAAAAAAAAGAGAGGTAAGAATGAGAGCTTATATAGATTGATTTGTGAAAATGAGTGCAAACACAAGTGATCTATATTTCCTTGAGTGTAAACATGTGAGAGAGTGTTGTGAGGTCTTTTGTGTTTTCTTAACATGGTTTTGTAACAATGTTTCACAAGTAGATTCGACGACGAATCTTTTTTAAGAAGGGGAGAATGATATGAACCAAGACATCTCATGAAGTCGCATTAAATGAAGTCAAATTCAAGGAAGTTTAACCTAAGTTGCATTTAATGAACTCATGTGCAACTCATCATTTATTTTGAACAATCAAGCTTGATAAGAAATTTAAGGAGGAATTTGAAAATCTAATCTACCTTGTTAACAACAAACAAGACTATTAGATCTAAAACCCCAAAAATCTCAAAACCAAAATGAAATCAAAGAAACCTAAGATTCTAATATCAAAATGTTAAGTAACCCTTGACAATTGGATCTAACAACCTTGCTTAAATAAACAAGACCTTTAGATAACTCAATCTCAAAGACCCCAAAACCAATTTTGAAATTCAACTCAAGGAAAGTAAAATCGGATTACCTTGTGGATCAAATATCTCAAGGCAAGAGAACTTGTATGAGATCCGTATCACTCCACAAGCAAGAATGATCAAGTCAAGCTTGAATGATTCTAAGCATGCAACCTAATCTACATAGAATTGCAAAGACATAGCTCAAAGGCTATAAAAAAGCTCAAGGCCTCTTTTGATTACATTTTCAATCTTTTTTTTTCTTCCTCCCTACAAGATACATGGCTTTATATAGCCTCAAAATCAACCCTAGAGTAACCTATGGTCAATTGAAAGGTTGTAACTTACATCCCCATCAATACCATGATCTCCACTAACCAAATTGTAACCTAAATTATTGAAAACAAGACTTTAAAACTGAAATTTACATCAAAATATCCATAAATCCGAGATTGAAGTCTTGTACTAATCTTGAAAGTCTTTGTAACCTTCCATGCATAAATGAAGCTTCACTTGATTTAAATTGAATCCCTTGTTGCATAAATGAAGCTTGAGTTATCTTTAAAGATACATTTATTGCACATGAGTTCATTAAATGCATCTTCAGTTCGTCATAAATGACGTTGGAGAACATTTATTTCAACTCCATTTTGAAGCTTTTTCTCTCGTTTTGCATAGCATGATGATTCGTATCATTCTCCCCTTCTTCAAGAAGATTCGTCCTCGAATCTAATGATGTTGTTGTACACAAACTGAAAATTTATTTCAATGAAGTCTTGCTTTCTAGAATTTCTTCCTCGTATCATTTTCTTTGTGAAAGATTGCTGCAAAAACAAGTTAAGAAAATACAAATGACCTCACAACACTCTCTCACATGTTTACACTCAAGGAAATGTAGATCACTTGTGTTTGCACTCATTTTCACAAATCAAACTATATAAGCTCTCATTCTTACCTCTCAATATTTTTTTGATCTATTGAAGCCAAGATTTGCAATCCCATTGATTAGCACACTTTGAATACAAACAAGCAAAACTAGGCTTATGAAAAGAAAAATTCAGAATGATTAACCTATGAAAATTTTATCTAAGGGTAGAAAAATTAAGAACAAGATATGTAACTCTCATAAATTAAGAACAATGGATGGAATTTTAAATACAAGAGTTGTTATTTAAAACCAATAGTTGGACTTTTAAAACATGAGTTACAATTTGAAACTAATGGATAGAAAATTCAATGTGCAGAAATGTAACTGCCCATATTTAATATGTTTTAGCCAACTTTTCAAACTTTCAAAGTGTAACATCAAAGATGGAATACCAAATGGTTAAACATAATGATCAAATCTAATTGAAAATTTTCGGATTGAGCATGCTTTAGAGGCAAAAACAGCAAGAACAAAACAAGAACTCATGTTCTCGGATATAGCAACTTTTTCAGAACCAGTTGTAAAAATGCATACTTTTTACCCTCAAGAAAGCTGAATTAGAAAATCTCATAGAAGACAAAGTTCAAGCTTAGACCCTGATCTACAATAATGATGAATACATCAAGATGCAAATAATTGTAGAAATATGACTTTTTGGTGCTTTTTCAGAGACTACGAAAACTGGACAGTTTGCAAAACAAAAAAAAAACTAAAACATGAAAATTTAAAACAAATTCAATAAAAACGCAATGGAAACATATATCCGATCTTGAGCCTAAGGCTCTGATACCAAATGATAAGAAATTTAAGGAGGAATTTGAAAATCTAATCTACCTTGTTAACAACAAACAAGACTATTAGATCTAAAACCCCAAAAATCTCAAAACCAAAATGAAATCAAAGAAACCTAAGATTCTAATATCAAAATGTTAAGTAACCCTTGACAATTGGATCTAACAACCTTGCTTAAATAAACAAGACCTTTAGATAACTCAATCTCAAAGACCCCAAAACCAATTTTGAAATTCAACTCAAGGAAAGTAAAATCGGATTACCTTGTGGATCAAATATCTCAAGGCAAGAGAACTTGTATGAGATCCGTATCACTCCACAAGCAAGAATGATCAAGTCAAGCTTGAATGATTCTAAGCATGCAACCTAATCTACATAGAATTGCAAAGACATAGCTCAAAGGCTATAAAAAAGCTCAAGGCCTCTTTTGATTACATTTTCAATCTTTTTTTTTCTTCCTCCCTACAAGGTACATGGCTTTATATAGCCTCAAAATCAACCCTAGAGTAACCTATGGTCAATTGAAAGGGTGTAACTTACATCCCCATCAATACCATGATCTCCACTAACCAAATTGTAACCTAAATTATTGAAAACAAGACTTTAAAACTGAAATTTACATCAAAATATCCATAAATCCGAGATTGAAGTCTTGTACTAATCTTGAAAGTCTTTGTAACCTTCCATGCATAAATGAAGCTTCACTTGATTTAAATTGAATCCTCCCTTGTTGCATAAATGAAGCTTGAGTTATCTTTAAAGATACATTTATTGCACATGAGTTCATTAAATGCATCTTCAGTTCGTCATAAATGACGTTGGAGAACATTTATTTCAACTCCATTTTGAAGCTTTTTCTCTCGTTTTGCATAGCATGATGATTCGTATCAAAGCTTCATTTATGGAACAAGGGCTTCAAGATAATTCAAGGGGAGCTTCATTTACTCTTAGATGGTTACAAAGAGTTATAAAGTCAACAAAGAGATTTCATTTTCGGATTTATGGCTAATTTGATGTAAATTTCAGTTTTAAAGTCTTGTTTTCAATGTTTTAGGTTACAAAATAGTTAGTGGACATTATGGTATTAATGGGGATGTAAGTTACAACCCTTAAAAATTGCCATAGGTTATCTTTAGGGTTCAATTTTGAAAGCTATAAATAGCCACATGTAATCCATGAAGAAAGGGGGAAAAAAAAGATTGAAAATGTAATCAAAAGGAGCCTTTGTGTTTTTTTATAGCCTTGAGCTATGTTCTTGCAATTCTATGTAGATTAGGTTGCATGCTTTGAATCATTCAAGCTTGACTTGATCAATCTTGCTTGTGGAGTGGTTTGAATCTCATACAAGTTCTCTTGCCTTGAGATGCTTGATCGACAAGGTAATTCGATTTTACTATCCTTGAGTTGATTTTCAAAATTGGTTTTGGGGTCTTTGAAATTGAGTTATCTAAAGGTTTTGTTTCTTTAAGCAAGGTTGTTAGATCCAATTGTCAAGGATTACTTGACATTTTGACATTAGAATCTTTGGCTTCTTTGATTTCATTTTAGTTTGGAATTTATGGGTTTGTGATCTAATAGTCTTGTTTGTTGTTAACAAGGTAGATTAGATTTTCCAAATTCCTCTTAAATTTCTTATCACAATGATTTCAATACCCCCAAACTTAAGATTAAGCCTCTCAAGAATAATGATGCCCAAAGGTGAAAAAAAATGGGAACTAACATCAATATACCATGAAAACCCATCTAAGAACACAAGTGGACACTTCCATCAAACTACCCAAATCCTCTAATATCAACAATAGGCCATGAAAATTCATCTAAGGCCAAGATTCATTACCCTAAACAATAATATAGCTAAACAAACAACAAATCTTAAGCCTAATCAGAGAAACACAACAAAAATGGAAAGAAAAGGGTAGAGAAATTTTTACCCACTGTGGATCTTCAAATGGGTATGAAATTTTCCCCAAAATGTCCAATCTTGCACAAATAGGAAGAAAAGTGAGTGGGTGTGGGTTAAAGTTAACAATCTTGGAGGAATATTGAGAGAGATTGAAAAAAAGAGGGGAGAAAAGAGAGGAGAAGAGAGAAATTTGGGCAAAAAATGGCCCTAATCGACGAAATCTAGAATTTTTAAATTCCAGATTTCGCGGCAGCGTTGCAACGCTGAGGGCAGTGTTGCAACGCGGTCCTCACGAGTCACGTGGCTGGTAAAGCACGCAACGTTGCAACGCTGCGCTTGGCGTTGTAACGCCAACGCAAGGGTTGCAACACTTGGTTAAGCGTTGCGACGCCGTTTCGAGACTTGCTTTTTTTTTTCAAACAGAAAACAAAAAGATATCAAATAACCAAGAAAGAAATAAAATTAAAAAAATAAAAAAACTAAATAACTGAATTAAAATACAACGGGTTGCCTCCCGTTCAACGCTTTCTTTAACGTCTTTTAGCTAGACCACCTATACTTGGATCACATGACATTTCCATCAGTGAGGACAACGTTCTCCAAATGTCGCTCCTCGTCACCGCAGTAATGTTTCACACGTTACCCATTGACTTTGAACAGTGTTTCATCCTTGCCTTGCAACTCAATTGCTCCATAAGGAAATACTTCCTTCACAGGGAATGGACCCGACCACCTTGATTTCAATTTACCTGGGAACAAACGTAAACGGGAGTTAAAAATGAGAACTTTTTGACTAGGAGAAAATGTTTTATTTTTGATCTGTTGATCATGCTAACGAGTTGTTTGTTCTTTATATAACTTGGCGTTTTCATAGACTTGATTTCTGAACTCCTCCATCTCATTGATTTGCAGCAATCTTTGCTCGCTCGCCTTCTGAAGATCAACGTTAAGTGTTCTGATGGCCCAATAGGCTTTATGTTCCAGCTCCACAGGTAAGTGGCATGCCTTGCCAAACACCAATCGGTAACGGTGATGCACCTATCGGTGTTTTGAAGGTTGTGCGATATGCCCATAGTGCCTCATCCAATTTTTGGGCCCAATCTTTCCTGGTTGTCTTGACTGTTTTCTCCAGAATGAGTTTAATCTCCCTATTTGAGATCTCAGCTTGGCCATTTGTCTGGGGATGATATGCTAATGAGACCTTATGCCTAACTCCATACCTAGCTAACATAGAATCAAATAGTTTATTGCAAAAATGGGTGCCCTCATCACTAATAATAGCTCGAGGGGTGCCAAATCTCGTGAAAATATTTTTGTGTAAAAACTTAATAACACGAGCATCATTTTTCTTAGTGGCAATGGCCTCTACCCACTTAGAAACATAATCTACGGCAATCAGGATATACAGATAACCATGTGAAGATGGAAAAGGCCCCATAAAATCTATTCCCCAGACATCAAATAATTCAACTTCAGGAATAGGGGTAAGAGGAAGTTCATGCTGACGTGAAATATTACCTGTGCGTTGACATCAATCACAAGTTCGTACAAAAGTATAACAATCTTTAAAAAGAGTGGGACAATAAAAACTTGATTGTAATACTTCAGCAGCTATTCGAGTGGGCCCAAAATGTCCTCTATAAGGGGACATGTCAGTCATGTATGATTTTGCCCACTTCCTCTCGAACACACCTCCTAATAAGTTGGTCTGCACAAACCTTGAAAAACAATGGAGCATCCCAAAGATAGGACTTCACATCATGTAGGAATTTCTTCCTTTGCTAAGAAGTCAGATCTGGTGGCATAATTCCTCATGCAAGATAATTCACATAATCAGCAAACCATGGTAAACCATCCTATACCTGATAAAGTCTTTCATCAGGGAAATCTTCGATGATAGGGAGGGTGGATGAAGCGTCCTCCTTCTCTATCCTAGATAGGTGGTCAGCTACCACATTTTCACATCCTTTCCTATCCCTGATATCAAAGTCAAACTCCTGCAACAGAAGAATCCATCTAATCAGACGAGGTTTAGCATCTTTCTTATCAAATAAATATCTAAGGGCAACATGATCAGTGTGTACAATTACTCTAGTCCCTAACAGATAAGGCCTAAATTTATTAAAAGAAAACACAACAGCAAACATCTCTTTTTCAGTAGTAGTGTAATTTTGTTGTGCATTATCTAAAGTTTTGCTTGCATAATAAATGGCCCTGAAAATCTTATCCCGACGTTGGCCTAGAACTGCACCAACAACGTAGTCACTAGCATCACACATGATCTCAAAGGGTTGACTCCAATCTGGTACAACAATAATAGTAGCAGAAGTTAGCTTTTTCTTTAGAGGATTAAAAGCAAGTAAACAGTCATTATTAAACACAAAAGGAGAATCTTTTTCCAGTAAGTTACACATGAGTTTCACAATTTTTGAAAAATCTTGTATAAAACGTCTATAAAACCCTGCATGTCCTAAGAAACTGCGTACTCGCTTAACATTAACTGGAGGTGGTAGTTGTTCAATGGCTGAAATCTTAGCTCTATCCACCTCTAGTCCCTTTTCAGAAACTTTGTGTCCTAGGACTATACCTTCCTTGACCATAAAAATGACATTTTTCCCAATTCAAAACAAGGTTAGTTTCCTGGCACCTCTGCAAAACACGAGCAAGATTATGCAGATAAATATCAAATGAACAACCAAAGACAGAAAAATCATCCATAAAAACCTCCATTATCTCCTCAATCATGTCATGGAATATTGCCATCATGCAACGCTGGAAAGTGGCAGGTGCATTGCACAATCCAAATGACATTCTCTTGAAAGCATATGTTCCATAAGAGCATGTGAAAGTAGTCTTCTCTTGGTCCTCAGGAGCAATAGCGATCTGGTTATAACCTGAATAACCATCAAGAAAACAATAGTAAGGATATCCAGCAAGTCTATCAAGCATCTGATCAATAAATGGAAGAGGAAAGTGATCTTTTCGTGAAGGTTTATTCAACTTCCTGTAATCGATACAGACACACCATGATATGAACCAAGGACCACCTATTGTCATGCCTGAAGGTCCAATTACAAGGTCGAGAGCCAAGAAGCTACAACAAGCTTTAATCACTCATATTCAAGCTATGGTGAGCTCAAAAGAGGAGGTTCTAGAAGATGTTGGAGTCTTTCCCTACATGTTGTGCAAAGTTGAACTTCAAGATGGAGACGCATTAAATGCATTCTAACTTGCACTTAATGAACTCATAGCTAAATTTATGGAACTTAAGTTTAACTTGGGTTTCACCTAAAAGAACTAAGTTGAACTAAAGTAACATTTAATATGGTGATGTTTGAACTGAAGTTGCATTCAATGAGGTGGAGATGGATTCAATGAAGTCAAGTATCATTACAAGCTTCATTCAAGACAAGCTAAGCTTCAATTATGGAACACAAGTTCAAACCATTTAAAGCTATGGATTAGTATTAAAATAATGGTTACAAGACAACACCTTTATTAGTTTTAAATGTAATTTCAGTTTTGTTTATCATTTAAGTTTGTTTTCAATATGGGAGTTGTGGTTAAATTGTAACTCATATAGGTTACTCTTTTCCCCACTAACTAGCCCATAAAGTTAGTGTCTATTTGTCAATTAGGTTAAGGGTCTCAAAGGCTATATAAAGCCTTCTCTTCTTCCATTGTAGACAGAATTTTAAAGTGAATGAATTGAGTTCTCTTTTAGCTTTGTTGAGAGCTAAGTTTTCCTTATTGCAATTTCTTGTGTTTAGAATTTGCATGCTAGAGTCATTCAAGTGGTGTTGATCGTTACCTCTTGTGGAGTGATTCGAATCACGAGTTTAGAAACGAGAGTTTTCTTTACTCTTGATCTTGATCATCAAGGTAATCCGTTCCAAACTTTTCCTTGGGTTGATTCCATGTCGTTTTGGGGTTTTTAAGTTTTAGATCTAAAGGTCTTGTTTTCTCAACAAGGTTGTTAGGTCTAATTCTTGGGAGTTACTTAACATTTGGTATCAGAGCATTAGGCTCTTTGATCGGACATATGTTTCCTTGCATTTATCTCTTTGAGTTATTTTCTCTTTAGCTTCAGTTTTTGCAGATCCGAGCATGTTCTTATTCTGAATAAAAATACAAAAAATATCCTTTCCGTTCCGTATTTCATTATATCGTCTTCTACAAGATTTGAGATCTAGATCTGATCTACAATTTGTTATTCTTTGATATCTTCAAAATCGGATTTCTTCAGAGTGAAATATTCATATTTTGCAAATCTGTCAAAAGAAGACAGCATATCCGAGAGCAAATTTTCTGTTTTAATTTTTTTGTTCATTGTTTCAAGGTAACTTGAATTCAATTATTCCTTTGATAGTACTCTCTTGATGAATTGATATTCGATCATTTGTTCTAGGTATATTTTTGTTTCCCTCTTGAATTCCTTTCATTTTGTCATTTTTTTCTTAAACTTGTTTCTTTTTGTTATTCGGATTGCTCCTTCAATACACTTGTTTGTATTCTTAGTGTGTTGTCTAATCACTTTGAATTGCACTTAGCTCTTTGACTTTGCTATACTCATACACCAATCTGTTTCTGAGTGCTTTGTGAGGTTGTGAGGTAAGGGAGTGATACATTAATTAGAGTGTTGAGTGTTAAACACGAGTGAACTTCATTAACGAGTGAAATACGTGAGGGAGTGCTTGCGAGGTCCTTTTTTTTTTTTTTTTTTTTTCTTTCTTTTGTTACTTTACCGTATTTTTCAGCATGGCACAAGAAGGTGATCTTAACATTAACGAAGCCCGAATGAGGGAGGCACAACAAGGAACCATGGATAGAATGATTCGTGGAATAGAAGAGTTATCGGAGCGTATCACGGAGGTTGGAGGTTCAAAACCACGCTAGGAGGAGAATTCCACCCCTCCACAACAACGTGAGGATGACCATGACAACGAATATGAGGGAGGAAGTTCGATCAACTAGAAGATGACCAAGTTACATTAATAGCAGCACCACGAAGGGGAGAAAGACGTGTTGGTCGTGGCTTGAATAGGGGAAGAGGTCATGGACGAAGACATCAACATTTACAAAGGCGAGTTCCTTATGAAGAAGGAATTGACCGAAACGTGGGAAGCATCGAATTGAAACTTCCGAAGTTCTATGGCAAAACTGATCCAGAGGAGTACCTTCAATGGGAGAAAACAGTGGAGTCAGTGTTCAATTGCCATAATTTCAGTGAAGAAAAGAAGGTAATGCTTTGTGTTGCTCAATTTAAACAATATGCTCAAACGTGGTGGGATAAATTGATGTCAAGTAGGAGAAGGAATCTTGAAGCACCAATCGATTCATGGTACGAGTTCAAGGAGTCCATGAGGAAGCGTTTTGTTCCAAAACATTTCCAACGAGACATGGCTCAAAAGCTTCAAGCATTGAAACAAGGCAACAAGTCCGTGGAGGATTATTACAAGGAGATGGATACATTGATGGATCGACTTGATCTAGATGAGGATATGGAGAGTCTCATGGCACGGTTTCTTAATGGGCTAAACACGGAGATTGCAGACAAGGTTGACCTACAACCTTACTCACGACATTGAGGGGTTGTTGCATATTGCAATCAAGATCGAGAGGCAAATCCAACGAACGTCTCGACGGTATTCTTCTAAACATTTTTCCAACTCTAGTTCTACATGGAAAAAGGATAGTAAGAAGATTGAATCTAAGCTTAGAAACCAAGAGATATATGAGAAACCTAAAGCAAATGAGAAAGGGAGAGTTCTAAAAAGGGAAAGAGAAGATAGATGAATCTAATGTATGCGAAATGGGGATTTGAAATGTTGGAAATGTCAAGGGTAGGTCACTATAGTAGAGATTGCCCTAATAGGAGAATTATGACCATTAGAGAGGAGAGATTGTGACTGATGATGAAGAGGAAGATGAGGTTAAGGAAGAAAATGATGAGAGTGAGAATGAGGAGTTAAGCGAAGAGGATCCTGCAAACTTGTCCTTAGTTGCTAGGAGAGCTTTAAGCACCCAAATTAAGGAGGATAGTCTAGACCAAAGAGAGAACTTGTTTCACACTAGGTGCCTTATTCAATCTATGCCTTGTAGTGTGGTCATTGATAGTGGTAGTTGCACCAATGTTGTGAGTACAATTCTGGTCAAGAGGCTTAATTTAGAGACCAAACCACATCCTAGACCATATAAACTTCAATGGTTGAATGATTGTGCAAGTAAGTAAGGGTGAGTAAGCAAGCTCTTGTTTCTTTTACCATTGGAAAGTATAATGATGATGTTTTGTGTGATGTTGTATCCATGCATGCTGGAGATTTATTGTTGGGGAGGCCTTGGCAATTTGATCGTCGGGTAGTATATGATGGGTATGCAAATCGTTACTCTTTTACTTATAATGGTAGAAAAACTACTCTTGTTCCATTGTCTCCAAAAGATGTATTTATTGATCAATGCAAACTTGAAAAAAAAAAAGGCAAGAGGCTGATGCAAAAGCAAAAAGTGAAAATGAAATAATAGAAAAGAATCGAGAGAAAAAAAGAGTTTGAGTGAAAAGCAAGAGAGTAGCAATCGCCTAGAGGAAAAAATGAGAGAAAAGCCAAAATAGTGAGTTTGTATGCTAGGTCAAGTGAGGCTAGGAATGTTTTGCTTTCTAATAGGACCATTCTTGTACTTATGTGCAAAGGGTCTTGTTTCTTTACTAACGAGGTTAACCCTTCTTTGCCTAGTGTTTTTGTTTTACTTTTGAAGGAGTTTGAAGATTTATTTCCGGAGGAGATGCCTAGTGGTTTGCCACCACTTAGAGGAATTGAGCATAAGATTGACTTCATTCCGGGAGCAACCATTCCAAACCGTCCAGCATATAGGACTAATCCAAAGGAGGCCGAAGAGATACAAAGGCAAGTGAGTGAACTCCTTGCTAAAGGGTATGTACGTGAGAGTTTGAGTCCATGTTCTATTCCAGTTATTCTTGTGCCTAAGAAAGATGGGTCATGGCGTATGTGTATTGATTGTAGGGCTATAAACAAGATAACTATTAAGTATAGACATCCAATTCCTAGATTAGATGATATGCTTGATGAGTTGCATGGATGTAGTCTCTTTACTAAGATTGATTTGAAATCAGGTTATCATCAAATTCGCATGCATATTGGTGATGAATGGAAACTGCTTTCAAAACTAAGTATGGCCTTTATGAATGGTTAGTTATGCCTTTTGGATTGACTAATGCACCTAGTACATTCATGAGGTTAATGAATCATGTCTTGAGAATACTTAGGGAAGTTTGTGGTTGTCTACTTTGATGATATTCTTGTTTATTCTAAATCCTTAGATGAGCATGTTGAACATGTACGATCTGTTTTGTCTACTTTGAGAAAAGAATGTTTGTATGCAAATTTACAGAAGTGTAGCTTTTGCATGGAAAAAGTTAATTTTCTTGGATTTGTTGTTTCATCTAACGATGTTGAGGTTGATGAGGAGAAGGTAAAGGCAATAAAAGATTGGCCTACACCTAAAAGCGTGTGAGTGAGGTAAGAAGTTTTCATGGTCTTGCGGGTTTCTATCGTAGGTTCATTAAGGATTTTAGTACCATTGCTTCACCCTTGAATGAACTTGTTAAGACAAATGTTTCTTTCATATGGGGAAAAGACCAAGAAAATGCTTTTAACACTTTGAAAGAAAAATTGTGTTCCGCTCCATTGCTTGCATTACCTAATTTTGAGTTAACCTTTGAAATTGAATGTGATGCTAGTGGTGTAGGAATAGGTGCTGTTTTAAAGCAAAATAACAGACCTTTAATGTTCTTTAGTGAAAAATTGAATGGTGCTTCTTTGAAGTATCCAACATATGACAAAGAACTTTATGCTTTAGTTCGTGCATTACAAACATGGCAACATTATCTTTGGCCTAAGGAGTTCGTTATTCATACGGATCATGAGAGTTTAAAGCATTTGAGAGGACAAAATAAACTCAATCGACGACATGCCAAATGGTTGGAGTTTATTGAAACATTCCCTTATGTGATTAAGTATAAACAAGGTAAGGAGAACATTGTTGCAGATGCTTTATCACGAAGGTATGCTTTACTCAATGCTTTGAATGCTAAGTTGTTAGGGTTTGAACATATAAAGAGCTTTGTATCCTCATGATGCATTCTTTGCTCCTTTTGTTGAATCTTGTGAAAAAGGACTTGTTGTGGATGATTACATGTTGTTTGATGGATTTTTGTTTAGGAAAGGAAAACTTTGCATCCCATCTTGTTCTATTCGTGAGTTATTGGTAAAGGAAGCTCATGGAGGCGGTTTAATGGCGCATTTTGGAGTTTCTAAAACTTATGATATGCTTGTTGAACATTTTTACTGGCCTAAAATGAGGCATGATGTTAATAAAGTTTATGCTCGATGCATAGCATGTAAACAAAGCTAAGTCTAGGCTTCAACCACATGGTTTGTATTCTCCTTTACCCGTTCCTAATGGTCCTTGGATTGATATATCGATGGATTTTGTTTTAGGCTTACCTAGAACTAGGAAAGGTAGAGATAGCATATTTGTTGTGGTCGATAGATTTAGTAAAATGGCACATTTTATTCCTTGTCACAAAACAGATGATGCAAAACTTATCGCTGACTTATTCTTTAGGGAGGTTGTGAGATTGCATGGTATTCCTAAAAGCATAGTTAGTGATCGTGATGTTAAATTTTTAAGCCACTTTTGGCGTGTTTTGTGGGGGTAAGTTGGGAACTAAGCTATTGTATTCAACTACATGTCATCCTCAAACGGATGGTCAAACCGAGGTTGTTAATAGAACCATGACTACTATGCTTGGGGCTATTATTGATAAGAATCTTAAGACTTGGGAGGATTGTTTGCCATTCATAGAATTTGCATATAATAGGGCTGTTCATAGCACTACTAAATGCACTCCTTTTGAAATTGTTTATGGCTTTAATCCTTTAACTCCTATTGATTTATTGCCTATGCCCCTAATGAGTTTGTGAGTCTTGATGCGAATGCAAAGGTTGAGTTTGTTCATAAGTTGCACAAGAAAGTTAAAGAGCACATTGAGCAGCAAAATTTCAAGGTTGCTTCAAAAATCAATAAGGGGCGTAAACCCTTAGTCTTCAAACCGGAGATTGGGTTTGGGTACATTTTCGACAAGAAAGGTTTCCTAATCAAAGAAAATCAAAGCTTTTACCACGAGGAGATGGACCTTTCCAAGTTCTTGAGAGAATCAATGACAATGCTTATAAAATTGATTTACGGTGAGTATGGTGTTAGTGCAACCTTTAATGTTGCTTTGACTTGAGTCCTTTTGATGTAGGTGATGGTTATGATTCGAGGGCGAATCCTTCTCAAGAGGGGGAGGATGATATGAACCAAGGACCACCTATTGTCATGCCTGAAGGTCCAATTACAAGGTCGAGAGCCAAGAAGCTACAACAAGCTTTAATCACTCATATTCAAGCTATGGTGAGCTCAAAAGAGGAGGTTCTAGAAGATGTTGGAGTCTTTCCCTACATGTTGTGCAAAGTTGAACTTCAAGATGGAGACGCATTAAATGCATTCTAACTTGCACTTAATGAACTCATAGCTAAATTTATGGAACTTAAGTTTAACTTGGGTTTCACCTAAAAGAACTAAGTTGAACTAAAGTAACATTTAATATGGTGATGTTTGAACTCAAGTTGCATTCAATGAGGTGGAGATGGATTCAATGAAGTCAAGTATCATTACAAGCTTCATTCAAGACAAGCTAAGCTTCAATTATGGAACACAAGTTCAAACCATTTAAAGCTATGGATTAGTATTAAAATAATGGTTACAAGACAACACCTTTATTAGTTTTAAATGTAATTTCAGTTTTGTTTATCATTTAAGTTTGTTTTCAATATGGGAGTTGTGGTTAAATTGTAACTCATATAGGTTACTCTTTTCCCCCACTAACTAGCCCATAAAGTTAGTGTCTATTTGTCAATTAGGTTAAGGGTCTCAAAGGCTATATAAAGCCTTCTCTTCTTCCATTGTAGACAGAATTTTAAAGTGAATGAATTGAGTTCTCTTTTAGCTTTGTTGAGAGCTAAGTTTTCCTTATTGCAATTTCTTGTGTTTAGAATTTGCATGCTAGAGTCATTCAAGTGGTGTTGATCGTACCTCTTGTGGAGTGATTCGAATCACGAGTTTAGAAACGAGTTTTCTTTACTCTTGATCTTGATCATCAAGGTAATCCGTTCCAAACTTTTCCTTGGGTTGATTCCATGTCGTTTTGGGGTTTTTAAGTTTTAGATCTAAAGGTCTTGTTTTCTCAACAAGGTTGTTAGGTCTAATTCTTGGGAGTTACTTAACACACCATCCAGTAACTGTCTTGGTGGATATGAACTCATTCTTGTCATTTTTTATGATAGTCATCCCCCTTTCTTTACAACAACCTGCACAGGGCTCACCCAAGAACTGTCAGATATAGCGTAAATAATTTCTGCATTCAACAGTTTGAGTACCTCAGCTTTAACTACCTCCTTCATTGTTGGGTTAAGCCGCCTTTGGTGTTCAACTGATGGATTAAAGGTATCTTTCATTAAGATTTTATGCATGACTATAGATGGACTGATACCTTTAATATCACTAATTGACCACCCTAAAGCAAACTTATGACTTCTCAGGATTCTCAACAACTTTTCTTCCTCTTCTTTATTCATATCAGTAGAAATAATCACAATAAGGAGATGAATCTCCTAAGAAAGCATAACGAAGGTGTGGAGGTAATTGTTTCAACTCTAGAACAGGAGGTTTGTTTCTTCTACATTATTGACATGCAGTTGTGAGAATTGTTCATATTGGAGTTTAGGCAATTGATTCAGTGATTCATTACAATAAGTCACTTCATGATCCAATTTCCCTAACTGATCTAACATTGAATTTGTCATGCAAGTCTCTAAGGGATCAACAGATAAAACTAACTCTCTAAATGAATCAACAGTAGCATCCAAAATATCAATCATGTGACAGGTACTTGCCTCATTAGGGTACTTCAAGGATCGAAATATGTCAAATACAACCTTGTCTTCACCAACCTCAGAGTTAACTTACCATCCTGCACATCTATCAATGCTTTTCCAGTAGCCAGGAAAGGTCGTCCCAAAATAATTGGGACCTCAGAATCTTCCTCCATGTCTAGGACCACAAATCTGCAGGAAAAATGAACTGTTCAACCTTGACCAACACATCTTCTACAATACCTCTGAATATTTGATAGAACGGTCAGCCAACTACAGTGATATAGTTGTAGGTTGCACCTCCCCAAGACCTAGTTTCCTGTAGATAGATAAAGGCATCAAATTAATACTGGCCCCTAGATCACATAAAGCTCTATCAACAAAAATACTACCAATATTGCAAGGAATAATAAAACTCCCTAGATCTTTTAATTTTTGTGGTAGTTTCCTTTGGAGTACAACACTGCATTCTTCAGTGAGATTGACTGTCTCATATTTGTCAAACTTCTTCTTTCTGGACAGGACTTTCTTCATGAACTTTGCATATTTGGGCCTTTGTTCCAAGGCATCTGCAAAAGGAATATTAATGTGTAGTTTTTTAGACATATCAAGAAATTTAGTAAAGTCAGAATCAGTCTTTTTCTTTTGAAAGCGTCGAGGATAAGGAATAGAGTTAGGAACAATAGGGATAGAGAAATCAGAAATCTTCTCTGTTTGTTTCGATGTGCTTGCTTCCTATACCATTTCCTTTGTATCTTCCTTGGCATCAGAATTGAGTTGTTCTTCAGAATTTACCTTTCCAGTTTCAACAAGCTCCTTACCACTTCTTAAGGTCATAGCCTTGCACTGTTCTCTAGGATTCACCTCAGTGTCACTAGGAAACTTACCTTTATGCAACATGTTTAGAGTGGTTGCCATCTGACTGATCTGTACCTCTATGTTCTTAATGGCTGCTCCTTGTGAGTTCACTGTGCTACTCAAACTTAGCACTACATTTTCCAACTGGTTGGTTCGATTCCTGGATTCAGTGATGAATGAACTCATCATATCTTCTAGAGATGGTTTACCCTCAGCTGTAGATGTAGATGCATAACCTGGAGGAAGCTGCAAAACATTTTTCTTATTAGCATAAGAAAAAATTTCATGATTACGCAAACCTGGATGATTTTGATTCTGATTTCCACGGTACCCATAACCTCTTTTGTTCACATATTGAGGGTGCTCAAGTTCCAGATCTTCAACACCTGCAAGTTTGTTAGCAGCTGCAACTGCAGCTACGGATTCATTGTTACCTGTACCTGCAAGTTTGTTCAAAGCACTCGTTAGGGAAGCCATATGGAACTTGATGGAACTTACATCATCTATCTCGTACATCCCTGCCACAGGTTTGGCAGTTGATCTTTTAGAATGCCAATTATAACTTGTGGCAGCCATCTCCTCAAGCAAAGTACGAGCATCCTCTACAGACTTGGAAAAGATTGACCCTCCAGCAGCTGCATCCAAAAGAGATTCATTATTATCAGATAATCCATTATAAAATAATTGAATTTGCAACCAGTCAGGATAACCATGTTGTGAGCATTTTCTAAGTAAATCTTTGTATCTTTCCCAAGCTTCGAACATTTGTTCTCCATCCTGTTGTCTGAAAGTGCCAATCTTAGTGCGCAACCTCGTAGTCTTGGCAGGTGGGAAGTATTTAGCCAAGAATGCCTGAGCTAATTCCTCCCAAGTACTAATACTGTCTGTGGGCAAGGACTCCAACCAGAATTTTGCTTTATCCTGCAAAGAGAAAGGAAAAAGTCGTAAGCGAATAGCATCAGGGGATACTCCATTAATTTTTACCGTGCCACAAATTTCAGCAAAAGATCTCAGATGCAGATTGGGATCCTCAGTGGCATGTCCTCTGAAGGCATTATCTCGAACAATCTGGATGAGACCAGTCTTTATCTCAAAATTATTAGCTTGAATAGGAGCATAAATAATTCCAGATTGGTTTCCAGCAAAAGTGGGCTGGAAGTCCTCCCTAATGGGCTTATACTCTCCCTGTTGCTCCTCCATGATTCTGACATTGTCCTTAGTCTCTTTAAGCTTCCTTCTGAAAGTTCTGTCAACTTCAGGATCAAAAGGAACTAGATCAGCTCCTGAGTTACTTCGCATGCAACACACAACATAGAAAACAGAAAATTAGAAAGAAAAAAAAACACACAAAACAAAAAGAAACAAAACAAAACACAAAATCAACAAAAAAAAAAAAGAAAACAAACTCTAGATTAAGACCGAGTGACTTCTTAATAGTATCAAAAGAATTAAATAAACGCCAATCCCCGGCAACGACGCCAAAAACTTGTTGCGTAAATTTTGAAAGACCGCAAGCGTACGGGTCAAGTTTTAATATAGTGAATTTGAGTACGAATATCGTCCACAAGATTTGATTATTTAATTCAATTAATTTCTATCAATAACACCACTCAATTTTATCTAGAAAATTAGACTTAAGGTGAAGTGAAACACAAAATCAAAGAGTGAAAATTGAGAAAAATTAGGAGAGACAAATATCTTAGGGACTAGATTTCACCAATTAATTAACTATTTTATTGAGATCATGCTAATGGGTTATTCCACTGCTTTTATAAACCAAGAAACTAAAATAACAAATATCTCTCTCGAGGCAAGTGTATCTCATGCAAGACATAGAATTAAACATCTTTGTTCAACCTAAAAATCAAACATGGCACTAAGTTCAATTCTTATGGGTTTCTAATAACACTTCAATCATTCTCATGTCAAAGTAACTAACAGACATGCAATTGAGATCAGATCTAAAATATCTTTCACAAGAATAAATTCAGACCCAAGAACAAATAAACTGTCATCAAACATAAGCATTAAGGATGCAATTGCATGAATAAAAGCATTACAATAAACCAAAAGCAGTCAATTCAACAAAATACCATAATTAAAAGGTTACATCTATCCCTAAGATAACAAGTTTAGCTACTCATGTCCACTATAAATCCTACTAAACTCAAATATAAAACCATAGTTCAAAATTCAAAGTGAAAAGAACGAAGAAAGAACTCTCGTGGCGTAAACGACAACGATCCCGACACCTATCACGAACCCCGAGCTCCAAAAGTCTTCTCCTTGAAATCTCTCAAAATTCTTCTTACAACCTCTCACAATGAACTTTACACAATGGTGTGAAAATCTCTCCAAAACAAGAAGCATAATTTCCTTTTTTTATATATTTGCTTAGGGCATGGCGTTGCAACGCCATGCCCAGCGTACGGGTATGGGTCAAGTTTTAATATAGTGAATTTGAGTACGAGTATCGTCCACAGGATTGGGTTATTTAATTCAATTAATTCTTATCAATAACACCACTCAATTTTGTCTAGAAAATTAGACGTAAGGTGAAGACACAAAATCAAAGAGTGAAAATTGAGAACAATCAGGAGAGACAAATATCTTAGGAACTAGATTTCACCAATTAATTAACTATTTTATTGAGATCATGCTAATGAGTTATTGCACTGCTTTTATAAACCAAGAAACTAAAATAATAAATACCTCTCTCGAGGCAAGTGAATCTCATGCAAGACATAGAATTAAACATCTCTGTTCAACCTAAAAATCAAACATGGCACTAAGTTCAATTCTTATGGATTTCTAATAGCACTTCAATTATTCTCATGTCAAAGTAACTATCAGTCATGCAATTGAGATCAGATCTAAAATATCTTTCACAAGAATAAATTCAGACCTAAGAACAAATTGTTGGGTTTTATGTCCTAAAACTCGTGAGTTTGTAAACTGAATGTATATTCTATTTTGCAATAAAGTTGTTATTGAGATTTATACAATAAAGGTGTTATTGAATAAAGTGAATTGTATATTTTGAAACTCTAATCCAATATAGAACCCATGGCTATAGGATGTATACTTGAACTTTATGTGTGACATAAAAGTGAATAGGTTCAAGTTATAGCCAAAACGGTATATAGTATAAAGATAGGATTGGGTATCTTATCTGGGGACACTATGGACGCGACCCACTTTGTAAAGTACAAACGATGTGATCCTGAATCGTTCATGTGGAGACATGCGAGTGGGGGCGTCCTATGCAATGAGTTTACATAAGACTGGATCGAGAAATACTCACTTAGACTTTATAACTTCGTTTACTGTCTTAACTGACTATATTCATACGATGACCTAGGTAACTCGATCTTAATCCTGAGCGTGCCATGAACTCCTGTTTATTCGGATTATCTTTAGATTTGCATGGGTAAGAGTGGCCTGAGATTGCCGACTCAATAGCCTCCCATTTCAGGGATAAGACCGGGTAGATAGTTGGAAACATAGTTCTGCAAGATGGAATTCACTCCTAGGCTTTAGGGATTAGCAGAGAGGTTGTTTCCTTAAGTGCTGACTCCAGGTCTTGAACAAAGGGCCCACCCCTCTCATTGGCCCGAGAGGGATTCGGTTTGTTGGTTGGACCACAAACCAATTGTTCATTAGAGGATCAGTGAGACTTAAGGAACAAGAAGTAATGATATGAACCAAGGCATCTCATGAAGTCACATTAAATGAAGTCAAATTCATGGAAGTTTAACATAAGTTGCATTTAATGAACTCAAGTGCAACTCATCATTTATTAAAGACACAACAAGCTTCATTTATGGAACAAGGGCTTCAAGATACTTCAAGATGTGCTTCATATATTCTTGGATGGTTACAAGGAGTTACAAATCTAATAATGAGACACTATTCTCGGATTTATGGCTAATTTGATGTAAATTTCAGTTTTAAATTATTGTTTTCAATGTTTTAGGTTACAAAATAGTTAGTGGACATTATGGTATTGATGAGGATGTAAGTTACAACCCTTAAACTACCATAGGTTATCTTTAGGTTTAATTTTGAAGGCTATAAATAGCCACATGTATCTTGGAAGAAAGAAGAGAGGAGAAAAGATTGGAAAATGTAATCAAAAGAGGCCTTGAGCTTTTTTATAGCCTTTGAGCTATGTCTTTGCAATTCTATGTAGATTAGGTTGCATGCTTAGAATCATTCAAGCTTGACTTGATCAATCTTGCTTGTGGAGTGATTCGGATCTCATACAAGTTCTCTTGCCTTGAGATATTTGATCCCCAAGGTAATCCGATTTTACTTTCCTTGAGTTGAATTTCAAAATTGGTTTTGGGGTCTTTGAGATTGAGTTATCTAAAGGTCTTGTTTCTTTAAGTAAGGTTGTTAGATCCTTGTCAAGGGTTACTTAACATTTTGACATTAGAATCTTTGGCTTCTTTGATTTCATTTTGATTTTGAGATTTTTAGGTTTTGTGATCTAATAGTCTTGTTTGTTTTAACAAGGTAGATTAGATTTTTTACATTCCTCTTTAAAATTTCTCATCATTTGGTATCAGAGCCTTAGGCTCAAGATCAGATATATGTTTCCATTGCGTTTTTATTGAATTTGTTTTAAATTTTCATGTTTTAGTTTTTTGTTTTGCTTTGCAAACTGTCCAGTTTTCGTAAAAAACTATTGAAGAAGAGGAATTTGAAATATCTAAGAACCTTGTTATGGAAACAAGACTATTAGATAACTCAATCTCAAAGACCCCAAAACCAATTTTGAAATTCAACTCAAGGAAAGTAAAATCGGATTACCTTGGGGATCAAATATCTCAAGGCAAGAGAACTTGTATGAGATCCGAATCACTCCACAAGCAAGATTGATCAAGTCAAGCTTGAATGATTCTAAGCATGCAACCTAATCTACATAGAATTGCAAAGACATAGCTCAAAGGCTATAAAAAAGCTCAAGGCCTCTTTTGATTACATTTTCCAATCTTTTCTCCTCTCTTCTTTCTTCCAAGATACATGTGGCTATTTATAGCCTTCAAAATTAAACCTAAAGATAACCTATGGTAGTTTAAGGGTTGTAACTTACATCCTCATCAATACCATAATGTCCACTAACTATTTTGTAACCTAAAACATTGAAAACAATAATTTAAAACTGAAATTTACATCAAATTAGCCATAAATCCGAGAATAGTGTCTTATTATTAGATTTGTAACTCCTTGTAACCATCCAAGAGTATATGAAGCACATCTTGAAGTATCTTGAAGCCCTTGTTCCATAAATGAAGCTTGTTGTGTCTTTAATAAATGATGAGTTGCACTTGAGTTCATTAAATGCAACTTATGTTAAACTTCCATGAATTTGACTTCATTTAATGTGACTTCATGAGATGCCTTGGTTCATATCAAGTAATTACAGGAGTAAAACAGTAATTTTGACCCAGCTGTAATTACGAACGACCTGTGAATGATTGACTTACTAATCATAGTTATATCGAGTGGACAGAAATATATCTACAGTGAGGAGAGTGCCCATTGGGCTTTAGTGGAGTCTCTCGGTGGTTAACGAATGTTGATTAGTTAGGCTAAAGAGTTTGGCCGGTTAATCTCGTATCGTTGGAGCTCATGATCTGTAGGTCCATTAGGTCCCCTTACTAGCTCGGACTAAGCCTTGTAACATTTTGAGAGAAAAGAATTTGAATTGTTCAAATTCGGTTTTAGGAGAAAACGTTAATTATATGTGACATACTTAACGTGTCATTGTTTAATTATGAATTAAACTATAATCAAGAAGAGGTGAAAATATTTAAATATTAGCTCGATTTAAAACATGAATAGGGATTCATGTTCGAACAGTCGATTTAAGAAATCGGGATTGGTTCAATTATTTAATTTGATATTTGATATTAAATTAAATAATTTATTAATTAATTAAATTATTTAATTAATTAAATTAATAATGATTTTAATTTAAGATTAATTTTATATTAATTTTGGATTAAAATTAAAATGGAAATTCAAATTGAATTTGGGTTTTTCAATTGGACCAAAAATCATGTGTGAGTCACCATCTCTCTTTTTCAAATTCACACGAATTGAGCACCTCCTTCTTGCTAAATCCTCATCATCTTCATGTTGTCATCTTCTCCTAGCTTGAAGAAGCTTTTGGTTTGCTTTAATTGAACAAGAAACACATGAATTTGGGTGGATTTGATGAGAAAAAATTCTGATTTTCTTTCCAGATCTTTCTCCAATCTTTCTTCAAATTCTCTCTATTAAAGATCCCACAATCTGTTCCAAGGCCTGAGGATAGTAGGGAAGACACTAGAGGTTGTCCACAAAGTGTTTGTAACAAGAAATTGCCCACGGATTAGGAGAATTTTGAACAACAAAGGTATGTGTTCATATTCTCTGTTTTTTTCAGATTTGAGCATGCTTTTTGTTTTGTAAAATTGATCAACTTAGAGTGTTCAAGATCCAAAATTGCTTCCGCTTTCTTAATCTACACTCTTTCAATTGGTTTCATAGAAATTTTGAGCACTCAATTTGATCAATTGTTTCTTGTGGTGGGTGTTTTTTGAAATACAATTTTTCTTGGCGTCTAAAGTGTTCTTCTGGGTTTGGCATTTAAATTGAGCATCCATTTGTGCTTTTATTTTCAAATTGCTCAAGTGTGTTTGAGCATTAATGTGTGTAAAATAAGCTGTAAAAATTTCGAGTTGATTGGAATACGGGAAGGCCTTCAATTTGAAGAGAGAAACTCCAAAGGTGAAGAAAAATCAAGACAGAGCCTGCTGCTGGAATTTTTTTTTGATACAGTGGTTTTTTTTAGTTGCCCGCGTGAGTTGATTTTCAAATGAAGAAGGAAGAGTTGAATTTCACCATCTTGTTGACTTTTGACTTTGACCGGTCTAAATTTGATTGACTTTGACCGATTCAATCATTTTTGGACCGGTTCGACTCGATTTTGATCCGGTTCGGGTAGTTTTAGACCGATTCTGACTATTTCGAGGCCGATTTTTCCATTTTGGAGGTCCGTTTCACCATTGGAGGCTCGTTTCAGCTTTTTACAATCCGGTTCAACCTTTTGAAGGTCCGGTTCACACATATGCAAGATGGTTCGAAGTGATTCGATTTTAATTCTAGATTATTATTGTAATAATTTAGTTGTTTGCTTGTATTAGATGCCAAAACCAGTCCACTTTAGTGTGTTTAATTAATTATGCATTGTGAATGTATGTTTTAATTAAATTCCCTGATTAATTATGCATAAAGTATGTCATATAGATTTTAAAATCCCACCATAGGAAGCATGCTCCATGCATTGAAAGTATGTTATAAGTGTTATAATATATAGTATGCATGAATTAGGGTTTCATAGGAATTAATATAAGTGTTATATTAATTTATGAAACAAATATTATATGTTTTAATTATAATTAATATAAGGGTTATATTAATTAAAAAAAAATTTAAACATATAATTGCTATGCATTTATTCATGTGATGGATTTGTTATAAATGTATGTATATTCATATGATGAATGATCATGCAATTTATAACATACAAATGCATGTAACTTAAGGTTAATTAATTAGTTTTAAAATTGTTTTAGAACTAGAAATTAATTAGACCTTAGGTTATCTAGTTCTAATAAGATTAGAATTAGGCAACCAATAATTTATAAACTATGATTAAAGAGGGACTATGTCTAAGGAAGGTTCTGGCTAGGCTGAGGTATTTAAGCTGACAGAAACGGAACACCCCTACCTGGGAACCAACCTGGGAGTGAATTTAATCTAGAGGTTTATAAATTATTTTCGTGAGTGACGTTTATTAAAAGTTAATAAATTAAACTCATAGACCTAGGTTTATTAAAAGGTGACGTTTATTAAAAGTTAATAAATTAAACTCATAGACCTAGGTTTATTAAAAGGTTAATTCCAGTATAATAGTTATATTGGTAGACTTATGTCGTATTTTTTAGCCGAAATATGCCTAAGTAAATGTATACCCAAACTGTTTAAAATACTTAGTGGGAGTGAAAAGGTATATATGATATATCAATTTCCTCTTACGCTCTTCGCGAAGTTCACACCGTGAGATTTATGCTCGGCCTCGTGATGTCAATAAGGCATCCCCATTCGGATGGTATTTGCATAAATCAAGAGCAAGGTGAATGAAGAAAGTATTTATAGTAAGTGGGAGAAGGAAGTGTGTCAACATGTCCTATAGTCTCCTCCATTAGGTTGGACCGTGAGATTTCCATGTTGCGCCTGCAGGCTGTCCGTAGTAGCACCATCCATTCGGAGGGATGTAACATGGGATTCGGAACAACTCAAACTCCAGAAATGGATAGGATCTCTTAGGTCCATTCTCAGCTTTGACTTTCCTATTCGGTAGCAATGTTGTGGCCGACCTCTGAGGTCTAAAAATGGCAGGTTACACTTACGAGAATTACTAAGTGTTAGTGAATTCTTGACCAAAGTAGCGATAACTAGAATGCTATAGGAATAAGAGTTATTCTGGTATTAGCATTTAGTCAAGAATGTCTTGGTTCGGTGAAGGAGTGATTGACTGCCCCTCGGTAGTGGTTACTCTAACTCACTGAAGTATCGTTGCAAAAACAATAATGAGATTATGGGTACATTATTACTTTTGCTAAATTCTTAAATTTGATGCATGTTATGGGTTAAAAGCAATTCACGCCTCCGACAAACTTAACGGTGATAACTTTGGAACTTGGAAATCAAACTTGAATATGATTCTTGTGATTGATGATCTAAGGTTCGTCTTAACGGAGGAATGTCTTCCTCCTCCTAGCTCGTCTGCAACCCGAACAGTTCGGGATGCATTTGACAAATGGACTAGGGATAATGATAAGGCCTGGGTCTACATCTTAGCAAGCATATCTGATGTGTTGTCTAAGAAACATGAGGGCATGTTCACCGCAAAGGAGATCATGGGATCATTACAGGCCATGTTTGGACAACCGTCCTCATCGGTCCGTTATGATGCTCTCAAGTACGTTTACAACTCCCGAATGAAGGAGGGAACATCTGTTAAGTAGCATGTCCTTAATATGATGGTCCACTTCAACGATTGAGAGATTGATTAAGAGTGGTCTCTTAAGTCAGTTAGAGGACAACTTCTTACCACCAGTCCTGTCTTGAAGGAAAAATGACTAGACGACCTTTTTCTGAAAAAGGTTATAGAGCCAAAGAACCCTTGGAGCTCGTACATTCGGATCTCTTTGGTCCAATGAATGTTAAGGCATGAGGAAGGTATGAATATTTCATCAGTTTCATTGATGATTATTCAAGGTATGGCTATCTTTACCTAATGCATCATAAGTCCGAAACCCTTGAAAAGTTCAAGGAGTATAAGGCAGAGGTTGAGAACTCGTTAGGTAAAACGATTAAAACACTTCGATCAGATCGAGGTGGAGAGTATATGGATTTAAGATTCCAAGACTATATGATAGAACATGGAATCGTATCCCAACTCCCAGCGCCCGATACACCTTAGCAGAATGGTGTATCTGAAAGGAGAAATAGAACCCTGTTAGACATGGTTCGATCTATGATGAGCTACGCTCAGCTGCCTAGTTCGTTTTGGGGATATGTAGTAGAAGCTGCTGCATATATTTTGAACATGGTTCCCTCTCTAAGTGTGTTTCAGAAACACCCTATGAGTTATGGAAAGGGCGTAAAGGTAGTTTACGTCACTTCAGAATTTGGGGATGTCCGACACATGTGCTAGTGTCAAATCAAAAGAAACTGGAACATCGTTCAAAATTATGCCTATTCGTAGGATACTCCAAAGAAACGAAAGGTGGTTTGTTTTATGATCTTCAGGAGGACAAGGTGCTTGTGTCGACAACGGCCACGTTCTTAGAGGAAGACCACATGAGAGATTATCGACCTCGTAGCAGAATTGTCTTGAGCGAAATTTCCAAGGAAGCTACAGATAAATCAACAAAAGTTGTTGATCAAGCTGGTCCTTCTCAAGAGTTGAGATTACCTCGACGTAGTGGGAGGGATGTTAGACAACCTGACCGTTACATGGGTTTGACTGAAACCCAGGTTGTCATATGAATTGAAAAATCCAATCTACCTTGTTAATAACAAATATGACTATTAGATCACAAAACCAAAAACTCCAAATCAAAATGAAATCAAAGAAACCTAAGATTCTAATGTCAAAATGTTAAGTAACCTTTGACAATTAGATCTAACAACCTTGCTTAAACAAACAAGACCTTTAGATAACTCAATCTCAAAGACCCCAAAACCAATTTTGATCAACTCAAGGAAAGTAAAACTGGATTACCTTTTCGATCAAACATCTCAAGGCAAGAAAACTTGTATGAGATCCGAATCACTCCACAAGCAAGTTTGATCAAGTCAAGCTTGAATGATTCTAAGCATGCAACCTAATCTACACAGAATTGCAAAGACATAAAACTAGGCTATAATAAGCACAAAGGCCTCTTTTGATTACATTTTCAATCTTTTTTTTTTCTTTTCTTCTTTACAAGTTACATGGCTTTATATAGCCTCAAAATTAACCCTAAAGTAATCTATTGTCTATTGAAAGGTTGTAACTTACATCCCCATCAATACCATGATCTCCACTAACTATTTTGTAACCTAAATCATTGAAAACAAGACTTTAAGGGGGTATTTGACCCATTGGTTTGGGTTAGGGTGGTGTTGGGTTTCAAACCCAACACCATGTTTGGTACAAAGGGTTTCAAAACAAGGGTTTTGAAAACACAACCCCATGGATTTTGAAAACACACCCCCATGGGTTTTGAAACACAACCCCACGGGTTTTAAAACACAAGCTCATGGGTTTTGTACCATGCTTTCCACTTCTATTTGTCATTTTTCATTTTCGATAACCACTTACACAACAATTACGATGACAACTTCGACAACAACTCCGACGACTACATCGGTGACCCGACCAACTCCGATTACAAGTCAAACGACCACCAACAACGACAACTCCGACGATTACACTAGCAACTCAACCAACTCTAATGTAAACTTCGATAATCACACCGACGACTCGACCAACTCTGATGAAAATTCCGACGACCGCACTGGCGACCCAACCAACTTCGATGACAATTTCGACGACCACACCTGCGACCCCGACCAACTCCGATGGCTATTCTAACGATCACACCGGCGATCCCGACCAACTCCGATGACAATTTCGACGACCACACCGGTGACCCCGACCAACTCCGATGGTAATTTTGACGACCACACCAGCGACCCCGACCAACTTCAATGACAATTTCGACGATCACACCGGCGACCCCGACCAACTCCGATGACAATTCCAACGGCCACACCGGCGACCCCAACCAATTCCGATGACAATTCCGACGACCACACCGGTGACCCCCGACCAACTCCGATGACAATTTCGACGATCACACCGGCGACCGACTAACTCTAAGGGCAACTCTGATGACTGCCTGATCACTACCGGTAACGAAAACTTCAACGACCACACCGGCGACCTGACCATCGCGATGATTACCTCTATCGATAACTACAATGAAAGAGTTGTTCAACATGAGACATTCATCCGCTCGAAATGTCATTGAGAGAGCATTCGATATGCTGAAGGGTCGATGGGCGATACTAAAAGGAAAGTCTTTTTACCCTGTAGAAGTCTAGTGCAGGACTATAACTGCATGTTGTTTGTTGCACAACTTAATTATACAAAAGATGGACCCAGATCCCACATTCGAGGAGGCACACACAAGTGACCCCGATTCAATTGGGACGAACACAAACAACGTTGGATTTGTAGAGACAACAAATGTCTGGACTGAATGGAGGGAACATCTCGCAAACCATATATGGATGAATTGGAATGGGAATTGACGATTGTTGAATTAAACATATATATATATATATATATTGATTAGATTTTGTATATATGCACTACATATATATATTGAACTCTTTCTTTGCATGAACCACCCCAAATTGGAAGTATGATTACTGTGTGGAAGTTCTGGAGAAAGCACCGGGAACCTGATTCTATTTTCATCTACCACTCTCTATGACTTTTTCAGAATTTTATGTTTAGCTTAACTTCGTTGGACAACTATCTCTACTTCTTTTATTATTTATTTCAGTCAGCGTAACATGTTATCTTTAACCAACATATTTCTATGTATCAATTGTTTTACTTTATCATTGACACCACAGTTCTTACATTACACATTACAACATATAGTTAGTGGTTTTACTTTATGTCATCATGAGTGAAGTGCATTATAAATATAATATATACAACTACAAAGTATTATAAACTCAAATTAGATATATTAGATAAATTGTTGATAGGTAATTATGTAGTTATGAAGTTAAAAAATAAAGTAAGAAGACAAAATTACTATATATAAAAAAAATATTAAGTATTTATTTTAGAAAAAACATACTGCACACACTTAAACTAACACAACACTGCACCCCAAACACTGTTTTATGCAACCCATTCCAGCACAACACTACACCCCAAACATTATTTTCTGCAACACGGCCTAACACAACCCTGCACTCCAAACACTGTTTTCTGCAAGTCCAGTGTTTCTAATTACAACCAAGAAACCCCAGGGTTTCTGATTCCAACACAGCGCGCCAAACAACCCCTAAAACTTAAAATTACATCAAAATTCCATAAATCCGATAATTGATATTTTTAATTACCCTACATAAAGTTTGTAACTTCTCATACTTAAATGGAGCCCCACTTGAAGTAGCTTGAAACTCTTGTTGCATAAATGAAGCTTGACTTGTCTTTAATGAAGCATAAATTGCACTTTAGTTCATTAAATGCATCATTAGTTCAACATAAATGAAGTTTGACAACATTTATTTAACTCCATTTTTGAAACTTTTCTTTGGTCTTGATGGTACGATAGGATTCATATCATTCTCCCCTTCTTCGAAAAGATTCGCCCTCGAATCTAAGGATGTTGTTGTAATGCAAACTGAAATTTATTTCAGTCTTTGGTCTTGGTCTCTTCAATTTCTTCTTCGCATCATTTTCTTTGTGAAAGATTGCTGCAAAAATAAGTTAAGAAAATACAAACGACCTCACAACACTCCCTCACAAGTTTACACTCAAATATATTTAGGCCACTCATGTTTGCACTCAATTTTGAGAAAACACAATGATTCTCAATCTCACCTCTCAAAATTTGTATGGAGAAGCCAAGATAATTTGCAATCAAAGTGGATAATTGCACACTTTGAAAACAAACAAACTAACTTGACATTTGAAAAATTTATGGTCATGGCTAGATAAATGAAGAAGAAGCAATGTAGCTTGGATAATAACCAATGGCTGAAATTTTTAAACATAGGAGTTACAAATTGAAATCTAATGGCTGAAAAATTCATGTGCAGAAATGTAACTGCCCATTTTTAACATGGAACCACCGACTTGTCAAACTTTCAAAGTGTAACATCTAATATTCAACACCAAATGGTTAAATTTTAACGTAATGATCAGATGTAATTAGAAATTTTTGGATTTAGCATGCTTTAGAAGCAAAAACAGCAAGAACATAATAAGAACTCATGTTCTCGGTATAGCAGTTTTTTTTTCAAAACCAGTTGTAAAAACGCATCATTTTCACCCTCAAGAAAGCTGAATTAGAAAATCTCCAAGAAGACAAAGTTTAAGCTTAGACCCTTATTTACAATATTTATGAGGATATCAAGATGAATTGACATACGGAAATATGAGTTTCGGATAATGTTTTAGAGACTACGAAAACTGGACAGATTGTAGAACAAAAAAAAAACTAGAACATAAAAATAAAAAACAAATAAAAGATAAGAGCAAAGGAAACCTATATCCGATCTTGAGTCTAAGGCGCTCTGATACCAAATGATGAGAAATTAAGAGGAATTGAAAAAATCTAATCTACCTTGTTAACAACAAATAAGACTATTAGATCTAAAAACCCAAAAATTTTAAATGAAAATGAAATCAAAGAAGCCAAAAATTCGAATGTCAAAATGTTAAGTAACCCTTGACAATTGGATCTAACAACCTTGCTTAAACAAACAAGACGTTTAGATAACTCAATCTCAAAGACCCCAAAACCAATTTTGAATCAACTCAAGGAAAGTAAAATCGGATTACCTTTTCGATCAAACATCTCAAGGCAAGAAAACTTGTATGAGATCCGAATCACTCCACAAGCAAGATTGATCAAGTCAAGCTTGAATGATTCTAAGCATGCAACCTAATCTACATAGAATTGCAAAGACATAGCACTAGGCTATAATAAGCACAAAGACCTCTTTTGATTACATTTTCAATCTTTTGTTTTCCTTTCTTCTTTACAAGTTACATGGCTTTATATAGCCTCAAAATTAACCCTAAAGTAATCTATGGTCTGTGGAAAGGTTGTAACTTACATCCCCATCAATACCATGATCTCCACGAACTATTTTGTAACCTAAATCATTGAAAACAAGACTTTAAAACCTAAAATTACATCAAAATTCCATAAATCTGACAATTGATATTTTTAATCACCCTACATAAAGTTTGTAACTTCTAATACTTAAATGGAGCCCCACTTGAAATAGCTTGAAACTCTTGTTGCATAAATGAAGCTTGACTTGTCTTTAATGAAACATAAATTGCACTTTAGTTCATTAAATGAATCATTAGTTCAGCATAAATGAAGTTTGACAACATTTATTTAACTCAATTTTTGAAACTTTTCTTTGGTCTTGATGGTACAATAGGATTCATATCATTCTCTCCTTCTTCGAAAAGATTTGCCCTCGAATCTAAGGATGTCGTTGTAACACAAACTAAAATTTATTTCAGTCTTTGGTCTTGGTCTCTTCAATTTCTTCTTCGCGTCATTTTCTTTGTGAAAGATTGCTGCAAAAATAAGTTAAGAAAATACAAACGACCTCACAACACTCCCTCACAAGTTTACACTCAAATATATTTAGGCCACTCATGTTTGCACTCAATTTTGAGAAAACACAATGATTCTCAATCTCACCTCTCAAAATTTGTATGGAGAAGCCAAGATAATTTGCAATTCAGTGGATAATTGCACACTTTGAAAACAAACAAACTAACTTGACATTTGAAAAATTTATGGTCATGGCTAGATAAATGAAGAAGAAGCAATGTAGCTTGGATAATAACCAATGGCTGAAATTTTTAAACATAGGAGTTACAAATTGAAATCTAATGGCTGAAAAATTCATGTGCAGAAATGTAACTGCCCATTTTTAACATGGAACCACCAACTTGTCAAACTTTCAAAGTGTAACATCTAATATTCAACACCAAATGGTTAAATTTTAACGTAATGATCAGATGTAATTAGAAATTTTTGGATTTAGCATGCTTTAGAAGCAAAAACAGCAAGAACATAATAAGAACTCATGTTCTCGGTATAGCAGTTTTTTTTTCAAAACCAGTTGTAAAAACACATCATTTTCACCCTCAAGAAAGCTGAATTAGAAAATCTCCAAGAAGACAAAGTTTAAGCTTAGACCCTTATTTACAATATTTATGAGGATATCAAGATGAATTGACATACGGAAATATGAGTTTCGGATAATGTTTTAGAGACTACGAAAACTGGACAGATTGTAGAACAAAAAAAAACTAGAACATAAAAATAAAAAACAAATAAAAGATAAGAGCAAAGGAAACCTATATCCGATCTTGAGTCTAAGGCGCTCTGATACCAAATGATGAGAAATTAAGAGGAATTGAAAAAATCTAATCTACCTTGTTAACAACAAATAAGACTATTAGATCTAAAAACCCAAAAATTTTAAATGAAAATGAAATCAAAGAAGCCAAAAATTCGAATGTCAAAATGTTAAGTAACCCTTGACAATTGGATCTAACAACCTTGCTTAAACAAACAAGACCTTTAGATAACTCAATCTCAAAGACCCCAAAACCAATTTTGAATCAACTCAAGGAAAGTAAAATCGGATTACCTTTTCGATCAAACATCTCAAGGCAAGAAAACTTGTATGAGATCCGAATCACTCCACAAGCAAGATTGATCAAGTCAAGCTTGAATGATTCTAAGCATGCAACCTAATCTACATAGAATTGCAAAGACATAGCACTAGGCTATAATAAGCACAAAGACCTCTTTTGATTACATTTTCAATCTTTTGTTTTCCTTTCTTCTTTACAAGTTACATGGCTTTATATAGCCTCAAAATTAACCCTAAAGTAATCTATGGTCTATGGAAAGGTTGTAACTTACATCCCCATCAATACCATGATCTCCACGAACTATTTTGTAACCTAAATCATTGAAAACAAGACTTTAAAACCTAAAATTACATCAAAATTCCATAAATCTGACAATTGATATTTTTAATCACCCTACATAAAGTTTGTAACTTCTCATACTTAAATGGAGCCCCACTTGAAATAGCTTGAAACTCTTGTTGCATAAATGAAGCTTGACTTGTCTTTAATGAAACATAAATTGCACTTTAGTTCATTAAATGCATCATTAGTTCAGCATAAATGAAGTTTGACAACATTTATTTAACTCAATTTTTGAAACTTTTCTTTGGTCTTGATGGTACAATAGGATTCATATCATTCTCCCCTTCTTCGAAAAGATTTGCCCTCGAATCTAAGGATGTCGTTGTAACACAAACTAAAATTTATTTCAGTCTTTGGTCTTGGTCTCTTCAATTTCTTCTTCGCGTCATTTTCTTTGTGAAAGATTGCTGCAAAAATAAGTTAAGAAAATACAAACGACCTCACAACACTCCCTCACAAGTTTACACTCAAATATATTTAGGCCACTCATGTTTGCACTCAATTTTGAGAAAACACAATAATTCTCAATCTCACCTCTCAAAATTTGTATGGAGAAGCCAAGATAATTTGCAATTCAGTGGATAATTGCACACTTTGAAAACAAACAAACTAACTTGACATTTGAAAAATTTATGGTCATGGCTAGATAAATGAAGAAGAAGCAATGTAGCTTGGATAATAACCAATGGCTGAAATTTTTAAACATAGGAGTTACAAATTGAAATCTAATGGCTGAAAAATTCATGTGCAGAAATGTAACTGCCCATTTTTAACATGGAACCACCAACTTGTCAAACTTTCAAAGTGTAACATCTAATATTCAACACCAAATGGTTAAATTTTAACGTAATGATCAGATGTAATTAGAAATTTTGGATTTAGCATGCTTTAGAAGCAAAAACAGCAAGAACATAATAAGAACTCATGTTCTCGGTATAGCAGTTTTTTTCAAAACCAGTTGTAAAACGCATCATTTTCACCCTCAAGAAAGCTGAATTAGAAAATCTCCAAGAAGACAAAGTTTAAGCTTAGACCCTTATTTACAATATTTATGAGGATATCAAGATGAATTGACATACGGAAATATGAGTTTTGGATAATGTTTTAGAGACTACGAAAACTGGACAGATTGTAGAACAAAAAAAAACTAGAACATAAAAAAATAAAAACAAATAAAAGATAAGAGCAAAGGAAACCTATATCCGATCTTGAGTCTAAGGCGCTCTGATACCAAATGATGAGAAATTAAGAGGAATTGAAAAATCTAATCTACCTTGTTAACAACAAATAAGACTATTAGATCTAAAACCCAAAAATTTTAAATGAAAATGAAATCAAAGAAGCCAAAAATTCGAATGTCAAAATGTTAAGTAACCCTTGACAATTGGTTCTAACAACCTTGCTTAAACAAACAAGACCTTTAGATAACTCAATCTCAAAGACCCCAAAACCAATTTTGAATCAACTCAAGGAAAGTAAAATCGGATTACCTTTTCGATCAAACATCTCAAGGCAAGAAAACTTGTATGAGATCCGAATCACTCCACAAGCAAGATTGATCAAGTCAAGCTTGAATGATTCTAAGCATGCAACCTAATCTACATAGAATTGCAAAGACATAGCACTAGGCTATAATAAGCACAAAGACCTCTTTTGATTACATTTTCAATCTTTTGTTTTCCTTTCTTCTTTACAAGTTACATGGCTTTATATAGCCTCAAAATTAACCCTAAAGTAATCTATGGTCTATGGAAAGGTTGTAACTTACATCCCCATCAATACCATGATCTCCACGAACTATTTTGTAACCTAAATCATTGAAAACAAGACTTTAAAACCTAAAATTACATCAAAATTCCATAAATCTGACAATTGATATTTTTAATCACCCTACATAAAGTTTGTAACTTCTCATACTTAAATGGAGCCCCACTTGAAGTAGCTCGAAACTTGACTTGTCTTTAATGAAACATAAATTGCACTTTAGTTCATTAAATGCATCATTAGTTCAGCATAAATGAAGTTTGACAACATTTATTTAACTCAATTTTTGAAACTTTTCTTTGGTCTTGATGGTACAATAGGATTCATATCATTCTCCCCTTCTTCGAAAAGATTCGCCCTCGAATCTAAGGATGTCGTTGTAACACAAACTAAAATTTATTTCAGTCTTTGGTCTTGGTCTCTTCAATTTCTTCTTCGCGTCATTTTCTTTGTGAAAGATTGCTGCAAAAATAAGTTAAGAAAATACAAACGGCCTCACAACACTCCCTCACAAGTTTACACTCAAATATATTTAGGCCACTCATGTTTGCACTCAATTTTGAGAAAACACAATGATTCTCAATCTCACCTCTCAAAATTTGTATGGAGAAGCCAAGATAATTTGCAATTCAGTGGATAATTGCACACTTTGAAAACAAACAAACTAACTTGACATTTGAAAAATTTATGGTCATGGCTAGATAAATGAAGAAGAAGCAATGTAGCTTGGATAATAACCAATGGCTGAAATTTTTAAACATAGGAGTTACAAATTGAAATCTAATGGCTGAAAAATTCATGTGCAGAAATGTAACTGCCCATTTTTAACATGGAACCACCAACTTGTCAAACTTTCAAAGTGTAACATCTAATATTCAACACCAAATGGTTAAATTTTAACGTAATGATCAGATGTAATTAGAAATTTTTGGATTTAGCATGCTTTAGAAGCAAAAACAGCAAGAACATAATAAGAACTCATGTTCTCGGTATAGCAGTTTTTTTTTTCAAAACCAGTTGTAAAAACGCATCATTTTCACCCTCAAGAAAGCTGAATTAGAAAATCTCCAAGAAGACAAAGTTTAAGCTTAGACCCTTATTTACAATATTTATGAGGATATCAAGATGAATTGACATACGAAAATATGAGTTTCGGATAATGTTTTAGAGACTACGAAAACTGGACAGATTGTAGAACAAAAAAAAAACTAGAACATAAAAATAAAAAACAAATAAAAGATAAGAGCAAAGGAAACATATTGATATGAATTGTATCATGCTATTCAAGATTTGAAAAGCTTCAAAATGGAGTTGAATTAAATGTTGTCAGGCTTCATTTATGATGAATCGAAGTTGCATTTCATTAACTCAAGTGCAACTCATGCTTCATTAAATACAAGTCAAGCTACATTTATGCAACAAAAGCTTCAAGCTACTTCAAGTGGGGCTTCATTTATTCATGGATGGTTACAAAGTATTGATAGGCTTATAGAAGTTTAAATCTCGGATTTATGGCCATTTCAATGTAATTTTCAGTTTTAAAGTTTGTTATCAATGTTTTAGGTTACAAAGTAGCTAATGGACATTATGGTATTGATGAGGATGTAAGTTACAACCCTTAAATTGCCATAGGTTATCTTTAGGGTTCAATTTTGAAGGCTATAAATAGCCACATGTAATCCATGAAAAAGAGGAAAAGAAAAAGATTTAAAATGTAATCAAAAGGAGCCTTGAGCTTTTTTATAGCCTTTGAGTTATTTCTTTGCAATTCTATGTAGATTAGGTTGCATGCTTAGAATCATTCAAGCTTGACTTGATCAACCTTGCTTGTGGAGTGATTCAGATCTCAAGTAAGTTTTCTTGCCTTGAGTTGTTTGATCGAAAAGGTAATCCTGTTTTACTTTTCCTTGAGTTGATTTTCAAAATTCGTTTTGGGGTCTTTGAAATTGAGTTATCTAAAGGTCTTGTTTCTTTAAGCAAGGTTGTTAGATCCAATTGTCAAGGGTTACTTAACATTTTGATATTAGAATCTTTGGCTTCTTTGATTTCATTTTGATTTTGAGATTTTTGGGTTTTGTGATCTAATAGTCTTGTTTGTTTTTAACAAGGTAGATTAGATTTCAAATTCTTCTTTAAAATTTCTCATCATTTGGTATTCAGCCTTAGGCTCAAGATCAGATATATCTTTCCTTTGCGTTTATCTTGAATTTGTTTTAAATTTTCATGTTCTAGTTTCTTTTTCTTGCAATCTGCCCAGCTTTTATAATCTGTCAAAAAACTCAAAAATATCATACTTCCGTTTGTTGTTTCATCTTGATGTCTTCTTCAATATTGTAGATCAAGGTTTTATCTACGTTTTCTTTTTCTATGAGGGCTACGAATGTTTAGTTTTTATTGGTCAAACATTCAAGTTTAGATAATCTGTCCAAAAAACTGTCAAACCCGAGAGCTTGCTCATAATGTTCTAAATTTGTTCTTGCTTTGTTCTTGCGTGGTTCTTGAAAAAAGTATGTGTTAGATCTGCTATTTTAATGACTAAAATTTCTCAATTTTGTTTAGATCTACCAATTTCAATTCATTGATGTCGGTTACAATATACATTTTATGAACAACCATTTTGCATTAATTACTTGTCTGTTACACTTTTTCTTTTAAATGCAATGAGTTGTTTTGTTTTCAACCTTGTTGTAACTCCACATTACTTGAATACATCATTGAAACTTCTTTTCCGTAATCAGTTTATACATGTTCTAAAGGAGTTTCATTCTTAGTACCCTCATTTATTGGCCAACATTGAATTTTCTTAAAAGTGTTGTCTTAGTCGAACCCTTGTTCATCATTTTTTTTAATATGTTCATCTTGTTACTTGTTTGATTTCTTGAATCTATCCATAAGTCAAGTTAAGGTGTTCAAAGTATGTAACATACATTGGATTGCAAATTATCGAGCTTCATTGTTCCAAATTTGAGAGGTTAGATAGAGAGAAAATAATGAGTGATTTGTAAAATTGAGTGTCTCTTCGAGTGTAAACACGTAAGGGAGTGAGGAAATATCCATTTTCTTGTTACTTTACGAAGCAATATGTTCCGCAAATCATTTAAATTCATTGGCTGACAAAAAGAAACAAAGAAGAAATCCAAGAGAGCAAGACTAAAGGCTGAAATAATTACAACTTTGCGCTACCAAAGGCATTCTTAGATTCGAGGACGAATCTTCTTGAAGAAGGAGAGAATGATATGAATTGTATCATGCTATTCAAGATTTGAAAAGCTTCAAGATGGAGTTGAATTAAATGTTGTCAAGCTTCATTTATGATGAATCGAAGTTGCATTTAATTAACTCAAGTGCAACTCATGCTTCATTAAATACAAGTCAAGCTACATTTATGCAACAAAAGCTTCAAGCTACTTCAAGTGGGGCTTCATTTATTCATGTTACAAAGTATTGATAGGCTTATAGAAGTTTAAATCTCGGATTTATGGCCATTTCAATGTAATTTTCAGTTTTAAAGTTTGTTATCAATGTTTTAGGTTACAAAGTAGCTAATGGACATTATGGTATTGATGAGGATGTAAGTTACAACCCTTAAATTGCCATAGGTTATCTTTAGGGTTCAATTTTGAAGGCTATAAATAGTCACATGTAATCAATGAAAAAGAGGAAAAGAAAAAGATTGAAAATGTAATCAAAAGGAGCCTTGAGCTTTTTTATAGCCTTTGAGCTATTTCTTTAAAATTTTATGTAGATTAGGTTGCATGCTTAGAATCATTCAAGCTTGACTTGATCAACCTTACTTGTGGAGTGATTCGGATCTCAAGTAAGTTTTCTTGCCTTGAGTTGTTTGATCGAAAAGGTAATCCAGTTTTACTTTTCCTTGAGTTGATTTTCAAAATTCGTTTGGGGTCTTTGAAATTGATTTATCTAAAGGTCTTGTTTCTTTAAGCAAGGTTGTTAGATCCAATTGTCAATGGTTACTTAACATTTTGATATTAGAATCTTTGGCTTCTTTGATTTCATTTTGATTTTGAGATTTTTGGGGTTTATGATCTAATAGTCTTGTTTGTTGTTAACAAGGTAGATTAGATTTTTTACATTTCTCTTAAATTACTTATCACATATATCCGATCTTGAGCCTAAGGCGCTCTGATACCAAATGATGAGAAATTAAGAGGAATTGAAAAAATCTAATCTACCTTGTTAACAACAAACAAGACTATTAGATCTAAAAATCCAAAAATTTCAAATGAAAATGAAATCAAAGAAGCCAAAAATTCTTATGTCAAAATGTTAAGTAACCCTTGACAATTGGATCTAACAACCTTGCTTAAACAAACAAGACCTTTAGATAACTCAATCTCAAAGATCCCAAAACCAATTTTGAATCAACTCAAGGAAAGTAAAACCGGATTACCTTGTCGATCAAACATCTCAAGGCAAGAGAACTTGTATGAGATCCGAATCACTCCACAAGCAAGATTGATCAAGCCAAGCTTGAATGATTCTAAGCATGCAACCTAATCTACATAGAATTGCAAAGACATAGCACTAGGCTATAATAAGCACAAAGGCCTCTTTTGATTACATTTTCAATCTTTTTTTTCCTTTCTTCTTTACATGACTTTATATAGCCTCAACATTAACCCTAAAGTAATCTATGGTCTATTGAAAGGTTGTAACTTACATCCCCATCAATACCATGATCTCCACTAACTATTTTGTAACCTAAATCATTGAAAACAAGACTTTAAAACCTAAAATTACATCAAAATTCCATAAATCCGACAATTGATATTTTTAATCACCCTACATAAAGTTTGTAACTTCTCATACTTAAATGGAGCCCCACTTGAAGCAGCTTGAAACTCTTGTTGCATAAATGAAGCTTGACTTGTCTTTAATGAAGCATAAATTGCACTTTAGTTCATTAAATGCATCATTAGTTCAGCATAAATGAAGTTTGACAACATTTATTTCAACTCAATTTTTGAAGCTTTTCTTTGGTCTTGATGGTACGATAGGATTCATATTATCATAGCTGATGATGGCGTTGAGGAACCATTGACCTATAAACAAGCAATGAACGATATAGATAGGGACCAGTGGATTAAAGCCATGGACCTCGAAATGGAGGCAATGTACTTCAATTCAGTCTGGGAATTTGTAGATCAACAAGATGGTGAAAGACCTATCGGTTGCAAGTGGATCTACAAGAGAAAACGAGATCAAGCCGGTAAGGTGCAAACCTTTAGTGCTCGACTTGTGGCAAAGGGTTATACCCAGCGGGAAGGGGTGGACTATGAAGAAACCTTCTCTCCTGTTGCCATGCTTAAGTCGATTAGAATACTCTTGTCCATTGCCACGTTTTATGATTATGAAATTTGGCAAATGGATGTCAAGACAACCTTTCTAAATGGCAATCTTGAAGAGAGTATCTATATGTATCAACCAGAGGGGTTCAAAATTCAGGGTCAAGAGCAAAAGGTTTGCAAGCTGAAATGATCCATTTATGGATTGAAGCAAGCATCTAGATCCTAAAATATAAGATTTGATACTGCGATCAAATCTTATGGCTTTGAACAGAACATTGACGAGCCTTGTGTCTACAAGAAGATAGTCAATACTACTGTAGCTTTCTTAGTTCTATACGTAGATGATATCTTGGTCATTAGGAATTGATATGAACCAAGGCATCTCATGAAGTCACATTAAATGAAGTCAAATTCATGGAAGTTTAACATAAGTTGCATTTAATGAACTCAAGTGCAACTCATCATTTATTAAAGACACAACAAGCTTCATTTATGGAACAAGGGCTTCAAGATACTTCAAGATGTGCTTCATATACTCTTGGATGGTTACAAGGAGTTACAAATCTAATAAAGAGACACTATTCTCGGATTTATGGCTAATTTGATGTAAATTTCAGTTTTAAATTATTGTTTTCAATGTTTTAGGTTACAAAATAGTTAGTGGACATTATGGTATTGATGAGGATGTAAGTTACAACCCTTAAACTACCATAGGTTATCTTTAGGTTTAATTTTGAAGGCTATAAATAGCCACATGTATCTTGGAAGAAAGAAGAAAAGAAAAGATTAAAAATGTAATCAAAAAGACCTTGAGCTTTTTAATAGCCTTTGAGCTATGTCTTTGCAATTCTATGTAGATTAGGTTGCATGCTAGAATCATTCAAGCTTGACTTGATCAATCTTGCTTGTGGAGTGATTCGAATCTCATACAAGTTCTCTTGCCTTAAGATGCTTGATCACAAGGTAATCCGATTTTACTTTCCTTGAGTTTATTTTCAAAATTCGTTTTGGGGTCTTTGAAATTGAGTTATCTAAAGGTCTTGTTTCTTTAAACAAGGTTGTTAGATCCAATTGTCAAGGATTACTTAACATTTTGACATTAGAATCTTTGGCTTCTTTGATTTCATTTTGGGTTTGGGATTTTTGGGTTTTGTGATCTAATAGTCTTGTTTGTTGTTAACAAGGTAGATTAGATTTTCAAATTCCTCTTTAATTTCTTATCATTTGGTATCAGAGCCTTAGGCTCAAGATCGGATATATGTTTCCATTGCGTTTTTATTGAATTTGTTTTAAATTTTCATGTTTTAGTTTTTTTTTTTGTTTTGCAAACTGTCCAGTTTTCGTAGTCTCTGAAAAAGCACCAAAAAGTCATATTTCTACAATTATTTTCATCTTGATGTATTCATCATTATTGTAGATCAGGGTCTAAGCTTGAACTTTGTCTTCTATGAGATTTTCTAATTCAGCTTTCTTGAGGGTAAAAAGTATGCATTTTTACAACTGGTTCTGAAACAATTGCTATATCCGAGAACATGAGTTCTTGTTTTGTTCTTGCTGTTTTTGCCTCTAAAGCATGCTCAATCCGAAAATTTTCAATTAGATTTGATCATTATGTTTAACCATTTGGTATTCAATCTTTGATGTTACACTTTGAAAGTTTGAAAAGTTGGCTAAAACATATTAAATATGGGCAGTTACATTTCTGCACATTGAATTTTCTATCCATTAGTTTCAAATTGTAACTCATGTTTTAAAAGTCCAACTATTGGTTTTAAATAACAACTCTTGTATTTAAAATTTCATCCATTGTTCTTAATTTGTGAGAGTTACATATCTTGTTCTTAATTTTTCTACCCTTAGATAAAATTTTTATAGGTTAATCATTCTGAATTTTTCTTTTCATAAGCCTAGTTTTGCTTGTTTGTATTCAAAGTGTGCTAATCAATGGGATTGCAAATCTTGGCTTCAATAGATCAAAAAAACATTGAGAGGTAAGAATGAGAGCTTATATAGTTTGATTTGTGAAAATGAGTGCAAACACAAGTGATCTACATTTCCTTGAGTGTAAACATGTGAGAGAGTGTTGTGAGGTCTTTCGTGTTTTCTTAACATGGTTTTGCAGCAATGTTTCACAAGTAGATTCGAGGACGAATCTTTTTGAAGAAGGGGAGAATGATATGAACCAAGGCATCTCATGAAGTCACATTAAATGAAGTCAAATTCATGGAAGTTTAACATAAGTTGCATTTAATGAACTCAAGTGCAACTCATCATTTATTAAAGACACAACAAGCTTCATTTATGGAACAAGGGCTTCAAGATACTTCAAGATGTGCTTCATATACTCTTTGATGGTTACAAGGAGTTACAAATCTAATAAAGAGACACTATTCTCGGATTTATGGCTAATTTGATGTAAATTTCAGTTTTAAATTATTGTTTTCAATGTTTTAGGTTACAAAATAGTTAGTGGACATTATGGTATTGATGAGGATGTAAGTTACAACCCTTAAACTACCATAGGTTATCTTTAGGTTTAATTTTGAAGGCTATAAATAGCCACATGTATCTTGGAAGAAAGAAGAAAAGAAAAGATTAAAAATGTAATCAAAAGAGACCTTGAGCTTTTTAATAGCCTTTGAGCTATGTCTTTGCAATTCTATGTAGATTAGGTTGCATGCTAGAATCATTCAAGCTTGACTTGATCAATCTTGCTTGTGGAGTGATTCGAATCTCATACAAGTTCTCTTGCCTTGAGATGCTTGATCACAAGGTAATCCGATTTTACTTTCCTTGAGTTTATTTTCAAAATTCGTTTTGGGGTCTTTGAAATTGAGTTATCTAAAGGTCTTGTTTCTTTAAACAAGGTTGTTAGATCCAATTGTCAAGGGTTACTTAACATTTTGACATTAGAATCTTTGGCTTCTTTGATTTCATTTTGGGTTTTAGATTTTTGGGTTTTGTGATCTAATAGTCTTGTTTGTTGTTAACAAGGTAGATTAGATTTTCAAATTCCTCTTCAATTTCTTATCAGGAATGATGCAGGATTCCTGACTGGCGTTAAGCAATGGCTAGCGACCCAATTCCAAATGAAAGATGTGGGAGAGGCTCAGTTTGTCCTTGGAATCCAAATTGTTTGGAATCGCAAGAACAAAACGCTAGCGCTGTCTCAGGCATCTTATATTGACAAGATGTTGATTAGATATAAGATGCAGAATTTCAAGAAGGGTTTATTACCTTTCAGGCATGGAATTCTTCTGTCTAAGGAACAATGTCCTAAGACACTTCAAGAAGTTGAGGATATGAGACGCATTCCCTATGCATCAGTTGTCGGTAGTCTGATGTATGTCATGTTATGTACTCGACCCGACATATGCTATGTAGTGGGAATTGTCAGCAGGTATCAGTCCAATCCTGGATAGGATCATTGGACAGCCGTTAAGAATATCCTCAAGTATCTGAGGAGAACGAGGGACTATATGCTTGTGTATGACGCGAAGGATTTGATCCTTGCAGGATACACTGACTCTGATTTTCAGACTGATGTAGATTCGAGGAAATCCACATCGGGATCAGTGTTCATTCTTAACGGAGGAGCTATAGTATGGAGGAGTATAAAGTAAGGTTGTATTGCTGACTCCACCATGGAGACTAAGTATGTCGAAACCTGCGAAGCAGCGAAAGAGGTAGTATGGATTAGGAAGTTCTTGGTTGATTTGGAAGTTGTTCCAAATATGAATTTGCCTATCACCCTTTATTGTGATAATAGTGGTGCAGTGGCAAATTCTAAAGAACCTAGAAGCTATAAGCGCGGAAAGCATATAGAGCGCAAATATCATCTCATTAGGGAGATTGTGCAACGAGGAGACGTGATTGTCACGCAGATCGCTTCAGAACACAACATTGTTGATCCGTTTACAAAGTCCCTCACGGCTAAAGTGTTTGAGGGACACCTAGAGAGTCTAGGACTACGGGTTGTACAGTAGGACAGTTTTCTTGCTCAGCATTTTTTACTCCACCGACGTTTTAGTCCAAGTGGGAGTTTGTTGGGTTTTATGTCCTAAAATTCGTGAGTTTGTAAACTGAATGTATATTCTATTTTGCAATAAAGTTGTTATTGAGATTTATTCAGTAAAGGTATTATTGAATAAAGTGAATTGTATATTTTGAAACCCTAATCCAATATAGAACCCATGGCTATAGGATGTATACTTGAACTTTATGTGTGACATAAAAGTGGATCAGGTTCAAGTTATAGCCAGAACGGTCTATAGTATAGGGATAGGACTGGGTACCTTATCCTGAGGACACTATGGACGCGACCCACTTTGTAAAGTACAAACGATGTGATCCTGAATCGTTCATGTGGAGACATGGAGTGGGGGCGTCCTATGCAATGAGTTTGCATAAGACTGGATCGAGAAATAGTCACTTAGACTTTATAACTCCGTTTACTTTCTTAACTGACTATATTCATACGATGACCTAGGTAACTCGATCTTAATCCTGAGCGTGCCATGAACTCCTGTTTATTCGGATTATCTTTAGATTTGCATGGGTAAGAGTGGCCTGAGATTGCCGACTCAATAAGCCTCCCATTTCAGGGATAAGACCAGGTAGATAGCTGGGAACATAGTTCTGCAAGATGGAATTCACTCCTACCCGCTTTAGGGATTAGCAGAGAGGTTGTTTCCTTAAGTGCTGACTCCGGGTCTTGAAGAAAGGGCCCACCCCTCTCATTGGCCCGAGAGAGATTCGGTTTGTTGGTTGGAACACAAACCAATTGTTCATTAGAGGATCAGTGGGACTTAAGGAACAAGAAGTAATTACATGGGTAAAACGGTAATTTTGACCTACCTGTAATTACGAACAACCTGTGAAGGATCGACTTACTAATCATGGTTATATCGAGTGGACAGAAATATATCTACAGTGAGGAGAGTGCAACCACTGGGCTTTAGTGGAGTGTCCCAATGGTTAACGAATGTTGATTAGCTAGGCTAAAGAGTTTGGCCGGTTAATCTCGTATCGTTGGAGCTCATGATCTGTAGGTCCATTATGTCCCCTTACTAGCTCGGACTAAGCCTTGTAACATTTTGAGAGAAAAGAATTTGAATTGTTCAAATTCGGTTTTGGGAGAAAACGTTAATTATATGTGACATACTTAACGTGTCACAGTTTAATTATGAATTAAACTATAATCAAGAAGAGGTGAAAATATTTAAATATTAGTTCGGTTTAAAACATGAATAGGAATTCATGTTCGAACAGTCGATTTAAGAAATCGGGATTGGTCTAATTATTTAATTTGATATTTGATATTAAATTAAATAATTTATTATTTAATTAAATAATTAAATTAATTAAATTAATAAATTGATTTTAATTTAAAATTAATTTTATATTAATTTTGGATTAAAATTAAAATGGAAATTCAAATTGAATTTGAGTTTTTCAATTGGACCAAAAATCATGTGTGAGTCACCATCTCTCTTTTTCAAATTCACACAAATTGAGCACCTCCTTCTTGCTAAATCCTCATCATCTTCATGCTGTCATCTTCTCCTAGCTTGAAAAAGCTTTTGGTTTGCTTTAATTGAACAAGAAACACAGGAATTTAGGTGGATTTAATCAGAAAAAATTCTGATTTTCTTTTCAGACCTTTCTCCCATCTTTCTTCAAATTCTATCTATCAAAGATCCCACAATCTGTTCCAAGGCCTGAGGATAGTAGGGAAGACACTAGAGGTTATCCACAAAGTGTTTGTAACAAGAAATTGCCCACAGATTAGGAGAATTTTGAACAACAAAGGTATGTGTTCATATTCTCTGTTTTTCCAGATTTGAGCATGTTTTTTGTTTTGTAAAATTGATCAACTTAGAGTGTTCAAGATCCAAAATTGCTTCCGCTTTCTTAATCTACACTATTTCACAAATAAACCATGATCTTGTCTATAAGCATTAAGGATGCAATTGCATGAATAAAAGCATTACAATTAACCAAAAGCAGTCAATTCAACAAAATACCATAATTAAAAGGTTACATCTATCCCTAAGATAACAAGTTTAGCTACTCATGTCCACTATAAATCCTACTAAACTCAAATACAAAACCATAGTTCAAAAATCAAAGTGAAAATAACGAAAAAAGAACTCTCGTGGCGTGAACGACAACGATCCCGACACCTATCACGAACCCCAAGCTCCAAAAGTCTTCTCCTTGAAATCTCTCCAAATTCTTCTTACAACCTCTCACAATGAAGTTTAGACAATGGTGTGAAAATCTCTCAAAAAGTTCTCTCCAAAACAGAAGCATAATTTTCTTTTTATAGTAACGGCATGGCATTGCAACGCCGTGCCCTAAGCGAATATATAAAAAAGGAAAATATCTAGCAGCGTTACAACGCTTCTACCCTCGCGCGCCTTTTGCTTATCGAAGTAGCGTTGCAACGCTGCAAGCGCCATCGTCATGAATTTTTATAGTTGAATGGTTGCACGCAGGGCATTGCAACGCCCTGAATGGCGTTGCAACACCATCTCCACGGGTTTGTTGGCTTGGTTTTGCCTTTCTTCTTCCATTTAAAGTCAATTTTAGCTCCCTTAGGCAAACTTTGGCTCCTTTTTCACCCATAATTCTCCATCCATCCTTATATTGCTCTTTAACTTGAAATTGAACAAATTAAGTACGTGAAAGCCCTGAAATTATCACAAAACTAACATAATTTAAGCCTAGGGATAGGACATTTTGTGTGCTATCAGACAACCTATCTAATTCCTTAGTCTAGGAATGAGGGAATTCCATCTTACAGAGTTAAGTCCTCAGCTACTTACGAGGTTCTGTCCCTGAGAAGGTAGGCTTATTGAGTCGGCTACAGGCCACTCTCACCCATACTAGTCTAAGGACAAACCCCTATAAGCAAGAGTTCTTAACTTACTCAGGATTCAAGTTGAGTCACTAATGACCATCTACAAATTATCAGTCGTATCCCGTTAACAGCGTTATACTGGTTAGACTAATAATTTGCAGTCCGGTCTTGTATGAACTCTTCATACAGGATGCCCCCACTCACATGTCATCCACATGAATGAGTTGGATTACCTCATTTGTACTAACTACAAAGTGGGTCACATCCATGATGTTACCAGAATAAGGTTTCCAACCTCATTCTTATACTATAGACCATTTAGGTTATACTCTTGAACACAATCCAAATAGTGTCTACTACACTGATGTTCAAGATTCATTATAACCTTGGATCTTAGTTTATTGGATTTATAAAGCAAGAATATAATTTTATCAAATCAAATAATTCTTTATTCATTTGACCAAAATTACACAAGTTTAAGGCACATATCCCAACAATCTCCCACTTGACCTAAAGCTTGTGGAGTACATAATTAAACATTAAAATAATGTAAAATACAATAAACTAGGGCACTGAAACCCTGTGTACAACATACTCCCACTTGCCCTAGTTGAGGAAGACTTGTAAACCTAGACCTTCTAGGTGACTCTCAAATACTTTAGCCGTGAGAGCCTTTGTAAAATGATCAATAATGTTGTGCTCGGAGGCTATCTTCGTGATGATCACGTCTCCTCAATGCACGATCTCCCGGATGAGATGATATTTCCGCTCAATATGCTTACCCTCTTGTGACTTCGGGGTTCCCTTGAATTTGCCACAACACCACTGTTATCACAATACAACGTGATAGGCAAACTCATATTTGGAACGACTTCCAAATCTAACATGAATTCCCTTAACCAAATGGCCTCTTTAGCTTCTTCACAAGCCGCTACATATTCGGGCTCCATGGTGGAATCAATGATGCATCCCTGTTTGATGCTTCACCATACTATCGCTCCTCCATTAAGAGTAAATACTGACCCTGATGTAGATTTTCGAGAATCTTTATAAGTTTGAAAGTCAGAATCCGTATATCCTGTAAGGATCAAATCCTTAGCCCCATACACAAGCATGTAGTTCCTTGTTCTCCGAAGATACTTAAGGATACTCCAAAGGTTTAGAGTGTATGACACCTAAGGGTAATAAAAAATACTCCACCTCTGGATCAAGACATTCTTGACAAAAACCTAATGCCAGAATAACTCTTATTCCTATAGGCTTTAGTTACCATTATTTGGTCATGATACATACACTTCTTATGTACCTTGTGAGTGTAACCCTCTGTCTTTAGACCCTAGAGTCCCCATCCAACAAAATCTGCCGAAGGGAGGACTAGGTTGAAAAACAGACTAAGGAAATTTTTATCCCTTTCGGGTGCCCACTGTGTTCGATCCCCTATGATCAAGCCCTCCGAAGGAATTGTCTGGTCCAGGCCAAACTAGCAGGCTGACCATAGTGATCTCAAAGTGTGAACCGACAGAAGAGACCATAGGTTTTTTGTTTTCACTAAACATGCTCCCACTCACTATAAGTACCCTCTCTCCATTCACCTTGCTATTGACTCATACAAACACCATCCGAAAGGGGACGCTCCCGTTTGCGCCACGAGGCCAAGTATGAGTCTCACGGTGTGAACTTTCTCGGAGAGATGTAGGTGGAATTATATGTATCATATACACTTTTCCTCCAACTAGAGACTTTAACTCTATAGGAAATTGACCTAGGTTAAACCCGACTAATGGTTTTATCTAAACTTATCAATATAACTCTTATACTGATAATCAATATAACTCTTATATTGATTTTATCCTAAGTTTGCTAATATAACTCTTTATATTAAACCTAAGATTTCTAGTTTATCAACCTCTTAATAAACCCGCTGACGCTATTATAATTTATAAACCCTCTGATTAAAATTCACTCACAGGTCAGTTCCCAGGTAGGGGTGTTCCGTTTCCGTCAGCTTAAATACCCCTGCCTAGACAGAACCTTCCTTAGACAGAGTTCCTCTTTTAATCATTGTTTATAAATTACATGGTTCATAATTCTAATCTAATTAGAACTAGATAACCTAAGGTCTATTAATTTCATGTTCTAAACATTTTAAAACTAATGAATTTAACCTTAGGTGACATGCAATTCTATGTTATTGTGCTTGATCATTCATCACATGAATAATAAAACTGTTGGGTTTTATGTCCTAAAACTCGTGGTTCTGTAAACTGAATGTATATTCTATTTCTCAATAAAGTTGTTATTGAAATTTATTCAGTAAAGGTGTTATTGAATAATGTGTATTGCGTAACCTTAATCCAATAAAGAACCCTTGGCTATAGGATGAATACTTGAACTTTATGTGTGACATAAAAGTGGATCAAGTTCAAGTTATAGCCAAAACAGTCTATAGTATAAGGATAGGGTTGGGTACCTTATCCTGGGGACACTATGGACGCGACCCACTTTGTAGAGAACAAACGATGTGATCCTAAATCGTTCATGTGAAGACATGTGAGTGGGGGTGCCTATGCAATGAGTTTGCATAAGACTGGACCGCAAAATAGTCACTTAGACTTTATAACTCCGTTTACTGTCTTAACTGACTATATTCATTCGATGACCTAGGTAACTCGATCTTAATCCAATTTAAAGAAGAATTAGAAATCTAAAAATCTCAAATCGAAATGAAATCAAAGAAGCCGAAGATTCTAATGTCAAAATGTTAAGTAACCCTTGACAATTGGATCTAACAACCTTGCTTAAAGAAACAAGACCTTTAGATAACTCAATCTCAAAGACCCCAAAACCAATTTTGAAAATCAACTCAAGGAAAGTAAAACCGGATTACCTTGTCGATCAAATATCTCAAGGCAAGAAAACTTACTTGAGATCCGAATCACTCCACAAGCAAGATTGATCAAGTCTAGCTTGAATGATTCTAAGCATGCAACCTAATCTACATAGAATTGCAAAGAAATAGCTCAAAGGCTATAAAAAAGCTCAAGGCCTCTTTTGATTACATTTTTCAATCTTTTCTCTTTCTCCTACAAGGTACATGACTTTATATAGCCTCAAAATCAACTCTAGAGTAACCTATGGTCAATTGAAAGGTTGTAACTTACATCCCCATCAATACCATGATCTCCACTAACCAAATTGTAACCTAAATTATTGAAAACAAGACTTTAAAACTGAAATTTACATCAAAATATCCATAAATCCAAGATTGAAGTCTTGTACTAATCTTGAAAGTCTTTGTAACCTTCCATGCATAAATGAAGCTTCACTTGATTTAAATTGAAACCCTTGTTGCATAAATGAAGCTTGAGTTATCTTTAAAGATACATTTATTGCACATGAGTTCATTAAATGCATCTTCAGTTCGTCATAAATGATGTTGGACAACATTTATTTCAACTCCATTTTGAAGCTTTTTCTCTCGTTTTGCATAGCATGATAATTCGTATCAATTCTATGGAGCCCTGTTTATTCGAATTATCCTTAGATTTGCATGGGTGAGAGTGGCCCGAGACTGCCGACTCAATAAGCCTCCCATTTCAGGGATAAAATCGGGTAGATAGCTGGGAACATAGTTCTGCAAGATGGAATTCACTCCTACCCACTTTAGGGATTAGTAGAGAGGTTGTTCCCTTGGCATCGACTCAGGAGTCTTGAACAATGGGCCCACCCTCTCATTGGCCCAGAGAGGATTCGGTTTCTTTGGTTGGACCACAAACCAATTGTTCATTAGAGGATCGGTGGGACTTAAGGAACAAGAGGTAATTACAGGGGGTAAAGCGGTAATTTTTGACCCAATTGTAATTACGAACGACTTCGTGAAGGATCGACTTACTAATCATGGTTATATCGAGTGGACAGAAATATATCTACAGTGAGGAGAATGCAGCCACTGGGTTTTAGTGGAGTGTTCCGGTGGTTAACGAATGTTGATTAGCTATGCTAAAGAGTTTGGCCGGTTAATCTCGTATCGTTGGAGCTCATGATCTGTAGGTCCATTAGGTCCTCCTTACTAGCTCGGACTTAGCCTTATAACATTTTGAGAGAAAAGAATTTGAATTGTTCAAATTCGAGTTTGGAAGAAAGCGTTAATTATATGTGATATATTTAACGAATCATAGCTTAATTATGAATTAAACTATGATTAATAAGAGGCGGATATATTTAAATATGGTTTAAATATTGGATCGATTTATAGCATGAATAAGGATTCATGTTCGGAAAATCGATCGGGATCGGGCAATTTATTTAATTTAATATTTGATATTAAATTAAATTAAAAATTAATTAATTAAATTAATTTTTGAATTATTTAATTAATTATATTAATTTTAATTAAAAATTAATTTAATATTGATTTTAGAATTAAAATTAAATGTAAAATGAGGGATTTTCATGATTTTCATGAAAATCAAGTTGCCAACTTGCCCAATCCTCCTCATTTTCAAAATTCACCAAAATTAGTCACCTCCATCTCAAATCATCCTCATCACACTTGAGTTGTCACTCTAATAAAGCTTAATGAAGCTTTATATAATGGTGATTTGAGGTGTTTTGAGAGATTTACACAGAAAATTCAATATTCCCGAATTAGTAACCTTTGAGGTCTTTTCTTCCAAATTCTCTCAACCTAGGATCCCACAATCCGTTCTAAGGCCTGAGGATAGTAGGGAAGACTCTAACGGTCGTCCACGAAGTGTTCGTGCTGAAAACCATCCACCGGATGAAGAGAATTTGATCTTCAAAGTTGAGTTTTCTATCCCTCTGTTTTTCCAGCTTTGAGCATGTTTTTTATTTTACAAAATTGATCAACTTAGAGTGTTCAAGATCCAAAATTGCTTCCGGTTTCTTAATCTAGACTCTTTAAAAAACATACATAACACATTCATCTCATGAAAAATATGTATGTCAATGCTGTCCAAAAATTAATATAACATCTTATATTAATTATACATGTAAACTATATAATATAACACTTTATATTATAAATGATGCATGGAAATGCTTAACCTAAGGTGGGATATTTAAATAAAAGCATACATTATGCATGGCAATAATTATACAACAATTGCATAAATTAAATAGTAAAATCAGATAATTTTTGGCACCCTAAAATTAATTTCAATTAATATAATCTAATTATATTAATTAAAATTAATAATATTAAATATAATTAAATATAAAATATTTTTATATTTAATATATAAAAAAGACTGCATTTTTCGTCCATTGGCACCTTCATGAAACTCCTATGGCGTTGCAACGCTGCTTCTTGTCCGTTTCTGCCCGTTGGAGCACTTTGCGAAATGCCTTCGGCGTTGCAACGCTGCCTCTGTCACACGTCTTGATCCGTAAGCGCGACATTGCGACGCTAATGAACAACGTTGCAACACTGCACGCAGAACAACAAACTCCTTCTATTTTTGCTCGTTTTCGTTTCGTTCTTCTCAACAACTTCTTTGCTTTGATTGACACGGACTTACAGACTCGATTTACATAAATATATGCCCAAAACAATAGGCCCTTACATTGAACAATTCAACACTCTAAAAAAAGATAAAGATCTAATTTTGTTTATTAATTAAAACTTTGTGTAAACTTTGCAACCTCGATAAAGATAAATTAGTTTACTAATTTTTATTTATGTTATACTTAAAATTATTAATTATAATTAAAGAAAAAAACTTTAATTTGTTGTGGAAGGAAATGACAATACTTTAATTTTTATATTCTAATCCTTCTTATTTCACACAAATTATTATTTATAATGAATTAATTTTGTTTATTGTTAATTAAAACTTTGTGAGACATTATGTTACATAATTATTTTCTCAATAAAAGGAATATAAAGTTTGTAATTTATTGACAAGTCTTTATTCTTTCAACAAATATTTTAAACAAAAAAAATATTTACTGATTATAGGAGAACAATTAAAAAAAATTAAAAAAAATCAAGATCTTAGTTATACACTCCTCAAATAAATTTGTTCAATAGACAATTGATAGATAAATATTGTAATTCAACATCATCAAAGTTGAGTTGTAATGTTGCAAGCCTAAGGTCGGGATATAGATACGACACATGTATCTCTTTGCAACTTGAATACAACATGAACATCTTGAGATAAATGTTTTGAAAATTGAAGAGCCTTTGAGAGTAATGCATCAATCAGAAAACAAAAATGTGTGTAGGATATAGATATGACCTATATACATTCCTTTCAACTTGAATGTAACGCACTAACATCCTTGAGATCGATGCTTTAGAAATTGAAGAGCCTTCGAGAGCAATGCATTGAGAGAACAAAAATAAAGAAAGAATGATGCTTTAGGTGTTGGTGAAAAAATGGTGAAGAAAACTCATTTTTATAGTAGTAGAACGTAAGATTACAAAAACTCTTTTGAATTCTTAAACTTATAAAATTTTAATTTAATTTAAATTAAATTAATATTTTAAGTTGTAGGAAAACCCTTTTAGATTCCAACATTTAAGATATTATACCTTTAGAGATATTTTACTATTTATTAATTAATTGTGAATGACATATTTAGTAAATATATAAATTAAAGAAATGATATAATTGTCCAAAAAAGTTTTTCAAGAAATGTAGCTTTTTAATATATTATATATTATAGATTATATATTAGATTATAGATATAATTATGATTGACAAAGTAAACATTTTTTGTTAATTGATTTGCAAAGTAAAGATACTAAATAATGTGATACTTGTATGTCAATAGAGGTGACAAAATTTGTGACGCTCGAGGAAGAGGGGTATGAATGAACCGAGTCCACATCTAAATGAGAGGGATCCTGAGGATATGAAATCATGGTACCCGAGGAAAAGGGGTACATACGAGTGGCCATGAGGATATGAAAGTATAGTTGAGAAAAGCTTAAAAGAATTGATAGCTACTACCTATATCAACAAGGTGCACCTTCCTTTTCGGTGACTCAATCATAGGAACTCCACAGTTAAGCGTGCTTGGCTTGGAGCAATTCTATGTTGGGTGACCTCCTGGGAATTTTCCTAGGGAGCATGTGAGTGAGAACAAAACATGCTGAAAGGACCCTGTGTGGATAGTGTCTGACGCCCGAGGAAGAGGGGGCATGCTGAAAGGAACCTGTGTTGGTTTGTGGGGATAATGTCTTCTTCACTCTTACAAGAAGTCATGGATGATATAGTGACGCAACCAGGTCGCAGGAGATCCTGGGCCTGGGGTGTTACAAAAAGTTTTTTAAAAAATGAGCAAGAGTACGAAAATAGGACAAGTAGGGCAACACTCATCTTTTAATAGTTGTCATAATCTAGATCTTCATAGGTAACCACCATACGATATCTTTCATCAGTTAGAGACGCCCTTGAGAAAAACAATTGAAAGAATAAAAAATAAAGAAAGTACAATCCAAGAAAAATATTTGAGGAGAAAGTGTTAGTGAAAGAATGATGAAAGAAATATAATTTTTATAATAGTAGATGACAAAAGTTACGAAACATTTGGTATTCTAAAACTTTTGAAATTTTATAATCAATATAATTTAATGAAAAAAACTTAAGGTGTAGAAAAAACTTTTTATATTCCCTATATTTATTATTATTGACCAATCAATCCACTATTTATAATTAATTTTTTGGGTATAATTTATACTTAATTATTAATGATAAACTTTGTAAATTAATAAACCAAGAAGAGATAAATTTACATTTTAATTATGTTACTAAATTATCAACAAAAAAATGTGGGTGAGTCTTGGTGTGTGTTTTTTCTTATTAACCATTTATATTTTAAATAATAGTTAATAAGAAGATAATTTAATAAAAATTATAGATATTTATGATTAAAATTTAATATATAGTTTATTCATTATTGGTCAATGATAAGAGACAAAATAGTCCAAATTTTTGTTTTAAAAAATTAGTTTTTAATATTTTTTAGATTATAGATAATTACCTTATTTGTCTTTTAAAAATTCTAGATATTTTAATGCTAACTTTTTCTTTATATATGAAACTTTTCAACCTCAATAAAGATAAATTAGTTTACTAATTCGATTTCATATTATAAATTATAATTATAATTATTAATTTAAAGAAAATTTCTTGAATTTCTTAGAGAATGAAGTGACAATACTTTTTATATTCTAGTTTTTCATATTTTACACAAGTTATAGTTAATAAATATTTTTTAATTTATTATTGATAACTAATTAATTAAAAACTTTGTAAGGAATTAGGTTAGATAATTAGTTTTTCAACCAAAGGAAATAAAGTTTATAATTGATTGATAATTTTTATTATTCTTTCAACAAATATTTTAAACAAAAAATACTAATTATATTGGAACAATAAAAAAAAGTAACAAAAAAAATCAAGATCTTAGTCAAACACTCATTTCTTCAAATACATTTGTTCAATGGATAATTGATAGATAAATATTGTAATTCAACTTCATCAAAGTTGAGTATTGATGTTGCAAGCCTAGGATCGGAATGTAGATACAACATACACATTCCTTTGCAATTTGGATGTAACACGAACATCTTAAGATCGATGCTTTGAAAATTGAAGAGCCTTTGAGAACAATACATTGAGAAACAAAAATAAGTGTAGGATATAAATACAACATATTTGGATTTCGTGCAACTTGAATGTGACGCCCGAAAATTTCAGGTAATTTATTGTTTCTTTTCGGAAGTTAATTTTCCCATGTCGTAGTTTTAAAGCTCTTGAGTTCCTTATCAAACGTTTTGGAGAAAGAATCGAGATAATCTCTTCCCTTTCTCTTCTTTAGGATTCCTTTTTAGTTTTGTTTTTGGTTTTAGGTCTTTTTGGTTAAAAGAAAAAAAAAAGAGAAAAACAAAAAAAAGGGAAGAGGGCTCGTGCAATTGCCCTCTCCCATCTTCATCCCCTCCCTCGCGCGAAGGGACTCCAAACGCCGGCGATCGATCGACTGCAAGCCGCGTTGCAAGACCCGCACCACCGTGCCTTCCCCTTCGTTTCCTCTCCTTCTTTGTTCCGCCTCTCCCTTCCAAGCCAAGACCCGTGTCGCGTCGGAGCCATCATCCCCTCCCCGGCGCCGTCTCCCTCTCATTCCCGATTTTTCTCTTTCTGTCTTCTCTTTCCCTCCGTCAAAACTGAGCTTGATCTGTCCCTCTCTCTCCCCTTTCCAAACGAATCGTCTCCCTCTCACTCTCTATTATTTGTGTTGGTTTTTGTGGACAGGAACAAATCTTTTGGCTAAGGAGTAAATCGTTGGAGGGACCTCGAGACTAGGATCGAGCGGAGAGCAGATTCAACTTGCAACAGTGGGTAAGCCTCGATCTTGAATTGGTGTGATTATGTATTTAGGTTTAGAAGTGTTGGGTAGGTTGTGATTTTCTCGTGGGGGATATCAAAGAATGTTTCAATTCAGGGTGGTTAGGTTCGTTACTATGTCGTGCCTTAAGGGTAAAGTCACGAGGTTGATTCCCAACTGAGGTTTGTGCATCATGTGTGGTGTTTGTAGGTGCGCTAAGCTGCTAGCAAGAGCAAGGACTATCCCGTGACACTATTAATCTGATGTAAGTAGTCTTTTGGATTAACGTCGAGCTCTAAGCAAAGGAGTACGGCGTACGACATTACTTGTTGTGTGTTTTGAGATGTTATTATTGTTGAACCTTGGGTTAGTTATCTAAAGGTTTTTGGAACTTGAAGCATGCCTTTATGAGTTTTATTTTTGACATGATTGTATGATTATTACCTCGGGTTTGAGAATCATGTTTTGATCTTGTTTTTATCATGTTTACATAGGTTATGTATTTTATTATGTGAGGTTATGTGAGCTGGGGGTCGTTTGTTCAGGTCATACCTAACATTCCTAATAGGTGGATGGTTTGAGCTAAAACTTGGTTAGGTTGAGAACCTAGTTGGAATTGGGACCCTTGGAATGGGTCGAGCACGTTAGGAATGCCTAGATAAGATCCCTAGTCACCTCATGAACAAAGCCCGAGGACCAACAGTTATTAGACCCTGAGTTGCACTTGAGCAGGTCAAAACCTCTAGGTTGACGATATATGTTGGCTCGTGAGATTAGGGTACGCCCCCGTTATGATCAGGGAGTAGTTGCTTTCCATTATCTCGTGATAGCTTAGGGGTGATTCCCCATAGGGCGTGTTGGTTACGTACCTCACTGCACTATGCTAGCGTGTTGTGTTATGAGAGCCTGGGGTACGCCGTGGTGGCTTAGGGATAATTCCTCATAGGGCATGTAGGATACGTACATACTCTGCTCTATGCTAGTGTGTAGTGGCGTGAGAGTTGCTTTCTCTCATTGCATCGTCAATCAAAGTTCCAGGACCAAATGTAGAGCTCAAGTTGAATACCACAGGGGCTCAGGGTGGAGTGTGCAAATTGTGAGACCTGTTTAGGGTTGAGCGAGTTTAGAAGACGAGTCTTGTTGTTTTTGCTGAGATAGGTTTGGACGTAAATGGGCTTCTTACTGGGTATCTTTATACTCACTCGTCTTCTTTCTGTGTTTTGTTTGTAGGTAAAAGTTAAATTGTGAGTGGATGACGACAATGGCAACCTAACGAGGCTATGAGGATGTTTCGTTGTGTCTTTTAGCTTATAGAGCGTTATTTTAGTACTTTGTGTTTCCGCTGAATATTCTTTATAGATTGATGTTGGGGTTTGTGCCCTAAAACTCGTAGTTTGTAATTTTGTTCTAATTATTGAAATAAATTGTTATTACTTCGATAAAACGTTATTGTTCTATGTTGCCATTATTTTAACCCCAAATCCAATAAACTAAACATCCAAGGCTGTAAAATGAATCTTTAACTGAATGTAGTGTACATATAAAGGATCTCGGTTAGAGATACAACCTAAAGGGTCTATAGTAAGAGGATAAGGTTTGGGTACCTTACCCTGGTAAAACTATGGATGTGACCCACTTTGAATAAGATACAAACACTGTGATCCTAAGTGTTCGTGTAGATGACATGTGAGTGGGGATATCCTATGTAATGAGATTACATAAGACCGGACCACGAAATATTAACCTCTAGATGTAACTTCATTGACTAGTTAGGTTTCTATTTCACTAGGATGACCTAGGCAACTTGATCTCAATCTTGAGCAGGTTACGAACTCTTGTTTGCGAGGGATTGTCCTTTGACTAGTATGGGTGAGAGTGGCCAGATTCACCGACTCAATATGCCTACCTTCTTGGGGACAAGACCGAGTGAGCGGCTGGGAACTTAACTTAGCAAGATGGAATTCACTCCTTCCCGCCTACTAGGGTAAGTAGAGGAATGTTTCCTTAAGTGGTGTCTCCGGGACATGAACAAAGGGCCCGACCCTCTCATTGGCCCAAGAGGGACTATGTTTGTTGGTAGGACCACAAACAAATTGTTCATTAGAGGAGCACTGGTACTTAAGGTACAAGATGTAACCTAGGGGTAAAACGGTAATTTGACCCAGCTGGTGTTAAGAACATTCGTGAAGGATTGACTTGCTGTTATTGGTCAATATCCGTGGACACAGAAATATATCGGCAGTGAGAAGAGTGCAGCTGCGGGACTTTAGTGGAGTGTTCACGCAGTTAACGAATGTTGATTGGGAGGTTAATGAGATTAACCAAGCAATCTCGTATCGTTGGAGCTTCTGATCTGTAGGTCCATTAGGTCCACCTTCTAGCTCGTAAAGGGTTCTTAGATCATTTAAATTTGAAATGTTCAAATTCATAAAGGAATAAATGTAATGTATCTACGATATAATATATAGTTTTGGAACTATATATTATATGAGAATGAAATAATGTGAATATGATTCATATTAGTTTTGGTTCTTAGATAATTTAATGTGAATATGATTCATATTAAATTATATGAGAGAATTAAATATTTGAAAGAGTTCAAATGTTAAATTCAAATGTGAATGTGATTCATATTTGTAAACTATAGTTTAAATCTTAATGTGCATGAGACGTACATTAAACTATATGATAAAGGGTAAAATGATTAAATGTGATTTAATCATTTAATTAATATTATATTTGAATTAAATATAATTAATTAATTATTAATTAATTATTATATTATTAATTAGGAACGTGTCAGGATGACACGTTCCCACCACTCTCCAACTCCCTCTCGATAGGGAGTGGGGAGTTATCCACTGAAGTCTTCTTCTCCTTGTGAGATGGAGTAGGGATGATTGATGATCAATTGGATTGATTGAAACGTTTAGAAGAAAAATTCTCTCTCTCTCAATTCCCAAATTTCTCCAATTGTTGGATCCTTCCCACCTAAGGAAGATCTAAGTAGAAACTCAGAGTCATAGGAGGTTTTCTTACTGGTTGTATCCTGTTCGAGAAAACAGAGACGTTCTTTTGGTGTTCGTGTGTTGCTGTTTTTCTTGGAAGCAAGGAGTTGCTGTGTGGAAAAACTACAAAGGTAACCTTTCTTCCTTTTTAGTTTAATTGTTAAATACAACACGTTTGCATGATTTATTTCTATGCCTAATTAGATTAGAAATGCATGTTTATCTCTGTTATTTTCAATGCACTGGTTTTTGCTTTTCAACCAAAATAAGCTTGCAATTTCGATTCCAAACACGTTTCCGCTGCTCAAGGGGATCAGATCTCCATCAATTGAAACTTTTGTAACGCCCCTACTTTTAGAACATAAGTTTCTAAGGACATTACTACTCATGCATGCATTCGAGGCCCTGAATAAATTTAAATAAGTAAAAATTTATAATTTAAAAACCGAATTAATTTGGGATCCCATAAATACAAAACATTTACAAACTAACTTTGGCCTCATTCTAAAAATCGTTATACTACATAAGCAGAACTAGCATCATTTAAAAATATTTTCTAAATCATGTATGCGGAAAATCTTGACTTGGTTCCCATGACTTCTGTAGCGCAACTCTGTCACTCGCCTAGTATGCCCTCGCCTTTACCTGAAAACATTTTAAAACAGAGAAACAAAACAAAGGTAAAGGGGCGAGTATTATAAAATACCCAGTAAGTGGGGGGTCGGGCAATGCAATCACATGCAACATGACTTTCTTTTAAACATGACTTTTATACATGACTGTTATTCGTGACTTTTGAAATCATAAAACTTTCTGTTGTGGGACCTAAAACTCCTTTCATAAAATCATGATTTTTCTCTTTGGCTATGCGTGGTCAATTGAGTCTACTTGAGTCTTTTCATATTGAGTCCCTCACAGACCCCTATAGGTTTGAGTCCCTCACAGACCCCTATAAGATTTGAGTCCCTCACAGACCCTTATAAGTTTTGAGTCCCTCACAGACCCCTATAAGTTTGAGTCCCTCACAGACTCCTATAAGTTTGACCCATAGGGTCTTTGATGCATGTTTTACCATGCATAAATTCTCAGGAGACCAATTGCCACAGCCTACATGACATGTTCATATACATACAATGTGACGACCACACCCACAGGTACTAAATGTTTATCTTGTTTATTGTTCTAGCAATCGTTATGTCAAGTCGGATTAGTAAATCCTATCAGGCTCGGTGTGAGTGAGACCTTGTTTTCGTGTGGGTTTAAGGGAATTGTTTCTCTTTAAGATGGAATTATTCATAAAATTAAAAGAAGAGGAAGTGTCAATGGCACTTTAGCTATTAATGCCTAAATGAGGGTTATATTTGACATTTGGATTTTTGACCTAATTCCTAGTATTTAACCTCCTTAAGTTGCAACCAAAAGAAACCCTAACCCTAATTGCACCATCATCCTCTCATTCTCCTTCTCCTTACCCTAGCCGAAACCCTACAGTCACCACCTTCATTGACGATTTGCCCTAGCTGCTCCTCCTCGTATTGCTGCTGCCGCCGGCGAGCCACGAACATTCAGCTGCTCATGCCGACGAGTCCACGAGCCGAAGCTACTCCAACCGAGAACGTCTGCAAATTGACCCGACTACACCTACGGTCGCTACCGGTTCGAACGAGCCACCGTCGAAGCCGACCACGCGCGTCGCGCGCCGCTCATCTTTGCCGATCTCGCCGCCGCGTTAGCATCAGTCTTCACGGTAGAGAGCTTCCACGCGTGAGCCGCCGCCGATCGTGAACTCCTCTCCCCCAACGCTGCTGCTGCCGCTTCTGAACGTCGACGCAAGCCCAGCCATTCGCGAGCCCTCACCTCCAGCCGCTGCTACTGCTTGAGGATCGCGCCACCGCCGGCCGTTCGTGAACGTTGCCGTCCAACTCTGCTTCCGATTGCCGCGCCGACCGCGCACCGTTTTGCACTACCGAGATTTCAACCGGTGAGCGTTTTTGCTAAGTTCGGTTTTGAGAGAGAGCTACACGTGACCTATTGAATATTTAGACGTTAAATTGAGAACGTAACCCACTGTTTCGAACACGACTTGTAGGGACCAAGTTAGAGCGGAGTCGAAAGCTAAACACCCCAGGGATTTAAGAACTTCTAGGCCTATACGTTGAGATTGAGGTAAGCGGGGCATGAAGCCTTAGGTACGTAAATTAGGTACCTTTACATTATGAATTCGGTGTATGCTTGGAGAATAATTTCGAATTTGTGTGCGAATCAGGTTCTACTAAAGAAGAATACGCAAGGAGCTCGGGTTAGGTTTTGGTGTGAGATCTGAACTAAGGTAAGGGATCTTGTGCCGAATCTTTTAAATGGGATTTAAGAAAAACGAATTTCATTATTTTATGTGAAATTAGTTCGTCATTTTACTTAAAAAGATTAAATGATTTTACGCGAGAATAATTCAATATTTTATGTAAGAATACTTAAATATTCTATGTGAAGATATCTCAATATTTTATGTGAGTATAATTCAGTATTTTATGTGAGAATATCTTTGTATTTTAAGTAAGAATATTCCAGTATTCCAGGTGTAGTTATTACAGTACTATATATGAGGATATTTCATGATTACATACATGAGTGTTATTTCCAAATCATTGTGAGCAGTCATGACTTGCATATCGATGATAATGTTTTGTGACATGTGCACTATAGTCATGTTGAATGATGGGACCTCATGCATGTTATGTATGCCATAAAATGATTTGATGAAAAATGTGGAAATTGGTCTCCTGAGGGCATTGTATGCATGGTCAAACATGCATTAGAGACCCTATGGGTCAAGTTTCTGAGAGTCCGTGAGGACTCAATCTATACTGAGAGGTCTGTGAGGGACTCAATATATACAGGAGTGCTGTGAGGGACTCAAACCCATGTGAAGTCCGTGAGAGGGACTCAAATAATTACAGAGAGTGCTGTGAGGGACTCAAAATGAAATGACTCGGGATGACCAATTGACCACTTAAAGAAAAAGGAAGTCATGTATTATAGTCATCTTTGATATGAGAAAGTTTAGGTCCCACATATGTACATTTCGAACAAGTTTAAAAGTCATGATTGTATGTGTTTGCATATCCCAAACCTCGGTAGCGAGGTCACTTACTGGGTATTGTATTGCAATACTCACCCTTTCGTTTTAAAATGTTTTTCAGGTAAGGCCAAGGACGTGCGGGGCGAGTGACGGAGACGCGTTGTCAGAACCATGGGAATAGTCATATTTTCCGCATATTTTCCTTAAATAACTGATGTTGTCGTTTTCTGATTTCAAAGTTTAAGTTTAAATTTCTGGATTTTTAAGTAGGCCAAGTTTAAACTGCTTCTCTTACATGTTTTGAATGTTTTAATGGGATCCCTAAAGATAATTCGTTTTCGTTGGAGATTTAAAGATCGTTTTATGTCTTTTGGCCTAAGAATGCATGCATGTGTAGTAATGTCCCTAAGAGTTATAGTCATAGAAAAGTAGGGGCGTTACAGTTGGTATCAGAGCCCTAGGTTTAGGGTTCTGTAGACTTGCTTACAGAGTAAGCACAGAATAGTTCCCATGGTTGAGCAACGCGTTCCGGTCACCGCCAGGTACGTTCTGGTAATTTATAAACGAAGTAAATGATTATGATGCAATTTTGTATTGTGAATGTAAATGAATTTAAACCCTAAGGGTGATCCTATCTACAAGTTAGAAAGTGATGAAAACTAAGTTAGAAATTCTCTGCATTGTAGTACTGACAAAAATGCCACCTAGAGTCGTCGAGGGGAGGTAGAGGACGTGGTAGGGGTCGAAGGACGGGAGGTGGCGTTAACACCCACCCGGAATTACCACTGGGGACGGGGAAGAGATTACTCCACTGTGCTAGATAGATCTCCCAGGACCAACCGGATCGCAAGAGGTGCACTGCGCATCGCTCCGGTGGCGCATCAAGGAAACCCTAATGTCATGACTATGATGGTAGAGGCTATGCGGACTCTTGTGCGAGCTCTGATAGCCACTCATTTGCCCAAGCAAGTCGGGCGGAATGATGCAACTCTGGAGTCTCGATATCTGAAGGACTTCAGGAAATATGATCCCAGATCTTTTGATGGGTCTTCTAGTGACCCCACTGTGGCTGAGTTATGGTTGTCCTCCATCGAGACCATTTTCAGACTGATGAACTGTCCTGAGGACCAGAGGGTGTCCTGTGCAACCTTCATGTTGAGAGATGACGCTTACTTATGGTGGGAGTCCGCTCAGGGAACCATAGTCGCCCGTGAGAGACGATTACCTGGAACTTGTTCAAGGAAGCATTCTCAGCGAAAATTTTACCTGCTGCACTCGATATAGGAAGCGGCGGAATTCTTCTGCTTAGCGCGAGCGAGGAGGGGAGTGGAGGTATATGAGAAAGAATTCACCCGTTTGTCACGTTTTGCCCCCGAGTTAGTAGACACTGAGGCAAAGAAAACAGAGCGCTTCATTATGGGACTAGATGAAAATGTTCGAGGCTTCATCATGGTGCACTAGCACCACCTCGACTATGCCTCGCGCAGTGAGAGTGGCGGAATTGATTTGGGTGCGAGCTGCATCGCACATCGGGTAATGGCTAACAGGCGGCCACGGAGGAAATGAGAACGACCAAATTCAAGCTCGCGGCGTCCCAGCAGACGCCGCATAGACCAGAAACTTTCGTACTGAGTTGGTCGTCGAGACCACGATTCAACGGGGCGAGGCGGGCGGTGGAGACAAGCCACAATGCAAAGGCGTGGTAGACATCATTGGGGTAAGTGTTTGCCCGGTCCGAGTGTGCTTCGGATGTGGGAAAGAAGGGCCTGAGCTAATAATTTGCCCGAGTCAAGCCGTGCTAGCCAACCTCGGGTTACCAATAGTGGAAGGGCTGCTTTGCCAAGCCCGTAATACACCAAGGAAGAGCTTATGCGAGCACAAGTAAGAGCATCCATGGCATCGACTCGTGGTTACTGGTACACTCCCATTACTTGGGCACCTTGCCTTTGTATTATTTGATTACAGTTCTACACATTCTTTTATTTTCGCATCCTTCGTGAGTCAAAGTGAGTTAGAGTTAGAACAATTACTGGTATGCTTTGTCTGTTTCCACTCCTGCTGTGGATAAATTTGTTAGCCACTATGAAAGTCAAGGATGGTAGTGTGACTATATCACGGACCATGAGTTAACTTGATAAACCTAGTGGTTTTAGACATGATTGACTTTGATGTGATATTGGGTATGGGTGGTTAGCGCAGAACCATGCTTGCATTGGTTGTTTCAGGAAGGAGGTAGTGTTCACTCCCCAGCCAACCACAGTTCTGAGTTCGTGAGGCACCCTAGCGGGAAGTAGGCCTAAGGTGATTACTGCGCAGTTAAGGCCGGGAAGTTATTACATCGGGGAGCTTGGGGCGTCTTAGCTTGCATACTAGATGCAAGGTGTACGGAAATCTCTGTGTCATCGGTACCAGTGGTGAATGAATTTCCAGACGTCTTCCCCGAGGACCTCCCAGAGAGTACCTCCGGTCGGGGAGGTGGATTTTAACATAGGATTGAGTCGAGAACGACTCCGATATCCAAGGCACCGCATGAGAATGGCACCGGCGAGAATTGAAAGAAGCGAAACTACGATTCTGAGGACTTACTAGACAAGGGATTTATACGCCTAGCGTTTCGCCTTGGGAGCCCCGGTGTTGTTTGTGAAAAGAAAAGAAGCGGGTCCATGCGCTTTGTGTATAGATTACACGAGAATTGAATAAGGTTACGATCAAGAATAAGTACCCTCTTCCTAGAATAGATGATTTGTTCGATCGATTGCGAGGAGCCACGGTGTTTTTCAAGATTGACACGAGATCGGGCTACCATCGATTGAGAATCGGTGAAGAAGACATCCCTAAGGCAAAGATTGAGATCACGTTATGGACATTACGAGTTCACAGTGATGCCGTTTGGTTTGACCAACGCCCCGCCGCTTTCATGGACTTGATGAACCGACTATTCAAGGAGTTTCTAGATACGTTCGTGATTGTGTTTATTATTGACATTCGATATACTCCAAATGTGATGAAGAAGCATGAAAGGCACACGAGAAAAGTTTTAACCACGCCCGAGAGAGAATAAGTTGTATGTAAAATCCTCCAAGTGCGCACTCGCTCAGGGCGGTATCTTTCTTAGGGCATGTGGTGTCCGAAAGCCGGAGTCTGTGAGACCAATGAAAGTGGAAGCGATCCACGCAGGTGGCCTCGTCCGACCACCGCCATCCAGTGAGGTACGTAGTTTTACGGGTCTTGCAGGATACTATAGGCGTTTCGTGCGAGGACTTCGCCAAGGTAGCCATGCCCATGACTCGGTGACGCGCAAAGGGAACCCATTTGTTTGGGATGACAATTGTGAGGCGAGTTTCCAGGAGCTCAAGTGTAGGTTGGTGTCAGCTCCGATTCTTACAGTCCCCGAGGGAACAGGGAGCTTCGTGGTTTCTGGTGATCCTTCTAAGAAAGGTTTGGGTTGTGTGCTAATGCAAGAGACGTGTAAGGTAATAGCCTATGCATCCCGACAATTGAAAGCATACGAGAGGAATTATCCAACCCATGACTTAGAACTAGCGGCGTGTAGTCTTTGCACTAAAGATCCGGAGACATTACAGTATGGCGAGAAAATTGATTTTTACAGATCATAAAAGTCTCAAGTATCTGTTCACCCAGAAGGATTTGAACATGAGGCAACGCAGATGGTTGGAATTAGTGAAGGATTACGACATAGATATTCAATACCACCCCGGTAAGGCTAATGTCGTGGTGATGCCCTCGAGAAAGCGATTTCATACTTCAAAGACGAAAGTTACTGACAGAGCAGAGTTACAGGCAGAGTTTGCACGAGCTGAAATTGCAGTATTAGTAGGGAAGACCACGACACAGTTAGCTCAGTTAACTGTACAACCGACTTTGAGGCAACGCATCGTTGAGTCTCAACAGGGGGAACCTCAGTTAGTAGAGAAGCTTACGGCAAGAATTCACGAGTGAGTTGGCGAGTTTTCACTATCCACGGATGGAGGATTACTATTTCGGGACGATTATGTGTACCAAACGATGACAAACTGAAGGCGGAAATCTTAGGCGAGGCTCATAACTCACCATTTTCTATACACCCTGGTAGTACCAAGATGTACCGAGACCTGAAACAGTCATTCTAGTGGTGTAACATGAAGCGCGACGTGGCAGAGTTTGTTAGCAGGTGTTTGACTTGTCAGCAAGTGAAGGCACCTAGACAGAGGCCCGCAGGACTACTGCAGCCTTTACATGTACCTCAGTGGAAATGGGAGGAGATTTCTATGGATTTCATAGTCGGACTGCCTAGAACCTTACGAGGTTACTCAGTAATTTGGGTCATTGTGGACAGATTAACTAAGTCAGCACATTTCATACCAGGGAAACCCATCTACTCTACGGATAAGTGGGCGCAGCTTTACCTGGAAGAGATAGTCCGTTTACATGGGATCCCAGCCAGGATTATTTCAGACAGAGATCCACGTTTCACCTCCAATTTTTGGAGAAGTTTACAGAAAGCGTTAGGTTCACAGTTGAACTTCAGTACAGCTTTTCATCCACAGACGGATGGACAGACGGAGCGTTTGAACCAGATCTTGGAGGACATGTTGCGAGCTTGCACCTTAGACCTTCCAGGTAGTTGGGACACTCATTTGCATTTGATGGAGTTTGCGTACAATAACATTTATCAGTCGACCATCGGAATGGCTCCATTTGAAGCCCTTTATGGAAAGCGTTGCAAAACTCCCGTTTTCGGGAGGAGGTTGGTGAACGCCAACTCTTGGGCCCAGAATTAGTACAAGTCACTAATAGTGCGATACAGAAGATTAGGGTGCGAATGCAGACCGCCCAAGATAGACAGAAAAGTTATGCAGATACAAGACGAAGGGACCTAGAATTCGAAGTTGGGGACCACGTATTCCTTAAGGTGGCCCCAATGAAAGGGATTCTAAGGTTTGGTCGAAAAGGGAAGTTGAGTCCGCGCTTCATAGGACCATTCGAGATTTTAGAGAGGATTGGTGCGGTGGCCTACAGACTGGCACTGCCTCCTTCCCTGTCCGCAGTTCACAACGTATTCCATGTCTCCATGTTGAGAAAATACGTCCCAGATCCGACTCACGTCGTAGACTTTGAACCGTTGCAGTTAGCAGAAGATTTGAGTTATGGCGAACGACCTGTACAGATTATTGCAAGAGATCAAAAGACCCTCCGTAACCGTGAGATCAACTTGGTTAAGGTGTTGTGGCAAAACCACCGTGCGGAAGAAGCTACCTGGGAGCGAGAAGAGGAAGTACGAGTTAAATACCCAGAACTATTCCAAGAATAGGAACTTTCGAGGACGAAAGTTCTTAAGGAGGGAAGATTGTGACGACCACACCCACAGGTACTAAATGTTTATCTTGTTTATTGTTCTAGCAATCGTTATGTCAAGTCGGATTAGTAAATCCTATCAGGCTCGGTGTGAGTGAGACCTTGTTTTCGTGTGGGTTTAAGGAATTGTTTCTCTTTAAGATGGAATTATTCATAAAATTAAAAAAAAGAGGAAGTGTCAATGGCACTTTAGCTATTAATGCCTAAATGAGGGTTATATTTGACATTTGGATTTTTGACCTAATTCCTAGTATTTAACCTCCTTAAGTTGCAACCAAAAGAAACCCTAACCCTAATTGCACCATCATCCTCTCATTCTCCTTCTCCTTACCCTAGCCGAAACCCTACAGTCACCACCTTCATTGACGATTTGCCCTATTTTGCTCCTCCTCGTATTCTTTTGCCGCGGCGAGCCACGAACATTCGGTGCTCACGCCGAAGCGAGTCCACGAGCCGGCTACTCAACCGAGAACGTCTGCGGCCCGACCAGGCTACACCTACGGTTGTCTTTGAAGTTCGAACGAGGAGCCACCGTCGGCCCGACCACGCGCGCGCGCGCGCATCGCCGCTCGATCTCGCCGCCGCCGTTACATCGAGTCTTCGGTACCGAGAGCTTCCACGCGTGAGCGCGCGCGATCGTGAACTCCTCTCCCCAACCGCGCCGCTGCCGCTTCGACGTCGGCGCAAGCCCGGGCCGTTCGAGAGCCCTCACCTCCACCGCCGCTCATCGCTGAGGATCGCGCCACCGCCGGCCGTTCGTGAACGTTGCCGTCCAACTCTGCTTCCGATTGCCGCGCCGACCAGTACCATTTTGCAGCCGCTGAGATTTCAACCGGTGAGCGTTTTTGCTAAGTTCGGTTTTGAGAGAGAGCTACACGTGACCTATTGAATATTTAGACGTTAAATTGAGAACGTAACCCACTGTTTCGAACACGACTTGTAGGGACCAAGTTAGAGCGGAGTCGAAGGCTAAACACCCCAGGGATTTAAGAACTTCTAGGCCTATACGTTGAGATTGAGGTAAGCGGGGCATGAAGCCTTAGGTACGTAAATTAGGTACCTTTACATTATGAATTCGGTGTATGCTTGGAGAATAATTTCGAATTTGTGTGCGAATCAGGTTCTACTAAAGAAGAATACGCAAGGAGCTCGGGTTAGGTTTTGGTGTGAGATCTGAACTAAGGTAAGGGATCTTGTGCCGAATCTTTTTAAATGGGATTAAAGAAAACGAATTTCATTATTTTATGTGAAATTAGTTCGTCATTTTACTTAAAAAGATTAAATGATTTTCTGTGAGAATAATTCAATATTTTATGTAAGAATACTTAAATATTCTATGTGAAGATATCTCAATATTTTATGTGAGTATAATTCAGTATTTTATGTGAGAATATCTTTGTATTTTAAGTAAGAATATTCCAGTATTCCAGGTGTAGTTATTACAGTACTATATATGAGGATATTTCATGATTACATACATGAGTGTTATTTCCAAACTGTTGTGAACAGTCATGACTTGCATATCGATGATAATGTTTTGTGACATGTGCACTATAGTCATGTTGAATGATGGGACCTCATGCATGTTATGTATGCCATAAAATGATTTGATGAAAAATGTGGAAATTGGTCTCTCGAGGGCATTGTATGCATGGTCAAACATGCATTAGAGACCCTATGGGTCAAGTTTATAGGGTCCGTGTGAGGACTCAATCTATACAGGGAGTGCGTGAGGGACTCAATCTATCTGAGGGTGCTGTGAGGGACTCAAACCATACAGGGAGTCTGTGAGGACTCAAATAATTACTGAGAGTGCTGTGAGGACTCAAAATGAAATGACTCAGGATGACCAATTGACCACTTAAAGAAAAAGGAAGTCATGTATTATAGTCATGCTGATATGAGAAAGTTTAGGTCCCACATATGTACATTTCGAACAAGTTTAAAAGTCATGATTGTATGTGTTTGCATATCCCAAACCTCGGTAGCGAGGTCACTTACTGGGTATTGTATTGCAATACTCACCCTTTCGTTTTAAAATGTTTTTCAGGTAAGGCCAAGGACGTGCGGGGCGAGTGACGGAGACGCGTTGTCAGAACCATGGGAATAGTCATATTTTCCGCATATTTTCCTTAAATAACTGATGTTGTCGTTTTCTGATTTCAAAGTTTAAGTTTAAATTTCCGGATTTTTAAGTAGGCCAAGTTTAATGTAACGCCCCTACTTTTATAACATAAATTCCTAGGGACATTACTACTCATGCATGCATTCGAGGCCCTAACTGGAAATTTAATTAAGTAAAAGTGGATAAATAAAAATCAATTTAAATTTGGGATCCCATAGAAATACAAAACGTTTACAAGAACATAATTAAGTTCGGCCTCTAGTTTCAAAACTCTGTACTACATAAGCGGAAAACGATAATCATTTAAAATTCTTTCTTAATCATGGATGCGAATTCATGTCTCGGTTCCCATGGCTTCATAGCGCATCCATGCCACTACTTTGGTATGCTCTCGACTCTACACGAAAACATTTTTAAAACAGAGAAAACACAACAAAGGTAGAGGATGAGTATTATAAAATACCCAGTAAGTGGGGGTCGGGAAAATGCAAACACATGCATATGATATTCCTTCAAATCGACTTTGAAACATGACCATTATTCGTGACTTTTAAAATCATCAAACTTTCGTAATGGGACCTAAAACTTTCTCATAAAATCATGACTTTTTCTCTTTGGCTATGCGTGGTCAATTGAGTCTACTCGAGTTTTTTCATTTTGAGTCCTCACTGGACTCTCTGTAGGTTTGAGTCCTCATGGACTCCTGTAGGTTTGAGTCCCTCACGGACCCTGTAATATTGAGTCCCTCATGGACCCTGTAATATTGACCCATAGGGTCTCGATGCATGTTTTACCATGCATAAGTCCTCAGAGACCAATTGCCACACACCTACATGACATGTTCATATACATACAATATGCATGAGGTCCCATTCTTTAAATTCATATACATATACATTCGGGAATGATGCAACAATCACATGAACTTAAGATCATGACATAACTTCCATAACTTTAACTAGAGTCAATCAATCATCATTAATAAGTACGTTTATTATTTAAGGTGCATAACTAGCACAATAACATAATCGAAAGTCTCAATATCTGAGAAATGTACATAGCTATATCAAGACTCGTTTTTAAATTCTTTGAAATCATTTTATTTCGGGTCCTCTCAAACCCTTAAATCATCAAGTTCCTTTCTAAACCCTTTGAAAATCATTCACTCGAGGTCCTCGAAAAACCCTTTGAAATATTCGTTTTCTAAATTCAAGCCCTAAGCATGAGTTTTGGAAATTCACCTTTGAAATAAATCCTCAACTTTCATCTTTTAAAAACAAATACATATTTCAAGAAATCGTATTCACTTCCCTTTTAAGATCGTTTGTAGAAAATCCCCTTACCATAGCCTTAGCTCAGAGATATCCTATGTTTAGGTCTCTCGACTCGGAAGTCCATTTGGTCGTGTTCAAAACTCGAGCCTCCTAAATCAATTTCATGATTCCTTAGTTAAAACGCATAATTAAACTTATATTTCAATTCGCAATAACTAGGTCGATTTACCACTAACGGAGGCTTGAAACGGACTCGGAGAAAGAAACGGATGTAATTGGCCAGATCGAGAGCACGCGGCGCGGGTCGAGCGCGGCGGCGCGTCTTGGCGCGTGGTGGAGGTCGATCCGTGAAGCTCGTGAGCCGATCTATTCAAAAACCGTCTCTCTCTCTCGAAAACCGCTTAGGAAGGTAGCGAACCCGGTTGAACCAAGGACGGTTTGGCTCACCTCGATCTGGCGGCGGTTCGAATTTGAATCCGACGGCTTCAAGCATTCGACGGTGCAACCCCCCCCCGCGCGACTTAACTCCGGCAACCCACCACGGCGCGAAAGCATCAATCTCATCTTGGATCTGGACGTGTGGCAGACGGAGGTTGCAGTCGACTGATCTGGTGTTGACGACGGTGCAGCTCAGCTCGGCTAGAGACGTGCGGCGCTCGCGCGAGTTCCGGCGAGGGAGGGCGGCGCACTCGATGACTGGAAGATTCTGAGCGAGCGGCGACGCGAGACGCTGGGTTGCAATCCTTGGCGAGCTATCGGCTATCGACGCTGGTCGGCGGCGTGCAACGCGAAGAAGGACTCGCCGGAGTTGCGCTGTCGTGGTCGGAAGGAGGGCGGAGAGGCTGGCTGTTCGTGATGAAGAAGACGAAAAGGAGGCTGGGGGTTGAAGACTAACCCTCGAAAACTGTGCTCACAAAAAAACAAGGATTTAACCCTAGTCTCCTCATCCAAAATTACCAAATTGCCCTTCCACTTTGGATAGACCATAACATTGCCTTTTAACTCAAATAAGTAATCCAACTCAACATATATATGGTTAAACCATATTTGCACTCTTAATTTGCAAAACTTAACTTCAACTAAGAACTTCAAGGCCCGATTAAGGAATTAATTTCCATTACATTAATCCAATTACAATTCAAAAGGTACTTGAAAATTCTGGGGCGTTACAATCTTCCCTCCTTAAGAACTTTCGTCCTCGAAAGTTTCTAATCTTGTACAAATTAGTACTAACTGCTCCTCAAGTATCACACCTTAGCGTAAAATTATTACTCAACGGTCTCATCACTTTTAACTTGGGCTCGTTCTCTTCAATGGAGTCTTTCTACTAAGGCCTACATAACTGATGCCCTTGGCTCGAATCTTAAGTGTGGAAAGTTCCATATTCAAATCCTAAGATAACTCGGGATATTTAGCTCGTATTTCTTTCTCTAGTCCTTTAATTAGTTTCTTTTGTTTTGTGATTTTAGAAAGAAATTCTCTGCTAAAAAATGATTCCATTGTTGTTGAGCCTCAGAATCCCCCTTGAGGTTTCCTGCACCCTCTACTAGCATCCATTTCAAGGCATGACTCGATCGTACCGTATTACTATCGTTTCCATAACCTTAACACCTTTTTAAGAGATGTGACTTCAGGGATAAAGTTAGCAACTTTGTTCGGTTGTTCGAGACTCTTCACCTCAATGGTTAACCTTTCGCTATTCTCAACGACCTTTTAGTAAACGTTGCTGTGACGATCTCACTTGCGTAATTAATTAACTTTGGGGTTTTCTATTGAAATCCATAGCTCGTTGAAAGTTTCAAGTCACGGTAGGAGTAACTCAACTTAGGTCTCATTTGGTTGTCGTGACACATGAAGTGTTCTGTACAACTCTGTCATTCTTATTACAAGGATGCCCCGAAAATTTCGGCAGCATAACGGCGTAACTACAACAATGCCAAATTTCCTCTACACCTGATAGATGGAAATTGCACTTCTAAAATCAGAAAACAAACCAATCATGCCTCCAAACTTCATCTTAGATTACTCAGGGTTCAGAAACACACTACACATAAATGTTGAACAATCCAATATAAGTGAAACTAAGTTTCTTTAATTGTAAGTAATGATTCTTTAAAGACAAGAAAATCTAACAATCAGATTGCGACATCAACTTTAAAACAAACTTTAGAAGAGTGTAATGAAATCCTCTTGACCTACCCTGCTTTAGAGCCTAAACAATTATAGGTTATCGCACTAAGTGACAAAATTTCATCGCAAGTTCTAGGAATTAGAATGACCCTTTTAAAACAAGTTGTTCAAGATACAACTCGTACTCTATCGCCTTTAATCTTTCCTCAGCCTATGGCACAACGCTACAGTCATTCATATCACTCCCCTTAATATAACCCAACCGATAACAACCTCGCTATTAAGCGATCCCGCGAAAAGGAATTTAGTCTTTAAAACTCATTCTCCCTTTATCCTTCACTCCCTTAAATATCACGTTCAGGCGATCACTCGAATATAATGCAACTTTCTTAACACCAATAGGGTTGGATACTTTACAATGGCATCCACTACATTTCTTAACTTTTCCGACTCTTTTGTCATGAAACCCTAACGTTCAAACCTTGAATACGAATACTTTATTCCACACCTCTAGACTTTGAACTTTTCAAGAAATTATAGGATTTCTCTGTCAAGGCTCTACTCACGGGACTTAGTTGTTCAGAGTTTTCATGGAAGGTTCTCACATCGCAGTGTCCACTCTTTCCCTCTTTTGTCCAAACTAGCTCTTTTAATAGCGTGCAGTTGAGTGTCCAATCTTGACCAAATTTCTCTTAAGCCTTACATCTCCAACTCAGACATTTCCTTTCCAATATCACCCACCTGAGGTCGCATACTCGTCTTTTCTTAGCTTAACAAATTTCCTTATGCTCATCTTTTGAAGTTTACTTGAGCACTTGACTCCTTAGTGACCTTTCGACTACTTCCATATCTCAGGACTTACTCTTCCCTCCTTATGCCTAAAGCAATCCTTCCGAATTGTCATTTCTGCCCCTTCTTAGGCTTGGTTTAACTAGAACGTCTCCGACAACTTTATCCCAACAATGATTTACCTTTTTCTTGAGCACTAAGTCTATCAAGCCTATACACATTAGGGGTATTTAAATAAAATCTCTACAATCTTTATGATGTTCGTAAAGTGATTTCAACGTTGTCTCGGAATATCTAATCCCTGGTTCATGACAGGCGCTAACTTGACTCCAAAATCATCTTAAGGAACACTATGCTCCTCGTACTGGTGGAATAGGTCGTTCATTCAAAACGAAGAGATTTATCCTTAGCAACAACTGTCTCCACTTCTCATCTCTCATGCACGAGCATAAGAATACACCTTTCTCCTTTACGCAACCCCCTATTACTCCTTATGGCGAATAAACTACTATCAACTCTTACATGGAAGGTCATGCACCTATGACTTGAGTTCTTTCACTTTACTGGAGCATTCGGTAAGGAGTATTAGAAATTACTGTTACTCTCTACTTTTAATTCCATAATTAAGTCTGTCTCTTGTGTTAGGGGTAACTTTAAAAGATAAAACCTTTCTTATCTACCACTAACGCATTGATTCTCGTGCTTACTCTCCTTAAGCTTGGCCTTCTTCTTTTAGTAAGATTAAGGACTTTCTCAACTATTTGTACTCGTTTGGTTATAATGTCAAATTCACTAAAACCTCTCTTAAGAAACCATCAACATAGCCTTTACTAAAGGAACCTTATAGTTTCCTGTTTCTAATGGTCGCTCGACCATTACCACTATACACTTTACTAATTGAAGGAAGTTCCTCAGCTTGACTGCTATATAGCGAAGAAGAGATTCAAAGCACTTTCCCCTATTAACTGAATCCTCTCTCCTTAACCCTTTGATTGGGGAAAAGGAAACTTTACTACATAAGGGTTCAAGGGTAACATCACAGGTTATCTCTTTCAAGTTGTACGCATACATTTAGTCCAACAGGTAGAAATTAGTGGCAAGGTTCTTATACACATTCCACAAGCTTGAACACACCGGTGACCATGTGACTGTTGAAATGTGTACCAGGTTCTAGGGTCTAGATCATCCATTCTCCTATGTTCTCGAACTAGGATCCTAACTACTTACTTTTACTCCTCATACTTGTCTTTATTAAGTTCATTACGCCTATGGTAATACTTTTGAAAGTTCGTATCATGCCTATCTCTGCAATAACACATTAACTCGTGTATATCCTCGTAGCTTTCCTATCGAGTAATGGTATAAATAAAATCGAAGTGTTTCAAGTATTTTGAAGAATTAACTTTCCATTTCAACATTAACAATCTATCCTTCCCTTTAAAGCTCGAGTCCATTTTTAAAACATCTTTGCTCTCTTTACTTTTGAATTCCTTGAATACCATAGTTACGTATTCACTTGAAGGTGAAGGGGTTTTATTTAGGAACCAACAAAGTCGAAAACTCCAAGGTGGTTCGTTTACTAAATCTCATACCCTTTTATCCAATTGTTCCAGCATGAATGAATGAGACCACTAACCTCTTACCGAACACATTCAACTTTGAACTTCTCATGAGTAGTCTTAACTTTTATTTTTTTGAAAACTATACTTAAGTGATCTAGTTGCTTAGCAACCCTTAACACCCTAACCTCTTAAGTCTTACTCTTCACTCCCTTTGTCAAAGCGGACCCTTCTAACAACCTACAATATGTGTTTTATGGCTATAACACTTCATTTTTTTAGTGTGAACATCCTTAAATAAAACATTTTCCTTTCTATCGTCAAACGCAGGGATCACAGGTATTCTCTTTCCTTTCGGCGTAAAATCACGTCAACTTTACGACATATACGCATATAGATTCACATATAAACATTTCCTTTATGTATTTCCTTTTCATAGACATATAGTTTAGCTCATACATTCTCATTCTTTCTTAGTTTGGAAATCAAACTCGATTTTTTATATATAAAAAAAAAATATCTTCTCGTAGAATACTAAATTTTCTTTTCATGAACAAATAAAACTTTTAGTTCGAAGGCATACCTGGCGGTGACTGGAGTTGCTACTTAGCCATGGGATACTTGTTGCTTACTCTGTAAGCGAGTCTACAAGACCTATAACCTTGGGCTCTGATACCAACTGTAACGCCCCTACTTTTATAACATAAATTCCTAGGGACCATAATCTTCTCTGTTGAACTATGGTTCCATCTGTTCTCATTTTGAATTATGCCTCTGGGCCCTGTTTGGACATTTCAAACATTTTCTGCAAGTTACTATTCTCGATTGTCTTCTCACAATCTCTCACACATTCAGTGAAGACCTGATCTGGAATTAAAGTAAAGGACTCCCTGAATTCTCTGCAGTTACAACTGCCTTAGAATCCCTTAGAGTACATAAAAATGTTGCTCGAATACCACACAAGGCATCCCTAGGAAGTCTTGACTTCCTGCTCAATGCATCTGCTACCACATTCACCTTACCAGGATGGTATTCTATGGTACAATCATAATCTTTAATCAGTTCTAACCATCTCTCTATCTCATAATAAACTTTCTTGATCAAAGATATACTTCAGACTCTTATGATCTGTAAAGATATGACACCTCTCACCAAACAGGTAATGTCTCCAGATCTTCAATGCTAGAACAACTGCTGCTAACTCAAGATCGTGGGTAGGGTAATTACACTCGTGCTTTTCAATTGCCTTAACGCATAAGCTATTACTTTTCCTTCTTGCAGGAACACACACCCTAATCCTTGTCCTGAAGCATAACAGTAAATCACATATTCTTTTCCCGTTACAGGAAGTGTTAGAATAGGTACTGTCATCAACCTTGTTTCCAGCTCCTGGAAAAAAAAAAAAACTCTATTCACACTTATCTAACCATTCAAGCTTAACATTCCTCCTTGTTAAAACTGTTAAGGGTAATACTAATCATAAGAAGTTCTCAACAAATCATCTGCAGTTATCCCCGCCAAGCTTAGGGAACTACGTACCTGCCCGCACGCATTTGGTCTCTCTAAGTTGACCATAGCTTTTACCTTTATGCGGATCCATACCAACTCCATTTGTTGAAACAACTTACCCCAAACACTACCTGATTCAACCAAAACTCACATTTGGTGAATTTAGCGTACCACTGTTTATCGCGTAGTGTTTGTAGAATAATACTCATGTGTTCCTCGTGGGTTTTCCTGTCAACCGAAAAAACTAGTATATCATCAGTGAATACTATCAAAAACTTGTCCAAATACTGGTGGAAAACCTATCCATGAGGTCCATGAAAACTGCTAGTGCATTGTTAAACCGAATGACATTACTAAACACTCATAATGCTCGTACCTCATTCTGAATGTTGTCTTAGGAATATCTGATTCCCTTACCTTTAACTGATGGTATCCTAAACTCAAATAAATCTTAGAAAACACTGATGCTCCTCGTAACTAGTCAAACAAGTCATCTAATCAGGGTAAAGGATACTTGTTACGTATCGTGACTTTGTTTAACTGTGTATAATAAATGCATAAACTAAGGGTACCATCTTTCTTCTTCACAAATAACACTGGAGCTCCCCAAGGCGATACACTAGGTCTGATGTATCCCTTATCAACTAGTTCTTGCAATTGCATCTTGACTCTACGAGTTCACTTGGAGCCATTCTATACTGCGCATGAAATAGGTCTTTGTTCTGGTAGCAATTCAATAGTGAACTCTACCTCTCTATCAGGTGGCAACCCTACAGATCTGCTGGAAAAATATCTAGAAATTCGTTCACAATAAGAACATTTTCTGGTTTTAGCTTTTCCTCCTACACCTCTACTACATGTGTAGGAACGCCGTGCAACCTTTCCTCAATAACTTCCCAACTTTTAATGCTGAAACAGACTCGTAGGGATAATCTTTCTTTCATCCCATAAAACCACTTCAGCTAATCTTGGTTTCTTGAAAACAACTTCCTTATATGGCAATCTCTGGAAGCATAATGAGTAAATATGAAATCCATCCTTAAGATTGCATCCACACCTACAAGTCTAGTGGAAGAAGATCCACTAACATGTTGAGACCTTCTACTAAGACCTCACAATCTCGCAACACTGAATTGACAAATGAAGCATCACCTACTAGAGTGTATATAACTAACCTCTCCAACAAAGGTTCTAGCTTCCTATTCAGCTTAGTCAGGAGTTTACTAGAAACAAAGAAATACGTAGAACTTGGATCTATTAACACACGTGCAGGTACATTACAAATAGTAATCGTACCAGTAATGACATCTGGTGCATCTCCTGCTTCTTACTGAGTCATAGCGTAGAGCTTTCCGTGTTGCCTACTACAACTCTATTTAGTCTAACACCGCTGGTGCCTTCTCTTGCAGCTACTGGAACTCTCGGCTGCTCAACAGTCTGGGACTCAACTCCCTAGTCTCTCTGTGCAGTTGTCCATAGCTGTGGACAATCCCTCTTGACATGTCCTGGTTGTCCGCACTGGTAACACACACCAACACAAACAAGACAGTGATCTCATTGATTCTTTAAGTCCTAACAACTTAGAACATTTACTTTAGGTGTGAACCTCCTCTGTTCACGATCTCAGAAACGGTTTGTTGTCGAAGGCCAATAACTAGGCTCCACTACTAATTTTATCTCTGTTATACTCTGCTCAACACGTAGAGCAAGCTCTATTAGCTAAGAAAAATCTCTCCACTTAGAAATAGTTGTAACTGGGTACGTTTCTCAGGACATAATTCTCTTTTAAACTTTCGACACCTGTCACTCTCAGATGCCACAATCACATCAACATACCGCGACAACTCGGTATAGCTTCTCTCATACTCAGCCACTAAAAGTGTCCTGATAAGAAATTTAAGAGGAATTCGAAAAATCTAATCTACCTTGTTAACAACAAACAAGACTATTAGATCACAAAACCCAAAAATCTCAAACCCAAAATGAAATCAAAGAAGCCAAAGATTCTAATGTCAAAATGTTAAGTAACCCTTGACAATTGGATCTAACAACCTTGTTTAAAGAAACAAGACCTTTAGATAACTCAATTTCAAAGACCCCAAAACGAATTTTGAAAATAAACTCAAGGAAAGTAAAATCGGATTACCTTGTGATCAAGCATCTCAAGGCAAGAGAACTTGTATGAGATTCGAATCACTCCACAAGCAAGATTGATCAAGTCAAGCTTGAATGATTCTAGCATGCAACCTAATCTACATAGAATTGCAAAGACATAGCTCAAAGACTATTAAAAAGCTCAAGGCCTCTTTTGATTACATTTTTAATCTTTCTCTTTTCTTCTTTCTTCCAAGATACATGTGGCTATTTATAGCCTTCAAAATTAAACCTAAAGATAACCTATGGTAGTTTAAGGGTTGTAACTTACATCCTCATCAATACCATAATGTCCACTAACTATTTTGTAACCTAAAACATTGAAAACAATAATTTAAAACTGAAATTTACATCAAATTAGCCATAAATCCGAGAATAGTGTCTCTTTATTAGATTTGTAACTCCTTGTAACCATCCAAGAGTATATGAAGCACATCTTGAAGTATCTTGAAGCCCTTGTTCCATAAATGAAGCTTGTTGTGTCTTTAATAAATGATGAGTTGCACTTGAGTTCATTAAATGCAACTTATGTTAAACTTCCATGAATTTGACTTCATTTAATGTGACTTCATGAGATGCCTTGGTTCATATCATGTCCCTTGTTTCAGTTCTAAGAATTCATCCCTCTTTGCCTCTCGGTATGCGCTAGGGTAATATTTATCTTCAAATATACTTCTGAAAGTTTGTCAGTCTAAAGTACGTGCATCACTACAACTGGCTAACATCAATTTCCATCATCCTTCTTCTTTTTTTTAGCAGCAAGAATGTGGCCAACTTAACATTTCGCTCCTCAGAGAAACTCATCACATTAAAACATTTATCAAGCTTATTCAGCCAAACTTCAGCGTCAGCTGGATCTTTGGAAGCCTCAAACACTGTGGCTCCTAATTCTTTTAGGTGATCTATTCTATATGTCTTGTCCGGATTACTTAGCCCTGCTCTCTATTGCTTACCTACCTCCTGTGAGGAATTAACATGCTGCTTAATTCTGGCCCCTATCTGGACTCTCAGGGCACTAGATCCCCTCTCAGAATGGCCTTGGGTAGGATCCTGCGTCCCGTCCTGATCCTGCCTGCATCGTCTGCTAGTACGTGGTGGCATGACTTGTATTACATATCAACATACTAGACATGTAATGAATAATTTCAAATGCACAATTCTAGACTTGTATTTACATTCTAGTCCTGACTGGACGTTATCCTTACTTGGACCATACTCTACTAGTTCGATCTGAACTAACTCAATAACTTGCTATTTACTTTTCAGTTTCTTCTAGAGCTAACTTGCTCTATCTCATTCCTATGGAGCTAACTGCTCTGATACCAAGTTGTCACACCCCTCCCCAACTACCTGCTAACTTAGCCCGGTAGACGGCGTGAAGCCATCAGACATCGTTCACCTCTCTAACGATACCTGTTGACCCTGTTTTACCTTATAAGTATACTAAACTTGTATAAGAAACAACTAAAACATAACACAGCAGAATATTGACATTTACGTAACCTACGTAAGGGGGTAACCCTACTTATGACTCTCTGGAAAACTGGAGGAGATATGAACATCACAACCAGAAACATACCCAACCATGGATCACACAACCACAACCTAAAAAGTACACATAAACATAACTTTATAGTCCTTATTTTATACATATAGACTTTCTATACAACTCCACCCACGTACAACATATCAAACTTGTGAAGCTTCCAAAGAGATTATATAGAGTTTTCGTGCACCAGGAGCTCGATCTCTACGAAAAAGTGGGAAAAACATCGAAAGAATGAGCTATGAAGCTCGGTGAGTGACTTGAGTTTAATGTAAAGCTATTAACTCGTAAATCATATCACCTGGCCATCCATGAGCATATGCATCTGTAATCAAATGTTAAAAGTAACTGTGTAATCATAATAGCTTTTCATGAAAACCAGCAAGTATATCGTTAAAATCTCGTAAGGCATGTAAATGATATTAACTCTTTTTTAAAACATGTCACAATCTACGTTGTGTAGGGCACGCCCAGTACAACCAACGTTTATCCTACGATGTAGTGGGGCCCGCCCAGCACTCCCATCGTCTTTGTCGTAGTGGGGCCCGCCCAGCACTCATGTTTCCTTTGCGCTTATCTTTTATTTGATTTTATTTTTACGTTCTAGTTTTTTTTTTTTGTTCTACAATCCGTCCAGTTTTCGTAGTCTCTCAAATATTGTTCAAAACTCATATTTCAATATGTCAATATATCTTGATGTCTTCATAAAGATTGTAGATCAGGGTCTAATCCTCAACTTTGTCTTCTTTGAGATTTTCTAGTTCGGTCTTCTTGGGGGTGCAAAGTATATATTTTTACGAGTTGTTCTGGAAAACTGTTATACACGAGAACATGAGTTCTTCTTTTGTTCTTATTGTTTTTGCCTCCAGAAAATGCTAGATCTAGATTGCACACAAGTTATCTCTTTAAATGTGTTATAATCAAGCTGTTATTTACTCATCAATGTTTTGTGATTACAATTTTAGAAAATTCAATTTCTGCTGGAAGTTTAATGCTCTTGATGTTTTACTTTTCTGTAACTCACATATGTTTTAAGGCTATTTTAATTCCATAACTTCTCAAATAGTCATGGGAATTAATTGTTTTAAGAGTTATATTCTTGGGTTTTAAACTCCAATTATCAATAGCATTGAGTTTATCTTCAATCACTATCTTTCATAAACCTTGTTTAATATGCATATTTCTCAATATTCCAATATGGTTACTTGTTTGAATTTTGAATGTTTCCATAAGTCGAGTTAACTTGTGTGATAAAAGTGTGTTACTTCTCATTGGATTGCAAAGTTATCTTGGCTTCACTATTTCCAAATTTGAGAGCAAGTTCCACAAATACTTTAAATTCATTGGATGACCAAAAGATACAAAGAAGAAATCCAAGAGAGCAAGACCAAAAGGCTGGAATAATTACAAGTTTGCATTACAAAAACATCCTTAGATTCGAGGACGAATCTTCTTGAAGAAGGAGAGAATGATATGAACCGTATCATGTTATTCAAGACTAAAGAAAAGCTTCAAGATGAAGTTGAATTAATGTTGTCAAACTTCATTTATGACGAACTCAAGATGCAATAATGGACTCAAGTTCAACTCATGCTTCATTAAAGACAAGTCAAGCTTCATTTATGCAACAAGAGCTTCAAGCTACTTCAAGGGGGCTTCATTTATTCTTGAATAGGTTACAAATTATGTATTGGTTTATTAGAAGTTCAATTCTCGGATTTATGGGGGGTTTAATGTATTTTTCAGTCTTAAAGTGTTGTTTTTAATGTTTTAAGTTACAATTTGGTTAGTGGAGATCATGGTATTGATGGGGATGTAAATTACAACCTTTCAATTGACCATAGGTTACTCTAGGGTTGATTTTGAGGCTATATAAAGCCATGTACCTTGTAGGAAAAGAAAGAGAAAAGATTGAAAAATGTAATCAAAAGAGGCCTTGAGCTTTTTTATAGCCTTTGAGCTATTTCTTTGCAATTCTATGTAGATTAGGTTGCATGCTTAGAATCATTCAAGCTAGACTTGATCAATCTTGCTTGTGGAGTGATTCGAATCTCATACAAGTTCTCTTGCCTTGAGATGCTTGATCACAAGGTAATCCGATTTTACTTTCCTTGAGTTTATTTTCAAAATTCGTTTTGGGGTCTTTGAGATTGAGTTATCTAAAGGTTTTGTTTCTTTAAACAAGGTTGTTAGATCCAATTGTCAAGGGTTACTTAACATTTTGACATTAGAATCTTTGGCTTCTTTGATTTCATTTTTATTTTGAGATTTTTGGGTTTTGTGATCTAATAGTCTTGTTTGTTGTTAACAAGGTAGATTAGATTTTGCAAATTCCTTAAATTTCTTAACAACTCACGACAGCGCTGTTGTCACGGAGTACACTCAACGTCGACAACAGAATAAGACCTGTGTGCACATGGTACTTTATAGCCTCGGGCTCAATGTCTCAGTCATTTACTCATTCAAGACTCAGAAAAACACATAAATACATTTAAACATGCCTGCTTATCTTCTCTTTCAAAACTCAAGCTTACTCAGCTTGTTCATAATACTGAAAAACTTTAAAACATACTTGCTAGTACATACTTGCTCAAAATCATAACATTTCCATAAATTTCGGCAATCATTAGACATATGCTCATGTATAAATTTCTTCAAGACATTTAGGCTCACAACAAGCACTTGAAATCATTTCTTAGAAAATATGAATACTCATAAACATTTGTTTGAAGGAAAACATTAAGCATTGAAACCATTTCGTTTTAGCAAAACCTTGCATTTTCATAAGCATAATACAAGCCTATAAACCATTTTCAAGGTTCGTTTTGTCACTCACCGTGTTAGAACTAGAACCTTGGCCTGTACACTCGACCTATCTCCTCTTGGACTGCCAAACAAACCAAAACCATGTTTTAGAACCTCGAGCTCATGGTTTTTAACCTTAAAACTACAAGAAAACACTTCAACAAAAATTTCAGCATTTAACAGATTTTATACCCTGTAATCTTACTCATAACTTCTTCATTACTTAGCCAAAAAGGATGTACTTTATATCAAATTCTTCCTTTTTGAACCCTCTAAAAATCATATGAAGACATGAAGTTGAGATTCCTTTTTCCTTTCTTTTCTTTTCTTTTCTTTTCAAAACAAAACCATCCATAATACATTAACCTTTTCTTTCTTGAATTTCGAAGAATGATCTCGGGTTTACAGATTCCAACCAAGAGTTTAGTTAGAGGATGAATCACTCTTAGATCAAACTTAGAATAAGGATGGTCACTCCTAGATCCTAAGACGACTCACTCCAGAATTAGCTTGATCGGGGCTAATCCAATGAATCGGTTAAACATCAAACCTAAAGCAAGTTTTGAAAGAAAGTTAACACCAAATGAGGCTAAACAAAACACAAGTTTTTTTCATAAAGGTTCTGCCTTTTCCATGCCAATACAAGCCTTTAAATAGGGCAAAATGGTCGTGCAAAGCATCAAAGACCAAAAGTCTTCAATAAGCATTAAATGTAAAAATGAAGAAAAAATTGACCTAGGAATTTAAAACTGGATTGCACAATGTTTGAGAGCTCTAAATATGGAACAAAAAACATAGAAATGCTTTAAATGGTCTTAATTATCTACTGTAGGATCCGCCATGCAAGACTATTTCGTTTGACAAGGCTTGACGTCACGAAATCCCAAGAGGTGCAATATGGACAGCCACCTGTTCACATTTTCTGCACACTTTTTTTGTTGATATGAATCCTACAACGCTAGTCAAGACTAAAGAAGAGCTAAAAATGGAGTTGCATTAAATGCATCAAGGCTTCATTTATGATGAACTCAAGTTGCATTAATGTTGAAGTCAAGTTGTATTGAAAGAACTTAAGTTGCAATTAAATGAAATTAAGTGCATCTCAAGTTTCATTTAATGCAAGTCAAGCATCAATTAATGGGACTACACTTCAAGTTACTTCAAGTGGAGCTTCATTTACACCTTGGGAGATTACAAAGACTAGAATTGTTGTTAGAAGATTAATTCTCGGATTTATACCTCATTTACTTGTAATTTTAGTTTTAAAGTTTCTATTTTAATGTTTTAGGTTACTTTTGAGTAGTGGATGGTTATGACATTAAAGTTAGGGAAGTTACATTCTCAAACATGTCATGTTAGCTTAGTTTTAGGTTACAATTGGAAGGCTATATAAAGCCATTTAAGATGTATTGTAAAAAAGGACTTGGAATTATGTTTTGAATGAAAAGTTGCATATTTTGCTTCTTAAGCCATGAGCTTGTTTCTTTGCATATCTTGTGTGTTAGATTTGCATGCTAGGATCATTCAAGTAGCGTTGATCAAACTACTTGTGGAGTGATTCGAATCTTGAGTTTAGAAACAAGTTTTCTCTACTCTTGATCTTGATCATCAAGGTAAATCCGTTTCTATCTTCTTCCTTGGGATGAAATCATCTAGGTTTGGGGTTTTTGAGTTTAGATCTAAAGGTCTTGTTTGTCAACAAGATTGTTAAATTTAAATTCTCAAGAGTTACTTATCATTTGGTATCAGAGCATTAGGTTCTAGATCGGATATATGTTTCCATTTTTTTAATTCTTTTCTTCATTTTTATTCTGATTTTTTTATTCCCTATGTTCATCTCATCAGATTCTGTCTTATCATAAGAACTCAAAAATAGTGTCATTTGCGTCAATATTTTGTTATTTTTGTCTTCTGCGAAGTTATAGATCTCTGTCTTAGCTTCAACTCTGTCTTTCATAAGTTCTTCTAATTCAACTTGCTTAAGGGTGAAAATGCTTTATTTTTATAATCTGTTCTGAAAACCGAGAAAACTGAGAGCATAAGTTTTCTTTGATTCTTGATGTTCTATGGTGTTCTTTGTTTATATCTTTCATTTCTTGAGCTTAGATCTGATATTTTCATGTTAGATCTGAATGTTGTTGTTTGATTTCCCCATGTATGTTACAAATTGTCATTTGCAATAAATGCGTGTCAGTTACACATTAAAAGTTCCATCCATAAGCTTATAAATATATTGATTATGTCGTGTGTAACTCCAATCTGTTTTTCATGTTATAAAATCATATTGTAACTCCTTTCAATTACATATTGACTATAGATCATTCAATTTGGAAGAGTTATTTGTTGGAATATTGCATTAGTTGTTGGTGTTTAATATTGTAACTCCTATACCCTTTGTCCCATTCCATCTCTTATCCTTCCATTTTTTTGTTTCAATTCTGTCATTTTCTTTCTTTAATAACTTGTTTCTTATTCGGTATTCGTTTTGCTCCATATTTATGCTATTTTATTTTCTTAGTATGTTGTCTATCACTTGATTGCAAACTTTGCTTATTGGCTCATGCGAGTGAAATTGTGAGTTTGTTGAGAGTGTTTTTCTTTTTTGAGTGTAAACACGAGTGACTATACCTTAACGAGTGAAAACAAGTGAGGGAGTGCTTGTGAGGTCCATTTTTGTGTTACTTTTTTTAGTTTTGCAGAAACAAACCAAAAAAAAAAACCATGAAGCTGAAATTTCCTAAATTCTATGGAAGTACAAATCCGACGGAGTACATTCAATGGGAAAGGCAAGTTGAGTATGTCTTTCATTGTTGCACTTTGAATGAGGAGAAAAAGGTAAAACTCATTGTTTCTCATCTTAGAGATTATGCCATTACTTGGTGGGATAAATTGTTTGTGAGTAGGAGGAACCTTAACCGTCCAATTGAATCATGGAATGTTCTTAAGCAAATAATGCGGGAGCACTTTGTTCCTAAGTTTTTCCATAACTTGCGAACTTTGAGACAAGGGAGCAAAAGTGTGGAGGCTTACTACATGGAGATGCAAACTTTGCTTGAAGATCTCGAAATTTATGAGGATGAAACGGTTACAATGACTCGATTCTTTAGAGGGCTTAACAAGGAGATTGCAATTAAGCTTGATCTTCAACCTTATGAGGATTTGGAGAGGATGGTGCACATAGCCATAAAGATTGAAAAACGTCTCCAAAGGAAGTCTACAAGGTACACTAAACCTAAACTAATTTTAAATGTTAGTTCAAATTTGGAAAGGGTTAGTTTACCTACTGAAAATAAGTCTATTGTTGAGGTAGAAAGTGGAAAAATTCAAAATGATTTGCTTTGTAATTTAGTGTCAACACATGCTAGTGAGTTTACTAGGAGATTAGATTGCAAAGACTTATTTGTTTTTAACACTTCTACTATTGTAACACCTACTCTTGATGAGATACATGTTGATGTGTGTGAGTTAGGGAAAAAGGAAAAAAAGGTCGAGACAAAAGCATGTCAATTGTTTGAAAAAGAATCTTGTGAGAAAATGTGTGAGAGAGAAAAGCATGAGATTAGTCTATGGCCTATAGAGAAAAAAGAGAGAAAAGCCAAGAAAGTGAGCTTGTGTGAACGATCTTGTCAGGTTAAATCTATTTTGTTTTCAAAACAAAATATTTTTTATCTTTTGTATAAAGGAACTTGTTTTCTAATGGGTGATCTCAAACCATGTTTTTCTAGTGTTTATTTGAAGTTCTTACAGGAGACTAAGATACTCATAGAGCATCTTGATTCAAAGTTTCCTTCAAAAGTCAATGCAAAAGCATTTATTGAGAGTCAAAACTTCAAAATTGCTTCTAAATTCATCCGTTGCAGCAAGCATAAGGTTTTCAAACGGGGTGATTGGGTTTGGAGACACTTTTGGAAGGATCGTTGTTCATTTCACAAGAAACCAATGTGGAATTCAAGAGACAGTTTACCTATGACGTCCCATGACTACAAGATTACTCTACAAGGAGAAGATGACGTCAATTATATTTTTAATGCTGCTGATTTTCGTCCCTTTGATGTAGGAGACCCTTTTGATTCGAGGACGAATCCTCTTGAAGAAGGGGAGGATGATATGAATCCTACAACGCTAGTCAAGACTAAAGAAGAGCTAAAAATGGAGTTGCATTAAATGCATCAAGGCTTCATTTATGATGAACTCAAGTTGCATTAATGTTGAAGTCAAGTTATATTGAAAGAACTTAAGTTGCAATTAAATGAAATTAAGTGCATCTCAAGTTTCATTTAATGCAAGTCAAGCATCAATTAATGAGACTACACTTCAAGTTACTTCAAGTGGAGCTTCATTTACACCTTGGGAGGTTACAAAGACTAGAATTGTTGTTAGAAGATTAATTCTCGGATTTATACCTCATTTACTTGTAATTTTAGTTTTAAAGTTTCTATTTTAATGTTTTCGGTTACTTTTGAGTAGTGGATGGTTATGACATTAAAGTTAGGGAAGTTACATTCTCAAACATGTCATGTTAGCTTAGTTTTAGGTTACAATTGGAAGGCTATATAAAGCCATCTATGATGTATTGTAAAAAAGGACTTGGAATTATGTTTTGAATGAAAAGTTGCATATTTTGCTTCTTAAGCCATGAGCTTGTGATACGAATCCTACCATGCTATGCAAGATGAGAGAAAAGCTTCAAAATGGAGTTGAAATAAATGTTGTCCAACTTTATTTATGACGAACTAAAGATGCATTTAATGAACTCAAGTGCAATCCATGCTTCATTAAAGACAAACCAAGTTTCATTTATGCAACTAGAGTTTCAAGCTACTCCAAGTAGGGATCCATTTAAGTATGAGAAGTTACAAACTTTATGTAGGTTGATCAAAAAGTCAATTCTCGGATTTATGGCTAATTCCATGTAATTTTCAGTTTTAAAATCTTGTTTTCAATTATTTAGGTTACAAAATAGCTAGTGGAGATCATGGTATTGATGGGGATGTAAGTTACAACCTTTCAATTGACCATAGGTTACTATAGGGTTTATTTTGAGGCTATATAAAGGCATGTACCTTGAAAAAAGAAGAAAAAAGAAAAAAGATTGAAAAATGTAATCAAATGAGCCTTTGAGCTTTTTTATAGCCTAGAGCTATGTTTCTTTGCAATTCTATGTAGATTAGGTTGCATGCTTAGAATCATTCAAGCTTGACTAGATCAATCTTGCTTGTGGAGTGATTCAGATCTCAAGTAAGTTTTCTTACCTTGAGGTATTTGATCGACAAGGTAATCCGATTTTACTTTCCTTGAGTTGATTTTCAAAATTTGTTTTGGGGACTTTGAGATTGAGTTATCTAAAGGTCTTGTTTCTTTAAGCAAGGTTGTTAGATCCAATTGTCAAGGGTTACTTAACATTTTGACATTAGAATCTTTGGCTTATTTGATTTCATTTTGATTTTGAGATTTTTGGGGTTTTAGATCTAATAGTCTTGTTTGTTGTTAACAAGGTAGATTAGATTTTTCAATTCCTCTAAATTTCTTATCATTTGGTATCAGAGCTGATACCAAATGATGAGAAATTTAAAAGGAATTTGAAATATCTAACAACCTTGTTATGAAACAAACAAGACTATTAGATCTAAAATCCAAAAACTTCAAATCGAAATGAAATCAAAGAAGCCAAAGATTCTAATTTCAAAATGTTAAGTAACCCTTGACAATTGGATCTAACAACCTTGCTTAAAGAAACAAGACCTTTAGATAACTCAATCTCAAAGACCCCAAAACAAATTTTGAAAATCAACTCAAGGAAAGTAAAATCGGATTACCTTGTCGATCAAATACCTCAAGGTAAGAAAACTTACTTGAGATCTGAATCACTCCACAAGCAAGATTTGATATGAACCCTACAATTGCCAATCAAGAATAAAGAAGAGCTTCAAGATGGAGATACATTAAATGCACCATGGCTTCAATTATGATGAACTCGAGTTGCATTAAAGGAATTAAAGTTGAATTAAATGAACTCAAGTTCATTTAATGCAAGTCAACCTTCAATTAATGGAATGACACTGCAAGCTACTTCAATATGAGCTTCATTTACTAATGGATGGTTACAAATACCTAGAAGAATGAATGCAATATTCAATCTCGGATTTATGGCCCTCTATTATGTAATTTTCAGTTTTTAAGCATATTTCATAAATTGGTTACATTTGAGTAGTGGATAGTTATGGTATTAAAGTTGTAGAGGTTTCAATATTAAACATGTCATTTTAGCTTATTTTAGGTTACAATTCAAAGGCTATATAAAGCCATCAAAGATGTATTGTAAAAAAAGGACTTGGAATCATGTTTTGAATGAAAAAGTTGCATATTTTGCTTCTTAAGCCATGAGCTTGTTTCTTTGCATATCTTGTGTTTAGATTTGCATGCTAGGATCATTCAAGTAGCGTTGATCAAACTACTTGTGGAGTGATTCGAATCTTGAGTTTAGAAACAAGTTTTATTTACTCTTGATCTTGATCATCAAGGTAAATCCGTTTCTATCTTCTTCCTTGGGATGAAATCATCTAGGTTTGGGGTTTTTGAGTTTTAGATCTAAAGGTCTTGTTCTTCAACAAGGTTGTTAGATTTAAAATTCTCAAGGATTTCTCATCATTTGGTATCAGAGCGCTTTAGGTTCTAGATCGGATTATATGTTTTCGTTATTTCTGTTCTTTCCTTTATTTTTATTCTGATTTTTTTTCCTTTTTGTTCATCTCGTCACATTCTGTTCATTCATATAAAACTCAAACAAAGTGTCTATTGCGTCCGTCTTTTGGTATTTTTGTCTTCTTCCAAGTTATAGATCTCTGTCTAAGCTTCAGGTTTGTCTTTTACAAGTCATTCAAATTCAACTTTCTTAAGAGTGAAAACATTTCATTTTGATAATCTGTTCTGGAAAACCGATAAAACCGAGAGCATAAGTTTTCTTTGATTCTTGATGTTCTATGGTGTTCTTTGTTTCTATCTTTCATTTCTTCAGCTTAGATCTGATATTTCCATGTTAGATCTGAATGTTGTTGTTTGATTTCCCCATATATGTTACAAATTGTCATTTGCAATAAATGCATGTCAGTTACACATTAAAAGTTCCAGCCATAAGCTTTAAGTACATTGATTATGTCTTGTGTAACTCCAATATGTTTTTCATATTATAAAATCAGATTGTAACTCCTTTCAATTACACATTTACTATAGATCATTCAATTTGGAAGAGTTATTTGTTGGAATATTGCAATTAGTTCTGTTGGTGTTTAATATTGTAACTCCTATACCCTTTATCCCATTCCATCTCTTATCCTTCCATTTTTCTTTTGTTACAATTCTGTCATTTTCTTTCTTTCACAACTTGTTTCTTATTCAATATTTGTTTTGCTCCATAATTATGCTATTTTATTTTCTTAGTGTGTTGTCTAGCACTTGATTGCAAACTTTGCTTATTGGCTCATGCGAGTGAAATTGTGAGTTTGTTGAGAGTGTTTTTTTGTTTTGAGTGTAAACACGAGTGACTATACCTTAACGAGTGAAAACACGTGAGGGAGTGCTTGTGAGGTCCATTTTTGTGTTACTTTTTTTTTTAGTTTTGCAGAAACAAACCAAAAAAAAAAAACATGAAGCTGAAATTTCCTAAATTCTATGGAAGTACAAATCCGACCGAGTATATTCAATGGGAAAGGCAAGTCGATCATGTCTTTGATTGTTGCACTTTTTGTGAGGAGAAAAAGGTAAAACTCATCGTTTCTCATCTTAGAGATTATGCCATTACTTGGTGGGATAAATTATTTTTGAGTAGGAGGAACCTTAACTGTCCAATTGAATCATGGAATGTTCTTAAGCAAATAATGCGGGAGCACTTTGTTCCTAAGTTTTTTCATAACTTGCGAACTTTGAGACAAGGGAGCAAAAGTGTGGAGGCTTACTACATGGAGATGCAAACGTTGCTTGAAGATCTCGAAATTTATGAGGATGAGACGGTTACAATGGCTCGATTCTTTAGAGGACTTAACAAGGAGATTGCAATTCAGCTTGATCTTCAACCTTATGAGGATTTGGAGAGGATGGTGCACATAGCCATAAAGATTGAAAAACGTCTCCAAAGGAGAACTACAAGGTACACTAAACCTAAACCAAATTTAAATGTTCATTCAACTTTGGAAAAGGTTAGTTTACCTACTGAAAATAAGCCTATTGTTGAAGTAGAAAGTGATAAGATTCAAAATGAAATGCTTTGTAATCTAGTGTCAACACATGCTAGTGAGTTTACTAGGAGATTAGATTTCAAAGACTTATTTGTTTGTAACACTTCTACTATTGTAACACCTACTCTTGATGAAGTACATATTAATGTGTGTGAGTTAGGGAAAAAGGCAAAAAAGGTCAAGACAAAAGCATGTCAATTGTTTAAAAAAGAATCTTATGAGAAAATAAGTGTGAGAGAAAAGCATGAGACTAATCGGCCTATAGAAGAGAGAAAAGCCAAGAAGGTGAGCTTATGTGAAAGAACTTGTGAGGTTAAATCTATTTTGTTTTCAAAACAAAATATTTTTTATCATTTGTACAAAGGAATTTGTTTTCTAACGGGTGAGCTCAAACCATGTTTTTCTAGTTTTTCTTTTGAGTTCTTACAGGATGCCAAAGTACTCATTGTGATGCTTGATTCAAAGTTTCCCTCCAAAGTTAATGCCAATGTATTTATTGAGAGGAAAAACATCAAAATTGCTTCTATATTCATCCATGGCAGCAAGCATAAGGTGTTCAAACCGGGTGATTGGGTTTGGAGACACTTTTGGAAGGATCGTTCTTAATTTCACAAGAAAACTAAGTGGAATTCAAGACACATTTTACCTATGACATCCCATGACTACAAGATTGCTCTGCAAGGAGAAGGTGATGTCAATTACATTTTTAATGCTGCTGATTTTCGCCCCTTTGATGTTGGAGACCCTTTTAATTCGAGGACGAATCCTCTTCAAGAAGGGGAGGATGATATGAACCCTACAATTGCCAATCAAGAATAAAGAAGAGCTTCAAGATGGAGATACATTAAATGCACCATGGCTTCAATTATGATGAACTCGAGTTGCATTAAAGGAATTAAAGTTGAATTAAATGAACTCAAGTTCATTTAATGCAAGTCAACCTTCAATTAATGGAATGACACTTCAAGCTACTTCAATATGAGCTTCATTTACTAATGGATGGTTACAAATACCTAGAAGAATGAATGCAATATTCAATCTCGGATTTATGGCCCTCTATTATGTAATTTTCAGTTTTTAAGCATATTTCATAAATTTTAGGTTACATTTGAGTAGTGGATAGTTATGGTATTAAAGTTGTAGAGGTTTCAATATTAAACATGTCATTTTAGCTTATTTTAGGTTACAATTCAAAGGCTATATAAAGCCATCAAAGATGTATTGTAAAAAAAGGACTTGGAATCATGTTTCGAATGAAAAAGTTGCATATTTTGCTTCTTAAGCCATGAGCTTGTTTCTTTGCATATCTTGTATTTAGATTTTCATGCTAGGATCATTCAAGTAGCGTTGATCAAACTACTTGTGGAGTGATTCGAATCTTGAGTTTAGAAATAAGTTTTCTTTACTCTTGATCTTGATCATCAAGGTAAATCCGTTTCTATCTTCTTCCAAATAGTTTCTTACTGATACGAATCCTACCATGCTATGCAAGATGAGAGAAAAGAAAAAGATTAAAAATGTAATCAAAAGAGGCCTTGAGCTTTTTTATATCCTTTGAGCTATTTCTTTGCAATTCTATGTAGATTAGGTTGCATGCTTAGAATCATTCAAGCTAGACTTGATCGATCTTGCTTGTGGAGTGATTCGAATCTCAAGTAAGTTTTCTTGCCTTGAGATATTTGATCGACAAGGTAATCCGGTTTTACTTTCCTTGAGTTGATTTTCAAAATTGGTTTTGGGGTCTTTGAGATTGAGTTATCTAAAGGTCTTGTTTTTTTAAACAAGGTTGTTAGATCCAATTGTCAAGGGTTACTTAACATTTTGACATTAGAATCTTTGGTTTCTTTGATTTCATTTTGATTTTGAGATTTTTGGATTTGTGATCTAATAGTCTTGTTTGTTTTTAACAAGGTAGATTAGATTTTTCAAATCCTTCTTAATTTCTTATCATTTGGTATCAGAGCCTTGAGAAACAAAGGACCTCACAACACTCCCTCACAAGTTTACACTCAATAATATTTAGGTCACACATGTATGCCCTCAATTTTGAGAAAACAAAATGATTCTCAATCTCACCTCTCAAAATTTGTATGAAGTAGCCAAGATAATTTGCAATTCAATGGATAATTGCACACTTTAAAAACAAACTAACTAACTTGACAAAAGAGGCCTTTGTGCTTTTTTATAGCCTTGAGCTATGTCTTTGCAATTCTATGTAGATTAGGTTGCATGCTTAGAATCATTCAAGCTTGACTTGATCGATCTTGCTTGTGGAGTGATTCGGATCTCAAGTAAGTTTCCTTGCCTTGAGATATTTGATCGACAAGGTAATCCGGTTTTACTTTCCTTGAGTTGATTTTCAAAATTGGTTTTGGGGTCTTTGAGATTGAGTTATCTAAAGGTCTTGTTTTTTTAAACAAGGTTGTTAGATCCAATTGTCAAGGGTTACTTAACATTTTGACATTAGAATCTTTGGTTTCTTTGATTTCATTTTGATTTTGAGATTTTTGGGGTTTTAGATCTAATAGTCTTGTTTGTCGTTAACAAGGTAGATTAGATTTTTAAATTCTTCTTAAATTTCTCATCATTTGGTATCAGTTTAGAAGTAATGTTGTTATGAACAAGCTTACGTTTAATCTTACCTCCTTTCTGAATGAACTCCAGACCTTTTAGTCTTTGATGAAAATTCAGGGACCGAAAGGTGAGGCAAATGTTGCCAGTAGGAGTTATCACAGAGGTTTCTACCTTTGGAACTAAATCAGTGGCTTCATCTTCTTCTAACCTGAAAGGGAAGAAGAAGAACATGAAGAAGGTTAGTAAAGGGAAACGGGCTGATAAAGCTACCACCCAAAAAGGCAAGAAGGTCAAGGAAGTTGCTGACAAAGGAAAACGTTTCCACTACAACGAGGATGGACACTGGAAACGGAATTGTCCAAAGTACCTGGCCGAGAAGAAGAAAAAAGGTAACTATGATTTACTTTGTATAGAAGCATGTTTAGTGGATAATGATAAAACTGCTTGGATACTTGATTCAGGCACCACTAATCATGTTTGCTCTTCTTTTCAGGGAGTTGATTCCTGGCAGCAGCTACAGAAAGGAGAAATAACGCTCCGGGTTGGAAATGGAGATATCGTCTCAGCTGTAGCAATTGACACAATGAAGCTTATGTTCGACAAGAAATATATGTTGTTAAACAATGTATTAGTGATACCAGGGTTTAATAGAAACCTTATTTCAATTTCTTGCCTCATAGAACAATGTATTTTTGTTTCGTTATCTTTAAATAAAGTGTTTATTTCAAAGAAAGACGAGGAAATATGTTCATCTTCATTATAAAATGGTTTGTATGTTTTGAGACCAAATTCAGTCAAAACGATTTTGAACACTGAATTATTTAAAACAGCAAACACACAAACTAAGAAACATAAAATTTCTCCAAAAGAAAATTCTCATATTTGGAATCTTAGATTGGGTCACATTAATCTCAATAGGATTGAGAGATTGGTAAAGAGTAGACTTCTAAATGAGTTCACCGTGATGCGTTTGGTTTAACAAATGCTCCCGCAGTATTTATGGATTTGATGAATAGGGTTTTCAAGGAGTTCCTTGACACCTTCGTGATTGTATTTATTGATGACATCTTGGTTTACTCAAAATCAAACAAGGAACATGAAAATCACCTAAGAAGAGTTTTGTCTGCCTTGAGAGAAAACCAGTTGATATGAACCGTATCATGTTATTCAAGACTAAAGAAAAGCTTCAAGATGAAGTTGAATTAATGTTGTCAAACTTAATTTATGACGAACTCAAGATGCATTTAATGGACTCAAGTGCAACCCATGCTTCATTAAAGACAAGTCAAGCTTCATTTATGCAACAAGAGCTTCAATCTACTTCAAGGGGGCTTCATTTATTCTTGGATAGGTTACAAATTATGTATTGGTTTAGTAGAAGTTCAATTCTCGGATTTATGGGGGGTTTAATGTATTTTTCAGTCTTAAAGTGTTGTTTTTAATGTTTTAAGTTACAATTTGGTTAGTGGAGATCATGGTATTGATGGGGATGTAAGTTACAACCTTTCAATTGACCATAGGTTACTCTAGGGTTGATTTTGAGGCTATATAAAGCCATGTACCTTGTAGGAAGAAAAAAGGAAAAAGATTAAAAATGTAATCAAAAGAGGCCTTGAGCTTTTTTATAGCCTTTGAGCTATGTCTTTGCAATTCTATGTAGATTAGGTTGCATGCTTAGAATCATTCAAGCTTGACTTGATCAATCTTGCTTGTGGAGTGATTCGGATCTCATACAAGTTCTCTTGCCTTGAGATGTTTGATCGACAAGGTAATCCGATTTTACTTTCCTTGAGTTGATTTTCAAAATTGGTTTTGGGGTCTTTGAAATTGAGTTATTTAAAGGTCTTGTTTATTTAAGCAAGGTTGTTAGATCCAATTGTCAAGGTAACACTTAACATTTTGATATTAGAATTCTTTGGCTTCTTTGATTTCATTTTGATTTTGAGATTTTTGGGTTTTGTGATCTAATAGTCTTGTTTGTTTTAACAAGGTAGATTAGATTTTACATTCCTCTTTAAAATTTCTCATCATTTGGTATCAAAGCCTTAGGCTCAAGATCGGATATATGTTTCCTTTGCACTTACCTTTTATTTGTTTTTGAATTTTATGTTTTAGTTTTTTTTTCGTAATCTGTCCAGATTTATAGCCTTTCGAAAAGTACAAAAAAGTCATACTTATAACTATCTTTTCATCTTGGAGTCTTCTTCAATTTCATAGATCTGGATCTTATCGACATTTTATGCTTCTATGAGAATTTCTAGTTCGGTCTTCTTGGGGGTGAAAAGTATATATTTTTACGAGTTATTCTGGAAAACTGTTATACACGAGAACATGAGTTCTTCTTTTGTTCTTATTGTTTTTGCCTCCAGAAAATGCTAGATCTAGATTGCACACAAATTATCTCTTTAAATGTGTTATAATCAAGCTGTTATTTACTCATCAATGTTTTGTGATTACAATTTTAGAAAATTCAATTTCACTGGAAGTTTAATGCTCTTGATGTTTTACTTTTCTGTAACTCACATATGTTTTAAGGCTATTTTAATTCCATAACTTCTCAAATAGTCATTGGAATTAATTGTTTTAAGAGTTATATTCTTGGGTTTTAAACTCCAATTATCAATAGCATTGAGTTTATCTTCAATCACTATCTTTCATAAACCTTGTTTAATATGCATATTTCTCAATATTCGAATCTGGTTACTTGTTTGAATTTTGAATGTTTCCATAAGTCGAGTTAACTTATGTGATAAAAGTGTGCTACTTCTCATTGGATTGCAAAGTTATCTTGGCTTCACTATTTCCAAATTTTAGAGCATGTTCCACAAATACTTTAAATTCATTGGATGACCAAAAGATACAAAGAAGAAATCCAAGAGAGCAAGACCAAAAGGCTGGAATAATTACAAGTTTGCATTACAAAGACATCCTTAGATTCGAGGACGAATCTTCTTGAAGAAGGAGAGAATGATATGAACCGTATCATGTTATTCAAGACTAAAGAAAAGCTTCAAGATGAAGTTGAATTAATGTTGTCAAACTTAATTTATGACGAACTCAAGATGCATTTAATGGACTCAAGTGCAACCCATGCTTCATTAAAGACAAGTCAAGCTTCATTTATGCAACAAGAGCTTCAATCTACTTCAAGGGGGCTTCATTTATTCTTGGATAGGTTACAAATTATGTATTGGTTTAGTAGAAGTTCAATTCTCGGATTTATGGGGGGTTTAATGTATTTTTCAGTCTTAAAGTGTTGTTTTTAATGTTTTAAGTTACAATTTGGTTAGTGGAGATCATGGTATTGATGGGGATGTAAGTTACAACCTTTCAATTGACCATAGGTTACTCTAGGGTTGATTTTGAGGCTATATAAAGCCATGTACCTTGTAGGAAGAAAAAAGGAAAAAGATTAAAAATGTAATCAAAAGAGGCCTTGAGCTTTTTTATAGCCTTTGAGCTATGTCTTTGCAATTCTATGTAGATTAGGTTGCATGCTTAGAATCATTCAAGCTTGACTTGATCAATCTTGCTTGTGGAGTGATTCAGATCTCATACAAGTTCTCTTGCCTTGAGATGTTTGATCGACAAGGTAATCCGATTTTACTTTCCTTGAGTTGATTTTCAAAATTGGTTTTGGGGTCTTTGAAATTGAGTTATTTAAAGGTCTTGTTTATTTAAGCAAGGTTGTTAGATCCAATTGTCAAGGGTTACTTAACATTTTGATATTAGAATTCTTTGGCTTCTTTGATTTCATTTTGATTTTGAGATTTTTGGATTTTGTGATCTAATAGTCTTGTTTGTTTTAACAAGGTAGATTGGATATTTTAAATTCTTTGGCTTCTTTGATTTCAAGCCCCGTCTCTCAGATTGCAACCTTTTTTGGCTTCGTCGGACCTTAGGCAAGGTTCTTTCCCTCAACCAAGCTTCTTTACAACATGCAGCGGAATAACACTTGGTCATACACGTCGCTCGTACGTGTATTTTCACTCAAACGCGACTCTAGCCGACTTGCCTCTACTCTAGGCCAAGTCCCAAGGCTCAACCTTGCCTTTACACTAGGTCAACGTCAATAGAATGCTCTACAAGCAATTGGTAGATCCAAATATTGCCATACCACTAAAGGGTAGAATTCTGAGTTTCACTCCGCTATCCCTTTCTTCATTCACTCTTTCCACTCTTCTAGGTTGCACAATGTTTGCAACGTTATTTCTTCCTCTTCCCCTCACATTTCCTCTTCCTCCTAAGTTTCTTTCTTGTACCTGTACATCAAACATGCCTTCATCATCTTGCAAGATTCGTTCTTCTCTTTGTTGTTGTGCTCTTCTTTCTTCCATTTCTTCCCTCATCATCTCCATCATACCTTGAATTGCTTGAAGAATAGTCATATTTGGATCTACCACTTGCGGAACTTTTTCTTTATTATCTTTTGACATTTTTTTTATAAGGACCTCTCCACACTTCTCACCAAGAATCACTCAAGGACACTCGTGTTTATCACTCAGGGGTAGGCTTTTGGTACTAGGTCAAAGATGTAAGGGTTGGTTTAAAAAAATTTGGTGCAACCTTGCTTTTCAACTTGATATAAAACTAAATCAATGATAACCTTTCACAAGCTAAGACTAGAGAAACTGATCCTAAGGATTTAGAACTCAAAGTTTGAGTAAATACAATTCAAAAACAAGAACTTTTATGTGCCTTGGATCCTTGATTACCTCTTTTTTTTTTTGCTACTGTTTTTTTCTATTTTTTTTTTGCTACTGTTTTTTTTTAACTTTTTGCTACTGATTTTTTTTTTAATGATCCAAGAATAAAATACAAAGAAATTAAAGACAAGTTGCAGAATGCCTTGTGTTACACTTTGTAAATGCTTACGGAAAAAAAAGACAGAAAAAAGTAACACAAATTGTAGATATTTCACCTCTAGAGAGTCGGCCAAAGGATGTCGACCAACGAGCTCTGATACCAAATGATAAGCGTCGAACTTGTTGGTTTAACAAAGCTAGAGGTCCTTCTAGAATCTTTGCAAACGTCACGAACAAGGCTAACTTAACGAATTGATTCCAACCAAGAGTTTAGTTAGAGGATGAATCGCTCTTAGATCAAACTTAGAATAAGGATGGTCACTCCCAGATCCTAAGACGACTCACTCCAGAATTAGCTTGATCGGGGCTAATCCAATGAATCGGTTAAACATCAAACCTAAAGCAAGATTTGAAAGAAAGTTAACACCAAATGAGGCTAAACAAAACATAAATTTTTTTCATAAAGGTTCTGCCTTTTCCATGCCAATACAAGCCTTTAAATAGGCCAAAATGGTCGTGCAAAGCACCAAAGACCAAAAGTCTTCAATAAGCATTAAATGTAAAAATGAAGAAAAAATTGACCTAGGAATTTAAAACTGGATTGCACAACGTTGGAGAGCTCTAAGTATGGAACAAAAAACATAGAAATGCTTTAAATGGTCTTAATTATCTACTGTAGGATCCGCCATGCATGACTATTTCGTTTGACAAGGCTTGACGTCACAAAATCCCAAGAGGTGCAATATGGACAGCCACCTGTTCACATTTTCTGCACACTTTTTTTGTCCTCCGTGCCATCTTTCAAACTAGACAACTTTTCCCATGCCATTTTCACTCCATTCTCATCTTGACTTGTTGTACTAACATTATAAAGAATTTTGGGCTCAAAAATCTTGGTCTCTCCTTGTGCATTCACGAGCTTTTGGAGATGCAATGTGAAAGACTCTTGAATCTTCTTGGCCTTGCTCCTTGTTATTGCTCCTTCAGGTACATGCAATGGATCAATTGTTTGATTCACATCACCATGGTATCAAGTAACAGTCAGTGGGGAGAGGAGGATTCAAGTCATGTGCGAGGCGCTGCAGGTGTACACGAGGTTGATGCAATTGCAAGCCTAAGTGCACAGATGGCAACAATGAACAACATGTTGAAGAACATGGCCTTAGGGAACCAAGCATCGGTGACATTGGTCAACCAAACACCAACACCCTTGTGCCCCTACTGTCAAGAAAATCATGTTTATGATAATTGCCCTCATAACCCTGCATCTGTTTGCTATGTAGGACAAAACAGAATAAATCCATACTCAAACACTTACAACCCAGGATGGCGTCAACACCAAAATTTCTCTTAGGGTGGACAAAGTTCTGGAAGCTCGAACCACCCTTAGTTTGCCAAATAAGGGGTTCCTCCTGGATTTAACAATTCTTCACATCAACAGTATGCACCAAGGAATGGAAATCAGGGACAACAAGGTCAAACTTCTGCAGGACCATCACTGAAAAGTATGATGAAGGAATTCATGATGAAAAATGAGGCACTCATTCAGAGTCAGGTTACATCCATTCGAAATTTGAAAATACAGGTTGGGCAAATGGGCAACGAATTGAAAAGCAGACCACAAAGAATGTTGCCAAGCACCATTGAGACACCGCATCGAGAAGGAAAAGAGTAGTGCAAGGCTATGACCTTGAGAAGTGGTTGAGAATATGAAAGCAAGAAACCACCAAGGCCCGAGGAAGAAAATGAACTCACAGAAAAGAAAGAAATTGCAGAACAAAAACCAAAAGAGCAAGTACAGATGGACAAGCAAGCGGAACTAGAGAAAAAGGACACAACAAGGCAGGAAGAGACAACAGATCACAGACCGCCACCTCCGTTTCCCCCAACGACTTAAAAAGCAGAATCAGGACGTACAGTTCAATAAATTCCTGGACATTCTCAAGCAACTCCATATCAACATTTCGTTGGTAGAGGCACTAGAGCAGATGCCCAATTATGTCAAGTTTCTGAAAGAAATCTTGACTAAGAAAAGAAGATTGGGAGAATTCGAGACAGTGGCGTTAACAGAGAACTGTAGTGGTCTCACCAGTAAAGTGCCACCTAAACTACAGGACCCAGGAAGTTTCACAATTCCTTGTGTGATTAGGAACACCGATGTGGGGAGAGTGCTATATGATTTAGGGGCAAGCATTAATTTGATGCCCTTATCAGTATTTCGCAAATTGGGAATTGGTAAAGCCCGCCCCACAATGGTTACCCTGCAACTCGCGGACAGGTCAATTGCAAGGCCAACTGGAAAATTCGAGGATGTCTTGGTTAAAGTCGACAAGTTCGTATTCCCAGCAGACTTCATAATTCTAGATTGTGAGGTAGATCGAGATGTGCCAATCATCCTTGGACGACCTTTCCTTGCCACAGGTTGCACTTTGATTGATGTGCAAAAAGACGAACTCAAAATGAGAGTTAACGATCAACAGATCACATTTAATGTCCTAAAGGCACTCAAATACCTCGGGGAACTTGAAGAATGTTCAAGAATAGAACTGGTAGAGACATTCAAAATTAAAAATTTTCAAGAACAAACAGAGGAAGACGACCTGACAGAAGAGCATGACGAGTTAGAAGAATCTGAGGCAATAGCTGAAGTAGCATACATGGAACCTTTAAGAACTTCGGAGGACAAGGCATTACAGATCAAGCCATCGATTGAAGATCCACCAGAGTTCGAACTCAAACCACTGCCAGCTCATCTGAAATACAAATTTTGGCATATAAAGACACTTTACCAGTGATTATTTCATCTAATCTTACTGATAAAGATGAGTGTTCTCTTTTGCAGGTTTTGTCTCGCCACAAAAAAGCGATAAGATGGGAAATTGTAGACATCCGAGGGATCAGTCCTACGTTATGCATGCATAAAATTAATTTGGAGGAAGGAGCAAAACATTCAATTCGACAACGAAGATTAAACCCAACCATGAAGGAGGTGGTAAGAAAGGAGATCTTGAAATGGATTGATGCAGGAATAATCTATCCTATTGCAAATAGCAAATGGGTAAGTCCCGTTTAGTGCGTACCAAAGAAAGGGGTGTAAGCCCTAAACCCTATTTTCTTTTATCATTTTGCACTCGTACTTGATGTTTTGAAATATGCAAAATGATATAGGTTGCACTAAAGGATTTCGTGATCGAATTTGAGAATCTATTTAATTGGGAGCTACAATGTGTTAAAAGCTTCATAAGGATCTAGGTAAGCCATTGAAATAAGCATATTAAAAGTTGAATTGAAGTAAATTAAAAGATTTAGCAAATTGGAGAAATTTAAGATGCAATATGTATTGAATGGAAGATCTTATACCTCACAAACTTAGTATAAGTTGACTAAATTCTTAGGGTTTATTTACTTACTTATTTTGGTGTTTTAAAAAGGGGATTATGATGTAAATTGTCACACCCCCTCCCGAACTACCTGCTAACTTAGCCCGAAAAGTGGCGTGAAGCCAACAGACATTGTTTACCTCTTAACAATACCTGCTGACCCTATTTTACCTGATAAACATACTATGTTCGCTTTTGGAACACTTTAACATAACACAGCGAAAACTTAACAACTACTAAACATATATAAGGAGAAACTCTTCATAAGTCTCTCTTGAAAACCTAAACGGAAAGTGCATCACTACTTAAAACACAACAACCACTGTTTATACAACCACTAATGTACAAACAGCTATAACTACATAATCTTCTCAAATAAACTATAACACGTAAGGACTTGCTATACAACACCAGCCACGTACAAAGTATCAAGACCTAAGGAGCTTCCAGTGAGCTATGGCGAGGATATCAGTGCGTGAGCTCGATCTCTACCTGAAAAGTTTGAAAACATTGAAAGAATGAGCTATGAAGCTCAGTGAGTGACTGAGTATAAAATCTATAACTCATAAATCATATCACCTGGCAACATATGAGCATAAGCATCTGTAGCAAAATTTTATAAGTAAACGTGTAATCATGGTAGCTTTTTCAGAAATCCAGCAAGCATGACATTAAATTTCGTAAGGCATATCGATATTAATAATCCTTATAATAACATATAACATTCCACACAATGTAGGGCACACCCAGAATAACCACATTTGCTCTACGATGTAGTGGGGCCCGCCCAGCACTCCCATCGTCTTTGTCGTAGTGGGACTCGCCCAGCACTCACGACAGTATTGTTGTCACGGAGTACACTCAACGTCGACAACAGAATATGACCTATGTGCACATGGTACTATAAAGCCTTGGACGTAATATCTTAGTTATTTACTCATTCGAGTCTCAGAAAATAACATAAAAATATTTGAACATGCCTGCTTATCTTTTCTTCCCTAAATCTCAAGCTTACTCAGTTCATCGTAAAAACTTGAAATCTTTAAATCATACTTACTAGAACACACTTACTAGAAATCATAACATTTTCATAAATTTCGGCAAACAATAAACATATGCTCATGTATAAATTTCATCAAAACATTTAGGCTCACAATGAGTACTTGAAATCATTTCTAGGAAAACATGAATGCTCATAAGTATGTGTTCAAGAAAAACAAGAAACATTGAAACCCTTTCATTCTAGCAAAACTTGTATTTCTCAAAGCGTATTTCAAGCATATAGATCGTATCCAAAGTTCGTTTTGTCACTCACAGCGTTAAACTAGAACCTTGGCCTGTACACTCGACCTATCTCCTCTTGGCCTGTCAAACAAACCAAATCCATGTATTAGAACCTCGAGCTCATGGTTTTTAACCTTAAAACTACAAGTAAACACTCCAACCAATTTTTCAGCATTTCACAGATTTTCTGCCATGTTATCAGACAGCCATAACTTCTTCATTAATTATCCAAAAATAATGTAATTTATACCAAACTCTTCCTTTTTGAACCCTCCAAAACTCTTATGAAGACATGAAAATGAGATTCCAAACAGAATTGTTCGAATTTACCTCGAAAGCTACTTTCCTCAAAACAACTTCCTGCTGTTCCAGTTTCGTTTTTCCTGCTGCACAACAAACTTAACCTGAGATTTAAGACATCTTCCAGACATTTTCTACTCACGATTTCTTCACAAAACGTGTAGGAAATTCAATAAGCTTTCGAACCATACCAATTAGAGCTTCTGATTCCAACTGTACAGATCAGTACAACCAAAACATCAGAGACTTCTCGGATTTGATAGCAAATTCTGTCTTCTGTCTTCCTCTTCACAAAACAACAACTTAAGGTCAGAATTGGCTCAAGAATCCTTCACGAACTTTGTTAAAAAATGAATTAGCTTTCAAGAAAACCAAGCCTCAACTCTTACCTCTTCCTGTGGAGCTCGAGATGAACAGAAAACCAGAACCGGGTTGAGTTGATCTCCTTGCTGCTAAACAACCAAGCTTTGAGCTCTCCTTCCTTCTTTTGCAACTCTAACTCATGAAAAGCTTCTTCTTCTTCTTCCTTTCTCCTTCTCCCACGAAACCCTTGCTGCTCCTTGTTGAAAATGAGAAGGAAATCGATGGATACATGACATTTTAAAAAGAAAACTTAAGTGAGGGTCCCACCTTCCACTTTCCCCTTTTTCATTTTTCCTTTTCCTTCCTTTTCTTTTCTTTTCTTTTCTTTTCTTTTAAAAACAACCAACCAATAAATAATATCCTTTCCTTTCTTGTTTTCCTTTGTTTTTGTTTTTGTTTTTTTTTTGGAATTCCAAAGAAAGATCTCGGGTTTACATAAATATTAAAGTTGGAGCTGGCCAAAGGAGGTGAAGCCTCGGAGTTAAACTTTGCAAGTAGGTACTATCAAATTCGTAGGAAAACAGCAAGCTGCTAGAAAATGGGTAATCTTCAAACGATCATATCTCGTAATTTACTGATGCAAATTCGATGATTTTTTAGTCAAAATCTCGGAAATTGAGTATAGAATACGAAACCGGTCGGCTGTTGTGAAAATACGAAGAGGAAGAAGGAGAAAAGTGCAGAACAGTGAGAGGTGTTCAAGGTTCTTGGGTAGCAGAACAGTGTGAGGAGATCAGTCTCTTTTGAGCTCATGAGGAGGAATTAGAAGCTGAAATTTTGAGATAAGTAAGCTAAGATGTTGTACTTGAGGTTTATGGGTGGTTGTGTTGATAAATTGTGAGGAACCCAAGCTGAAAGTTGAACCTGAAATTTTAGGTGCAAGGGAAAATCTGCTAGCAAGAGATTGAAGGAGATGTTCTTCCATTTCTATATACTTTACAACCAAGTGTGTATGACTATTCTGAAATGAGTTATGGGACTAAATTAGAACTGTTTTTAAGGTGCATAAGGAAAGGAATTAATGTTACTAATTTCATTTTCAGGGCAAACGGAGATAGGAATAGCTTATAATCCTTGGAACTCTTTTGGTAATTGTGAGTGACTCTATTTTAGAATTATTCTTAACCTTAGTTTTTCTTTAAAAGCATAAATGTTGATCACTGAATCATGCCTGAATTAATTTTGTATAGTTTCATGGAGTTTTTGACATAATGTTCTTTAGGAAACTTAAGCATGTTTTATATTAGTGGGTAACTATATATTCAAGTATGGAAACTAGTTATGGAAGTATGATTTCCTCTAGAGAATGTCTTGTCTAAGTTCACTTAGAAACATGTTTAGGAAAGTAATATGCAAATATTGAGAAATTGTTGTATGTATTTTGAAAACATGATTTCCATGGTAAACAAAGTATGCCCCGTATGTTGTTAACCCCCAGTAATGAAGGACATCGAGAAGGTACTTGGGAGGGAAGAATCGTGTTTTCCCGATATTGAAGGACAATGAGAAAGTATTCGGGTAGTAAATGGTCTTATCCTAATACTGAAGGACATAGAGAAGGTATTAGGAAAAACCAAAGTGCCCAATGGCATTCCACGTGCACGTGAGAGAGGTATAAACGTTATTGGTATAAATATAACTCTACCACCGCTAAGGTTCGAAAGTGGTATCATGCCATGAGTTTTGTTGTATTGAGCTTCAACATTATTGATCTATCTACCCTCAATATAGTACTACATTATGAGATTTATGCTATACATAAGTGGTGATCTAAACCTGTAAATTGAAAGCATGGCTTGATTATGTTTACAAACAAATCTTAAGTTATTTTCTACTTATTGTCTACCCATTATTATGATTCACCTTTGAGCTTATAATGTTTTAAAATAGACACTCACTGGGCTTCCCAGCTCACGTATACATTATGTTTACTCTTCCCAGGTAGCAGACGAGTTCCCGGTGCTTAGCCTTGACAAGACATGTTTGCCACCACGCCGTTTTAGCTCCTTGTATATACACTTTCTTATGTATATGGTTTGTAGTGAAAACATATTAGTTGGGTTGTAATAAACTTGAAGGTTTATGACTAGCTAAAGAACATAGTACTGGAAGTGAATGTGTCGTGGTTATATGTGTATTCAATGTTCAAACGTGTTGTGTTGCGTTTAATTTTAGGTTAAGTCTTTGGTTAGTCAGGGAGAGCCAGTAAGAGAGTTGATGTTGTAAACCCGAGATCTTTCTTTGGAACCTCCTTATTATCAAACAACAAAAAGAAAGAAGAAATGAATGTTTAAAACTTGGTTTTCCATGTTTTAAAAAGGAAAGAAATGAAGTGAAAGGCAAAAGGAAAACAAGGAAGGAAAGTTTAAACAATTTTGGTTTGGATTGCTTTTAAGACAAAAGAAGAAAAGGAAATGAAACAAATGTTTAATATACTAAGTTTGTTTTGTTTTGCAAAGAAAAGATAAGAAATGAAAAGATAAAGGAAGGAAAAAGAAAAGAAAAGAAAAGAAAGGAAAGGAAAGGTGGATGGTGGATGGTGGGACCCCACCTTTGTTTCTTTCTTTTTAAAAAGACTTCCCCCATCGATTTCTCCTCATTTTATGAAGTAAAGGCAAGGGTTTTCGTGGGAGAAGCAGAAAGGAAGAGGAAGAAGAGGGTTTTTGAAGCTGGAATTGCAGAAGAGAGGGAGGAGAACTCAAAGATTACTTGTGTAGCAGCAAGGTGAATAACTCAGACCAGTTCTGCTATTTTGTTCATCACGAGCTCCACAGAAAGAGGTAAGATTTGAGATTTTGTTTCATGAAAGTTAACTCATATTGGAACAAAATTCATGAAGGAAGCTCGAGTAAATTCGGATCTTAAGCTATTGTTTTGTGAATAGAAAGACAGAAGACAGAATTTGTTGTCAAATCCGAGAAGTCTCTGATGTTTTAGTTGTACTGGCTTGTAGAGTTGGAATCAGAAGCTCTATTAGGTATGGTTGGAAAGCTTATTGAATTCCTACAACTTTCATGAAGAAATCGTGAATAGAAAATGATTGGAAGATGTTGTAAATAGCAGGTCAAGTTTCGGGTTGCAGCAGAAAATCGAATCTGGAATAGCAGAAGTTAGTTCCTGGGAAAGAAGCTTTCGAGGTATTTCTGAACCAATCTGTTGGGAATTTCAATTTCATGTCTTCATATGATTTTTAGAGGATTCAAAAAGGAAGAGTTTGGTATAAATTTCACCCTGTTTGGCTAAGTAATGAAGAAGTTATGGCTGTCTGAAAACAGGGCAGAAATTCTGAAAATGCTGGAATTTTTGTTGGAGTGTTTTCTTGTAGTTTTAAGGTTAAAAACCATGAGCTCAAGGTTCTAAAACATGGTTTTGGTTTGTTTGATAGGCCAAGAACAAAAAGGTTGAGTGTACGGGTCAAGATTCTAGTTCTAACACGGTGAGTGACAAAACGAACTTCGAAAATGAGCTATATGCTTGAAAAATGCTTTAAGAAATGCAAGTTTTGCTAGAATGAATTGTTTCAAAGCTTTGTGTTTTATTTTTGAACACATGTCTATGAGTATTCTTGTTTTCCTAGAAATGTTTCAAGTGTTCATTGTGACCCTAAAAGTCTTTATAAAGTTTATACATGAACATATGTCCAATGGTTGCCAAAATTTATGGAAATGTTATGATTTCAAGCAAGCATGTACTAGCAAGTATGTTTTAAAGATTTCCAGTTTTATGAACAAGCTGAGTAAGCTTGAGTTTTATGAAAGAAAAGATAAGCAGGCATGTTCAATGTTTTCATGTGATTTTCTGAGATATTGAGCCCGAGGCTTTATGGTACCGTGTGCACACAGGTCTTATTCTGTTGTCGACGTTGAGTGTACTCCGTGACAACAGCGTTGTCGTAAGTGTTGGGCGGGCCCCACTACGACAAAGACGATGGGAGTGCTGGGCGGGCCCCACTACATCGTAGAATAAACGTTGGTGTACTGGGCGTGCCCTACACAACGTAGATTGTGACATGTTTTAAAAAGAGTTTATATCATTTACATGCCTTACGAGATTTTAACGGTGTACTTGCTGGTTTTCATGAAAAGCTATAATGATTACACGATTACTTTTAACGCTTGATTACAGATGCATATGCTCATAGATGGCCAGGTGATATGATTTACGAGTTAAAAGCTTTCTTTTAAACTCAAGTCACTCACTGAGCTTCATAGCTCATTCTTTCAGTGTTTTTCCCACTTTTCAGATAGAGATCGAGCCCCCGGTGCCTGATAACCTGCCATAGTCTGCTGGAAGCTTCTCATGTTTGATATGTTGTACGTGGTTGGTGTGGTTTAGCAAGTCCATATGTTTGTAAATTATTTTAAGAGAACTATGTAGTTATAGTCGTATGTGCTTTAGAGGTTGTGGTTGTTTAATTAGAGTTTGGACCTGTTTTGTGGTTACGATGTTCTTGCTCGTTTTAGTTTAAGAGAGACTTAAGAAGAGTTTCTCCTCATGTACGTCTTATAGATGTCCGGCTCATTGTGTTAAGTTTAAAGTGTTCCATATGCGAACATAGTTTGTTTTCAGGTAAAGTAGTGTCAGCAGGTATTGTTAAGAGGTAACAATGTCTGTTGGCTTCATGTCGTCTCCCGGGCTAAGTTAGCAAGTGGTTCGGGAGGGGGTGTGACAGATTATCTCTGTCTTTGCATCTCTTCCTAGGTTAAGCAAGTAAGTTGGGAGGGGGTGTGACAACTTGGTATCAGAGCAAAAGGTTTTGGGAAGGGAACTAGGTTCATGCATTAAACTAGGAGCTTGTTGTCTTAACTATTTTAATAAGATTGTATAATTTAGGACCATGGCTCGAGGTGGCAAACGAGGCAGGTATGTGGAGGTCAGAATTCAAGAAGCTACTAGTTTTAGAGGAAGAGAGGTATCAGAGGGAGATTCTAGTCATCCTCAGCAAGAGGTGAACATGGAGGAACAGATCTTTACGAGGATAACTCAAAGATTAGCTGAAAGTGTTGGATCAGCACAAGTGATACGAATCCTACCATGCTAGTCAAGACTAGAGAAAAGCTTCAAAATGGAGTTCAATTAAATGTGGTCCAACTTCATTTATGATGAGCTAAAGATGCATTTAATGAACTCAAGTTCAATAAACGCATTATTAAAGACAACCCAAGCTTCATTTATGCAACAAGGATGTCAAAATAAATCAAGTGAAGCTTCATTTATGCATGGGAGGTTACAAAGACTTTCAAGACTACCAAGGGACTCCAATCTCGGATTTATGGCTATTAAATGTAATTTTCAGTCTTAAAGTGTTGTTTTTAATGTTTTAAGTTACAATTTGGTTAGTGGAGATCATGGTATTGATGGGGATGTAAGTTACAACCTTTCAATTGACCATAGGTTACTCTAGGTTTGATTTTGAGGCTATATGAAGCCATGTACCTTGTAGGAAGAAAAAAGAAAAAGATTAAAAATGTAATCAAAAGAGGCCTTGAGCTTTTTTATAGCCTTTGAGCTATGTCTTTGCAATTCTATGTAGATTAGGTTGCATGCTTAGAATCATTCAAGCTTGACTTGATCAATCTTGCTTGTGGAGTGATTCGGATCTCATACAAGTTCTCTTGCCTTGAGATGTTTGATCGACAAGGTAATCCGATTTTACTTTCCTTGAGTTGATTTACAAAATTGGTTTTGGGGTCTTTGAAATTGAGTTATCTAAAGGTCTTGTTTATTTAAGCAAGGTTGTTAGATCCAATTGTCAAGGGTTACTTAACATTTTGACATTAGAATCTTTGGCTTCTTTGATTTCATTTTGATTTTGAGATTTTTGGGTTTTGTGATCTAATAGTCTTGTTTGTTGTTAACAAGGTAGATTAGATTTTTCAAATTCCTTAAATTTCTTAACAACTCACGACAGCGCTGTTGTCACGGAGTACACTCAACGTCGACAACAGAATAAGACCTGTGTGCACACGGTACTTTATAGCCTCGGGCTCAATGTCTCAGTCATTTACTCATTCAAGACTCAGAAAAACACATAAATACATTTAAACATGCCTGCTTATCTTCTCTTTCATAAAACTCAAGCTTACTCAGCTTGTTCATAAAACTGAAAAACTTTAAAACATACTTGCTAGTACATACTTGCTCAAAATCATAACATTTCCATAAATTTCGGCAATCATTAGACATATGCTCATGTATAAATTTCTTCAAGACATTTAGGCTCACAACGAGTACTTGAAATCATTTCTTAGAAAATATGAATACTCATAAACATGTGTTTCAAGGAAAACATTAAGCATTGAAACCATTTCGTTTTAGCAAAACCTTGCATTTTCATAAGCATAATACAAGCCTATAAACCATTTTCAAGGTTCGTTTTGTCACTCACCGAGTTAGAACTAGAACCTTGGCCTGTACACTCGGCCTATCTCCTCTTGGACTGCCAAACAAACCAAAACCATGTTTTAGAACCTCGAGCTCATGGTTTTTAACCTTAAAACTACAAGAAAACACTTCAACAAAAATTTCAGCATTTAACAGATTTTATACCCTGTAATCAAATACTCATAACTTCTTCATTACTTAGCCAAAAAGGATGTACTTTATACAAATTCTTCCTTAACATGAGTGGCATAAATATTTTTGCAGCAATCTAGATCAAGCATTTTCTGGAGGCAAAAACAATAAGAACAAAAGAAGAACTCATGTTCTCGTGTATAACAGTTTTCCAGAATAACTCGTAAAAATATATACTTTTCACCCCCAAGAAGACCGAACTAGAAATTCTTATAGAAGCATAAATTGTCGATAATATCCAGATCTATGAAATTGAAGAAGACTCCAAGATGAAAAGATAGTTATAAGTATGAGTTTTTTGTACTTTTTGAAAGGCTATAAATCTGGACAGATTACGAAAAAAAAACTAAAACATAAAATTCAAAAACAAATAAAAGGTAAGTGCAAAGGAAACATATATCCGATCTTGAGCCTAAGGCTCTGATACCAAATGATGAGAAATTTTAAAGAGGAATGTAAAATCTAATCTACCTTGTTAAAACAAACAAGACTATTAGATCACAAAACCCAAACATCTCAAAATCAAAATGAAATCAAAGAAGCCAAAGAATTCTAATATCAAAATGTTAAGTAACCATTGACAATTGGATCTAACAACCTTGCTTAAATAAACAAGACCTTTAGATAACTCAATTTCAAAGACCCCAAAACCAATTTTGAAAATCAACTCAAGGAAAGTAAAATCGAATTACCTTGTCGATCAAACATCTCAAGGCAAGAGAACTTGTATGAGATCCGAATCACTCCACAAGCAAGATTGATCAAGTCAAGCTTGAATGATTCTAAGCATGCAACCTAATCTACATAGAATTGCAAAGACATAGCTCAAAGGCTATAAAAAAGCTCAAGGCCTCTTTTGATTACATTTTTAATCTTTTTCCTTTTTTCTCCTACAAGTTACATGACTTTATATAGCCTCAAAATCAACCCTAGAGTAACCTATGGTCAATTGAAAGGTTGTAACTTACAACTCCATCAATACCATAATGTCCACTAGCTAAATTTTAACTTAAATCATTGAAAACAAAACTTTAAAACTGAAAATTACATTTAATGGCCATAAATCCGAGATTGGAGTCCCTTGGTAGTCTTGAAAGTCTTTGTAACCTCCCATGCATAAATGAAGCTTCAATTGATTTATTTTGACATCCTTGTTGCATAAATGAAGCTTGGGTTGTCTTTAATAATGCGTTTATTGAACTTGAGTTCATTAAATGCATCTTTAGCTCATCATAAATGAAGTTGGACCACATTTAATTGAACTCCATTTTAAAGCTTTTCTCTAGTCTTGACTAGCATGGTAGGATTCGTATCAACAAGCAGATCCAGAAAAGAAGTATGGCATTGAAAGACTGAAGGCGTTAGGTGCAACAACATTTGAAGGCACGACAGATCCCGCTGATGCTGAGGTTTGGTTAAATCTGATTGAGAAGTATTTTAGGGTCATGCGATGCCCTTAAGACAGGAAGGTCGATTTAGCAGCATTCTTGCTCTAGAAAGGAGCAGATGATTGGTGGAAAATAACAGAGAGCAGAAAAGGGGAAGCTTGGAGCTGGAAAGAGTTTCGAAAGGCCTTTGAAGATAAGTACTATCCGAGCTCTTATCGTGATGCAAAGAGGAACGAGTTTCTAGGACTTGTTCAAGGATCGATGACAGTAACAGAATATGAGAAGAAGTTCACAGAGTTATCAAAGTATGCTAGCGCTATTGTTGCAAACGAGATAGATCGATGCAAGAGGTTCGAGGATGGTCTGCGAACAGAGATCTGAACGCCTGTGACAGCAAGTTCGGAGTGGGTTGAGTTCTCCAAGCTTGTGGAGACGACATTATGGGTAAGCGAAGCCTAGTAGATGACAGAATGGGAAAAGGAGCTATAGGTGGTGGTCATACCACTTATTCTGTTGATTTACCACGAGACCGATTCCAATGAGGAGATAACAGAAGATTCACTCCAGGTGTTTCTGGAAAAGGAAGCTTTAAACCCCATCGTGGTGGGCAATGTACTCCAAGGACTGGTACAGGTGGACGTGGGGAAAGATAGAGGCAGTAGGGAACAAGTTTTCTAATGGGATCAGCAAGGGACTCCCGTACAGGGCAACCCAGTGAGTCAGTAGCTAGTTCAACAAGGAAACCTTTGTGCAACACTTGTGGAAAGTATCATTGGGGTCGATGTTTGAGTGGCGGAAATGTATGTTTCAACTGTGGGCAAGGCGACACTTCAAAAGGGAATGCCCCCAGCTAATGCAAGAAGGCATGGTAGAACAGAGAACCACGTCGCAGACCGTGAACCAGCAGCAAAATACTGGGGTAGCTGGAGGAGAAGGCACTAGTAGTGCTAAGCAGAAGGGACAAGTAGGTCGACCCCGACAACAGGGGAAGATTTACGCCATGACACAGCAAGAGGCAGAGGATGCACCAGAAGTTGTTACGGGTACACTTTCTGTAAACCCGAGAACTCTCTTTGGAATTTCCTTATTAAAAAAAAACAAAAGAAAAGAAGAAATGAATATTTAAAACTTGGTTTTCCTTGTTTTAAAAAGAAAAGAAATGAAGTGAAAGATAAAAGGAAAACAAGGAAGGAAAAGCTTAAACCATTTTGGTTTGGTTTGCTTTAAAAATAATGAAGAAAGGAAAATGAAAGGAATGTTTATTATATTATGTTTTGTTTTGTTTAGAAAAGAAAAGAAAAGAAAAGAAAAGAAAGAAAGAGATAAAGAAAAGAAAAGAAAAGGGAAATAAGAGATAAGGTTGGATTAAAGAAAAAGAAGAAAAAGACAAAAAAAAAAACTTTTCCACCATTCAAACCTTTCTTATCCATTTTTAAATTCATTTCCTTCTTCATTTACCAAAAGAAAGCTGAGAGGCTTGTGAGGTGAAGTTCAAGGAAGAAGAAGAAACTGGTTTTGGGGTTGAAGTTGCAGAAGAAAGGAGAAGAACTCAAAGTACCAGCAAGGAAACCATTTAATCCCAATTCTGTTATTTTGATAATTTCTAGCTCCACAAGAAGAAGTAAGTGTTGAAGTTCGCTTTTCTTCAAAGATAATTCATTTTTAAACAAAGTTCATGAAGGAAACTTGAGCAAATTCTTAAGTTAAGTTACTGTTTTGTGAAGAGGAAGGCAGAAGACAGAATTTGCTGTCAAATCCGAGAAACCTCTGGTGTTTTGGTTATCCTGATCTGTAGCATTTGAATCAGAAGCTCTATTAGGTATGGTTGGAAATCTTATTGCATTTCCTACAACTTTTGTGAAGACATCGTGTGTAGAAAACGATTGGAATATGTCTTAAATCGCAGGACAAATTTTTTGTGCAGCAGGAAATTGATTCTGGAAACAGCAGCAGGTGGATTTTAGGGAAGAAACTATTGAGGTATTTTCGAACCAATCTGTTAGGAATCTCAAATTCATGTCTTCATATGATTTTTAGAGGGTTCAAAAAGGAAGAATTTGGTATACAGTACATCCTTTTTGGATTAGTAATGAAGAAGTTATGACTGTTTGAAGACAGGGTGTAAAATCTGTAAAATGCTGGAAATTTTAATAGTGTGTTTTCTTGTAGTTTCAAGGTTAAAATTCATGAGCTCGAGGTTCTAAAACATGGTTTTGGTTTGTTTGGCAGGCCAAGAAGAAATAGGTTGAGTATACGAGCCAGGGTTCTAGTTTAACACTGTGAGTGACAAAACGAACCTCGAAAATGATTTATAGGCTTGTATTATGCTTATGAAAATGCAAGGTTTTGCTAAAACGAAATGGTTTCAATGCTTATTGTTTTCCTTGAAACACATGTTTATGAGTATTCATATTTTCTAAGAAATGATTTCAAGTGCTCGTTGTGAGCCTAAATGTCTTGATGAAATTTATATGTGAGCATATGTTCTTGATTGTCGAAATTTATATGTGAGCATATGTTCTTGATTGTCGAAATTTATGGAAATGTTATGATTTCGAGCAAGTATGTATTAGCAAGTATGACTTAAAGATTTCTAGTTTTAATGTACAAGCTGAGTAAGCTTGAGTTTTACGAAAGGAAAGATAAGCAGGCATGTTTAAATATTTTTATGTGTTTTTCTGAGTCTTGAATGAGTAAATGACTGAGACATTGAACCCGAGGCTATATGGTACCGTGTGCACACAGGTCATATTCTGTTGTCGACATTGAGTATACTCCGTGACAACAATGTTGTCGTGAGTGTTGGGTGGGCCCCACTGCGACAAAGACGGTGGCAGTGTTGGGTGGGCCCCACTACATCGTAGAGTAAACATTGGTTGTACTGGGCATGCCCTACACAACGTGGATTGTGACATGTTTTAAACATGTTTATATCATTTATATGCCTTATGAGATTTTAACGACATACATGATGGTTTTTCTGAAAAGGTATTATGATTACACAGTTACTTTTAACGTTTGATTACAGATGCATATGCTCATAGATGGTCAGGTGATATGATTTACAAGTTAATAGTTTTTTTTTTAAACTCAGTCACTCACTGAGCTTCATAGCTAATTCTTTCAGTGTTTTCCCACTTTTCAGGTAGAGATCGAGCTCCCAGTGCCTGACACCCTGTCATAGTCTGTTGAAAGCTCCATACGTTTGATAATTGTACGTGGTTGGTGTTGTATAGCAAGTCCATATGTGTCATAATTTATTTGAAAGGACTATACGATTATAGTTGTTTGTACACTAGAGGTTGTATAAACAATGGGTTGTCTTGTGTTGTTTCTGATGCTCTTGTCGTTTTAGTTTCCAAGACGGACTTAAGATGAGTTTCTCCTTATGTATGTTTAATAGTTGTCCAGTTTCTGCTGTGTTAAGTTTAAAATGTTTCATATGTGAGCATAGTATGTTTATCAGGTAAAACAGGGTCAACAGGTATTGTAAAGAGATAAACAATGTCTGTTGGCTTCACGCCGTCTTCCGGGCTAAGTTAGCAGGTAGCTCGGGAGGGGGTGTGACAACTTGGTATCAGAGCAGTTAGCTCCATGGGAAATAAGACAGAGCAAGTTAACTCTAGAAGAAACTAAAAAGTAAATAGCAAGTTATTGAGTTAGTTCAATAGAACTAGCAGGGCATGATCCAAGTAAGGATAATAGTAAGTCCAGTCAGGACTAGAATGCGAACACAAGTCTAGAATTGTGCATTTGAGTTAAGTATTCATTACATGTCTAGTATGTTGATATGTTAAAGAAGTCATGCCACCACGTACTAGCAGACGATGCATGCAGGATCAGGACGGGACACAGGATCTTACCCAAGCCTAATCTGAGAGGGGATCTAGTGCCTCGAGAGTCCAGATAGGGGCCAATTAAGCAGCATGTTAATTCCTCACAGAAGGTAGGTAGCCATAGAGAGTAGAGCTAAGTGATCCAGACAAGACATATAGAATAGATCACCTAAAAGAATTAGAAGCCACAGTGTTTGAGGGTTCCATAAATCCAGCTGACGCTGAGGTTTGGTTGAACAAGCTTGAGAAATGTTTTGACGTGATGAGTTGCCCTCAAGAGAGAAAAGTCAAGTTAGCCACATTCCTGCTAGAGAAGGAAGCAGAGGGTTGGTGGAAGTCAATACTAGCCAGGCGCAGTGATGCACGCACTCTAGATTGGCAAACTTTTAGAAGCATTTTTTAAGATAAATATTACCCTAGCACGTACCGTGAGGCGAAGAGGGATGAATTTTTAGAATTGAAGCAAGGGTCACTATCGGTGCAATGTGAGTACGAGAGAAGGTATACCGAAATGTCGCGGTATCTTTGATGTTATTGTGGCATCCGAGAGTGACAGTGTCGAAGATTTGAAAGGGATTACGTCACGAGATACGCATTTAGTCACAACCATTGCTAAGTGGACTGACTTCTCCCAGCTGGTAGAGACTGCTCTACGTGTTGAGTAGAGTATAGCAGAGGCGCAATCAGTAGTGGAGCCTACTCATGGGCCTTCAAACAACGAGTAGTTTTCGGGGTCGCGAACAGCAAAGATTCACACCCGGAGTGAATTTTCAAGTTGTCAGGACTTTAAGAATCAAGCTGGCGGCCAGACATTGAGGCAGATGAATGTTAGTGGTGCCTATTAGAGGCAGAGTCAAAGAGCACCTAGTCGACCCGCGGATCCACAAAGAAGACCACAGACAATGCAGGAGTCTATTGCTAGTGCAGCAAGGAGAACTCCATGTGCAAATTGTGGCAAGAATCATCGAGGCCAATGTCTTGTTGGTGTCGATGTGTGTTACCAGTGTGGACAGCCAGGGCATTTCAAGAGGGATTGTCCACAGCTTAGAGCAGCCGCATAGAGGGACCAGGGAGTTGGGTCCCAGATAGTTGAGCAACCAAGAGTTCCGAGAGGCTGCAGGAGAGGCACGGTGGTGCAAAAAATGAAGGAGTTATAGGGAGACCTGAGCAACAGGAAAGGTCTACGCTATGACTCAAAGAAGAAAAGCGGAGGATGCACGCAGATCGACATCGGTACGATTTCTATTTGTAATGTACCTGCACGTGTTTTGATAGATCCAGGTGCTACGTATTCCTTTGTTTCCAGTATATTCCTAACTAAGCTGAATAGAAAGCTAGAGCCTTTATTTGAGAGGTTAGTTATTTACATGCCAGTTGGTGATGCTTTATTAGTCGAAGAAGTGTTGCGAGATTGTGAGGTCTTAGTAGAAGGTCTCAATATGTTAGTGGATCTTCTCCCACTAGAATTGCAGGTGTTAGATGCAATCTTAGGGATGGATTTCTTATTTACTCATTATGCTTCCATGGATTGCCATAGAAAGGAAGTTGTTTTCAGGAAACCAGGATTGGCTGAAGTGGTTTTCAGGGGTGAAAGGAAGATTATTCCTACGAGTTTGATTTCAGCATTAAAAGCTGAGAAGTTATTGAGGAAAGGTTGCACGGCGTTTCTTGCACATGTAGTAGAGGTGCAAGAACAAAAGCTAAAACTAGAAAATGTTCTTGTTGTGAATGAATTTCTTGATGTTTTTCCAGCAGATCTCTCAGAGTTGCCACCTGATAGGGACGTTGAGTTCACTATTGAATTGCTACCAGGAACAACACCTATTTCGCAAGCGCCGTATAGAATGGCTCCAAGTGAACTCAAGGAGCTAAAGATGCAGTTACAAGAACTGGTTGATAAGGGATACATCAGACCTAGTGTATCGCCTTGGGGAGCTCCAGTGTTATTTGTAAAGAAGAAAGATGGTACCCTTAGATTATGCATTTATTATAGACAGTTAAACTGTCACACCCCCTCCCAAACTACCTGCTACTTTGCCCGAAAGGCGGCGTGAAACCAACAGACATTGTTTACCTCTTAACAATACCTGCTGACCCTGTTCTCCTGATAAACATACTATGTTCGCATATGGAACATTTTAACATAACACACAACAAAATGGACAACTATTAAACATACACAAGGAGAAACCCTTCATAAGTCTCTCTTGGAAACTAAAAGTCAAGTGCATCAAAACAACACAAGACAACTCATTGTTTATACAACCACTAATGTACAAAACTTCTATAACTACATAACGACTTGCTATACAACACCAGCCACGTACAAACTAACAACTTATGAAACTTCCAAAGATACTATGGCAGGATGTCGGTACAGGAGCTCGATCTCTACACAAAAAGGTTTGAAAACATTGAAAGAATGAGCTAAAAAGCTCAGTGAGTGTCTATCTTTAAAACATTATAAGCTCACAGGTGAATCATAATAATGGCAGATTATAAGTAGAAAATAGCTTAACATGTTTGTAAACATAAACAAACCATACTTCCAATTTACAGGTTTAAGTCACCACTTGTGCATAGCACACAACTCGAAATGTACTAACATATTGAGGGTAGATAGATCAATAATATAGAAGCTCATAACAATAAAACACATGACATGATACCACATCAAACCATAGAGGTGGTAGAGTTACATTTATACCAATAAGGTTCATACCTCTCTCTCTCTCACGTGCACGTGGAATACCTTTGGTCGTTTGGTTTTCCCTAATACCTTCTCTACGTCCTTCAGTATTAAGGTAAAACCATTTACTACCCGAATACCTTCTCATTGTCCTTCAGTATTGCGGTAAAATCATTTACTACCCGGATACCTTCTCATTGTCCTTCAGTATCGAGATATCATGATTCTTTCCCCCCCTAAATACCTTCTCGAATGTCCTTCAGTATTAGGGGTTAACCACAAACAAGAGCATACTTTGTTTACCATGGAAATCATGTCTTTATAACACATACAACAATTTCTTGACATTTTCACATTATCATCTAAACATGTTCCCAAGTGGATTTACATAAAACATTCTCTAAAGGAAAGCATACTTTCATAATTTAGTTTCCATACTTGGATTTATAGTTACAACTAATTCAAAGCATGCTTAGGTTCCATCATGAACTTTATGTTAGAAAACTCTATGAAGCCATACATAATTAATTCAAACAGGATGTAATTATCAACACTTATGTTCTTGAAGAAAAACATAGGTCAAGCATAGTTCTAAAATAGAGTCACTCACAGTATTAGAATTAGAACCTTGGCTTGTAAACTTGACCTATTGCTCTTGGCCTATCAAACAAACCAACTCAACCATTGGAACCTCGAGCTCATGATTTTTGACCTTAAAACTTGCAAGAAAACACACTTTCAAATTTCCAGCATTTTCAGATTTTCTGCCCTGTTTTCAGACTGCCATAACTTCTTCATTACTTATCCAAAAATAATGTACTTTATACCAAACTCTTCCTTTTTGAACCCTCTAAAAATCATATGAAAACATGAAATTGAAATTCTAAACGGATTTGTTCAGAAATACCTTGAAAGCTACTTTCCTCAAAACAGACTTCTGTTGTTTCCAGATTCGGATTTCCTGCTGCACAACAAATTTAACCTGATATTTAAAATATCTTCTAGACATTTTCTACTCTCGATTTCTTCATGAAAGTTGTAGGAAATTCAATAAGCTTTCGAACCATACCAATTAGAGCTTCTAACTCCAAGTATACAGATCAGAACAATCAAAACACCAGAGACCTCCCGGATTTGACAGCAAACTTCTGTCTTCTGCCTTCCTCTTAACAAAACAGTAACTTAACATAAGAATTTGCTCGAGCTTCCTTCATGAACTTTGCTTAAAAATGAGTTAGCTTTCAGGAAAAGCAAACTTCAACACTTACCTATTCTTGTAGAGCTCGAGAAGATCAAAACATCAGAACTGGTCTGAGTTGATCACCTTGCTGCAATAATAATTCCCTTGAGTTCTTCTCCTCTCTTCTGCAACTCCAGCTCCAAAATCAGAGCTTTTCTCCTTCTTCTTCTCCCTTGAACTTAACCTCACGAAGCTTACAGCTTCCTTTTGGTAAATGAAGAAGAAAATGGAGAAGATAAAGTCATTTTAAAAAACAAACGGTGAAGGAAAAGAAACATTTGTCTTTTTCCCCTTTTGCTTTTTCTTTTCTTTTTCTTTTTTTTTAACTTCTCCTTTATCTCTTTCTTTCTTTTCTTTTCTTTTCTTTTCTTTTCTAAACAAAACAAAACACAATATAATATCCATTCCTTTCATTTGTTTTTCTTCATTATTTTTAAAGCAAACCAAACCAAAATGGTTTAAGCTTTTCCTTCCTTGTTTTCCTTTTATCTTTCACTTCATTTCTTTTCTTTTTAAAACATGGAAAACCAAGTTTTAAACATTCATTTCTTCTTTCTTTTTGTTGTTTGTTAATAAGGAAGTTCCAAAGAGATTGGGTTTACATAAACAAAGTCACGATATGTAACAAGTATCCTTTACCCCGAATAGATGACTTGTTTGACCAGTTAAGAGGAGCATCGGTGTTTTCTAAGATTGATTTAAGATCAGGATATCATCAGTTAAAGGTCAGAGAATCAAACATTCCTAAGACAGCATTCAGAACGAGGTACGGGCATTATGAGTTTTTAGTAATGTCATTCGGTTTGACTAATGCACTAGCAATTTTCATGGACCTCATGAACAGAATTTTCCATCAGTATTTGGCTCAGTTTGTGATAGTATTTATTGATGATATACTAGTTTACTCAGTTGACAGGAAAGCTCATGAGGAACATTTGAGGATTATTCTGCAAACACTACGAAATAAACAGTTGTACGCTAAATTCACCAAATGTGAGTTTTGGTTGAATCAGGTAGTATTTTTGGGGCATGTTGTCTCAGCAAATGGAGTTAGTGTGGATCCGAATAAAGTGAAAGTAGTAGTCAACTGGGAGAGACCAACTGGTGCGACAAAGGTACGTAGTTTCCTAGGCTTGGCAGGATACTACAAATGATTTGTTGAGAATTTCTCACGATTAGCATTACCCTTAACAACTTTAACAAGGAAGAATGATATGAACAAAGACATCTCACGAAGTCGCATTAAATGAAGTCATTCATGGAAGTTTAACATAAGTTACATTTAATGAAGTCAAGTGCAACTCATCATTTATTAAAGAACAACAAGCTTCATTTATGGGACAAGGACTTTGAAAATCTTCAAGATGTGCTTCATTTACTATTGGAAGGTTACAAAGAGTTACAAAGCTAGCAAAGAGACATCATTCTCGGATTTATGGCTAATTTGATGTAAATTTCAGTTTTAAACTATTGTTTTCAATGTTTTAGGTTACAAAATAGTTAGTGGACATTATGGTATTGATGAGAATGTAAGTTACAACCCTTAAACTACCATAGGTTATCTTTAGGTTTAATTTTGAAGGCTATAAATAGTCACATGTATCTTGGAAAAAAGAAAAAAGATTGAAAAATGTAATCAAAAGGAGCCTTTGTGCTTTTTTATAGCCTTGAGCTATGTCTTTGCAATTCTATGTAGATTAGGTTGCATGCTAGAATCATTCAAGCTTGACTTGATCAATCTTGCTTGTGGAGTGATTCGGATCTCAAGTAAGTTTTCTTACCTTGAGATATTTGATCGACAAGGTAATCTGGTTTTACTTTGCTTGAGTTGATTTTCAAAATTGGTTTTGGGGTCTTTGAAATTGAGTTATCTAAAGGTCTTGTTTATTTAAGCAAGGTTGTTAGATCCAATTGTCAAGGGTTACTTAACATTTTGATATTAGAATTCTTTTGCTTCTTTGATTTCATTTTGGTTTGGAATTTTTGGATTTGTGATCTAATAGTCTTGTTTGTTGTTAACAAGGTAGATTAGATATTTCAAATCCTTCTTAAAATTTCTTATCAAAGAATGTTAAGTTTGAATGTCAGATAAGTGTGAATAGAGTTTTTCAGGAGCTGAAAACAAGGTTGGTGACAGTACCTATTCTGACACTTCCGGTAACGGGAAAAGAGTATGTGATTTACTGTGATTCCTCGAGGCAAGGTTTAGGGTGTGTGCTCATGCAAGAGGAAAAAGTAATAGCTTACGCGTCAAGGCAATTGAAAAAGCACGAATGTAATTACCTTACCCATATCTTGAGTTAGCAGCAGTTATTTTAGCATTGACGATCTGGAGGCATTATTTGTTTGGGAGAGGTGTCACATTTTTACAGATCATAAGAGTTTGAAGTATATCTTTGATCAGAGAGAGTTGAATATCAGACAAAGAAGTTGGTTAGAACTTATTAAAGATTATGATTGTACTATAGAATACCATCCTGGTAAGGCAAATGTGGTAGCATATGCATTGAGCAGGAAGTCAAGACTTCCTAGGGATGCCTTGTGTGGTATTCGAGCAACATTTTTAAGTACTCGAAGGGATTCTAAGGCAGTTGTAACTACAGAGAGTTCAGGGGGTCTTTTAGCTCAATTCCAAGTCAAGTCTTCGCTCGTAGCAGAGATTGTGAGAAGACAACCAGAGGATAATAACTTGCAGAAAATGTTTGGAAAGTCCAAACAGAGCCCAGAAGCAGAGTTTAAGATAAGATCAGACGGAGCCATAGAGAGGCAAGGAAGACTATGTGTTCCAAGTTTTAGTGAGCTTAAAGATGCTATTCTAGAGCTCACAGTTCAGCTTACGCTATGCATCCAGGAAGCACCAAGATGTACAAAACTTTGAAAGGGACGTATTGGTGGCCTTAGATGAAGCGAGATATAGCTGATTATGTTGATAGATGTTTGATCTGCCAGCAGGTTAAACAAGTTAGATAGAGGCCAGGAGGACTCCTTAATCCACTGCCAGTGTCGGAGTGGAAATGGGAGCATATCACTATGGATTTTCTGTTTGGATTACAACGTACTTCAAGTGGGCATGATGGTATTAGGGTAATAGTGGATAGACTCACTAAGACAACACGGTTTGTACCGATTAAAGCGACATCTACTCTTGATCAGCTTGCTAAGCTATACGCCGATAAAATTGTGAGTCAATACGGAGTGCCAGTGTCCATAGTTTCAGATAGAGATCCGAGATTTACTTCTAAGTTTTGGCCTAGCTTACAGAAAGTTATGGGGACAAAGCTGAATTTTAGTACAACATTCCATCCTCAGATAGATGGTCAGTCAGAGAGGACCATCCAGACCTTAGAGGACATGTTGAGAACATGTGTCCTTCAAGTTAAGGGAAGTTGGGTTATACAGCTATCACTTATGGAATTCGCTTACAATAACAACTATCAGTCTAGTATTGACATGGCACCATTTGAGGCTCTGGATAAAAGACCGTGTAGAACGCCCATATGTTGGAATGAAGTAGGAGAGCGGAAGCTTATCGGTCCTTATCAAGTAACGGGACAAGTTGGGCCAGCAGCCTACAGACTGGAGTTGCCAACAAAACTATGTCGAGTACATGATGTTTTTCATGTGTCCATGTTGAGGAAGTATATTGCAGATCTGACACATGTGTTGCAAGCACAACCAGTTGAGCTGAAAGAAGACATGAGTTACATAGAGGATGCAGTTCAAGTTCTCGACAGGACAGAACAAGTTTTAATAACAAGAGACCCCACTCGTGAAGGTTCGTTGGAGACATCACGGAGTGGAGGAGGCAACCTGGGAATTAGAGAACCAAATGAGCAAGAAGTATCCGACGATTTTCACTTAAGGACTACTAAATTTCGAGGGCAAAATTTCTTAAGGGGGAGGTAAGTTGTAAACCCGAGATCTCTCTTTGGAATTTTCTTATTAAAAAAAACAAAAGAAAAGAAGAAATGAATGTTTAAAACTTGGTTTTTCTTGTTTTAAAAAGAAAAGAAATGAAGTGAAAGATAAAAGGAAAACAAGGAAGGAAAAGCTTAAACCATTTTGGTTTGGTTTGCTTTAAAAATAATGAAGAAAAGAAAATGAAAGGAATGTTTATTATATTATGTTTTGTTTTGTTTAGAAAAGAAAAGAAAAGAAAAGAAAAGAAAGAAAGAGATAAAGAAAAGAAAAGAAAAGGGAAAGAAGAGATAAGGTTGGATTAAAGAAAAAGAAGAAAAAGACAAAAAAAAAAATTCTACCGTTTAAACCTTTCTTATCCATTTTTAAATTCATTTCCTTCTTCATTTACCAAAAGAAATCTAAGAGGCTCGTGAGGTGAAGTTCAAGGAAGAAGAAGAAACTGGTTTTGGGGTTGAAGTTTCAGAAGAAAGGAGAATAACTCAAAGTAGCAACAAGGAAACCATTTAATCCCAGTTCTGTTATTTTGATAATTTCAAGCTCCACAAGAAGAGGTAAGTGTTGAAGTTTGCTTTTCTTGAAAGATAATTCATTTTTGAACAAAGTTCGTGAAGGAAGCTTGAGCAAATTCTTAAGTTAAGTTACTGTTTTGTGAAGAGGAAGGTAGAAGATAGAATTTGCTGTCAAATCCGAGAAACCTCTGGTGTTTTGGTTATCCTGATCTGTAACGTTTGAATCAGAAGCTCTATTAGGTATGGTTGGAAAGCTTATTGCATTTCCTACAACTTTTTGTGAAGAAATCATGAGTAGAAAACGATTGGAATATGTCTTAAATCGCAGGAAAATTTTTTGTGCAGCAGGAAATTGATTCTGGAAACAGCAGCAGGTGGATTTTAGGGAAGAAGCTATTGAGGTATTTTCGAACCAATCTGTTGGGAATCTCAACTTCATGTCTTCATATGATTTTTAGAGGGTTCAAAAATGAAGAATTTGGTATACAGTACATCCTTTTTGGATTAGTAATGAAGAAGTTATGACTGTTTGAAGACATGGTGTAAAATCTGTAAAATGCTGGAAATTTTAATAGTGTGTTTTCTTGTAGTTTCAAGGTTAAAATTCACGAGCTCGAGGTTCTAAAACATGGTTTTGGTTTGTTTGGCAGGCGAAGAAGAAATAGGTCGAGTATACGAGCCAGGGTTCTAGTTTAACACTGTGAGTGACAAAACGAACCTCGAAAATGATTTATAGGCTTGTATTATGCTTATGAAAATGAAAGGTTTTGCTAAAACGAAATGGTTTCAATGCTTATTGTTTTCCTTGAAACACGTTTATGAGTATTCATATTTTCTAAGAAATGATTTCAAGTGCTCGTTGTGAGTCTAAATGTCTTGATGAAATTTATATGTGAGCATATGTTCTTGATTGTCGAAATTTATGGAAATGTTATGATTTTGAGCAAGTATGACTTAAAGATTTCCAGTTTTAATGTACAAGCTGAGTAAGCTTGATTTTACGAAAGGAAAGATAAGCAGACATGTTTAAATGTTTTTATGAGTCTTGAATGAGTAAATGACTGAGACATTGAGCCCGAGGCTATATGGTATCGTGTGCACACAGGTCATATTCTTTTGTCGACGTTGAGTATACTCCGTGACAACAATGCTGTCGTGACTGCTGGGCGGGCCCCACTGCGACAAAGACGGTGGGAGTGCTGGGCGGGCCCACTACATCGTAGAGTAAACGTTGGTTGTACTGGGCGTGCCCTACACAACGTGGATTGTGACATGTTTTAAAATGTTTATATCATTTATATGCCTTATGAGATTTTAACGACATACTTGATGGTTTTTCTGAAAAGGTATTATGATTACACGGTTACTTTTAACGTTTGATTGCAGATGCATATGCTCATAGATGGTCAGGTGATATGATTTACGAGTTAATAGTTTTTTTTTAAACTCAATCACTCACTGAGCTTTATAGCTAATTCTTTCAGTGTTTTCCCACTTTTCATGTAGAGATCGAGCTCCCAGTGCCTGACACCCTGTCATAGTCTGTTGAAAGCTCCATACGTTTGATAATTGTACGTGGTTGGTGTTGTATAGCAAGTCCATATGTGTCATAATTTATTTGAGAGGACTATACGGTTATAGTTGTTTGTACACTAGAGGTTGTATAAATAATGGGTTGTCTTGTGTTGTTTCTGATGCTCTTGTCGTTTTAGTTTCCAAAACGGACTTAAGAAGAGTTTCTCCTTATGTATGTTTAATAGTTGTCCAGTTTCCGTTGTGTTAAGTTTAAAATGTTCCATATGTGAGCATAGTATGTTTATCAGGTAAACACAGGGTCAACAGGTATTGTAAAGAGATAAACAATGTCTGTTGGCTTCACGCCGTCTTCCGGGCTAGGTTAGCAGGTAGCTCGGGAGGGAGTGTGACACTTTCTATCTGTAGTAAACCTGCACATGCATTATTAGATCCAGGAGCTACACATTCTTTTATCTCTAAAATGTTTGCTGCTAGAATTGTTGCGAAGTTAGAACCTTTATCTGAGGTTAACTCACTAAAGAACATTAAAGGTCTTTTATTTTGCATTAAAACAACACCTATTCCTACACCACTAGCATCACATTCAATTTCAAAGGTTAACTCAAAATTAGGTAATGCAAGCAATGGAGCGGAACACAATTTTTCTTTCAAAGTGTTAAAAGCATTTTCTTGGTCTTTTCCCCATATGAAAGAAACATTGTTCTTAACAAGTTCATTCAAGGGTGAAGCAATGGTACTAAAATCCTTAATGAACCTACGTGATATGAATCCTACAACGCTAGTCAAGACTAAAGAACAGCTAAAAATGGAGTTGCATTTAATGCATCAAGGCTTCATTTATGGTGAACTCAAGTTGCATTAAAGTTGAAGTGAAGTTGCATTGAAAGAACTTAAGTTGCAATTAAATTAAGTGCATCTCCAGCTTCATTTAATGCAAGTCAAGCATCAATTAATGGGACTACGCTTCAAGTTACTTCAAGTGGAGCTTCATTTACACCTTGGGAGGTTACAAAGACTAGAATTGTTGTTAGAAGATTAATTCTCGGATTTATACCTCATTTACTTGTAATTTCAGTTTTAAAGTTTCTATTTCAATGTTTTAGGTTACATTTGAGTAGTGGATGGTTATGACATTAAAGTTAGGGAAGTTACATTCTTAAACATGTCATTTTAGCTTAGTTTTAGGTTACAATTGGAAGGCTATATAAAGCCATCTAAGATGTATTGTAAAGAAAGACTTGGAATCATGTTTTGAATGAAAAGTTGCATATTTTGCTACTTAAGCCATGAGCTTGTTTCTTTGCATTTCTTGTGTTTAGATTTGCATGCTAGGATCATTCAAGTAGCGTTGATCAAACTACTTGTGGAGTGATTCGAATCTTGAGTTTAGAAACAAGTTTTCTCTACTCTTGATCTTGATCATTAAGGTAAATCCGTTTCTATCTTCTTCCTTGGGATGAAATCATCTAGGTTTGGGGTTTTTGAGTTTTAGATCTAAAGGTCTTGTTCTTCAACAAGGTTGTTAGATTTTTTAAATCATCAAGGGTTACTTATCATTTGGTATCAGAGCCTTGAGCTTTTTTATAGCCTTTGAGCTATTTCTTTGCAATTCTATGTAGATTAGGTTGCATGCTTAGAATCATTCAAGCTTGACTTGATCAATCTTGCTTGTGGAGTGATTCGGATCTCAAGTAAGTTTTTCTTGCCTTGAGATATTTGATCGACAAGGTAATCCGATTTTACTTTCCTTGAGTTGATTTTCAAAATTGGTTTTGGGGTCTTTGAGATTGAGTTATCTAAAGGTCTTGTTTATTTAAGCAAGGTTGTTAGATCCAATTGTCAAGGGTTACTTAACATTTTGATATTAGAATCTTCGGCTCCTTTGATTTCATTTTGATTTTGAGATTTTTGGGGTTTTAGATCTAATAGTCTTGTTTGTTGTTAACAAGGTAGATTAGTTATTTCAAATTCCTCTTCAATTTCTCATCATTGATGATATGAATCCTACAACGCTAGTCAAGACTAAAGAACAACTAAAAATGGAGTTGCATTTAATGCATCAAGGCTTCATTTATGGTGAATTCAAGTTGCATTAAAGTTGAAGTGAAGTTGCATTGAAAGAACTTAAGTTGCAATTAAATGAAATTAAGTGCATCTCAAGCTTCATTTAATGCAAGTCAAGCATCAATTAATGGGACTACGCTTCAAGTTACTTCAAGTGGAGCTTCATTTACACCTTGGGAGGTTACAAAGACTAGAATTGTTGTTAGAAGATTAATTCTCGGATTTATACCTCATTTACTTGTAATTTCAGTTTTAAAGTTTCTATTTCAATGTTTTAGGTTACATTTGAGTAGTGGATGGTTATGACATTAAAGTGAGGGAAGTTACATTCTTAAACATGTCATTTTAGCTTAGTTTTAGGTTACAATTGGAAGGCTATATAAAGCCATCTAAGATGTATTGTAAAGAAAGACTTGGAATCATGTTTTGAATGAAAAGTTGCATATTTTGCTACTTAAGCCATGAGCTTGTTTCTTTGCATTTCTTGTGTTTAGATTTGCATGCTAGGATCATTCAAGTAGCGTTGATCAAACTACTTGTGGAGTGATTCGAATCTTGAGTTTAGAAACAAGTTTTCTCTACTCTTGATCTTGATCATTAAGGTAAATCCGTTTCTATCTTCTTCCTTGGGATGAAATCATCTAGGTTTGGGGATTTTGAGTTTTAGATCTAAAGGTCTTGTTCTTCAACAAGGTTGTTAGATTTTTTAAATCATCAAGGGTTACTTATCATTTGGTATCAGAGCCTTGAGCTTTTTATAGCCTTTGAGCTATTTCTTTGCAATTCTATGTAGATTAGGTTGCATGCTTAGAATCATTCAAGCTTGACTTGATCAATCTTGCTTGTGGAGTGATTCGGATCTCAAGTAAGTTTTTTCTTGCCTTGAGATATTTGATCGACAAGGTAATCCGATTTTACTTTCCTTGAGTTGATTTTCAAAATTGGTTTTGGGGTCTTTGAGATTGAGTTATCTAAAGGTCTTGTTTATTTAAGCAAGGTTGTTAGATCCAATTGTCAAGGGTTACTTAACATTTTGATATTAGAATCTTCGGCTCCTTTGATTTCATTTTGATTTTGAGATTTTTGGGGTTTTAGATCTAATAGTCTTGTTTGTTGTTAACAAGGTAGATTAGTTATTTCAAATTCCTCTTCAATTTCTCATTATTGATGATATGAATCCTACAACGCTAGTCAAGACTAAAGAACAACTAAAAATGGAGTTGCATTTAATGCATCAAGGCTTCATTTATGGTGAATTCAAGTTGCATTAAAGTTGAAGTGAAGTTGCATTGAAAGAACTTAAGTTGCAATTAAATGAAATTAAGTGCATCTCAAGCTTCATTTAATGCAAGTCAAGCATCAATTAATGGGACTACGCTTCAAGTTACTTCAAGTGGAGCTTCATTTACACCTTGGGAGGTTACAAAGACTAGAATTGTTGTTAGAAGATTAATTCTCAGATTTATACCTCATTTACTTGTAATTTCAGTTTTAAAGTTTCTATTTCAATGTTTTAGGTTACATTTGAGTAGTGGATGGTTATGACATTAAAGTGAGGGAAGTTACATTCTTAAACATGTCATTTTAGCTTAGTTTTAGGTTACAATTGGAAGGCTATATAAAGCCATCTAAGATGTATTGTAAAGAAAGACTTGGAATCATGTTTTGAATGAAAAGTTGCATATTTTGCTACTTAAGCCATGAGCTTGTTTCTTTGCATTTCTTGTGTTTAGATTTGCATGCTAGGATCATTCAAGTAGCGTTGATCAAACTACTTGTGGAGTGATTCGAATCTTGAGTTTAGAAACAAGTTTTCTCTACTCTTGATCTTGATCATTAAGGTAAATCCGTTTCTATCTTCTTCCTTGGGATGAAATCATCTAGGTTTGGGGTTTTGAGTTTTAGATCTAAAGGTCTTGTTCTTCAACAAGGTTGTTAGATTTTTAAATCATCAAGGGTTACTTATCATTTGGTATCAGAGCCTTGAGCTTTTTATAGCCTTTGAGCTATTTCTTTGCAATTCTATGTAGATTAGGTTGCATGCTTAGAATCATTCAAGCTTGACTTGATCAATCTTGCTTGTGGAGTGATTCGGATCTCAAGTAAGTTTTTTCTTGCCTTGAGATATTTGATCGACAAGGTAATCCGATTTTACTTTCCTTGAGTTGATTTTCAAAATTGGTTTTGGGGTCTTTGAGATTGAGTTATCTAAAGGTCTTGTTTATTTAAGCAAGGTTGTTAGATCCAATTGTCAAGGGTTACTTAACATTTTGATATTAGAATCTTCGGCTCCTTTGATTTCATTTTGATTTTGAGATTTTTGGGGTTTTAGATCTAATAGTCTTGTTTGTTGTTAACAAGGTAGATTAGTTATTTCAAATTCCTCTTCAATTTCTCATCATTGATGATATGAATCCTACAACGCTAGTCAAGACTAAAGAACAACTAAAAATGGAGTTGCATTTAATGCATCAAGGCTTCATTTATGGTGAATTCAAGTTGCATTAAAGTTGAAGTGAAGTTGCATTGAAAGAACTTAAGTTGCAATTAAATGAAATTAAGTGCATCTCAAGCTTCATTTAATGCAAGTCAAGCATCAATTAATGGGACTACGCTTCAAGTTACTTCAAGTGGAGCTTCATTTACACCTTGGGAGGTTACAAAGACTAGAATTGTTGTTAGAAGATTAATTCTCGGATTTATACCTCATTTACTTGTAATTTCAGTTTTAAAGTTTCTATTTCAATGTTTTAGGTTACATTTGAGTAGTGGATGGTTATGACATTAAAGTGAGGGAAGTTACATTCTTAAACATGTCATTTTAGCTTAGTTTTAGGTTACAATTGGAAGGCTATATAAAGCCATCTAAGATGTATTGTAAAGAAAGACTTGGAATCATGTTTTGAATGAAAAGTTGCATATTTTGCTACTTAAGCCATGAGCTTGTTTCTTTGCATTTCTTGTGTTTAGATTTGCATGCTAGGATCATTCAAGTAGCGTTGATCAAACTACTTGTGGAGTGATTCGAATCTTGAGTTTAGAAACAAGTTTTCTCTACTCTTGATCTTGATCATTAAGGTAAATCCGTTTCTATCTTCTTCCTTGGGATGAAATCATCTAGGTTTGGGGATTTTGAGTTTTAGATCTAAAGGTCTTGTTCTTCAACAAGGTTGTTAGATTTTTTAAATCATCAAGGGTTACTTATCATTTGGTATCAGAGCCTTGAGCTTTTTTATAGCCTTTGAGCTATTTCTTTGCAATTCTATGTAGATTAGGTTGCATGCTTAGAATCATTCAAGCTTGACTTGATCAATCTTGCTTGTGGAGTGATTCGGATCTCAAGTAAGTTTTTTCTTGCCTTGAGATATTTGATCGACAAGGTAATCCGATTTTACTTTCCTTGAGTTGATTTTCAAAATTGGTTTTGGGGTCTTTGAGATTGAGTTATCTAAAGGTCTTGTTTATTTAAGCAAGGTTGTTAGATCCAATTGTCAAGGGTTACTTAACATTTTGATATTAGAATCTTCGGCTCCTTTGATTTCATTTTGATTTTGAGATTTTTGGGGTTTTAGATCTAATAGTCTTGTTTGTTGTTAACAAGGTAGATTAGTTATTTCAAATTCCTCTTCAATTTCTCATTATTGATGATATGAATCCTACAACGCTAGTCAAGACTAAAGAACAACTAAAAATGGAGTTGCATTTAATGCATCAAGGCTTCATTTATGGTGAATTCAAGTTGCATTAAAGTTGAAGTGAAGTTGCATTGAAAGAACTTAAGTTGCAATTAAATGAAATTAAGTGCATCTCAAGCTTCATTTAATGCAAGTCAAGCATCAATTAATGGGACTACGCTTCAAGTTACTTCAAGTGGAGCTTCATTTACACCTTGGGAGGTTACAAAGACTAGAATTGTTGTTAGAAGATTAATTCTCGGATTTATACCTCATTTACTTGTAATTTCAGTTTTAAAGTTTCTATTTCAATGTTTTAGGTTACATTTGAGTAGTGGATGGTTATGACATTAAAGTGAGGGAAGTTACATTCTTAAACATGTCATTTTAGCTTAGTTTTAGGTTACAATTGGAAGGCTATATAAAGCCATCTAAGATGTATTGTAAAGAAAGACTTGGAATCATGTTTTGAATGAAAAGTTGCATATTTTGCTACTTAAGCCATGAGCTTGTTTCTTTGCATTTCTTGTGTTTAGATTTGCATGCTAGGATCATTCAAGTAGCGTTGATCAAACTACTTGTGGAGTGATTCGAATCTTGAGTTTAGAAACAAGTTTTCTCTACTCTTGATCTTGATCATTAAGGTAAATCCGTTTCTATCTTCTTCCTTGGGATGAAATCATCTAGGTTTGGGGTTTTGAGTTTTAGATCTAAAGGTCTTGTTCTTCAACAAGGTTGTTAGATTTTTAAATCATCAAGGGTTACTTATCATTTGGTATCAGAGCCTTGAGCTTTTTTATAGCCTTTGAGCTATTTCTTTGCAATTCTATGTAGATTAGGTTGCATGCTTAGAATCATTCAAGCTTGACTTGATCAATCTTGCTTGTGGAGTGATTCGGATCTCAAGTAAGTTTTTTCTTGCCTTGAGATATTTGATCGACAAGGTAATCCGATTTTACTTTCCTTGAGTTGATTTTCAAAATTGGTTTTGGGGTCTTTGAGATTGAGTTATCTAAAGGTCTTGTTTATTTAAGCAAGGTTGTTAGATCCAATTGTCAAGGGTTACTTAACATTTTGATATTAGAATCTTCGGCTCCTTTGATTTCATTTTGATTTTGAGATTTTTGGGGTTTTAGATCTAATAGTCTTGTTTGTTGTTAACAAGGTAGATTAGTTATTTCAAATTCCTCTTCAATTTCTCATCATTGATGATATGAATCCTACAACGCTAGTCAAGACTAAAGAACAACTAAAAATGGAGTTGCATTTAATGCATCAAGGCTTCATTTATGGTGAATTCAAGTTGCATTAAAGTTGAAGTGAAGTTGCATTGAAAGAACTTAAGTTGCAATTAAATGAAATTAAGTGCATCTCAAGCTTCATTTAATGCAAGTCAAGCATCAATTAATGGGACTACGCTTCAAGTTACTTCAAGTGGAGCTTCATTTACACCTTGGGAGGTTACAAAGACTAGAATTGTTGTTAGAAGATTAATTCTCGGATTTATACCTCATTTACTTGTAATTTCAGTTTTAAAGTTTCTATTTCAATGTTTTAGGTTACATTTGAGTAGTGGATGGTTATGACATTAAAGTGAGGGAAGTTACATTCTTAAACATGTCATTTTAGCTTAGTTTTAGGTTACAATTGGAAGGCTATATAAAGCCATCTAAGATGTATTGTAAAGAAAGACTTGGAATCATGTTTTGAATGAAAAGTTGCATATTTTGCTACTTAAGCCATGAGCTTGTTTCTTTGCATTTCTTGTGTTTAGATTTGCATGCTAGGATCATTCAAGTAGCGTTGATCAAACTACTTGTGGAGTGATTCGAATCTTGAGTTTAGAAACAAGTTTTCTCTACTCTTGATCTTGATCATTAAGGTAAATCCGTTTCTATCTTCTTCCTTGGGATGAAATCATCTAGGTTTGGGGATTTTGAGTTTTAGATCTAAAGGTCTTGTTCTTCAACAAGGTTGTTAGATTTTTTAAATCATCAAGGGTTACTTATCATTTGGTATCGGAGCCTTGAGCTTTTTATAGCCTTTGAGCTATTTCTTTGCAATTCTATGTAGATTAGGTTGCATGCTTAGAATCATTCAAGCTTGACTTGATCAATCTTGCTTGTGGAGTGATTCGGATCTCAAGTAAGTTTTTTCTTGCCTTGAGATATTTGATCGACAAGGTAATCCGATTTTACTTTCCTTGAGTTGATTTTCAAAATTGGTTTTGGGGTCTTTGAGATTGAGTTATCTAAAGGTCTTGTTTATTTAAGCAAGGTTGTTAGATCCAATTGTCAAGGGTTACTTAACATTTTGATATTAGAATCTTCGGCTCCTTTGATTTCATTTTGATTTTGAGATTTTTGGGGTTTTAGATCTAATAGTCTTGTTTGTTGTTAACAAGGTAGATTAGTTATTTCAAATTCCTCTTCAATTTCTCATTATTGATGATATGAATCCTACAACGCTAGTCAAGACTAAAGAACAACTAAAAATGGAGTTGCATTTAATGCATCAAGGCTTCATTTATGGTGAATTCAAGTTGCATTAAAGTTGAAGTGAAGTTGCATTGAAAGAACTTAAGTTGCAATTAAATGAAATTAAGTGCATCTCAAGCTTCATTTAATGCAAGTCAAGCATCAATTAATGGGACTACGCTTCAAGTTACTTCAAGTGGAGCTTCATTTACACCTTGGGAGGTTACAAAGACTAGAATTGTTGTTAGAAGATTAATTCTCGGATTTATACCTCATTTACTTGTAATTTCAGTTTTAAAGTTTCTATTTCAATGTTTTAGGTTACATTTGAGTAGTGGATGGTTATGACATTAAAGTGAGGGAAGTTACATTCTTAAACATGTCATTTTAGCTTAGTTTTAGGTTACAATTGGAAGGCTATATAAAGCCATCTAAGATGTATTGTAAAGAAAGACTTGGAATCATGTTTTGAATGAAAAGTTGCATATTTTGCTACTTAAGCCATGAGCTTGTTTCTTTGCATTTCTTGTGTTTAGATTTGCATGCTAGGATCATTCAAGTAGCGTTGATCAAACTACTTGTGGAGTGATTCGAATCTTGAGTTTAGAAACAAGTTTTCTCTACTCTTGATCTTGATCATTAAGGTAAATCCGTTTCTATCTTCTTCCTTGGGATGAAATCATCTAGGTTTGGGGTTTTTGAGTTTTAGATCTAAAGGTCTTGTTCTTCAACAAGGTTGTTAGATTTTTTAAATCATCAAGGGTTACTTATCATTTGGTATCAGAGCCTTGAGCTTTTTTATAGCCTTTGAGCTATTTCTTTGCAATTCTATGTAGATTAGGTTGCATGCTTAGAATCATTCAAGCTTGACTTGATCAATCTTGCTTGTGGAGTGATTCGGATCTCAAGTAAGTTTTTTCTTGCCTTGAGATATTTGATCGACAAGGTAATCCGATTTTACTTTCCTTGAGTTGATTTTCAAAATTGGTTTTGGGGTCTTTGAGATTGAGTTATCTAAAGGTCTTGTTTATTTAAGCAAGGTTGTTAGATCCAATTGTCAAGGGTTACTTAACATTTTGATATTAGAATCTTGGCTCCTTTGATTTCATTTTGATTTTGAGATTTTTGGGGTTTTAGATCTAATAGTCTTGTTTGTTGTTAACAAGGTAGATTAGTTATTTCAAATTCCTCTTCAATTTCTCATCATTGATGATATGAATCCTACAACGCTAGTCAAGACTAAAGAACAACTAAAAATGGAGTTGCATTTAATGCATCAAGGCTTCATTTATGGTGAATTCAAGTTGCATTAAAGTTGAAGTGAAGTTGCATTGAAAGAACTTAAGTTGCAATTAAATGAAATTAAGTGCATCTCAAGCTTCATTTAATGCAAGTCAAGCATCAATTAATGGGACTACGCTTCAAGTTACTTCAAGTGGAGCTTCATTTACACCTTGGGAGGTTACAAAGACTAGAATTGTTGTTAGAAGATTAATTCTCAGATTTATACCTCATTTACTTGTAATTTCAGTTTTAAAGTTTCTATTTCAATGTTTTAGGTTACATTTGAGTAGTGGATGGTTATGACATTAAAGTGAGGGAAGTTACATTCTTAAACATGTCATTTTAGCTTAGTTTTAGGTTACAATTGGAAGGCTATATAAAGCCATCTAAGATGTATTGTAAAGAAAGACTTGGAATCATGTTTTGAATGAAAAGTTGCATATTTTGCTACTTAAGCCATGAGCTTGTTTCTTTGCATTTCTTGTGTTTAGATTTGCATGCTAGGATCATTCAAGTAGCGTTGATCAAACTACTTGTGGAGTGATTCGAATCTTGAGTTTAGAAACAAGTTTTCTCTACTCTTGATCTTGATCATTAAGGTAAATCTGTTTCTATCTTCTTCCTTGGGATGAAATCATCTAGGTTTGGAGTTTTTGAGTTTTAGATCTAAAGGTCTTGTTCTTCAACAAGGTTGTTAGATTTTTTAAATCATCAAGGGTTACTTATCATTTGGTATCAGAGCTTTAGGTTCTAGATCGGATATATGTTTCCGTTTATTTCTATTCTTTTCTTCATTTTTATTCTGAATTTTTTTGTTCCTTTTTGTTCATCTCGTCATATTCTGTTCATTCATATAAAACTCAAAAAAAGTATCTTTTGCGTCAGTCTTTTGGTATTTTTGTCTTCTGCCAAGTTATAGATCTTTGTCTAAACTTCAATTTTGGTCTTTACAAGTCCTTCAAATTCAACTTGCTTAAGGGTGAAAACGTTTCATTTCGATAATCTGTTCTGGAAAATCGAGAAAATCGAGAGCGTAAGTTTTCTTTGATTCTTGATGTTCTATGGTGTTCTTTGTTTCTATCTTTCATATCTTGAGCTTAGATCTGATATTTTCCTGTTAGATCTGAATGTTGGTGTTTGATTTTTCCATATATGTTACAAATTGTCAATTGCAATAAATGCACATGAGTTACAAATTGAAATTTCCAGCCACATGATTTTAAACTCATTGACTAATTGTGTTTGTAACACCAATTCATTTTGATGTTATAAAATCAGATTGTAACTCTTTTCAATTACACATTGACTAGATCATTCAATTTTGGAAGAGTTATTTGCTGAAATGTTCACTAGTTGTTGGCATTTACAGTTGTAACTATCATTTGTTCCTGATATGAATCCTACAACGCTAGTCAAGACTAAAGAACAGCTAAAAATGGAGTTGCATTTAATGCATCAAGGCTTCATTTATGGTAAACTCAAGTTGCATTAAAGTTGAAGTGAAGTTGCATTGAAAGAACTTAAGTTGCAATAAAATGAAATTAAGTGCATCTCAAGCTTCATTTAATGCAAGTCAAGCATCAATTAATGGGACTACGCTTCAAGTTACTTCAAGTGGAGCTTCATTTACACCTTGGGAGGTTACAAAGACTAGAATTGTTTTTAGAAGATTAATTCTCGGATTTATACCTCATTTACTTGTAATTTCAGTTTTAAAGTTTCTATTTCAATGTTTTAGGTTACATTTGAGTAGTGGATGGTTATGACATTAAAGTTAGGGAAGTTACATTCTTAAACATGTCATTTTAGCTTAGTTTTAGGTTACAATTGGAAGGCTATATAAAGCCATCTAAGTACACAACAACAAATTTTCCAATGTACTCTCTCAACACATGATTCATTAGCTTCATAAAAGTACTTGGTGCATTAGTAAGGCCAAATGGCATAACAAGCCACTCATAAAGTCCAAATTTTGTTTTGAAAGCCGTTTTCCACTCATCTCCCACATGCATTCGAATTTGATGATAACCACTTTTAAGATCTATTTTTGAAAATAGATTAGCACCATGTAATTCATCTAACATGTCATCCAATCTAGGAATGGGATGTCGATACTTTACCGTTATCTTGTTGATGATTCGACAATCAACACACATTCTCCATGTGCCATCCTTCTTGGGTACCAAAATCACCGGAACTGAGCAAGGACTCATGCTTTCTCTAACATAACCTTTATCCATGAGTTCTTCTACTTGCCTTTGAATCTCCTTAGTCTCGGTTGGATTGGTCCTATAAGCTGCCATATTTGGAAGAGTTGCCCCGGGTATAAAGTCAATTTGATGTTCAATCCCTCTTAAAAGAGGTAAACCCGTAGGTGCATCTTCATGTGGAAACATATCATTAAATTCCTGCCAAAGAGACTCAAAAGAACTTGGCAAAACATCATTAGATTTTGAGTTAGTTGTTAAACACATTCCTTTGCAAGTACAAATTTTGGTTGTTGTGTCAACAACACATTCCTCACTTCCCCCTTTCTTATAACCAAACTCACATTCTTTCTTTTTTCCTCAAAATCACTCTTTTTTCTCTCTTGGTTTTCACTCACCTTTTGCCCCTCACTTCTCTCTTTCTTTTCACTCTTCTCTTTTCACTCTTCTCTTTTTCTTTTAGCTTACTTTCTTCTCTCCTCTCTTGTTCTTCAAACTCTTTTCTTTTCTTCTCTAATTTCAAATGATCACAATGTACTTCATATGGAGACAATGGAAGTAAAGTAAATTTCTTCCCGTTGAAAGTAAACGAATACTTATTTTTCACTCCATCAAATGTGACCTCTCTATCATATTGCCAAGGTCGACCTAACAATATATCCCCCACATGCATAAGTAAAACATCACAAAGTACTTCATCCTTATATCTTCCCAAAGTAAAAGGAATAAGAACTTGAGAATTTACCTTAAGTTCTCATTTGTTTGTCAACCATTGAAGTTTGTATGGTTTTGGATGTGGACGGGTAGTAAATTGAAGTCTCTTTACAAAAAAACTACTTACCACATTTGTGCAACTCTTACTGACACACCCCCTCCCGAACCATCTGCTAACTTAGCCCGGAAGACGGCATGAAGCCAACAGACATTGTTACCTCTTAACAATACCTGTTGACTCTGCTTTACCTGATAAACATACTATGCCCACATATGGAACACTTAAAACTTAACACAGAGGGAACTGGACAACTAATAAACGTAAGGAGAAACTCTTCTTAAGTCTCTCTTGGAAACTAAAACGAGCAAGAACATCAGAACCACAAACCAACCAAACCATTAAATAAACAACCACAACCTCTAAAGCACATACGATTATAACTACATAGTCCCCTCAAACACTAACTACAATACATAAGAACTTGCTATACAACCCAGCCACGTACAAAATATCACTTGTGGAGCTTTCAGCAGACTGTGGCAGGATGTCAGTGTGAGGAGCTCGATCTCTACACGAAAAGTTTGAAAACATTGAAAGAATGAGCTATGAAGCTCAGTGAGTGACTGAGTTTAAAAGAAGACTATTAACTCGTAAATCATATCACCTGACCATCTATGAGCATATGCATCTGTAATCAAACGTTAAAAGTAATTGTGTAATCATAATAACTTTTCAGAAAAACCAGCAAGTATATCGTTAAAATCTCGTAAGGCATGTAAATGATATAAACTCTTTTTAAAATATGTCACAATCTACGTTGCGTAGGGCACGCCCAGTACAACCAACATTTGTTCTACGATGTAGTGGGGCCCGCCCAGCACTCCCATCGTCTTTGTCGTAGTGGGCCCGCCCCGCACTCACGACAGCGCTGTTGTCACGGAGTACACTCAACGTCGACAACAGAAATGACCTATGTGCACACGGTACCATAAAGCCTTGGGCTCAATATCTCAGAAGATCACATGAAAACATTTGAACATGATTGCGGATCTTTTCTTTCATAAAACTCAAGCTTACTTAGCTTGTTCATAAAACTGGAAATCTTTAAAAACATACTTGCTATACTTAGCTTGTTCATAAAACTGGAAATCTTTAAAAACATACTTGCTAAAACGTACTTGCTCGAAATCATAACATTTCCATAAACTTCGGAAATTCAATAAACATATGCTCGTGTATAAATTTCATCAAGACATTTAGGCCCATCATGAACACTTTAAAACATTTCTAAGAAATCATGAATGCTCATGAACACTCAAGGAAAACAATAAACATCTAAACTCTTTCATTCAAGCAAAACTTGTATTTTCTTTAAACATAATTCAAGCATATAGAACATTTTTGAAGTTCGTTTTGTCACTCACAGTATTAAAACTAGAACCTTGGCCCGTACACTCGACCTATCTCCTCCTGGCCTGTTAAACAAACCAAATTCATGTATTAGAACCTCGAGCTCATGGTTTTTAACCTTAAAACTACAAGAAAACACTCCAACAAATTTTCCAGCATTTCACAGATTTTCTACCCTGTTTTCAGACAGTCATAACTTCTTCATTACTTATCCAAAAAGAATGTAATTTATACCAAACTCTTTCTTTTTGAACCCTCTAAAACTCTTATGAAGACATGAAAATTATATTCTAAACGTATTTGTTCGAATTTACCTCGAAAGCTACTTTCCTCAAATCAACTTCCTGCTGTTCCAGTTTCGTTTTTCCTGCTGCACAACAAACTTAACCTGAGATTTAAAACATCTTCTAGACATTTTCTACTCACAATTTCTTCACGAAACTTGTAGGAAATTCAATAAGCTTTCGAACCATACCTACTAGAGCTTCTGATTCCAACTCTACAGATCAGTACAACCAAAACACCAGAGACTTCTCGGATTTGACAGCAAATTATGTCTTCTGTCTTCCTCTTCACAAACCAGTAGCTTAAGATCCGAATTTGCTCGAGCTTCCTTCACGAATTTTGTTCCAATATGAGTTAACTTTCACGAAACAAAACCTCAAATCTTACCTCTTCCTGTGGAGCTCGAGATGAACAGAAAACCAGAATAGGATTGAATTGATTAACTTGCTGTTAAAAAGACAAACCTTTAGTTCTTCTCCTCTCTTCTGCAACTTCAGCTCCAAAAACCCTCTTCTTCCTCTTCCTTTCTGCTTCTCCCACGAAAACCCTTGCTTTTACTTGATAAAATGAGAAGAAATCGATGGAAAAATGAGTTTTAAAAAGATAACAAAGGTGGGGGTCCCACCATCCATTTTCCCTTTTTCATTCTTTTCCTTTTCCTTTCTTTTCTTTTCATTTCTTTTCTTTTCAAAACAAACCAACCATAAAACACTAACCTTGAATTCCAAAGAATGGTCTCGGGTTTACAACTTACCTCCCCCTTAAGAAATTTCGTCCTCGAAATTTAGTAGTGCTTAGGTGAAGATCAAAGGATACTTCCTCCTCATTTGGTCTTCTAATTCCCAGGTTGCCTCCTCCACTCCGTGATGTCTCCAACGAACCTTCACGAGTGGGATCGTCTTGTTTCTTAAAACTTGTTCTTTCCTGTCGAGGATTTGAACTGCATCCTCTGCGTAACTCATGTCTTCTTTCAGCTCAACTGGTTGTGCTTGCAACACACATGAGTCGGATCTGGAATATACTTCCTCAACATGGACACATGAAAAACATCATGTACTCGAGATAGTTCTGCTGGCAACTCGTCTGTAGGCTGCTGGCCCAACTCGTCCCGTTATTTGATAAGGACCGATATATCTAGCACTTAGCTTACCTTTCTTGCCAAAATGAAGGACACCTCTCCATGGAGATAACGTCAAGAAAACTTGATCTCCAACTTGAAATTCTAAGTCCTTTCGTCGCTTATCTGCATAACTCTTCTGACGGTCTTGAGCTACCTTCAAATTCTCCCTGATTACTATAATATTATCTGTTGTAACTTGCACCAACTCAGGACCGACAAGCTTCCGCTCTCCTACTTCGTTCCAACATATGGGCGTTCTACATGGCCTTCCATACAGAGCCTCAAATGGTGTCATACCCATACTCGACTGATAGCTGTTATTGTAAGCGAATTCCATAAGTGATAGGTGTGTATCCCAACTTCCCTTAAATTGTAGGACACATGCTCTCAACATGTCATCTAGGGTCCGGATGGTCCTCTCTCATCGCCCATCCATCCGAGGATGGAATGTCAGACTAAAATTCACTTTGTTCCCATAGTATACGTAAGCTAGGCCAAAACTTAGAAGTAAATCTTGGATCTCTATCTGAAACTATGGACACAGACACTCCATATTGGCTCACAATTTTGTCGACGTATAGCTTAACAAGTTGATCAAGCGTAGACGTCGCTTTAATCGGTACAAACCGTGCTGTCTTATTGAGTCTATCCACTATTACCCAGATACCATCATGTCCACTTGAAGTACGTGGTAATCCAAACAGAAAATCCATAGTGATATGCTCCCATTTCCACTCCGGTACTGGCAGTGGGTTAAGGAGTCCTCCTGGCCTCTGTCTAACTGGTTTAACCTGTTGGCAGATCAAACATCTATCAACATAATCAGCTATCTCCCGCTTCATCCCAGGCCACCAATACGTCCCCTTCAAAGTTTTGTACATCTTGGTGCTTCCTGGATGCATAGCGTAAGCTGAACTGTGAGCTTCCTCTAGAATAGCATCTTTAAGCTCACTAAAACTTGGAACACACAGTCTTCCCTGCCTTTCTATGGCTCCATCTGACCTCATTTTAAATTCTGCTTCTAGGCCTTGTTTGGACTTCCCAAACATTTTTTGCAAGTTACTATCCTCTGGTTGTCTTCTCACAACCTCTGCTACGAGTGAAGACCTGACCTGGAATTGAGCTAAAAGACTCCCTGAACTCTCTACATTAACAACTGCCTTAGAATCCCTTAGAATACTTAAAAATGTTGCTCGAATACCACATAAGGCGTCCTTAGGAAGTCTTGACTTCCTACTCAATGCGTCTGCTACCACATTCGCCTTACCTGGATGGTATTCTATAGTACAATCATAATCTTTAATCAGTTCTAACCATCTTCGCTGTCTCATATTCAGTTCCCTCTGATCAAAGACATATTTCAGACTCTTATGATCTGTGTAAATGTGACACCTTTCACCAAACAAGTAATGTCTCCAGATCTTCAGTGCTAAAACAACTGCTGCTAGCTCGAGATCATGAGTAGGGTAATTACATTCATGCTTTTTCAATTGTCTTGACGCATAAACCATTACTTTTCCTTCTTGCATCAGAACACACCCTAAACCTTGCCTCGAGGCATCACAGTAAACCACATACTCTTTTCCCGTTACATGTGAAGTGTCGAATAGGTCTTTGAATTAACTCTCTCTTTTCAACTCCCCGAAAACTCGTTCACACTTATCTAACCATCCAAACTTAGCATTCTTTTTTGTTAAAGCTGTTAAGGGTAACGCTAATCGTGAGAAATCCTCAACAAACCGTCTGTAGTATCCTGCCAAGCCTAGGAAACTACGTACCTCTGTCGCACTAGTTGGTCTTTCCCAGTTGATTACTGCTTTCACTTTATTCGGATCCACACTAACTCCATTTGCTGAGACAACATGCCCCAAAAAACTACTACGATTCAACCAAAACTCACATTTGGTGAATTTAGCGCATAAACCGTTTATCTCGTAGTGTTTGTAGAATAATCCTCGGATGTTCCTCATGGGCTTTCTGTCAACCGAGTAAACTAGTATATCATCAATGAATACTATCACAAACCGATCCAAATAACGATGGAAAATCCTCATTCATGAGATCCATGAAAAGCTTCTTTGGTGCATTCGTCAAACCGAATGACATTATTAAAAACTCATAATGCCCGTACCTCGTTCGAATCTTTGTCTTAGGAATATCGATTCCCTTACCTTTAATCGATGGTATCTCGACCTTAAATCAATTTTAGAAAACACCGATGCTCCTCGTCAGAATCTGGTCAAACAAGTCATCTATACGGGGTAAAGGATACTTGTTACGATCGTGACTTTGTTTAAGCTATGCGTAATCAATGCACAATCTGAGGGTACCATATTTCTTCTTTACGAATAACACTGGAGCTCCCAAGGCGATACACTAGGTCCGATGTATCCCTTATCAACTAGTTCTTGCAATTGCATCTTGACTCTACGAGTTCACTTGGAGCCATTCTATACTGGCGCTTGCGAAATAGGTGTTGTTCTGGTAGCAATTCAATAGTGAACTCTACCTCTCCTATCGGTGGTAACCACTGATGAGATCTCTTTGGAAAAACATCTAGAAATTCGTTCACAATAAGAACATTTTCTGGTTTTAGCTTTTCCTTCTGCACCTCTACTACATGTGCAAGAAACGTCGTGCAACCTTTCCTCAATAACTTCTCCGCTTTTAATGCTGAAATCAAACTCGTAGGAATAATCTTCTTTTCACCCCTGAAAACCACTTCAGCCAATCCTGGTTTCCTGAAAACAACTTCCTTTCTATGGCAATCCATGGAAGCATAATGAGTGAATAAGAAATCCATCCCTAGGATTGCATCTAACACCTGCAACTCTAGTGGAAGAAGATCCACTAACATATTGAGACCTTCTACTAAGACCTCACAATTCCGCAACACTGAATTGACTAATAAAGCATCACCAACTGGAGTGTATATAACTAACCCCTCAAATAAAGGCTCTAGCTTCCTATTCAGCTTAGATAGGAACATACTGGAAACAAAGGAATGCGTAGCACCTGGATCTATTAAAACACGTGCAAGTACATTACAAATAGAGATCGTACCAGTAATCACGTCTGGTGCATCCTCTGCTTCTTGCTGAGTCATAGCGTAGACATTTCCCTGTTGCCCAGGTCTCCCTACTACTCCTTTTTGTCTAGCCCCACTAGTGCCCTCTCCTGCAGCTACTGGAACTCTTGGTTGTTCAACTGTCTAGGACCCAACTCCCTGGTCCCTCTGTGTGGCTGCTCTAAACTGTGGACAATCCCTCTTGAAATGCCCTGACTGTCCACACTGGTAACACACACCGACACCAACAAGACATTGGCCTCGATGATTCTTGCCACAATTTGCACATGGAGTTCTCCTTGCTACACTCGCAACAGACTCCTGCATTGTCAGTGGTCTTGCTGTGGATCTGGCAGATTGACTAGGTGCTCTTTGACTCTGCCTCTGATAGGCACCACTAACATTCATCTGCCTCGATGTCTGGCCGCCAGCTCGATTCTTAAAGTCCTGACGACTTGAAACATTCACTCCGGGTGTAAATCTTGCTTTCGCGACCAAAACGCTTTCGTCGTTGAAGGCCCACGAGTAGGCTCCACTCATCGATCTGCGCCTCTGCTATACTACGCTCAACACGTAGAGGCGGTCTACCAATCGAGAAAAATCAGTCCACTTAGCAATGGTCAGAATCGGGAGTACGATCTCGGTCGTAACCCTCTTTCAAATCTTCGACACCTATCACTCTCAGATGCCACAATTACTTCAGCATACCGTGATAACTCAGTATACTTCCTCTCGTATTCAGCCACGGAAAGTGATCCTTGCTTCAGTTCTAAAAATTCATCCCTTTTGGCCTCACGATATGTGCTAGGGTAATATTTATCTTCGAAGATGCTTCTGAAAGTTTGTCAGTCTAGAGTATGTGCATCACTGCGCCTAGCTCGTATTGATTTCCACCATCCCTCTGCTTCTTTCTCTAGCAGGAATGTGGCTAGCTTGACTTTACGCTCCTCAGGGCAGCTCATCACGTCAAAACATTTCTCAAGCTTATTCAGCCAAATCTCGGCATCAGCTGGATCTGTGGAACCCTCAAACACTGTGGCTCCCAATTTCTTCAGTCGTTCTATTCCATATGCCTTCTTTGGATCACTTGGCCCTGCTCTCTCTGGCCTGCCTACCTCTTGTGAGGAAATGGCATGTTGCTGATCTCTGGCCTCAGTTTGGACTCTCGGGGCACTAGATCCTCTCTCAGAATGGCCATGGGTAGGATCCTGTGTCCCGCCCTGATCCTGCCTCCGTCGTTTGCTAGTACGTGGTGGCATGACTCCTATAACATTTCAACATATTAGACATACTATGGTTACTTAACATAAGTACACAGTACTAAACTTCTATTCACATTTTAACCCTAACTGGACTTGCTCTTATCCTTCCTTGAACCATACTCTACTAGTTCAATCTGAACTAACTCAATAACTTGCTATGACTTTTACTTTATTCTCAGAGCTAACTTGCCCTGTCTCATTCCCATAGAGCTAACTGCTCTGATACCAAGTTGACACACCCCCTCTCGAACCATCTGCTAACTTAGCCCGGAAGACGGCATGAAGCCAACAGACATTGTTACCTCTTAACAATACCTGCTGACTCTGCTTTACCTGATAAACATACTATGCCCACATATGGAACACTTTAAACTTAACACAGAGGGAACTAGACAACTAATAAACATACATAAGGAGAAACTCTTCTTAAGTCTCTCTTGGAAACTAAAACGAGCAAGAACATCAGAACCACAAACCAACCAGACCATTAAATAAACAACCACAACCTCTAAAGCACATACGATTATAACTACATAGTCCCCTCAAACACTAACTACAATACATAAGGACTTGCTATCCAACCCAGCCACGTACAAAATATCACTTGTGGAGCTTTCAGCAGACTATGGCAGGATGTCAGGTACCAGGAGCTCGATCTCTACCTGAAAAGTTTGAAAACACTGAAAGAATGAGCTATGAAGCTCAGTGAGTGACTGAGATTAAAAGAAGACTATTAACTCGTAAATCATATCACCTGACCATCTATGAGCATATGCATCTGTAATCAAACGTTAAAAGTAATTGTGTAATCATAATAACTTTTCAGAAAAACCAGCAAGTATATCGTTAAAATCTCGTAAGGCATGTAAATGATATAAACTCTTTTTAAAATATGTCACAATTTACGTTGCGTAGGGCACACCCAGTACAACCAACATTTGTTCTACGATGTAGTGGGGCCCGCCCAACACTCCCATCGTCTTTGTCGTAGTGGGGCCCGCCCAACACTCACGACAGCGCTGTTGTCACGGAGTACACTCAACGTCGACAACAGAAATGACCTATGTGCACATGGTACCATAAAGCTGTAAGCCCTAAACTATATTTTCTTTTATCATTTTACACTCATTCATGATGTTTTGAAATATGCAAAATCGTATAGGTTGCACTAAATGATGTCGTGATCGGATTTGGAAATCTATTGAATTTGGAGCTACAATGTGTCTAAGCTTCATAAGGAGATAGGTAAGCCATTGAAATAAGCATATTAAAAGTTGCATTGAAGTAAGTTCAAATCATTAGCAAATTGGAGAAGTTTTAGGTGCATCATGTATTGAATGGAAGATCATATGTCTCACAAACTTAGGATAAGTTGGCTAAATACTTAGGGTTTATTTACACACTTATTTTGGTGTTTTAAAAAGGTGATTATGATGTAAATATTGAAGGAGGAGCTGGCCAAGGGAGGTGAAGCCTCGGAGTTAAACAAGGCAAGTAGGTGCTGTCAAATTCGCAGAAAAACAGCAAGCAGCTGGGAAATGGGTCATCTTCAAACGATCATATCTCTCAATTTACTGAGTCAAATTCGTTGATTTTTGAGTCAAAATCTCATAAATTGAGTGTAGAATACGAAACTGGTCGATTTTAGGAAAAATACAGAGAGGACGAAGGAGAAAAGTGCAGAATAGTGAGAGGTGTTCAAAGTTCTCGGGTAGCAGAACAGTGTGAGGAGTTCAGTCTATTTTGAGCTCATTAGGAGGAATTAGAAGCTGAAATTTTGAGGTAAGTAAGCTAAGATGTTGTCCTTGAGATTTATCAAAAAATATTTGGTGGTTGTGTTGATAAATTTTGAGGAACCCAAGCTGAAATTTTAATCTGTAATTTTAGGTGCAAGGGAAAAACTGCTAGCAAGAGATTGAAGGAGATCCTCTTCCATAACTATATACCTTACAGCCAATTGTGTGTATGTCTATTCTGAATTGAGTTATGGGACTGAATTAGATCTGTTTCTAAGGTGCATAGGGGAAAGAATTGATATTACTAATTTCATTTTCGAGTGCTTAACGGAGATAGGAAAAGCGTATAACCCTTGGAACTCTTTTGGTGATTGTGAGTGACTCTATTATAGAATTATGCTTAACCTATGTTTTACTTCAAAAACATATTTGTTGAACATAGAATCCTGTTTGAACTAATTATGTATAGCTTCATGGAGTTTCTAACATAAAGTTCATGATGGAACCTAAGCATGTTTTGAATTAGTTTGTAACTATAAATCCAAGTATGGAAACTAAATTATGAAATTATGGTTTCCTTTAGAGAATGTTTTGTGTAAATCCACTTGGGAACATGTTTAGAAGATAATGTGAAAATGTAGAGAAATTGTTGTATGTGTTATAAAGACATGATTTCCATGGTAAACAAATTATGCCCTTGTTTGTGGTTAACCCCTAATACTGAAGGACATTCGAGAAGGTACTTAGGGGGGAATGAATCATAATTTCCCGATACTGAAGGACAATGAGAAGGTATTCGGGTAGTAAATGGTCTTACCTTAATATTGAAGGACATAGAGAAGGTATTAGGGAAAACCAAATGGCCAAAGGTATTCCACGTGCACGTGAGAGAGGTATGAACCTTATTGGTATAAATGTAACTCTACCACCTCTATGGTTCGAAAGTGGTATCATGCTATGTCTTTTATTGTTATGAGCTTCTACATTATTGATCTATCTACACTCAATATAATACTACATTATGAGTTATGTGCTATGCATAAGTGGTGACTTAAACCTGTAAATTGGAAGCATGGTTTGTTTATGTTAAACTATTTTCTACTTATAATCTGCCATTATTATGCTTCACCTTTGAGCTTATAATAGACACTCACTGGGCTTCCTAGCTCACGTTTTCTTTATGTCTACTCTTCCCAGGTAGCAGACGAGTTTCCAGTGCTTAGCCTTCACAAGACCTATTTGCCACAACGCCATTTAGCTCCTTGTATATACATTTTCTTTTGTATATGGTTTGTAGTGAGAACATAATAGATGAGCTGTAATAAACATGGAAGCTTTATGATTACCTAAGAACATAGTAATGGAAGTGAATAAGTTTCATTTATAAGTGTATATCAGTGCTTAATTTTGCTTGTTCAAACATGTTATGTTACATTTAATTTAAGTTAAGTCTTGGGTTAGTCAAGGAAAGCCAACAAGAGGTTTGGTTATCTTTGTCCTTGCATCTCTTCCTAGGTTAGGCAGGTAAGCTGGGACGGGATGTGACAAAAGTCTTGGGCTCAATATCTCAGAAGATCACATGAAAACATTTGAACATGCTTGCGTATCTTTTCTTTCATAAAACTCAAGCTTACTTAGCTTGTTCATAAAACTGGAAATCTTTAAAAACATACTTGCTAAAACGTACTTGCTCGAAATCATAACATTTCCATAAACTTCGGAAATTCAATAAACATATGCTCGTGTATAAATTTCATCAAGACATTTAGGCCCATCATGAACACTTTAAAACATTTCTAAGAAATCATGAATGCTCATGAACAAGTGTTCAAGGAAAACAATAAACATCTAAACTCTTTCATTCAAGCAAAACTTGTATTTTCTTTAAACATAATTCAAGCATATAGAACATTTTTGAAGTTCGTTTTGTCACTCACAGTATTAAAACTAGAACCTTGGCCCGTACACTCGACCTATCTCCTCTTGGCCTGTCAAACAAATCAAATTCATGTATTAGAACCTCGAGCTCATGGTTTTTAACCTTAAAACTACAAGAAAACACTCCAACAAATTTTCCAGCATTTCACAGATTTTCTGCCCTGTTTTCAGACAACCATAACTTCTTCATTACTTATCCAAAAAGAATGTAATATATACCAAACTCTTTCTTTTTGAACCCTCTAAAACTCTTATGAAGACATGAAAATTATATTCTAAACGGATTTGTTCGAATTTACCTCGAAAGCTACTTTCCTCAAATCAACTTCCTGCTGTTCCAGTTTCGTTTTTCCTGCTGCACAACAAACTTAACCTGAGATTTAAAACATCTTCTAGACATTTTCTACTCACAATTTCTTCACGAAACTTGTAGGAAATTCAATAAGTTTTCGAACCATACCTACTAGAGCTTCTGATTCCAACTCTACAGATCAGTACAACCAAAACACCAGAGACTTCTCGGATTTGACAGCAAATTTTGTCTTCTGTCTTCCTCTTCACAAACCAGTAGCTTAAGATCCGAATTTGCTCGAGCTTCCTTCACGAATTTTGTTCCAATATGAGTTAACTTTCACGAAACAAAACCTCAAATCTTACCTCTTCCTGTGGAGCTCGAGATGAACAGAAAACCAGAATAGGATTGAATTGATTAACTTGCTGTTAAAAAGACAAACCTTTAGTTCTTCTCCTCTCTTCTGCAACTTCAGCTCCAAAAACCCTCTTCTTCCTCTTCCTTTCTGCTTCTCCCACGAAAACCCTTGCTTTTACTTGATAAAATGAGAAGAAATCGATGGAAAAATGAGTTTTAAAAAGATAACAAAGGTGGGGGTCCCACCATCCATTTTCCCTTTTTCATTCTTTTCCTTTTCTTTTCTTTTCTTTTCTTTTCTTTTCTTTTCAAAACAAACCAACCATAAAACACTATATGGAGTCACCAAACTGCATGGACTTCCTTTAATTAGGCATCTTGTGTGAAACAAGTTTTCCCTTTGGTCTTCAACTTTGTCTTCCTTGATTTGCATACTAAGGACCCTTCTTGTGATCAACGATATGGAGTTACCTTCTTCAACATACTCATCATCACATATTTCAGATTCTTTCTCAAATGGTGCATCATGCTCCTCACATTCATCCTCCGAATCAACTACACCATTTCTTATCACCATAACTCTTTTATTGACACATTTTTTGCTCATGTGTCCAAACCCTTTGCACTTCCAACATTGAATAGAACTAGACTTTTCCCTTACCTCCTTTGAACCTTCATTCTTTTTAGCATTGGAGCTTTGGCCTCCACTCTTTTGGCAGCAACAAACTTGCTTCTTTGTTGTGTGTCGGTTCATTCCTATTCACAAAACTATCCTTGTTCCATGCATTAGAGTTTGAAAAGGTACTAGCTTTAGGTGTATACCTTTTTGAATGCTCCTTTTCTTCCTTCAATTGAGCTTCAATTTTGATAGCATAATGATACATATCTTCAAGGTAAGGTGGTGGATTTCTATCAACCGGATGAGCAATTTCTCGATTCAAACCTCCAAGGAATCGAGACATGGTGTCTTCCTCTTCTTCTCGAATTTTTGCTCTTTCCATCAAGGACTCCATCTCTTGATAATATTCAACAACACTTTTTGCTCCCTGTCTCAAAGATTGCAATTTAGTTTTCAAATCTCTTTCATAATGTTTTGGAACATACCTCTTTCTCATGGCTTCTTTAAGTTCTTCCCAAGTTTCTATTGGATCCTCCTCTTTCCTTCTTCTCTCGGATTTGAGATGTTGATACCATTCTCCCGCATGATTGGTGAATTCGGCAATGGCAAGTTTCATCTTCTTATTCTCACTATATGTATTACAATCAAATACATGTTCTATTTTTCTTTCCCATTGCAAGTATGCCTCGGAGTCCGCCGTACCACTAAAGGGTGGAATTTTGAGTTTCACTCCGCTATCCCTTTCTTCATTCACTCTTTCCACTCTTCTAGGTTGCACAATGTTTGCAACGTTATTTCTTCCTCTTCCCCTCACATTTCCTCTTCCTCCTAAGTTTCTTTCTTGTACCTGTAAATCAAACATGCCTTCATCTTCTTGCAAGATTCGTTCTTCTCTTTGTTGTTGTTGTAAACCCAATCTCTTTGGAACTTCCTTATTAACAAACAACAAAAAGAAAGAAGAAATGAATGTTTAAAACTTGGTTTTCCATGTTTTAAAAAGAAAAGAAATGAAGTGAAAGACAAAAGGAAAACAAGGAAGGAAAGTTTAAACCATTTTGGTTTGGATTGCTTTAAAGACAAAAGAAGAAAAGGAAATGAAACAAATGTTTAATATATTAAGTTTTGTTTTGTTAAGAAAAGAAAAGAAAAGAAAAGAAAAGAAAGAAAGGGATAAAGAAAAGGAAAAAGAAAAGAAAAGCAAAAGGGAAAAAGACAAAGATTGCCTCCACCGATTGCTTTTCTTTAAGTCGTTTTAAAAACCATTTTTAAAACTCATTTTTCACAAAAGAAAGCTGAGGCCTCGTGAGGTGAAGTTCAAGGAAGAAGAAGAACCTGGTTTTGGGGTTGAAGTTGTAGAAGAAAGGAGAAGAACTCAAAGTAGCAGCAAGGAAACCATTTCATCCCAGTTCTGATATTTTGATCTTTTCGAGCCCAACAAGAAGAGGTAAGAGTTGAGTTTTTGATACATGAAAGTTAACTCAATTTGGAACAAAGTTCATGAAGGAAGCTCGAGCTAATACTGAAGTTAACTTACTGTTTTGTGAAGAGGAAGACAGAAGACAGAATTTGCTGTCAAATCTGAGAAGTCTCTGATGTTTTGGTTGTTTTGATCTGTATTCTTGGAGTTAGAAGCTCTAATTGGTATGGTTCGAAAGCTTATTGAATTTCCTACAACTTTCATGAAGAAATTGTGAGTATAAAATGTCTAGAAGATGTTTTAAATATCAGGTTAAATTTGTTGTGCAGCAGGAAATCCGAATCTGGAAACAACAGAAGTCTGTTTTGAGGAAAGTAGCTTTCGAGGTATTTCTGAACAAATCCGTTTGGAATTTCAATTTCATGTCTTCATATAATTTTTAGAGGGTTCTAGAGGGTTCAAAAAGGAAGAGTTTGGTATAAATTACATTATTTTTGGATAAGTAATGAAGAAGTTATGACTGTCTGAAAACAGGGCAGAAAATCTGAAAATGCTTGAAATTGGAAAGTGTGTTTTCTTGTAGTTTTAAGGTTAAAAATCATGAGCTCGAGGTTCTAATGGTTGAGTTGGTTTGTTTGACAGGCCAAGAGCAAATAGGTCAAGTTTATAAGCCAAGGTTCTAATTCTAATACTGTGAGTGACTCTATTTTAGAATTATGCTTGACCTATGTTTTTCTTCAAAAACATAATTGTTGATCATTGAATCTTGTTTGAACTAATTATGTATAGCTTCATGGAGTTTCTAACATAAAGTTCATGATGGAACCTAAGCATGCTTTGAATTAGTTGTAACTATAAATCCAAGTATGGAAACTAAATTATGAAAGTATGCTTTCCTTTAGAGAATGTTTTGTGTAAATCCACTTGGGAACATGTTTAGATGATAATATGAAAATGTCCAGAAATTGTTGTATGTGTTATAAAGACATGATTTCCATGGTACACAAATTATGCCCTTGTTTGTGGTTAACCCCTAATACTGAAGGACATTCGAGAAGGTACTTAGGAGGGGAATAAATCATGATATCCCGATACTGAAGGACAATGAGAAGGTATTCGGGTAGTAAATGGTTTTAGCTTAATACTGAAGGACCTAGAGAAGGTATTAGGGAAAACCAAACGACCAAAGGTATTCCACGTGCACGTGAGAGAGAGAGGTATGAACCTTATTGGTATAAATGTAACTCTACCACCTCTATGGTTTGATGTGGTATCATGTCATGTGTTTTATTGTTATGAGTTTCTATATTATTGATCTATATACCCTCGATATGATAGTACATTTCGAGTTGTGTGCTATGCACAAGTGGTGACTTAAACCTGTAAATTGGAAGCATGGTTTGTTTATGTTTACAAACAGATGTTAAGCTATTTTCTACTTATAATCTGCCATTATTATGATTCACCTGTGAGCTTATAATGTTTTAAAGATAGACACTCACTGAGCTTTTTAGCTCATTCTTTCAATGTTTTCAAACCTTTTGGTAGAGATCGAGCTCACGGTACCGACATCCCCGCCATAGTCTGCTGGAAGTTTCATAAGTTGATAGTTTGTACGTGGCTGGTGTTGTATAGCAAGTCGTTATGTAGTTATAGTTGTTTGTGCATAATAGATTGTATAAACAGTGGGTTGGCATGTTCTGAGTTGTGATGCTATTGCTCGTTTAAGTTTTCAAATGAGAGACTTAAGAAATGTTTCTCCCTATGTATGTTTAGTAGTTATCAAGTTTCCGCTGTGTTATGTTAAAGTTTACCATATACGAGCATAGTATGTTTATCAAGTAGAACAGGGTCATCAGGTATTGTTAAGAGGTGAGCAATGTCAGTTGACTTCATGCCTCTTTCCGGGCTAAGTTAGCAGGTGGTTCGGGAGGGGGTGTGACAACTTGGTATCAGAGCAGTTAACTCCATGGGAATGAGGCAGGCGGAGTTAGCTCACGAGAGGAAACTAAAAAGTCATAACAAGTTATTGAGTTAGTTCAGATCAAACTAGTAGAGTATGGTCCAAGACAGGATAAGAGTAAGTCCAGTAGGGGCCAAAATGTGAATAGTAGTCTAATATTCTGTTATTGAGTTAAGTATTCATAGCATGTCTAATGTGTTGATATGTTATAGGAGTCATGCCACCACGTACTAGTGACGACGCAGGTAGGATCAGGGCAGGACGCAGGATCCTACCCAAGGTCAATCTGAGAGGGGATCTAGTGCCCCGAGAGTCCAGACTGAGGCCAGAGAAGAGCAACATGTTAGTTCCTCACAGGAGGCAGGTAGGCCAGAGAGAGCAGGGCCAAGTTATCCAAAAAAAAAAAAGAGGCGTATAGAATAGAACGTCTGAAGAAATTAGGAGTCACAATATTTGAGGGTTCCATAGATCCAGCTGATGCCGAGGTTTGGCTGAATATGCTACAAAATGTTTTGATGTAATGAGTTGCTCTAAGGAGCAAAGTCAAGCTAGCCACATTCCTACTAAAGAAAGAAGCAGAGGGATGGTGGAAGTCAATACGAGCTAGGCGCAGTGATGCACGCACTTTAGATTGGCAAACTTTCAAAGGCATATTTGAAGATAAATATTACCCTAGCACGTATCGTGAGGCAAAGAGGGATGAATTTTTAGAACTGAAGCAAGGGCCACTTTCAGTGGCTGAGTATGAGAGAAGGTATACCGAGCTTTCACGGTATGCTGATGTGATTGTGGCATCTGAGAGTGACAGGTGTCAGAGATTTGAAAGAGGGTTACGCCCCGAGATACGAACCCGATCCACTGTGCATTGCAAAGTGGGCTTACTTTTTCCTCGCTGGTAGAGAGGCGCTCACGTGTTGAGCAGAGAGTATAACAGAGGCACAAGCGATGCAGTGGTGAAGCCTACTCGAGGGCCTTCAACGACGAGCAGGCGCATACCCAAGGGAGTGAGCGCCACGCCAGCCAGTCAGGGATGGCAACCGCACGTACGATGTGCGGGCTGGCGAAACGAAGACGCACGCGCGCAAGGCCCAGGCGGGGCGCACGCGCGAGCGGATGCAGACAAGGAAAGTCGCACGGCATGGGGGCGTCCGTACGAGGAGCGCACGCGCGGTCCAAGCACCAAGAGGCGCGTGCGCGAAACAATCGTGCGCAGCGCAGCGCAGCAGGCGGAAGCGCGCAACGCATCCCAGCGCCAGCGCCCGATGGGAAAAGCGATGACTGCGCGCCATCGTGTTGGAGACGACTTTCTTTGCAGCAGAAGGGGCTCTTGCAGTCCTGACGGTGGACCTAGAACATGTGGACACCAAAAGAAGGTTCTCAACAATTCAGAAAGCCTAAAGAAGCAAGCATTTTGAAGAGGCATACCTGTTCAGAAGATTGTTCGGGGATGCGTTTGCTTGACACTCGACACTCAGGGACGCTTGAGAGCAAGGTGGGCGGCATGAAGAAGTTGAGAGGCGGAATTTGGTGAGACAATGAAGATGGTATTTATAGAGCTAGCTAGGGGAAGTTATCTAGTTAGTGGAGTAGTGGGGGAGTTGGTCGAAACTACCAAGTAGTGGGAGGTTGCCCAAACTACCACATAGTGGGGAGGTGCTCGAAACTACCTAGTAGTGGAGAGTGGCCCAAACCACCAAGTAGTGGGGCGTTGGAACCCACCTAGGTAGTGGGAGACTTTTGTAACCAACTCAACCACCCATAACTACCACCCACGTTCCCATGATGTTAGTGGGCTTTCATTGTAACCACCTCCATGTCCCTATAAATACTTCACCTTGGAGACTTTGAAAGGGAGAAGCATCCTCGTTGGAGAGAGCTCCTTTTTGGAGAAGTCTCCTCTTTGGCGACTTCCAAAGAGAGTGGAGTTTGCCTTGTATTGTGAATCTCGACTTGTGAGATTCAAGTGTGTAATTCTTATGCTTTCTTTAATAAAGTGTTAAGTGTTACACCATATCCTTTCTTTCTTCTTCCTTACCTTCTATTATCCTTCTTAAATGGTTTATCTCCTTATTGTTGGCGGGTTGTGTGCGAAAATGTTAAGGTTGTACTAAGGCAAGTGCCTTAGGCCGCTCGGTGGGGCAAAGTAGCAAGCGAAAAATTAGTTTTTATGTCACCCCCGCGACACCTGGGATGAAGCGGGAGGTAGCTGAATATGTTGATAATGTTTGATCTGCCAACAGGTTAAACCAGTTAGAAAGAGACCAGGAGGACTCCTTAATCCATTGCCAGTGCTGGAATGGAAATAGGAGCATATCACTATGGATTTTCTGTTTGGATTACCACGTACTTCTAGTGAACATGATGGTATTTTGGTAATAGTGGATAGACTCACTAAAACAGCACGGTTTATACCGATTTAAGCGACGTCTACACTTGATCGACTTGTTGAGCTATATGTCGAAAGAATTGTAAGTCAACACGAGTGCGGTGTCCATAGTTTGAGATAGGGATCCAAGATTTACTTCTAAGTTTTGGCTTAGTTTACGTAGGCTATAGGGACAAAGTGAAATTTAGCATACAATTGTTCCATCCTCAGCGTGATGGTCGGTCGAGAGAGGACCATCCAGAACCTAGAGGATATGTTGAGAGCATGTGTCCTTCAATTTAAGGGTAGTTGTGATACACACCTATCACTTATGGAATTCGTTTATAATAACAGCTATCAGTCAAGTATTGGCATGGCACCATTTGAGGCTCTGTATGGAAGGTCGTGTAGAACGCCCGTATGTTGGAATGAAGTAGGAGAGCGGAAGCTAATCGGTCCTGAGTTGGTACAAATTACGACAGAAAATGTTAAGGTAATCAGAGAGAATCGGAAGGTAGCACAAGACCGTCAGAAGAGTTATGCAGATAAGCGACGAAAGGACTTAGAATTCCAGGTCGGAGATCAAGTATTCTTGAAGTTATCTCCGTGGAGAGGTGTCCTTCGTTTTGGCAAGAAAGGTAAACTAAGCCCTAGATATATTGGTCCTTATCCGAAGAATTGGGATGAGTTGGGCCAAGACCTCTGATTGGAGTTTCCAGCAGAACTATCTCGAGTACATGATGTTTTTCATGTGTCCATGTTGAGGAAGTATATTCCAGATCCAACACATGTGTTGCAAGCACAACCAGTTGAATTGAAAGAAGACATGAGTTACATAGAGGATGCAGTTCAAATCCTCGACAGGAAAGAACAAGTTTTGAAAAACAAGACGATCTCACTCGTGAAGGTTCGTTGGAGACATCACGGAGTGGAGGAGGCTACCTGGGAGTTAGAGGACCTAATGAGGAGGAAGTACCTGATGATTTTCACTTAAAGACTACTCAATTTCGAGGACGAAATTTCTTAAGGAAAGGTAAGTTGTAAACCCAATCTCTTTGGAACTTCCTTATTAAAAAACAACAAAAAGACAGAAGAAATGAATGTTTAAAACTTGGTTTTCCATGTTTTAAAAAGAAAAGAAATGAAGTGAAAGACAAAAGGAAAACAAGGAAGGAAAGTTTAAATGATATGAATCCTATCGTGCGATCAAGACCAAAGAAAAGCTTCAAAAATTGAGTTGAAATAAATGTTGTCAAACTTCATTTATGTTGAACTAATGATGCATTTAATGAACTAAATGAGATGAGAAAACGAGAGAAAAAGCTTGAAAAATCAAAATGAAAGGTTGTAACTTACATCCCCATCAATGCCATAATGCCCACTAGCCATATTGTAACTTAAAACATTGAAAACAACACTTTAAGATGAAAAATACATTAAAACCCCCATAAATCCGAGAATTGAACTTCTAATAAACCAATCAATAATTTGTAACCATCCAAGAATAAATGAAGCCCCCTTGAAGTAGCTTGAAGCTCTTGTTGCATAAATGAAGCTTGACTTGTCTTTAATGAAGCATGGGTTGCACTTGAGTCCATTAAATGCATCTTGAGTTCGTCATAAATGAAGTTTGACAACATTAATTCAACTTCATCTTGAAGCTTTTCTTTAATCTTGAATAACATGATACGGTTCATATCATTCCTCCTTCTTCAAGAAGATTCGTCCTCGAATCTAAGGATGCCCTTGTAATTATTTCAACTTTTGGTCTTGCTCTCTTGAATTTCTTCTTCGGATTTAGATGAGCTCTTTTTGTGAAACAAACTGCAAAACGGTTTAAAGTGACAAGAGAAAGGACCTTTCCACACTCCCTTACATGTTTACACTCAAAGAGACACTCAATTTCTTAAATCACTCAATATCATTTCTCAATTTAACCTATCAAATTTGAAAATGGTGAAGCCAAGATACTTTGCAATCCAATGAGTAGTAGCACACTTTGATCACACAAGTTAACTCGACTTATGGAAATATTTAGAAGTTAAATAAGTAACAAGATGGACATATTGAGAAATGAATGGGACATTCAACAAGATTTGTTATTTAAAATGCAGTCAATGCCATTGATAATTGGAGTTTAAAACACAAGAATGTAACTCTTAAGATAATAACGTCCAACGGCTACTTGAGAAGTTATGGAGTTAAAAATAGCCTTTAAAACATATATGAGTTACAAAAATAAAAAAATCAAAAGCATTAACTTCCGGCAGAAATTGAATTTTCTAAAATTGTAACTGCCAAAACATTAATGAGTAACGGTTATTTCAAGCTTAATCAAGGTGTAACTGATATGATGAGCAAATAAAAAGCTTGATTAACACATGTAAAGAGATAACTTATGTTCATTATAGATCTAGCATTTTTATGGAGGCAAAAACAATAAGAACAAAAGAAGAATGTTCTCGTGTATAACAGTTTTTCAGAACAATTCATAAACATGTATACTTTTCACCATCAAGAAGGTCGAAGTAGAAATTCTCATAGAAGCATAAAATGTCGATTAGATCCAGATCTATAATATTTCAGAAGATTCCAAGATGAAAAGACAAATAGAATTATGAGTTTTTTGTGCTTTTTGAAAGGCTATAAATCTGGACAGATTACGAAAAAAAAAACTAAAACATGAAAATTTTAAACAAATTCAATAAAAACGCAATGGAAACATATATCCGATCTTGAGCCTAAGGCTCTGATACCAAATGATGAGAAATTTTAAGAAGGATTTGAAAAATCCAATCTACCTTGTTAAAACAAACAAGACTATTAGATCACAAAACCAAAAAAATCTCAAAATCAAAATGAAATCAAAGAAGCCAAAGATTCTAATATCAAAATGTTAAGTAACCCTTGACAATTGGATCTAACAACCTTGCTTAAATAAACAAGACCTTTAGATAACTCAATCTCAAAGACCCCAAAACGAATTTTGAAAATAAACTCAAGGAAAGTAAAATCGGATTACCTTGTGATCAAGCATCTCAAGGCAAGAGAACTTGTATGAGAATCGAATCACTCCACAAGCAAGATTGATCAAGTCAAGCTTGAATGATTCTAGCATGCAACCTAATCTACATAGAATTGCAAAGAAATAGCTCAAAGGCTATAAAAAAAGCTCAAGGCCTCTTTTGATTACATTTTCAATCTTTTTTTCCTTACAAGTTACATGGATATATAGCCTCAAAATTAACCCTAGAGTAGTAACCTATGGTCTATTGAAAGGTTGTAACTTACATCCCCATCAATGCCATAATGCCCACTAGCCATATTGTAACTTAAAACATTGAAAACAACACTTTAAGATGAAAAATACATTAAAACCCCCATAAATCCGAGAATTGAACTTCTAATAAACCAATCAATAATTTGTAACCATCCAAGAATAAATGAAGCCCCCTTGAAGTAGCTTGAAGCTCTTGTTGCATAAATGAAGCTTGACTTGTCTTTAATGAAGCATGAGTTGCACTTGAGTCCATTAAATGCATCTTGAGTTCGTCATAAATGAAGTTTGACAACATTAATTCAACTTCATCTTGAAGCTTTTCTTTAATCTTGAATAACATGATACGGTTCATATCAGATCTGCTTGGGTGAGAGTGGCCTGAGATTGCCGACTCAATAAGCCTCCCATTTCAGGGATAAGACCGGGTAGATAGCTGGGAACATAGTTCTGCAAGATGGAATTCACTCCTACCCGCTTTAGGGATTAGTAGAGAGGTTGTTCCCTTAAGTGCTGATTCCGGGTCTTGAACAAAGGGCTCACCCCTCTCATTGGCCCGAGAGGGATTCGTTTTGTTGGTTGGACCACAAACCAATTGTTCATTAGAGGATCAGTGGGACTTAAGGAACAAGAAGTAATTACAGGGGTAAAACGGTAATTTTAACCCAGCTGTAATTACGAACGACCTGTGAAGGATCGACTTACTAATCATGGTTATATCGAGTGGGCGAGAAATATATCTACAAAGTGAGGAGAGTGCAACCACTAGGCTTTAGTGGAGTGTCCGGTGGTTTACGAATGTTGATTAGCTAGGCTAAAGAGTTTGGCCGGTTAATCTTGTATCGTTGGAGCTCATGATCTGTAGGTCCATTAGGTCCCCTTACTAGCTCGGACTAAGCCTTGTAACATTTTGAGAGAAAAGAATTTGAATTGTTCAAATTCGATTTTGGGAGAAAATGTTAATTATATGTGATATACTTAACGTGTTACAGTTTAATTATGAATTAAACTATAATAAAGAAGAGGTGGAAATATTTAAATGTGGTTTAAATATTTGCTCGGTTTATAACATGAATAGGGATTCATGTTTAAACGATCGATTTAAGAAATCGGGATTGGTCCAATTATTTAATTTAATATTTGATATTGAATTAAATAAATTATTTAAAATTAATTAATTAAATTATTTAATTAATAAATTAATTTTAATTTAAAATTAATTTTATATTAATTTTGAATTAAAATTAAATGAAAATTCAATTTTGATTTTGAATTTCAATTGGACCAAAATGAAAAGGATGAGCAACCTTGCTACTTTTTCAAATTCACTCAAATTGAGCACCTCCTTCTTGCTAAATCCTTCTCATCTTCTTGCTGTCATCTTCTCCTAGCTTGAAGAACCTTTTGGTTTCTTTAATTGAAGAAGAAACCATTAGATTAAAGTGAATTAATCAGTTTTTTTTTATAATTCACGTTTTTTAGACCTTTCTCCCATCTCTCTTCAAATTCTCTCTACCAAAGATCCCACAATCTGTTCTAAGGCCTGGGGATAGTAGGCAAGACACTAGAGGTTGTCCACAAAGTGTTTGTGACAAGAAATTCCCCATGGATTTGGAGAATTTTGAACAACAAAGGTATGTGTTCATACTCTCTGTTTTTCCATTTTTGAGCATGCTTTTTGTTTTGTAAAATTGATCAACTTAGAGTGTTCAAGATCCACAATTGCTTCCGCTTTCTTAATCTACACTCTTTCAAGATGGACATTTTCTTTAGGAGAAACTTTCATTCTTTTAGTTCGTGTTTCAGTCGTTTTAAAAAATTCAGTATTCAAAACACTTTTGACCGAATTAGGCTTTAAAACGTATAATTACTCTCAAATGAAGCAGAACATAATAAGTTCCATTTCGGGAAATAAACGCTTTATTACCACTGAAAAAAACAGAAATAAAATGTTCTAATAGGCAGGAAATGGAAACAAGGTTTCTAGTAAACCCTAGCACTATATACATATTATCCAATAAAATGTAATTCCTGCCAAAATAAAGTTTCACCGTGTCGACCGCTGCAGCAAAGACAACCTCCCTGGATCCAACCCGTAGTGTTATCTCACCCTCTCGCAGTCGCTGCTAGGAACTAATTCCCAGAAAAGAAGAATAAACATGGTTAGTGGCGTCTGAATCCAGTATCCAGACAGAGTCATTACTCTCCACTTAACAGGTTTCAGTTACAAGTAAATCACATTTACCTTCTTTCTTCCTATCGGTAAGGAACTTTGTACAATTTCTCTTCCAATGATCATCCCCGTTGCAGTGGAAACATTTTCCTTTCTCCGCAACTTCCTTGACCTTTTTTTCCTTCTAGGCGGCAGCGCGGTCAGCTTTACCCTTCTTCAACTTCTTCTTCTTCCCTTTCGGGTCTGAAGAACCTACAGATTTGTCCCAGAGGTCGAACCCCTATGATAGGACCTGAAGACAATATTTGCCTCAGCTTCTAGTACCCTGATCCTCATCAAGGACTGGAAGTTTTATAGTTCGTTGAGTAGGGTGGTCAGAGTGTAGCTAATTTTGTTCATAACAGCATTGCTACGAAACTGAAGGAAACTCTTCGGAAGAGTCTCCATAATAAAGTTGACCTGGCTCGACTCGTCGATCGAAGCCCCCGTTCATCTCTGCCAGATTAAAGTGGGTCATCATGTCCAGAACATGTTCACGGACAGACGCCCCCTCTTTCATCCTTGCATTGAAGACGTGTTTGAGGGCATGGTGCCAGACCTGAAAGGACTGTTGTCTAAATATTTCCCGTAACGATTCCATGATCTCCTTTGCGGTGACCACAACTCATGCTTCTTTGCCAATACTTCAGACAAGCTGGCAATAATGTAGACCTTTGGCTTTTCATTGGCCCTGATCCACCGATCGTACGCATCACGAACACTTCGCGATGTGGTCGAGCCCGACACCTGAGGACACTCCTCAGTGAGCACGAACTTCAGGTCATCAGTTACCAGTATTGTGTTGATATTATTTTTCCACGTTTGAAAATTATCACCGACGAGTTTATCAGAAGCTAATAGGGCGATAATTGAACTTGACATTTTGTTTGCTGAAAATAAGAAAAAACTTTGTATCAGTCTCGCAAAAACTTTGAAAATCCAATCAGGTTTTAGCAAAATTTTATCCTATGATCCCTAGGTCATTAAAAAATTGCAATGATACCCCCAATGGTTTAGAATGACCGCCACCGAAGAGTAGACAGAAACACTCCTCCTATGGGACGAGACTTTCTCGACTAGACCCTAATACCAGAATAACTCTTATTCCATTAGGCATCCAGTTACCATTTTTCAGTTTGAATCCATTAACTCTTAATGAATCCCGTGAGTGTCACCCTCTATCTTTAAATTTCAAGTATCCGTCCAAACAATAGCCACTGAAGGGAGGACTACAAAGGAAAACCAACAAAAAAATTGTATCCCTTTCGAGAATTCATGGTGTTCCGACTCCCATGATCAAGGGTCTCCGAAAGGATTGTCTAGTCCAGGCAAAACTAGCAGGCGGATTTGATGAGAAATTTTAAGAAGGATTTAAAAAATCTAATCTACCTTGTCAACAACAAACAAGACGATCTAAAATCCAAAAACTTCAAATCGAAATGAAATCAAAGAAGCCAAAGATTCTAATGTCAAAATGTTAAGTAACCCTTGACAATTGGATATAACAACCTTGCTTAAACAAACAAGACCTTTAGATAACTCAATTTCAAAGACCCCAAAACCAATTTGAAAATCAACTCAAGGAAAAGTAAAACCGGATTACCTTGTCGATCAAATATCTCAAGGCAAGAAAACTTACTTGAGATCCGAATCACTCCACAAGCAAGATTGATCAAGTCAAGCTTGAATGATTCTAGCATGCAACCTAATCTACATAGAATTGCAAAGACATAGCTCAAAGGCTATAAAAATGCTCAAGGCCTCTTTTGATTACATTTTTCAATCTCTTTTTTCTTTTCTTCCTACAAGATACATGTGGCTATTTATAGCCTTCAAAATTAAACCTAAAGATAGCCTATGGTAGTTTAAGGGTTGTAACTTACATCCTCATCAATACCATAATGTCCACTAACTATTTTGTAACCTAAAACATTGAAAACAATAGTTTAAAACTGAAATTTGCATCAAATTAGCCATAAATCCGAGAATGATGTCTCTTTGCTAGCTTTGTAACTCTTTGTAACCTTCCAATAGTAAATGAAGCACATCTTGAAGATTTTCAAAGTCCTTGTCCCATAAATGAAGCTTGTTGTTCTTTAACAAATGATGAGTTGCACTTGAGTTCATTAAATGCAACTTATGTTAAACTTCCATGAATGACTTCATTTAATGCGACTTCGTGAGATGTCTTGGTTCATATCAGGATCATAGGCGTCTCACGGTGTGAATCGATAAAAGAGACCGTGGGTCCCGTTTTCATAGGTCCCGCACCCACTCACTATAAGTATTCTCTCCATTCACGTTGAATATTGACTCATACAAATACCATCCAAAGGGGAACGCTCCAATTTGCGCCACGAGGCCGAGTATGGATCTCACAGTGTGAACTTAACGGAGATTTGTGGTCGAAAAATTAAATGTATCTCATACACTTTATTTCCTCCCACTCAACACTTTAAGTTAATCGGGATTGACCTAGATAAATCGGCTAACATTTACCTAAGTCTACCAATATAACACTTATATTGAATTAGCCTAAGTCTATAATCACATTATTAACTTAGGTCTATGTGGGTAATTTAATCAACTTTTAATTAAACGCCACTCACGAGAATATAACTAATGAATCTCCAGACCAAATTCACTCCCAGGTCGGTTCCCAGGTAGGGGTATTCCGCAAAACGTCAGCTTAAATACCCTAGCCTTAGACAGAACCTTCCTTAGACAAAGTTACTAATTAGTTTCCATTCATAAGTCATATTTGATTTCCTAATTCTAATCTTATTAGAACTAGAAAACCTAAGTCTAATTATTCAAGTTCTAAACCATTTAAAACTAATAATTAACTTAGGTTACATGCATTGTTATATTATAGTGCTTGATCATTCATCACAAGAATAATAAACTATATAATATACAATACATCACATGTATTAATGCATGTAAATGCTTTTAATCTAAGAAATATAACACTTATATTAATTAAATTAAAAAACATACATTATATTATAACCCTTATAGTATAATCCCATCATGCATACTATATATTATAACTCTTATAATATAAATATAATACATGAAATGTTTAACCTAAGGTGGGATTTTAATCTATATGACATACATTATGCACATAGAATAATATAAAATTTCATACATCACATGCATAAAATTAAATAAATAGCAATATTGGACCAGTTTTGGCACCCTAGAGATAATAATTAAATTAATTAACATTAATATAAAAATTATATTAATATTAATTAATAAAATTATTAAAGTGCTGAGTGGGAGGAAATAAAGTGTATAAGATACATTTGATTTTCCGACCACAAATCTCCATTAAAGTCCGCACCGTGAGATCCATACTCGGCCTCGTGGGGCAAATGGGAGCGTCCCCCTTCGAATGGTATTTGTATGGGTCAATATCAAAGTGGATGGAGCAAGTACTTATAGTGAGTAGGAGCGGGACCTGTGAAAACGGGACCCACGGTCTCTTCTTTCGATTCACACCGTGAGATTCCCATGATCCGCCTACTAGTTTGGCTTGGATCAGACAATCCCTTCGGAGGGCCTTGATCATGGGAGTCGGAACACCGTAAAATCCCGAAAGGGATACAGTTTCCTTGTTGGTTTTCCTTCTTGGTTCACCCTTTGGTGGCTATTGTTTGGACGGATACTTGGAAACTTAAAGATTGAGGGTGACACTCACGGGATTCATTAAGAGTTAATGGATTCAGATCGAAAAATGGTATTTGGACGCCCAATGGAATAAGAGTTATTCTGGGATTATGGTTTGGTCGAGAAAGTCTCGTCCCAGAGGAGGAGTATTTTGTTCACCCTTCGGTGGCGGTCATTCTAAACCTTTGGGATATCATTGCAAATTTAATGACCTAGGGATCATAGGATGAAATTTTGCTAAAACTTGATTGGATTTCAAAAAGTTTTTTGCGAGACTGACACGAAGTTTTTATTTGATTTTTCAGCAAAATGTCTAGCTCAATTATAACTTTACTTGCTTCCGACAAACTAGTGGGAGATAACTACCAAACTTGGAAAAATAATATAAACACGATTCTAGTAACTGACGACTTTAAGTTCGTGCTCACTAAAGAGTGTCCTCATGTGTCGGGCTCGACCGCGTCACGAAGTGTTTGTGATGCGTACGATCGATGGATCAGGGCCAATGAAAAGGCCAAGGTCTACATAATTGCCAGCTTATCTGAAGTATTGGCAAAGAAGCATGAGTTTATGGTCACCACTATCTACGGGTTGGATCCGGGGAGGTTGTCTCTGTTGCAGCAGTCGACACGATGAAGCTCTTTTTCAGTAGGAATTACATTTTATTAGATAATTTGTATATAGTTCCAAGGTTTACTAGAAACCTAGTTTCTATTTCCTGCCGTAAGAACATTGTATTTCCGTTGATTTTTCTAGCAATAAAGCGTTTATTTCTAGAAATGGAAATTTATTGTGTTCTGCTTCACTTGAGTCTAATCTATACGTTTTGAAACCTAATTCGATCAAAAGTCTTTTGAATACTAAATTATTTAAAACGGCAGAAACACGAACTAAGAGAGTGAAAGTTTCTCCAAAAGAAAATGCTCATCTTTGGCATCTAAGGTTAGGCCACATTAATCTCAATAGGATTGAGAGACTAGTGAAGAGTGTACTTCTAAATGAGTTGGAAGAAAACTCTTTACCGGTGTGTGAGTCATGCTGATAAGAAATTTTAAGAAGAATTAGAAATCTAACAACCTTGTTAACAAAACAAGACCTTGTGTATGTTTAATAGTTGTCCAGTTTCCGCTGTTGATATGAACCCTGCAATGCCAATCAAGAATAAAGAAGAGCTTCAAGATGGAGATACATTAAATGCACCATAACTTCATTTATGATGAACTCGAGTTGCATTAAAGGAATTAAAGTTGAATTAAATGAACTCAAGTTCATTTAATGCAAGTCAACCATCAATTAATGGGACTACACTTCAAGTTAATTCAAATGGAGCTTCATTTACACCTTGGGAGGTTACAAAGACTAGAATTATTGTTAGAAGATTAATTCTCGGATTTATACCTCATTTACTTGTAATTTCAGTTTTAAAGTTTCTATTTCAATGTTTTAGGTTACATTTGAGTAGTGGATGGTTATGACATTAAAGTTAGGGAAGTTACATTCTCAAACATGTCATGTTAGCTTAGTTTTAGGTTACAATTGGAAGACTATATAAAGCCATCTAAGATGTATTGTAAAAAGATTGGGGAATCATGTTTTGAATGAAAAGTTGCATATTTTGTTCCTTAAGCTATGAGCTTGTTTCTTTGCATTTCTTGTGTTTAGATTTGCATGGTAGGATCATTCAAGTAGCGTTGATCAAACTACTTGTGGAGTGATTCGAATCTTGAGTTTAGAAACAAGTTTTCTCTACTCTTGATCTTGATCATCAAGGTAAATCCGTTTCTATCTTCTTCCTTGGGATGAAATCATTTAGATTTGGGGTTTTTGAGTTTTAGCTCTAAAGGTCTTGTTCTTCAACAAGGTTGTTAGATTTAAATCATCAAGGGTTACTTATCAGCTATGTTGTGTTAAAGTGTTCCATTTGCGAACATAGTATGTTTATCAGGTGAATCAGGGTCAACAGGTATTGTTAAGAGGTAAACAATGTCTGTTGGCTTCACGCCGCCTTTCGAGCTGAGTTAGCAGGTAGTTCGGGAGGGGGTGTGATATGAACCGTATCATGTTATTCAAGACTAAAGAAAAGCTTCAAGATGAAGTTGAATTAATGTTGTCAAACTTCATTTATGACGAACTCAAGATGCATTTAATGGACTCAAGTGCAACCCATGCTTCATTAAAGAGAAGTCAAGCTTCATTTATGCAGCAAGAGCTTCAAGCTACTTCAAGGGGGCTTCATTTATTCTTGGATAGGTTACAAATTATGTATTGGTTTAGTAGAAGTTCAATTCTCGGATTTATGGGGGGTTTAATGTATTTTTCAGTCTTAAAGTGTTGTTTTTAATGTTTTAAGTTACAATTTGGTTAGTGGAGATCATGGTATTGATAGGGATGTAAGTTACAACCTTTCAATTGACCATAGGTTACTCTAGGGTTGATTTTGAGGCTATATAAAGCCATGTACCTTGTAGGAAAAAAAAGAAAAAAAAAGATTGGAAAATGTAATCAAAAGGAGCCTTTGTGCTTTTTTATAGCCTTGAGCTATGTCTTTGCAATTCTATGTAGATTAGGTTGCATGCTTAGAATCATTCAAGCTTGAATTGATCAATCTTGCTTGTGGAGTGATTCAGATCTCATACAAGTTCTCTTGCCTTATGATGTTTGATCGACAAGGTAATCTGATTTTACTTTTCCTTGAGTTGATTTTCAAAATTGGTTTTGGGGTCTTTGAAATTGAGTTATCTAAAGGTCTTGTTTATTTAAGCAAGGTTGTTAGATCCAATTTTCAAGGGTTACTTAACATTTTGATATTAGAATCTTTGGCTTCTTTGATTTCATTTCGATTTTGAGATTTTTGGGTTTTGTGATCTAATAGTCTTGATTGTTTTAACAAGGTATAGATATTTCAAATCCTTCTTAAAATTTCTCATCATTTGGTAACACTGATGTAACACCATTGACAATATAGGACTAATAACTTCGTAGATGACCATTAGTACTCGACCTTAATCCTGAGCGTGTTACGAACTCTTGTCAGCGGGGGTCTGTCCTTTGACTTGTACGGGTGAGGGTGGTCACAGTTACTCGCCCAATATGTCTATCTTCTCAGGGAAAAGACCACGTGAGAAGCTGGGAACTTAACTACACGAGATGGAATTCACTCGTTCCCGTCTATAGGGAAACTAGAGAGGTTGTTCCCTTAAGTGTTGTCTCCATGGCTTGGTCAACGGGCGCCCACCCTCTCATTGGCCCGAGAGGGGTGTTGTGTATGGTTGGACCATTACAACGTTGTTGTTCATTAGAGGAGCAGTGGGGACTTAAGGAGCAAGAAGCAGACACAGGGGTAAAACGGTAATTCAAAGTTTGTCGAGTCTGAAATCATAAGTTCGTTCCCTAGAGCGAAATTCACCCTGTTTGGATTAAGATAGACCAAATTTGTCTCCATTCGAAGTTTGTCGAGTCTGAAATCATAAATTTGTCCCCTAGAGTGCGTTCATCTTGTTTTGACGAGGATGGACCAAAGTTGATATGAATCGTACAACGCTAGTCAAGACTAAAGAAGAGCTAAAAATGGAGTTGCATTAAATGCATCAAGGCTTCATTTATGATGAACTCAAGTTGCATTAATGTTGAAATCAAGTTGCATTGAAAGAACTTAAGTTGCAATTAAATGAAATTAAGTGCATCTCAAGCTTCATTTAATGCAAGTCAAGCATCAAATAATAGGATTACACTTCAAGTTACTTCAAGTGGAGCTTCATTTACACCTTGGAAGGTTACAAAGACTAGAATTGTTGCTAGAAGATTAAATTCTCGGATTTATACCTCATTTATTTGTAATTTCAGTTTTAAAGTTTCTATTTCAATGTTTTAGGTTACATTTGAGTAGTGGATGGTTATGACATTAAAGTTAGGGAAGTTACATTCTCAAACATGTCATTTTAGCTTAGTTTTAGGTTACAATTGGATGGCTATATAAAGCCATCTAAGATGTATTGTAAAAAAGACTTGGAATCATGTTTTGAATGAAAAGTTGCATATTTTGCTACTTAAGCCATGAGCTTGTTTCTTTGCATTTCTTGTGTTTAGATTTGCATGCTAGGATCATTCAAGTAGCGTTGATCAAACTACTTGTGGAGTGATTCGAATCTTGAGTTTAGAAACAAGTTTTCTCTACTCTTGATCTTGATCATTAAGGTAAATCCGTTTCTATCTTCTTCCTTGGGATGAAATCATCTAGGTTTGGGGTTTTTGAGTTTTAGATCTAAAGGTCTTGTTCTTCAACAAGGTTGTTAGATTTAAATCATCAAGAGTTACTTATCATTTGGTATCAGAGCTTTAGGTTCTAGATCGGATATATGTTTCCGTTTTTTTTTCTATTTTTATTCTGATTTTTTTTTATTCCTTATGTTCATCTCGTCAGATTCTGTCTTATCATAAAAACTCAAAAATAGTGTCATTTGCGTCAATGTTTTTTTTTGTTTTTGTGTTCTGTGAAGTTATAGATCTCTGTCTAAGCTTCAAATTTGTCTTTTACAAGTCATTCAAATTCAACTTTCTTAAGAGTGAAAACATTTCATTTTGATAATCTGTTCTAAAAAACCGAGAAAACCGAGAGCATAAGTTTTCTTTGATTCTTAATGTTCTATGGTGTTCTTTGTTTATATCTTTCATATCTTGAGCTTAGATCTAATATTTCCATGTTAGATCTGAATGTTGTTGTTTGATTTCCCCACATATGTTACAAATTGTCATTTGCAATAAATGCATGCCAGTTACACATTAAAAGTTCCAGCCTTGCTTATAAATACATTGATTATGTCGTGTGTAACTCCAATCTGTTTTTCATGTTATAAAATCATATTGTAACTCCTTTCAATTATACATTGACTAGATCTTTCAATTTGAAAGAGTTATTTGTTGGAATATTGCATTAGTTGTTGGTGTTTAATATTGTAACTCCTATACCCTTTGTCCCATTCCATATCTTATCCTTCCATTTTTTTGTTTCAATTCTGTCATATTTATGCTATTTTATTTTCTTAGTGTGTTGTCTATCACTTGATTGCAAACTTTGCTTATTGGCTCATGCGAGTGAAATTGTGAGTTTGTTGAGAGTGTTTTTCTCTTTTGAGTGTAAACACGAGTGACTATACCTTAACGAGTGACTATAACTTGGCTCTGATACCAAATGATAAGTAACCCTTGATGATTTAAATCTAACAACCTTGTTGAAGAACAAGACCTTTAGATCTAAAACTCAAAAACCCCAAATCTAAATGATTTCATCCCAAGGAAGAAGATAGAAACGGATTTACCTTGATGATCAAGATCAAGAGTAGAGAAAAATTGTTTCTAAACACAAGATTCGAATCACTCCACAAGTAGTTTGATCAACGCTACTTGAATGATCCTAGCATGCAAATCTAAACACAAGAAATGCAAAGAAACAAGCTCATAGCTTAAGGAGCAAAATATGCAACTTTTCATTCAAAACATGATTAAGTCTTTTTTTACAATACATCTTTGATGGCTTTATATAGCCTTTGAATTGTAACCTAAAATAAGCTAAAATGACATGTTTAATATTGAAACCTCTACAACTTTAATACCATAACTATCCACTTCCCATGAGTTGGCTTTGACGGGACATTTTCGGATCGCTGGCCGCTAACGGGCCCTATATCGGAACCTCCAGCCCATGGGAAGGGGCGCAATGTCGGCACACTGCGCCGTCCGACCTTGTCCCTTGAAAACCCGTTACAAAGGAAACGCCCAAGACACTTCTCTGAGAGGCGCTCGCCCGACCATGACACGCGAACGTGTCACGGGGTGACTCACTTAGGCCCACAAGCTGTGGGGGTGGTGGAGAGTCGACACCATGGTACCCCTATAGTATATTATGTGAAATATATTGGGTCTTCCTCCCTTGCACGTCATTTTGGCGAGGAGTCATATGCCCATACATCGACCCCTCCGACGACACGGTTGGCCCCAGTCTCACATGCCTTCGAGCCCACCTATCTTGGTGTGTTAGATGATGCACCGTCCTCCTCGATCGCATCATGGCACGACTTGTCACTGTGAGGTTCACAAACAAACGCTCTTCTAGTATGATTGTGACATTCTCCCCCACTTAATCTCGTCATCGTCCTCGATGACATACTCGGGGGTTCAATCCAAATCATGGATTATAACAAAAGTTGTCTCCATTCGAAGTTTTTCGATTGTGAACCCATAAGTTCCTCCACAAGAGCGCAGTTTGTCTTCTTTGGACCAAGATGAATCAAAGTAGTCTCCATTCGAAATTTGTCGACTCTGAAACCATTAGTTCGTCTCCTAGATCGCAGTTCGTACTTTTTGGACCAAGATGGACCAAAGTTGTCTACATTCAAAAGTTGTTAAATCTGAAACCATAAGTTCGTGACCTAGAGCGAAGTTGGTTTGGTTTGGACCAAGATGGACCAAAGTTGTCTCCATTCGAAGTTTGTCGAGTCTAAAACCATAAGTTCATCCCCTACAGCGCAGCTCGTCCTATTTGAACAAAGATGGACCAAAATTGTTTCCATTCAAAATTTTTCGAGTCTGAAGCCATTAGTTTGTCCCCTAGAGCGTAGTTCGTCTTGTTTGGACCAGGATGGACCAAAGTTGTCTCCATTCGAAATTTGTCGAGTCTGAAACCATAAGTTCGTCCCTAGAGTGCAGTTCGTCCCCTATTGTGCAGTTCGTCCTAGTTGGACCAAGATGGACCAAAGTTGTCTCCATTCGAAATTTGTCGAATCTGAAACCATAAGTTCGTCAGCTAGAGCGCAGTTCACCCTCTTTGGATTAAGATGGACCAAAGTTGTCTCCATTCGAAGTTTGTCGAGTCCAAAATCATAAGTTCGTCCCCAAGAGCGCAGTTCGTCCTATTTGGGCAAAGATGGACCAAAGTTGTCTCCATTCGAAGTTTCTCGAGTCAGAAACGATAAGTTCATCCCTTAAAGCAAAGTTCGTCCTGTTTGGACCAAGATGGACCAAAGTTGTCTCCATTCAAAATTTGTCAAGTCTGAAATCATAAGTTCGTCCTAGTTGGACCAAGATGGATCAAAGTTGTCTCCATTCGAAATTTGTCGAATCTGAAACCATAAGTTCGTCACCTAGAGCGCAATTCACCCTCTTTGGATTAAGATGGACCAAAGTTGTCTCCATTCGAAGTTTGTCGAGTCTGAAATCATAAGTTCATACCCTAGAGCCCAGTTCGTCCTTTTTGGACGAAGATGGACCAAAGTTGTCTGCATTCGAAGTTAGTCGAGTCAGAAACAATAAGTTCATCCCCTAGAGCGCAATTCGTCCTGTTTGGACCAAAATGGACCAATCTTGTCTCCATTCAAAATTTGTCGAGTCTGAAACCATAAGTTCGTCCCCTAGAGTGTAGTTCGTCCTAGTTATACCAAGATGGACCAAAGTTGTCTCCATTCGAAATTTGTCGAATCTGAAACCATAAGTTCGTCACCTAGAGCGCAGTTCACCCTCTTTCGATTAAGATGGACCAAAGTTGTCTCCATTCGAAGTTTGTCGAGTCTGAAATCATAAGTTCCCCCCTAAAGCGCAGTTCGTCCAGTTTGGACGAAGACGGACCAAAGTTGTCTCCATTCAAAGTTTGTCGAGTCAAAAACAATAAGTTCATCCCCTAGAGCGCAGTTCGTCCGGTTTTGACCTAGATGGACCAAAGTTGTCTCCATTCGAAATTTTTCGAGTATGAAACCATTACTTCGTCTCCTAGATCGCAGTTCGTCTTGTTTGGACTAAGATGGGCCATAGTCGTCTCCATTCAAAGTTTGTCGAGTCTGAAATCATAAGTTCGTCCCCAGAGCGAAATTCGCCCTGTTTGGATTAAGATGGACCAAAGTTGTCACCATTCGAAGTTTGTCGAATCTAAAACTATAAGATCGTCCCCTACAACGTAGTTCATCCTATTTGAACAAAGATGGACCAAAATTGTTTCCATTCAAAATTTTTCGAGTCTGAAACCATTAGTTCGTCCTCTAGAGCGTAGTTCGTCATTTTTGGACCAAGATAGACCAAAGTTGTCTCCATTTGAAATTTGTGGAATCCGAAACCATAAGTTCGTCATCTAAAGCGAAGTTTGTCCTGTTCAAACCAAGATGGACCAAAGTTGTCTCCATTCGAAATTTGTCGAGTCAGAAACCATAAATTCGTCCCCTAGAGTGCAGTTCGTCCTAGTTTGACCAAGATAGACCAAAGTTGTTTCCAATCGAAATTTGTCGAATCTGAAACCATAAGTTCGTCACCTAGAGAGCAGTTCGCCCTCTTTGGATTAAGATGGACCAAAGTTGTCTCCATTCGAAGTCTGTCGAGTCTAAAACCATAAGTTCGTCCCCTACAGCGTAGCTCGTCCTATTTGAACAAAGATGGACCAAAATTATTTCCATTCAAAATTTTTCGAGTCTGAAGCCATTAGTTTGTCCCTTAGAGCTTAGTTCGTCTTGTTTGGACCAGGATGGACCAAAGTTGTCTCCATTCGAAATTTGTCGAGTCTGAAACCATAAGTTCGTCCCTAGAGTGCAGTTCGTCCCCTAGAGTGCGATTCGTCCTAGTTGGACCAAGATGGACCAAAGTTGTCTCCATTCGAAATTTGTCGAATGAAACCATAAGTTAAATCGGCTAGAGCGCAGATTCACCCTCTTTGGATTAAGATGGACCAAAGTTGTCTCCATTCGAAGTTTGTCGAGTCCAAAATCATAAGTTCGTCCCCAAGAGCGCAGTTCGTCCTGTTTGGGCAAAGATGGACCAAAGTTGTCTCCATTCGAAGTTTCTCGAGTCAGAAACGATAAGTTCATCCCTTAAAGCAAAGTTCGTCCTGTTTGGACCAAGATGGACCAAGGTTGTCTCCATTCAAAATTTGTCAAGTCTGAAATCATAAGTTCGTCCTAGTTGGACCAAGATGGATCAAAGTTGTCTCCATTCGAAATTTGTCGAATCTGAAACCATAAGTTCGTCACCTAGAGCGCAATGCACCCTCTTTGGATTAAGATGGACCAAAGGTTTCTCCATTCGAAGTTTGTCGAGTCTGAAATCATAAGTTCATCCCTTAGAGCCCAGTTCGTCCTTTTTGGACGAAGATGGACCAAAGTTGTCTGCATTCGAAGTTAGTCGAGTCAGAAACAATAAGTTCATCCCCGAGAGCGCAGTTCGTCCTGTTTGGACCAAAATGGACCAATGTTGTCTCCATTCAAAATTTGTCGAGTCTGAAACCATAAGTTCGTCCCCTAGAGTGCAGTTCGTCCTAGTTATACCAAGATGGACCAAAGTTGTCTCCATTCGAAATTTGTCGAATCTGAAACCATAAGTTCGTCACCTAGAGCGCAGTTCACCCTCTTTCAATTAAGATGGACCAAAGTTGTCTCCATTCGAAGTTTGTCGAGTCTGAAATCATAAGTTCCCCCCTAAAGCCAGTTCGTCCAGTTTGGACGAAGACGGACCAAAGTTGTCTCCATTCAAAGTTTGTCGAGTCAAAAACAATAAGTTCATCCCCTAGAGCGCAGTTCGTCCTGTTTTGACCTAGATGGACCAAAGTTGTCTCCATTCGAAATTTTTCGAGTATGAAACCATTACTTCGTCTCCTAGATCGCAGTTCGTCTTGTTTGGACTAAGATGGGCCATAGTCGTCTCCATTCAAAGTTTGTCGAGTCTGAAATCATAAGTTCGTCCCCAGAGCGAAATTCGCCCTGTTTGGATTAAGATGGACCAAAGTTGTCACCATTCGAAGTTTGTCGAATCTAAAACTATAAGATCGTCCCCTACAACGTAGTTCATCCTATTTGAACAAAGATGGACCAAAATTGTTTCCATTCAAAATTTTTCGAGTCTGAAACCATTAGTTCGTCCTCTAGAGCGTAGTTCGTCATTTTTGGACCAAGATAGACCAAAGTTGTCTCCATTTGAAATTTGTGGAATCCGAAACCATAAGTTCGTCATCTAAAGCGAAGTTTGTCCTGTTCAAACCAAGATGGACCAAAGTTGTCTCCATTCGAAATTTGTCGAGTCAGAAACCATAAATTCGTCCCCTAGAGTGCAGTTCGTCCTAGTTTGACCAAGATAGACCAAAGTTGTTTCAAATCGAAATTTGTCGAATCTTAAACCATAAGTTCGTCACCTAGAGAGCAGTTCGCCCTCTTTGGATTAAGATGGACAAAAGTTGTCTCCATTCGAAGTCTGTCGAGTCTAAAACCATAAGTTCGTCCCCTACAGCGCAGCTCGTCCTATTTGAACAAAGATGGACCAAAATTGTTTCCATTCAAAATTTTTCGAGTCTGAAGCAATTAGTTTGTCCCCTAGAGCGTAGTTCGTCCTGTTTGGACCAAGATTGACCAAAGTTGTCTCCATTTGAAATTTGTGGAATCCGAAACCATAAGTTCGTCACCTAAAGCGATGTTCGTCCTGTTTGGACCAAGATGGACCAAAGTTGTCTCCAGTCGAAATTTGTCGAGTCTGAAACCATAAGTTCGTCCCTAGAGTGCAGTTCGTCCTAGTTGGACCAAGATGGACCAAAGTTTTCTCCATTCGAAATTTGTCGAATCTGAAACCATAAGTTTCGTCACTAGAGAGCTTGATTCACCCTCTTTGGATTAAGATGGACCAAAGTTGTCTCCATTCGAAGTTTGTCGAGTCCAAAATCATAAGTTCGTCCCCTAGAGCGCAGTTCGTCCTGTTTGGACAAAGATGGACCAAAGTTGTCTCCATTCGAAGTTTCTCGAATCAGAAACTATAAGTTCATCCCATAAAGCAAAGTTCGTCCTGTTTGGACCAAAATGGACCAAAGTTGTCTCCATTCAAAATTTGTCAAGTCTGAAATCATAAGTTCGTCCTAGTTGGACCAAGATGGATCAAAGTTTTCTCCATTCGAAATTTGTCGAATCTGAAACCATAAATTCGTCACCTAGAGTGCAATTCACCCTCTTTGGATTAAGATGGACCAAAGTTGTCTCCATTCGAAGTTTGGCGAGTCTGAAATCATAAGTTCATCCCCTAGAGCCCAGTTCGTCCTTTTTGGACGAAGATGGACCAAAGTTGTCTGCATTCGAAGTTTGTCGAGTCAGAAACAATAAGTTCATCCCCTAGAGGGCAGTTCGTCCTATTTGGACCAAAATGGACCAATGTTGTCTCCATTCAAAATTTGTCGAGTCTGAAACCATAAGTTCGTCCCCTAGAGTGCAGTTTGTCCTAGTTATACCAAGATGGACCAAAGTTGTCTCCATTTAAAATTTGTCGAATCTGAAACCATAAGTTCGTCACCTATAGCGCAGTTCACCCTCTTTGGATTAAGATGGACCAGTTGTCTCCATTCGAAGTTTGTCGAGTCTGAAATCATAAGTTTCCCCCTAAAGCGCAGTTCGTCCAGTTTGGACGAAGACGGACCAAAGTTCTCTCCATTCAAAGTTTGTCGAGTCAGAAACAATAAGTTCATCCCCCTAGAGCGCAGTTCGTCCTGTTTTGACCTAGATTGACCAAAGTTGTCTCCATTCGAAATTTGTCGACTATGAAACCATTACTTCGTCTCCTCGATCGCAATTCGTCTTGTTTGGACCAAGATGGGCCATAGTCGTCTCCATTCAAAGTTTGTTGAATCTAAAACCATAAGTTCGTCACACCTAGAGCGCAGTTCGACCTGTTTGGACCAAGATGGACTAAAGTTGTCTCCATTCGAAAGTTGTCGAGTCTGAAACCATTAGTTCGTCCCCTAGAGGAGCGCAGTTCGTCATGTTTGCACCAGGATGGACCAAAGTCTTCTCCATTCGAAATTTGTTCAATCTGAAACCATAAGTTCATCACCTAGAGTGAAGTTCGTTGGCTTTGGACTAAGATGGACAAAAGTTGTCTCCATTCGAAGTTTGTTGAGTCTGAAATCATAAGTTCGTCCCCTAGAGCGAAATTCGCCCTGTTTGGATTAAGATGGACCAAAGTTGTCACCATTCGAAGTTTGTCGAATCTAAAACCATAAGATCGTCCCCTACAGCGCAGTTCATCCTATTTGAACAAAGATGGACCAAAATTGTTTCCATTCAAAATTTTTCGAGTCTGAAACCATTAGTTCGTCCTCTAGAGCGTAGTTCGTCATTTTTGGACAAATATAGACCAAAGTTGTCTCCATTTGAAATTTGTGGAATCCGAAACCATAAGTTCGTCATCTAAAGCGAAGTTTGTCCTGTTCAAACCAAGATGGACCAAAGTTGTCTCCATTCGAAATTTGTCGAGTCAGAAACCATAAATTCGTCCCCTAGAGTGCAGTTCGTCCTAGTTTGACCAAGATAGACCAAAGTTGTTTCCAATCGAAATTTGTCGAATCTGAAACCATAAGTTCGTCACCTAGAGCGCAGTTCGCCCTCTTTGGATTAAGATGGACCAAAGTTGTCTCCATTCGAAGTCTGTCGAGTCTAAAACTGTCACACCCCCTCCCGAAACACTTGCTAACTTAGCCCGGAAGACGGCATGAAGCCAACAGACATTGTTACCTCTTAACAATACCTGCTAACTCTGCTTTACCTGATAAACATACTATGTTCACATATTTCACTTTAAACTTAATACAGCGGAAACTAGACAACTATAAAACATACATGAGGAGAAACTCTTCTTAAGTCTCTCTTAGAAACTAAAACGAGCAAGAACATCAGAACCACAACAGACCAAACCATTAATTAAACAACCTCAACCTCTAAAGCACATACGACTATAACTACACAGTTCTCTCTAAATAATTTACAAAACATATGGACTTGCTATACAACACCAACCACGTACAAAATATCAAACTTATGAGGCTTCAGCAGACTATGGCAGGATGTTAGGTACCAGGAGCTCGATCTCTACCTAAAAAGGTTGAAAACACTGAAAGAATGAGCTACGGAGCTCAGTGAGTGACTGAGTTTAAAAGAAGACTATTAACTCGTAAATCATATCACCTGACCATCTATAAGCATATGCATCTGTAATCAAACGTTAAAAGTAATTGTGTAATCATAATAACTTTTCAGAAAAACCAGCAAGTATATCGTTAAAATCTCGTAAGGCATGTAAATGGTATAAACTCTTTTTAAAACATGTCACAATCTACGTTTGTTCTACGATGTAGTGGGGCCCGCCCAAAGACTCCCATCGTCTTTGTCGTAGTGGGGCCCGCCCAAAGACTCACGACAGTAGCGTATTGTCACGAGTTCACTCAACGTCGACAACGAGAAATGACTCAATGTGTGCACGGTACCATAAAGCCTCGGGCTCAATATTTCAGAAGATCACATGAAAACATTTGAACATGCCTGCTTATCTTTTCTTTCATTAAACTCAAGCTTACTTAGCTTGTTCATAAAACTGTAAATCTTTAAAAACATACTTGCTAAAACATACTTGCTCGAAATCATAACATTTCCATAGACTTCGGAAATTCAATAAACATATGTTCGTGTATAAATTTCATTAAGACATTTAGGCTCATCATGAACACTTTAAAACATTTCTAAGAAATCATGAATGCTCATAAACAAGTGTTCAAGGAAAACAATAAACATCTAAACTCTTTCACTCAAGCAAAACTTGTATTTTCTTAAAACATAATTCAAGCATATAGAACATTTTTTTGAAGTTCGTTTTGTCACTCACAGTGTTAAACTAGAACCTTGGCCTGTACACTCGACCTATCTCCTCTTGGCCTGTCAAACAAACCAAATTCATGTATTAGAACCTCGAGCTCATGGTTTTAACCTTAAAACTACAAGAAAACACTACAACCAATTTTCCAGCATTTCACAGCTTTTCTGCCCTATTTTCAGACAGCCATAACTTCTTCATTACTTATCCAAAAAGAATGTAATTTATACCAAACTATTCCTTTTTGAACCCTCTAAAACTCTTATGAAGACATGAAAATGAGATTCCAAATGGAATTGTTCGAATTTACCTCGAAATCTACTTTCCTCAAAACAACTTCCTGCTGTTCCAGTTTCGTTTTTCCTGCTGCACAACAAACTTAACCTGAGATTTAAAACATCTTCTAGACATTTTCTACTCACAATTTCTTCACAAAACGTGTAGGAAATTCAATAAGCTTTCGAACCATACAAATTAGAGCTTCTGATTCAAACTGTACAGATCAGTACAACCAAAACATCAGAGACTTCTCGGATTTGACAGCAAATTCTTTCTTCTATCTTCCTCTTCACAAAACAACAACTTAAGTTCAGAATTGGCTCAAGAATCCTTCACGAACTTTGTTCAAAAATGAATTAGCTTCCAAGAAAACCAAGCCTCAACTCTTACCTCTTCCTGTGGAGCTCGAGATGAACAGAAAACCAGAACAGGGTTGAGTTGATCTCCTTGCTGCTAAACAACCAAGCTTTGAGCTCTCCTTCCTTCTTCTGCAACTCTAACTCATGAAAAGCTTCTTCTTCTTGTTCTTTTCTCCTTCTCCCACGAAACCCTTGCTGCTCTTTGTTGAAAATGAGAAGGAAATCGATGGAATGAGTTATTTTAAAAAGAAAACTAAGGTGGGGTCCACCATTCACTTTCCTTTTCCCTTTTCATTCTTTTTTCCTTTTCCTTTCTTTTCTTTTCTTTTCTTTTCTTTCTAAAACAAACCAACTATAATATACTATCCTTCCTTTCTTGTTTTCTTTTGTTTTTATTTTTTTTTCTTTTGAATTCCAAAGAAAGATCTCGGGTTTACAACTTACCTCCCCCTTAAGAAATTTCGTCCTCGAAATTTAGCAGTCTTTAAGTGAAAATCATCGGGTACTTCCTCCTCATTTGGTCCTCTAACTCCCAGGTTGCCTCCTCCACTCCGTGATGTCTCCAACGAACCTTCACGAGTGGGATCGTCTTGTTTCTTAAAACTTGTTCTTTCCTGTCGAGGATTTGAACTGCATCCTCTACGTAACTCATGTCTTCTTTTAGCTCAACTGGTTGTGCTTGCAACACATGAGTCGGATCTGGAATATACTTCCTCAACATGGGCACATGAAAAACATCATGTACTCGAGATAGTTCTGCTGGCAACTCCAGTCTGTAGGCTGCTAGCCCAACTCGACCCGTTACTTGATAAGGACCAATATACCTAGGGCTTAGCTTACCCTTCTTGCCAAAACGAAGGACACCTCTCCACGGAGATAACTTCAAGAAAACTTGATCTCCGACTTGGAATTCTAAGTCTTTTCGTCGCTTATCTGCGTAACTCTTCTGACGGTCTTGAGCTACCTTTAGATTCTCCCTGATTACCTTAACATTATCTGTTGTAACTTGCACCAACTCAGGACCAATAAGCTTCCGCTCTCCTACTTCGTTCCAACATATGGGTGTTCTACATGGTCTTCCATACAGAGCCTCAAATGGTGCCATACCAATGCTCGACTGGTAGCTGTTATTGTAAGCGAATTCCATAAGTGATAGGTGTGTATCCCAACTTCTTTTAAATTGAAGGACACATGCTCTCAACATGTTGATATGAATTGTATCATGCTATTTAAGATTTGAAAAGCTTCAAGATGGAGTTGAATTAAATGTTGTCAAGCTTCATTTATGATGAACAGAAGTTGCATTTAATTAACTCAAGTGCAACTCATGCTTCATTAAATACAAGTCAAGCTACATTTATGCAACAAAAGCTTCAAGCTACTTCAAGTGGGGCTTCATTTATTCAAGGATGATTACAAAGTATTGATAGGCTTAATAGAAGTTTAAATCTCGGATTTATGGCCATTTCAATGTAATTTTCAGTTTTAAAGTTTGTTATCAATGTTTTAGGTTACAAAATAGCTAGTGGACATTATGGTATTGATGGAGATGTAAGTTACAACCCTTAAATTGTCATAGGTTATCTTTAGGTTTAATTTTGAAGGCTATAAATAGTCACATGTAATCCATGAAAAAAAGAGGGAAAAAAAGGAGAAAAGATTGAAAAATGTAATCAAAAGAGGCCTTGAGCTTTTTTATAGCCTTTGAGCTATGTCTTTGCAATTCTATGTAGATTAGGTTGCATGCTTAGAATCATTCAAGCTAGACTTGATCAATCTTGCTTGTGGAGTGATTCGAATCTCATACAAGTTCTCTTGCCTTGAGATGCTTGATCACAAGGTAATCCGATTTTACTTTCCTTGAGTTTATTTTCAAAATTCGTTTTGGGGTCTTTGAGATTGAGTTATCTAAAGGTTTTGTTTCTTTAAACAATGTTGTTAGATCCAATTGTCAAGGGTTACTTAACATTTTGACATTAGAATCTTTGGCTTCTTTGATTTCATTTTGATTTTGAGATTTTTGGGTTTTGTGATCTAATAGTCTTGTTTGTTGTTAACAAGGTAGATTAGATTTTTCAAATTCCTTTTAATTTCTCATCACATGTCCTCTAAGGTCTGGATGGTCCTCTCTGACTGCCCATCTGTCTGAGGATGGAACGTTGTACTAAAATTCAACTTTGTTCCCATAGCCTTCTGTAAGCTAGGCCAAAACTTAGAAGTAAATCTTGGATCTCTATCTGAAACTATGGACACAGGCACTCCGTACTAACTCATAATGCGCCGACGATAGCTTAGCTAGGTGATCAAGCGTGAGCGTCGCTTTAATCGGTACAAACCGTGCTGTCTTAGTGAGTCTATCTACTATTACCCAAATTACATCCAGTTCCACTTGAAGTCGTGGTAATCCAAATAGAAAATCCATAGTGATATGCTCCCATTTCCATTCTGGCACTGGCAATGGATTAAGGAGTCCTCCTGGTCTCTGTCTAACTGGTTTAACCTGCTGGCAGATCAAACATCTATCAACATAATCAGCTATCTCTCACTTCATCCCAGGCCACCAATACGTCCCCTTCAAAATTTTATACATTTTGGTGCTTCCTGGATGCATAGCGTAAGCTGAACTGTGAGGTTCCTCTAGAATAGCATCTTTAAGCTCACTAACACTCGGAACGCATAGTCTTCCTTGCCTCTCTATGGCTCCATCTGACCTCATTTTAAATTCTGCTTCTAGGCCTTGTTTGGACTTTCCAAACATTTTCTGCAGGTTACTATCCTCTGTCTGTCTTCTCACAATCTCTGCTATAAGTGAAGACCTGACTTGGAATTTAGCTAAGAGACCCCCTGAACTCTCTGCAGTCACAGCTGCCTTAGAATCCCTTAGAGTACTTAAAAATGTTGCTCGAATACCACACAAGGCGTCCTTAGGAAGTCTTGACTTCCTACTCAATGCGTCTGCAACCACATTCGCCTTACCTGGATGGTATTCTATGGTACAATCATAATCTTTAATCAGTTCTAACCATCTTCTCTGTCTCATATTCAACTCCCTCTGATCAAAGATATATTTCAGACTCTTATGATCTGTAAAAATATGACACCTCTCACCAAAAAAGTAATGTCTCCAGATCTTCAATACTAGAACAACTGCTGCTAATTCAAGATCATGGGTAAGGTAATTACACTTGTGCTTTTTCAATTGCCTTGATGCATAAGCTATTACTTTTCCCTCTTGCATAAGCACACACCCTAAACCTTGCCTCGAGGTATCACAATAAATTACATACTCTTTTCCTGTTACAGGAAGTGTCAGAATAGGTGCTGTAACTAATCTCTTTTTAAGCTCCTGAAAACTCTGTTCACACTTATCTGACCATTCAAACTTAGCATTCTTCCTTGTCAAAGTTGTTAAGGGTAATGCTAATCGTGAGAAATCCTCAACAAACCGTCTGTAGTATCCTGCCAAGCTTAGGAAACTACGTACCTCTGTCGCACTAGTTGGTCTTTCCCAGTTGACTACTGCTTTCACTTAATTCGGATCTACACTAACACCATTTGCTGAGACAACATGCCCCAAAAACACTACTTGATCCAACCAAAACTCACATTTGGTGAATTTAGCGTACAACTGTTTATCTCGTAGTGTTTGCAAAAGAAACCTCAAATGTTCCTCATGGGCTTTCCTGTCAACCGAGTAAACTAGTATATCATCAATGAATACTATCACAAACTGATCCAAATACTGATGGAAAATCCTGTTCATGAGATCCATGAAAACTGCTGGTGCATTCGTCAAACCGAATGACATTATTAAAAACTCATAATGCTCGTACCTCGTTCTGAATGCTGTCTTAGGAATATCTGATTCCCTTACCTTTAACTCATGGTATCCTGACCTTAAATCAATTTTAGAAAACACTGATGCTCCTCGTAACTGGTTAAACAAGTCATCTATACGGGGTAAAGGATACTTGTTACGTATCGTGACTTTGTTTAACTGTCTGTAATCAATGCACAATCTGAGGGTACAATATTTCTTCTTTACGAATAACACTGGAGCTCCCCAAGGCGATACACTAGGTCTGATGTATCCCTTATCAACTAGTTCTTGTAACTGCATCTTCAGCTCTCTGAGCTCACTTGGAGCCATTCTATACGGCGCTTGCGAAATAGGTGTTGTTCCTGGTAGCAATTCAATAGTGAACTCTACTTCCCTATCAGGTGGCAACCCTGACAGATCTGCTGGAAAAACATCAAGAAACTCGTTCACAACAAGAACATTTTCTGGTTTTAGTTTTTCCTCCTGCACCTCTACTACATGTGCAAGAAACGCCGTGCAACCTTTCCTCAATAACTTCTCCGCTTTTAATACTGAAATAACATAGGAATAATCTTCCTTTCACCCCTGAAAACCACTTCAGCCAATCCTGGTTTCCTGAACACAACTTCCTTCCTATGGCAATCCATGGAAGCATAATGAGTGAATAAGAAATCCATCCCTAAAATTGCATCTAACACCTGCAACTCTATTGTGCGAATTGTGGCAAGAATCATCGAGGCCAATGTCTTGTGGGTGTCGATGTGTGTTGCCAAGTGTGGACAGTCAGGGCATTTTAAGAGGGATTGTCCACAGCTGAGAGCAGCCACATAGATGGACCAGGGAGTTGGGTCCCAAACAGTTGAGCAGCCAAGAGTTCCAGTAGCTGCAAGAGAGGGCACCAGTGGTGCTAAATAGAAAGGAAGTTGTTTTCAAGAAACCAAGATTAGCTGAAGTGGTTTTCAGGGGTGAAAGGAAGATTATCCCTACGAGCTTGATTTCAGCATTAAAAGCTGAAAAGTTGTTGAGGAAAGGTTGCATGGTATTTCTTGCACACGTCGTGGAGGTGCAGGAAGAAAAGCTAAAACCAGAACTTTGGCATTAACTTTGGAGGGAAACTTTGAATCAAGCATCACAATGAGTACTTTGGCATCCTGTAAGAACTCAAAAGAAAAACTAGAAAAACATGGTTTGAGCTCACCCATTAGAAAACAAGTTCCTTTATACAAATGATAAAAAATATTTTGTTTTGAAAACAAAATAGATTTAACCTCACAAGTTCTTTCCCATAAGCTCACCTTCTTGGCTTTTCTCTCATCTATAGGCCGATTAGTCACATGCTTTTCTCTCACACTCATTTTTTCACAAGATTCTTTTTCAAACAATTGACATGCTTTTGTCTTGATCTTTTTTGCCTTTTTCCCTAACTCACACACATCAATATGTACTTCATCAAGAGTAGGTGTTACAATAGTAGAAGTGTTACAAACAAATAAGTCTTTGCAATCTAATCTCCTTAGTAAACTCACTAGCTTGTGTTGACACTAAATTACAAAGTAAATCATTTTGAATTTTTCCACTTTCTACCTCAACAATAGACTTATTTTCAGTAGGTAAACTAACCATTTCCAAAGTTGAACTAACATTTAAAATTGGTTTAGGTTTAGTGTACCTTGTAGACTTCCTTTGGAGACGTTTTTCAATCTTTATGGCTATGTGCACCATCCTCTCCAAATCCTCATAAGGTTGAAGATCAAGCTGAATTGCAATCTCCTTGTTAAGTCCTCTAAAGAATCGAGCCATTGTACCCAATTCATCCTCATAAATTTCGAGTTCCTCAAACAACGTTTGCATCTCCATGTAGTAAGCCTCCACACTTTTGCTCCCTTGTCTCAAAGTTCGCAAGTTATGGAAAAACTTAGGAACAAAGTGCTCCCGCATTATTTGCTTAAGAACATTCCATGATTCAATTGGACGGTTAAGGTTCCGAACTCACAAACAATTTATCCCACCAAGTAATGGCATAATCTCTAAGATGAGAAACAATGAGTTTTACCTTTTTCTCCTCATTCAAAGTGCCATGATCAAAGACATGATCAACTTGTCTTTCCCATTGAATGTACTCGGTCGAATTTGTACTTCCATAGAATTTAGGAAATTTCAGCTTCATGTTTTTTTTTTTGGTTTGTTTCTGCAAAACTAAAAAAAAAAGTAACACAAAAAATGGACCTCACAAGCACTCCCTCACGTGTTTTCACTCGTTAAGGTATAGTCACTCGTGTTTGCACTCAAAACAGAAACACACTCTCAACAAACTCACAATTTCACTCGCATGAGCCAATAAGCAAAGTTTGCAATCAAGTGATAGACAACACACTAAGAAAATAAAATAGCATAAATCCAGGGGGGCCTTATGAAAATTTAGAAATACGATCTTTTGATCGAGGAAGGTCTCCGGAAAGGAATGACTTTGACTATCGATTCATTAGTAAAAAACCTTCGCCAACTTTTGAATTAGCGAAACAAGAACTTTATGTGAGAGTCGAAGCCCCAAAAGGGGAATTGGGCATTTTTTTGATAGGGGATCAGGGTGGAGCAAAATGAATACCGAATAAGAAACAAGTTATGAACTAAAGAAAATGACAGAATTGTAACAAAAAAATGGAAGGATAAGAGATGGAATGGGACAAAGGGTATAGGAGATACAATATTAAACACCAACAACTAATGCAATGTTCCAACAAATAACTCTTCCAAATTGAATGATCTATAGTCAATGTGTAATTGAAATGAGTTACAATCTGATTTTATAACATGAAAAACAGATTGGAGTTACACACGACATAATCAATGTATTTATAAGCTTATGGCTGAAACTTTTAATCTGTAACTGACATGCATTTATTGTTGTAACATATATGGGGAAATCAAACAACAACATTGAGATCTAACATGGAAATATCAGATCTAAGCTCAAGAAATGAAAGATAGAAACAAAGAACAACATAGAACATCAAGAATCAAAGAAAACTAATGTTCTCGGTTTTCTCGATTTTCCAGAACAGATTATCAAAAGGAAGCATTTTCACCCTTAAGCAAGTTGAATTTGAAGAACAAGTAAAAGATAAAAATGAAGCCTAGAACGAGTTCTATACCTTTGCAGAAGACACTAATACCAAAAGAAGAACGTAAATGACACTTTTTTGGGGTTTTATACAAAAGGCAGAATGTGACGAGATGAACCAAAAGGAACAAAAAATTTCAGAATAAAAATAAAGGAAATAATAGAAATAATAGAAACATATAATCTGATCTAGAACCTAAAGCTCTGATACCTATAAGTAACTCTTGAGAATTTTACCTAACAACCTTGTTGAGAAAACAAGACCTTTAGATCTAAAACTCAAAAACTCCAAACCTAGATGATTTCATCCCAAGGAAGAAGATAGAAACGGATTTACCTTGATGATCAAGATCAAGAATAGAGAAAACTTGTTTCTAAACTCAAGATTTGAATCACTCCACAAGTAGTTTGATCAATGCTACGTGAATGATCCTAGCATGCAAATCTAAACACAAGATATGCAAAGAAACAAGCTCATGGCTTAAGAAGCAAAATATGCAACTTTTCATTCAAAACATGATTCCAAGTCTTGTTTTACAATACATCTTTGATGGCTTTATATAGCCTTTGAATTGTAACCTAAAATAAGCTAAAATGACATGTTTAATATTGAAACCTCTACAACTTTAATACCATAACTATCCACTACTCAAATGTAACCTAAAATTTATGAAATATGCTTAAAAACTGAAAATTACATAATAGAGGACCATAAATCCGAGATTGAATATTGCATTCATTCTTCTAGGTATTTGTAACCATCCAGTAGTAAATGAAGCTCATGTTGAAGTAGCTTGAAGTGTAGTTCCATTAATTGATGTTTGACTTGCATTAAATGAACTTGAGATGTACTTGAGTTTATTTAATTCAACTTTAATTCCTACAATGCAACTTGAGTTCATCATAAATGAAACCATGGTGCATTTAATGTATCTCCATCTTGAAGCTCTTCTTTATTCTTGATTGACACTATTGGGTTCATATCAATTCACATTAAAAGCAGTGTTGTTGTGGACAATTAAAGATTTCCCTGCATATGGTAATTTACCCGGTTGTTGATATGAATCCTACCATGCTACAGAAAAGCTTCAAAATGGAGTTGCATTAAATGTTGTCCAACTTCATTTATGGCAAACAAAAGATGCATTTAATGAACTCAAGTGCAATAAATGATTCATTAAAAACAAGTCAAGCTTCATTTATGCAACAAGAGAGCTACATCAAGGGGGTTTCATTTATGCATGAGAAACTACAACCATTATGTAGGGTGATTGAAAAATCAATTCTCGGATTTATGGATATTTTGATATAATTTTCAGTTTTAAAGTCTTGTTTTCAATGGTTTATGTTACAAAATGGCTAGTGGGCATCATGGTATTGATGGGGATGTAAGTTACAACCTTTCAATTGACCATAGATTACTCTAGGGTTGGTTTTGAGGCTATATAAAGCCATGTACCTTGTAGAAAAAAAAAGAAGATTAAAAATGTAATCAAAGAGGCATTGAGCTTTTTTATAGCCTTTGAGCTATTTCTTTGCAATTCTATGTAGATTAGGTTGCATGCTTAGAATCATTCAAGCTTGACTTGATCAATCTTGCTTGTGGAGTGATTCAGATCTCAAGTAAGTTTTCTTGCCTTGAGATATTTGATCGACAAGGTAATCCGGTTTTACTTTCCTTGAGTTGATTTTCAAAATTGGTTTTGGGGTCTTTGAGATTGGGTTATCTAAACGTCTTGTTTCTTTAATCAAGGTTGTTAGATCCAATTGTCAAGGGTTACTTAACATTTTGACATTAGAATCTTTGGTTTCGTGATTTCATTTTGATTTTGAGATTTTTGGGGTTTTAGATCTAATAGTCTTGTTTGTTGTTAACAAGCTATATTAGATTTTTCGAATTCCTTTTCAATTTCTCATCAGTTGTAGTGTCAAACGATATTGTGCATGTCCCATATGTGGAGAACACACATCAGCTATGCATTTAAAATTTGGAAAGAAGATGGCTTATCTTGGACACAGAAAATTTTTGCCAGCTCATTCATTTAGAAGACAAATGAAAGCATTCAATAATGAAAAAGAATTTAGAAAGACTCCACAACCATTGTCAGGAGAAGAAATTATTGAAAAATTAACCAACAACGAACGTTCTAATGAAGATATGCCAAAAGAGAAGAAACCAATAGGTGCCTTACGTTCTTGTTGGAAGAAAAAATCGATATTTTTTTAACTTGAATATTGGAAGAAGCTTCATGTTCGACATTGCTTAGATGTAATACACATCGAGAAAAATGTTTGTATGAATTTAATAGGCACTTTACTCGACATCTCGGGTAAGACAAAAGGATGGATTACAAACTCGACGTAATTTAGAACGTTTAGGTATTCGTCCCGAGTTGACCCCAAAAGTTATAGGAAGAAGGACATTCATACCACCGGCCTGCTACACATTATCCAAACATGAGAAACGTGCGGTTTGTCAATCATTGTCAAAAATGAAAGTTCCTGAAGGTTATTCTTCCAATATAAAGAACCTCGTATCACTCAATAATCTAAAAGTTAATGGTTTGAAGTCACATGATTGTCACGTGCTCATGCAACAATTGCTATCAGTTGCAATTCGATATGCACTACCATATTGCATTGAAAAACAAGCAAAATCGTGTGATAGCAATTCTCACATGCCCTTGAGTGAACAATACTTCCCTCCATCACTCTTCACGATAATGATGCACTTAACAGTACATCTGGTTAGAGAAGTGCGACTTTGTGGTCCTGTGTATCTTCGATGGATATATCCTTTTGAAAGATGCATGAAAGTTCTTAAAGAATATGTGAGAAATAGGAATCGACCTGAAAGTTGTATTGTTGAAGGTTATATTGTCGAGGAAGCTATAGAGTTTTGTATTGAATTTTCGCATGATGTAAAACCTATTGGACTCGAAAAAGCTAGTGAACGAGCTCAGGATGATGAATTTGGGAGACCTGCATCAGCAACTTCTCATATGAAGCCTGATAAGGAACAACTCAAGCAGGCTCATTTATATGTCTTAGAAAATACAGATGTCGTTCAACCTTTTATAGAGTACGTTCACTTCTTATGCTAATTTAAAGTTAATTCATAAACTTAATATACTAACACTAATGATTCTTTGTATATTATAGAAAGCATATGAACTATTTGAAACTCATATATCCATCAAGATCAAGAAATCAGAAGTGGTTACAAGATCAACACAATAAAACATTCATTTCTTGGATACGTGATCAAGTATGGTTCTAACAATTCTGCTCATTTTTTCTTTTTCCTTTTTAGTGTTTAGCGACTTATACTCAAATATTAGTGATTTATGTGTATAGGTTGCTACTGATCTTGAAGTACCAAACCATACTATATCTAACACATTGAGGTGGATATCACATGGTCCTTCACCCACCGTGATAACCTATTTAAGCTACGTAGTAATGGTGTTCGCTACAATACAAAGTTTCGTGATGGTACTCGAAATGTTCAAAATAGTGGAGTATGTTTAGTAGCTAGTACAATGCAAGTATTAGTGCAAAAGATAAAAAACCAATAACCACAAACATATCTTTTTATGGCGTGAGTCAAGAGATATGAGAATTAAATTACCATAATTTTAAGATTGTAATGTTCAAGTGTAACTGGGTTGAAAGTAATGGAGGTGTTAAAACAGATGAACTTGGATTTAAACTAGTTGATCTTAGACGTATTGGATATAAATCTGATTCTTTCATTTTAGCTTCACAAGATAAACAAGTCTTCTATATAGAAGATCCAAGTGACTCCCGATGGTCTATTGTGTTGCATCCTCCAAATAGAGAGTACGAAGATCATATTAACGAAGACGAGCTCGAGAACTTAATTTTAAACTACAATAACTCTAACTACGTTTCTACTACTAATGAATCTGATGAAATAGATAATGATAGTTCAACATATGTTCGCACTGACTGTAATGGCATTTGGATTGAAAAAGAAAATGAAGCATAAATTATATGATATAACTTTTCACTGTTGAATTTAGATGTTGATACAATTTGATATTTTTATTATTTATATTTAACTCAACTAATGTACTGCAAGTACTTAGCAAGTATTTAGCAGGATACTTTAATGGATCAATACTCTAGTTATGATGACCACATGCCACTTGGTAGTGAAGATGAGGCAGGGAATGATGATATGGTGCAACCTCCTAATGTGCGACCTACTCGAGGCGCTACTGCGATGCTCGAGCTTGCAGGAATAAGAAATGAAGTTGATCGAAGAATGATCGAATACAATGCTCATGGACGGTGGATTGGTAGGAATGCAACGAAAATGATAAGCTATATTGGAACGTGTGTGCGACACCACATTCCAATTACATATGACTCGTGGCCTGAAGTACCAAGAGAATTGAAAGAAAAGATTTATTCTTGCATTGAGGTAATCTATTATTTCACTAACTCATTAAATATCATATGCTACTAGTTTCATTGAAATATACTTATATATATTACACTGTTTTTGCTAGCATTCCTTCGTATTAGATCGTAAATCAAACAAGGACCTATTGATAAAAGCTGGAATTTCGTTCCGGCAGTTTAAGAGCATTTTGACGACTAAATATATTATTCAATTTCAAGACATGTCAGAATGTTTGAAGTCTCCACCACCGACATATAACCACATCGAGCAAGTTCATTGGGATGAATTTGTTGGTAAAGTTCTATCTGAAGAGTTTCAAGTAAGTATTGAAAAATGATTTATTTTTTGTTTATAAATGTTTACACGAAGATACTAATTAACCTTGTGTTGTGTTATAAATGTGTGATGTAGAAATTAAGCAGTTTGCAAAAGGACAAACGTTCCAAAAATAAATACAATCATAGGCTTGCTCGTAAGGGATATGCAAATTTTGTGGAAGAGTTGGTATGTTTTAATTTGTGAATTTATACATTAGTGTGTTATGTCTACTCATTTATTAATTAGATGACTACATACTTTTGTAGAATAAGAAAGGACAAGTAGATTTGGATGCAGATCGAGCTAAGCTATGGATACAAGCTCGACGGGAAGGATGACAAATTCTTGAATGAAGAGATTGCAGATGTTGCAGTCAGAATTGTAATAAATAATGTTCATATATTTTTATGTTTTATTTGTTGGGATTCAACCCTATACTTGTGTAATTTTGATCAAATAAATAAAGGGTTATTTGTTTTGATAAAATTATATTCTTGCTTTATAAACCAATAAACTAAGCTCCAAGGTTATAATATATCTTGAACATCAGTGTAGTGGACACTATTTGGATTGTGTTCAAGAATATAACCTAACTGGTCTATGGTATAAGAATAAGGTTGGAAACCTTATTCTGGTTACACCATGGATGCGACCCATTTTGTAATTAGTACAAATGAGGTAATCCAACTCATTCATGTGGTTAACATGCGAGTGGGGGCATCCTGTATGAAGAGTTCATAAAAGATCGGACTGCAAATTATTAGTCTAACCAGTATAACACCGTTAACAGGATAAGACTGATATTTTATAGATGGTCACTAGTGACTCGACCTGAATCCTGAGCAAGTTAAGAACTCCTACTTATAGGGATTTGTCCTTAGATTAGTATGGGTGAGAGTGGCCTGTAGCCGACTCAATAAGCCTACCTTCTCAAGGACATAATATCGTAGGTAGCTGGGGACTTAACTGTGCAAGATGGAATTCACTCATTCCTACACTAAGGAATTAGATAGGTTGTTCCCTTAAGAACTAACTCCAGGTCTTGAACAAAGGGACCCCACCCTCTATGAGGGTATGAGTCTATGGTAGGACCTTAGACTTGTTGTTCATTAGAGGATCAGTGATGCTTAAGGAACAAAGAGGTAATCACAGGGGTAAAACGGTAATTTGACCCAACAGTGATTACGAACAACCTATGAAGGGTCGACTCATGGGTAATGATTATATCAATGGACAAAATATAATCTACAGTGAGGAGAGTGCAGCTACAAGTCTATAGTGGAGTGACTTGTAGTTAATGAAAATTGATTAACTGGATCAAAGAGTTTGATCAATTAATCTCACATCATTGGAGCTCATGAACTGTAGGTCCATTAGGTCTCTCCGTTGGCTCAACATGGTAATATTGAGGGTATAAAGTTAGGAATGAAATTGAAGTGTTCAATTTCATACTTGAGGTGTTATATCAATTATATATGATATGATTAATATAATATATGGTTTTAATGTGAATTAGATTCACATATAAACCATATAATAGTGGGAGAATATGAGAGGGATAGGATGGTAATTTCCATCCTATTTTCCTATATATATAGTTGCATGAGATGCAACTAGGTTAAAGAAAAGTGATTCCATCTCTTTGAGAAACCCTAGAGAATTCTCCCACATAGTGTTGGAAAGAGTTCCAACTTGTTTTTCACAAAACATCTCATCTCACCTAAAGGGAACCCACCTTCCTCCCTCACCTAGAGAACAACGGAGAAGATCCGGTGGTAGTGTCGGTGACGTTCGGGTTCGTATTGCTGAGACCATGAACGTGGGAGAAGGAGCACTTGAAGAAAGAGTTCTTCAAAGGTAATATCTCGTTGTCCATATTGTTATTATATGCTTAATCTAGATAGAATTGTTCTTGAATGTAATCTTTGTAACGAAATTAAGAACGCACGATTCACTATCGTTTCCGCTGTGAGATTCGATTCCCTTCAATTGGTATCAGAGACCAATTGTGTTCTTGATTTACGTTCTGAATTTTTCAAGAACGAGGTGAGATTTACTGTTTTGCATGAGATGTATGAACGGTTTGCAATTTAGACGTTTTCAATTTTGGCACTTAGATTTACAATTTTATCATTGAATTGTTCAATGTAAGAGCCCCGTGTTTTGGGCAATTTTAATTGTAAATAGAGTCTGTAAGTCCGTGTCGATCGAGGCAAGGTGGTTGCTGAGAAGATCGGAACAAAAACGAGCCAAAACAGTGGAGACAGTTTGTTATCTTGTGTGCGCGTTGCTGCAACGCTGTTCTTGACGTTAGCGTAACGCCATTGAGGTGGTCTTCAAGTTGCAGAAGGTGCGGCGTTGCAACGCTCCACTAAACGTCGCAATGCTAGGACGTGGAGACGAAGGTGTTGCAACGCCAACACAAGCGTCGCAACGCTAAGGCATCTGAGGTGTGCGACATGAAGGAGTCAGCGTTGCAACAGAATCTTCAGCGTTGCAACACTGCTGGAGTAACGCTTCAACGGGCAGAAGAAGACAAACCACAGAGTTGCAACGCACGCCACGGGCGTTTCACGAAGAAGAAGCCTTGGTAAATCGATTTATTATATATAATAAATATAAAAACATTTTTATATTAATTTATATTTAATTTATTTAATTTTAATTAATATAATTAGATTATATTAATTAAAATTGAATTTAGGGGTGCCAAAATTGGTCTAATTTTGCTATTTAAATTATGCAATTGTTGTGTAATTATTGTCATGCATAGTGTATGCTTTTAATTAGATATCCCACCTTAGGTTAAGCATTTTCATGCATCATTTATAATATAAAGAGTTATATTATATAGTTTGCATGATTAATTAATATAAGGTGTTATATTAATTTATGGACAACATTGACATGCATTATTTTTCATGAGATGATTATGCTATGTATGTCTTATTATTCATGAGATGAATATTCAAGCACTATAACATAGGGTTGGAGTTGATCACCTTGCTGCTATATAATCAAACTTTGAGTTCACCTCCCTCTCTTCTGCAATTCCAACACCAAAATCACCTTCTTCCTCTTCCTTTAAGCTTCTCCCACGAAACTCTTACCTTTCTTTTGATAAATGAAGAAGAAGATCGATGGAAACTTGGTTTTTAAAAAGAACCTTAGGTGGGGTCCCACCATCCACTATCCTTTCTTTGTTTTTTTCCTTTTCCTTTTCTTTTCTTTTCTTTCCTTTTCTTTGCTAAACATAACATAATATAATAACCATAGCTTTCATTTTATTTTCTTCATTATTCTTAGAGCAAACCAAACCAAAATGGTTTAAGCTTTTCCTTCCTTGTTTTCCTTTTATCTTTCACTTCATTTCTTTTCTTTTTAAAACAAGGAAAACCAAGTTTTATGCATTCATTTCTTCTTTTCTTTTGTTTTTTCTTTATAAGGAAATTCCAAAGAATGATTCTCGGGTTTACATTTCACATAAGCTCACCTTCTTGGCTTTTCTCTCTTTTTTCTCTATAGGCCATAGACTAGTCTCATGTTTTTCTCTCTCACTCATTTTCTCAATAGATTCTTTTTCAAACAATTGACATGCTTTTATCTCGACCTTTTTTGCCTTTTTCCCTAACTCACACACATCAACATGTACTTCATCATGAGTAGGTGTTACAATAGTAGAAGTGTTACAAACAAACAAGTTTTTGCAATCTAATCTCCTAGTAAACTCACTAGCATGTGTTGACACTAAATTACAAAGCAAATCATTTTGATTTTTTTTCACTTTCTACCTCAACAATAGACTTATTTTCAGTAGGTAAACTAACCTTTTCCAAAGTTGAATGAACATTTAAATTTGGTTTAGGTTTAGTGTACCTTGTAGACTTCCTTTGGAGACGTTTTTCAATCTTTATGGCTATGTGCACCATCCTCTCCAAATCCTCATAAGGTTGAAGATCAAGCTGAATTGCAATCTCCTTGTTAAGTCCTCTAAAGAATCGAGCCATTGTAACCGTCTCATCCTCATAAATTTCGAGATCTTCAAGCAACGTTTGCATCTCCATGTAGTAAGCCTCCACACTTTTGCTCCCTTGTCTCAAAGTTCGCAAGTTATGGAAAAACTTAGGAACAAAGTGCTCCCGCATTATTTGCTTAAGAACATTCCATGATTCAATTGGGCGGTTAAGGTTCCTCCTACTCAAAAACAATTTATCCCACCAAGTAATGGCATAATCTCTAAGATGAGAAACAATGAGTTTTACCTTTTTCTCCTCATTCAAAATGCCACGATCAAAGACATGATCAACTTGTCTTTCCCATTGAATGTACTCCGTCGGATTTGTACTTCCATAGAATTTAGGAAATTTCAGCTTCATGTTTTTTTTGTTTGTTTGTTTTTGCAAAACTAAAAAAAGTAACACAAAAATGGACCTCACAAGCACTCCCTCACTTGTTTTCACTCGTTAAGGTATAGTCACTCGTGTTTACACTTAAAACAGAAAAACACTCTCAACAAACTCACAATTTCACTCGCATGAGCCAATAAGCAAAGTTTGCAATCAAGTGATAGACAACACACTAAGAAAATAAAATAGCATAAATATGGAGAAAAACGAATATCGAATAAGAAACAAGTTATGAAAGAAAGAAAATAACAGAATTGTAACAAAAAAAATGGAAGGATAAGAGATGGAATGGGACAAAGGGTATATGAGTTACAATATTAAACACCAACAACTAAAGCAATATTCCAACAAATAACTCTTCCAAATTGAATGATCTATAGTCAATGTGTAATTGAAAGGAGTTACAATCTGTTTTTATAACATAAAAAATAAATTGGCTTTTAATGTGTAACTGACATGCATTTATTGTTGTAACATATATGGGGAAATCAAACAACAACATTCAGATCTAACATGGAAATACCAGATCTAAGCTCAAGAAATGAAAGATAGAAACAAAGAACACCATAGAACATCAAGAATCAAATAAAACTAATGCTCTCGGTTTTCTCGGTTTTCCAGAATAGATTATCAAAATGAAGCATTTCACACTTAAGAAAGTTGAATTTGAAGAACTTGTAGAAGACAAATTTAAAGTTTAGACAGAGATCTATAACTTTGAAATAGAGAAAAATAACAAAATATTGACGCAAATGACACTATTTTTGAGTTTTTATGATAAGACAGAATCTGACGAGATGAACATAAGGAATAAAAAAAATCAGAATAAAAATTTAGAAAAGAATTAAAAAAAATGGAAATATATATCCGATCTAGAACCTAAAGCTCTGATACCAAATGATAAGTAACTCTTGATGATTTAAATCTAACAACCTTGTTGAAGAACAAGACCTTTAGATCTAAAACTCAAAAACCCCAAATCTAAATGATTTCATCCCAAGGAAGAAGATAGAAAAGGATTTACCTTGATGATCAAGATCAAGAGTAGAGAAAACTTGTTTCTAAACTCAAGATTCGAATCACTCCACAAGTAGTTTGATCAACGCTACTTGAATGATCCTAGCATGCAAATCTAAACACAAGATATGCAAAGAAACAAGCGCATGGCTTAAGAAGCAAAATATGCAACTTTTCATTCAAAACATGATTCCAAGTCTTTTTTACAATACATAATTGATGGCTTTATATAGCCTTTAAATTGTAACCTAAAATAAGCTAAAATGACATGTTTAATATAGAAACTTCCACAACTTTAATGCCATAACTATCCACTACTCAAATGTAACCTAAAACTTATGAAATATGCTTAAAAACTGAAAATTACATAATAGAGGGCCATAAATCCGAGATTGAATATTGCATTCATTCTTCTAGGTATTTGTAACCATCCATTAGTAAATGAAGCTCATATTGAAGTAGCTTGAAGTGTCGTTCCATTAATTGATGGTTGACTTGCATTAAATGAACTTGAGTTCATTTAGTTCAACTTTAATTCCTTTAATGCAACTCGAGTTCATCATAAATGAAGTTATGGTGCATCTAATGTATCTCCATCTTGAAGCTCTTCTTTATTCTTGATTAGCATTGCAGGGGGTTCATATCACTTGAGTTATCTTTAAAGATGCATTTATTGCATTTGAGTTCATTAAATGCATCTTCAGTTTGTCATAAATGAAGTTGGACAACATTTATTTAACCTCCATTTTGAAGCTTTTCTCTCATCTTGCATAGCATGATAGGATTTGTATCAAAATGAATTGGAGTTACAAACACAAGTAGTCAATGACTTTAAAATCATGTGGCTGGAAATTTAAATTTGTAACATATATGGAAAAATAAAACACAAACATTCAGATTTAACATGGAAATATCAGATCTAAGCTCAAGATATGAAAGATATAAACAAAGATTACCATAGAACATCAAGAATCAAAGAAAACTTCTTCTTTCAAGGTTGAAAAACTTCGAAAGGTTAGAACTTTGGTCCATCTTTGTCCAAACAGGATGAACATTGCTCAAGGTGACGAACTAATTGTTTCAAGGTCGACAAACTTTGAATGGAGACAACTTTGGTCCATCTTGGTCCAAAAAGGACGAACTTCACTCTAGGGGACGAACTTATTGTTTCAAGGTCGACGATTACAACTTTGGTCCATCTTGGTCCAAACAGGACGAACTTCGCTTTAGGTGACGAACTTATTGTTTCAAGGTCGACAAACATCGAAAGTTAAAACTTCGGTCAGTCATGGTCCAAACAGGATGAACTTCGCTCTAGGGACGAAGTTATTGTTTCAAGGTCGACGAACTTCAAAAGGTTAAAACATTGGTCCGTCATGGTCCGAACAAGACGAACTTTGCTCTAGGGGGCGAACTCATTGTTTCAAGGTCGACAAACTTCGAAAGGTTACAACCTTGGTGATAAGCGCCGAACTTGTTGGTTTAACAAAGCTAGAGGTCCTTCTAGGATCTTTGCAAACGTCACGAACAAGACTAACTTAACGAATTGATTCCAACTAAGAGTTTAGTTAGAAGATGAATCACTCTTAGATCAAACTTAGAATAAGGATGGTCACTCCTAGATCCTAAGACGACTCACTCCAGAATTAGCTTGATCGGGGCTAATCTAATGAATCGGTTAAACATCAAACCTAAAGCAAGATTTGAAAGAAAGTTAACACCAAATGGGGCTAAACAAAACACAAGTTTTTTTTCATAAAGGTTCTGCCTTTTCCATGCCAATACAAGCCTTTAAATAGGCCAAAATGGTCGTGCAAAGCACCAAAGACCAAAAGTCTTTAAAAAGCATTAAATGTGAAATGAAGAAAAAATTGACCTAGGAATTTAAAACTTGATTGCACAACGTTTGAGAGCTCTAAATATGGAACAAAAAACATAGAAATGCTTTAAATGGTCTTAATTATCTACTGTAGGATCCGCCATGCATGACTATTTCGTTTGACAAGGTTTGACATCACGAAATCCCAAGAGGTGCAATCTAGACAGCCACCTGTTCACATTTTCTGCACACTTTTTTTGTCCTCCGTGCCATCTTTCAAACTAGACAACTTTTCCCGTGCCATCTTCACTCCATTCTCATCTTGACTTGTTGTACTAACATTATAAAGAATTTTGGGCTCAAAAATCTTGGTCTCTCCTTGTGCATTCACGAGCTTTTGGAGATGCAATGTGAAAGCCTCTTGAATCTTCTTGGCCTTGCTCCTTGTTATTGCTCCTTCAGGTACATGCAATGGATCAATGGTTTGATTCACATCACTTGGTCCATCTTTGTCCAAATAGGATGATACGAATCCTACCATGCTATTCAAGACTAGAGAAAAGCTTCAAAATGGAGTTGAATTAAATGTTATCCAACTTCATTTATGACGAGCTAAATATACATTTAATGAACTCAAGTGCAATAAATGCGTCAATAAAGACAAACCAAGCTTCATTTATGCAACAAGGGTTTCAAAATAAATCAAGTGAAGCTTCATTTATGCATGGGAGGTTAAAAAGACTTTCAAGACTACCAAGGGACTCCAATCTCGGATTTATGGTCATTTCAATGTAATTTTTAGTTTTAAAGTTTTGTTTTCAATGATTTAAGTTAAAATTTAGCTAATGGACATTATGCTATTGATGAGTTGTGATATGAACCAAGGACCACCTATTGTCATGCCTGAAGGTCCAATTACAAGGTCGAGAGCCAAGAAGCTACAACAAGCTTTAATCACTCATATTCAAGCTATGGTGAGCTCAAAAGAGGAGGTTCTAGAAGATGTTGGAGTCTTTCCCTACATGTTGTGCAAAGTTGAACTTCAAGATGGAGACGCATTAAATGCATTCTAACTTGCACTTAATGAACTCATAGCTAAATTTATGGAACTTAAGTTTAACTTGGGTTTCACCTAAAAGAACTAAGATTGAACTAAAGTTACATTTAATATGGTGATGTTTGAACTGAAGTTGCATTCAATGAGGTGGAGATGGATTCAATGAAGTCAAGTATCATTACAAGCTTCATTCAAGACAAGCTAAGCTTCAATTATGGAACACAAGTTCAAACCATTTAAAGCTATGGATTAGTGTTAAAATAATGGTTACAAGACAACACCTTTATTAGTTTTAAATGTAATTTCAGTTTTGTTTATCATTTAAGTTTGTTTTCACTATGGGAGTTGTGGTTAAATTGTAACTCATATAGGTTACTCTTTTCCCCACTAACTAGCCCATAAAGTTAGTGTCTATTTGTCAATTAGGTTAAGGGTCTCAAAGGCTATATAAAGCCCTCTCTTCTTCCATTGTAGACAGAATTTTAAAGTGAATGAATTGAGTTTTCTTTTAGCTTTGTTGAGAGCTAAGTTTTCCTTATTGCAATTTCTTGTGTTTAGAATTTGCATGCTAGAGTCATTCAAGTGGTGTTGATCGTACCTCTTGTGGAGTGATTCGAATCACGAGTTTAGAAACGAGTTTTCTTTACTCTTGATCTTGATCATCAAGGTAATCCGTTCCAAACTTTTCCTTGGGTTGATTCCATGTCGTTTTGGGGTTTTTAAGTTTTAGATCTAAAGGTCTTGTTTTCTCAACAAGGTTGTTAGGTCTAATTCTTGGGAGTTACTTAACATTTGGTATCAGAGCATTAGGCTCTTTGATCGGACATATGTTTCCTTGCATTTATCTCTTTGAGTTCTTTTCTCTTTAGCTTCAGTTTTTGCAGATCCGAGCATGTTCTTATTCTGAATAAAAATACAAAAAATATCCTTTCCGTTCCGTATTTCATTATATCGTCTTCTACAAGATTTGAGATCTAGATCTGATCTACAATTTGTTATTCTTTGATATCTTCAAAATCGGATTTCTTCAGAGTGAAATATTCATATTTTGCAAATCTGTCAAAAGAAGACAGCATATCCGAGAGCAAATTTTCTGTTTTAATTTTTTTGTTCATTGTTTCAAGGTAACTTGAATTCAATTATTCCTTTGATAGTACTCTCTTGATGAATTGATATTTGATCATTTGTTCTAGGTCTATTTTTGTTTTCCCTCTTGAATTCATTTCATTTTGTCATTTTTTTCTTAAACTTGTTTCTTTTTGTTATTCGGATTGCTCCTTCAATACACTTGTTTGTATTCTTAGTGTGTTGTCTAATCACTTTGAATTGCAGTTAGCTCTTTGACTTTGCTATACTCATACACCAATCTGTTTTCGAGTGCTTTGTGAGGTTGTGAGGTAAGGGAGTGATACATTAATTAGAGTGTTGAGTGTTAAACACGAGTGAACTTCATTAACGAGTGAAATACGTGAGGGAGTGCTTGCGAGGTCCTTTTTTTTTTTTTTCTTTCTTTCTTTTGTTACTTTACCGTATTTTGCAGCATGGCACAAGAAGGTGATCTTAACATTAACGAAGCCCGAATGAGGGAGGCACAACAAGGAACCATGGAGAGAATGATTCGTGGAATAGAAGAGTTATCGGAGCGTATACGGAGGTTGGAGGTTCAAAACCACGCTAGGAGGAGAATTCCACCCCCTCCACAACAACGTGAGGATGACCATGACAACGAATATGAGGGAGGAAGTTCTGATCAACTAGAAGATGACCAAGTTACATTAATAGCAGCACCACGAAGGGGAGAAAGACGTGTTGGTCGTGGCTTGAATAGGTGTTAAGTAACTCCCAAGAATTAGACCTAACAACCTTGTTGAGAAAACAAGACCTTTAGATCTAAAACTTAAAAACCCCAAAACGACATGGAATCAACCCAAGGAAAAGTTTGGAACGGATTACCTTGATGATCAAGATCAAGAGTAAAGAAAACTCGTTTCTAAACTCGTGATTCGAATCACTCCACAAGAGGTACGATCAACACCACTTGAATGACTCTAGCATGCAAATTCTAAACACAAGAAATTGCAATAAGGAAAACTTAGCTCTCAACAAAGCTAAAAGAAAACTCAATTCATTCACTTTAAAATTCTGTCTACAATGGAAGAAGAGAGGGCTTTATATAGCCTTTGAGACCCTTAACCTAATTGACAAATAGACACTAACTATATGGGCTAGTTAGTGGGGGAAAAGAGTAACCTATATGAGTTACAATTTAACCACAACTCCCATATTGAAAACAAACTTAAATGATAAACAAAACTGAAATTACATTTAAAACTAATAAAGGTGTTGTCTTGTAACCATTATTTTAATACTAATCCATAGCTGTAAATGGTTTGAACTTGTGTTCCATAATTGAAGCTTAGCTTGTCTTGAATGAAGCTTGTAATGATACTTGACTTCATTGAATCCATCTCCACCTCATTGAATGCAACTTCAGTTCAAACATCACCATATTAAATGTTACTTTAGTTCAACTTAGTTCTTTTAGGTGAAACCCAAGTTAAACTTAAGTTCCATAAATTTAGCTATGAGTTCATTAAGTGCAAGTTAGAATGCATTTAATGCGTCTCCATCTTGAAGTTCAACTTTGCACAACATGTAGGGAAAGACTCCAACATCTTCTAGAACCTCCTCTCTTTGAGCTCACCATAGCTTGAATATGAGTGATTAAAGCTTGTTGTAGCTTCTTGGCTCTCGACCTTGTAATTGGACCTTCAGGCATGACAATAGGTGGTCCTTGGTTCATATCATCCTCCCCTCTTGAGAAGGATTCGCCCTCGAATCATAACCATCACCTACATCAAAAGGACTCAAGTCAGCAACATTAAAGGTTGCACTAACACCATACTCACCTGGTAAATCAATTTTATAAGCATTGTCATTGATTCTCTCAAGAACTTGGAAAGGTCCATCTCCTCGTGGTAAAAGCTTTGATTTTCTTTGATTAGGAAACCTTTCTTGTCAAAAATGTACCCAAACCCAATCTCCCGGTTTGAAGACTAAGGGTTTACGCCCCTTATTGATTTTTGAAGCAACCTTGAAATTTTGCTTCTCAATGTGCTCTTTAACTTTCTTGTGCAACTTATGAACAAACTCAACCTTTGCATTCGCATCAAGACTCACAAACTCATTAGGGGGCATAGGCAATAAATCAATAGGTGTTAAAGGATTAAAGCCATAAACAATTTCAAAAGGAGTGCATTTAGTAGTGCTATGAACAGCCCTATTATATGCAAATTCTATGAATGGCAAACAATCCTCCCAAGTCTTAAGATTCTTATCAATAATAGCCCTAAGCATAGTAGTCATGGTTCTATTAACAACCTCGGTTTGACCATCCGTTTGAGGATGACATGTAGTTGAATACAATAGCTTAGTTCCCAACTTACCCCACAAAACACGCCAAAAGTGGCTTAAAAATTTAACATCACGATCACTAACTATGCTTTTAGGAATACCATGCAATCTCACAACCTCCCTAAAGAATAAGTCAGCGATAAGTTTTGCATCATCTGTTTTGTGACAAGGAATAAAATGTGCCATTTTACTAAATCTATCGACCACAACAAATATGCTATCTCTACCTTTCCTAGTTCTAGGTAAGCCTAAAACAAAATCCATCGATATATCAATCCAAGGACCATTAGGAACGGGTAAAGGAGAATACAAACCATGTGGTTGAAGCCTAGACTTAGCCTGTTTACATGCTATGCATCGAGCACAAACTTTATTAACATCATGCCTCATTTTAGGCCAGTAAAATGTTCAACAAGCATATCATAAGTTTTAGAAACTCCAAAATGCGCCATTAAACCGCCTCCATGAGCTTCCTTTACCAATAACGCATACGAATAGAACAAGATGGGATGCAAAGTTTTCCTTTCCTAAACAAAAATCCATCAAACAACATGTAATCATCCACAACAAGTCCTTTTTCACAAGATTCAACAAAAGGAGCAAAGAATGCATCATGAGGATACAAAGTCTTTATATGTTCAAACCCTAACAACTTAGCATTCAAAGCATTGAGTAAAGCATACCTTCGTGATAAAGCATCCGCAACAATGTTCTCCTTACCTTGTTTATACTTAATCACATAAGGGAATGTTTCAATAAACTCCAACCATTTGGCATGTCGTCGATTGAGTTTATTTTGTCCTCTCAAATGCTTTAAACTCTCATGATCCGTATGAATAACGAACTCCTTAGGCCAAAGATAATGTTGCCATGTTTGTAATGCACGAACCAAAGCATAAAGTTCTTTGTCATATGTTGGATACTTCAAAGAAGCACCATTCAATTTTTCACTAAAGAACATTAAAGGTCTGTTATTTTGCTTTAAAACAGCACCTATTCCTACACCACTAGCATCACATTCAATTTCAAAGGTTAACTCAAAATTAGGTAATGCAAGCAATGGAGCGGAACACAATTTTTCTTTCAAAGTGTTAAAAGCATTTTCTTGGTCTTTTCCCCATATGAAAGAAACATTTTTCTTAACAAGTTCATTCAAAGGGTGAAGCAATGGTACTAAAATCCTTAATGAACCTACGATAGAAACCCGCAAGACCATGAAAACTTCTTACCTCACTCACAGTTTTTTTAGGTGTAGGCCAATCTTTTATTGCCTTTACCTTCTCCTCATCAACCTCAACACCGTTAGATGAAATAACAAATCCAAGAAAATTAACTTTTTCCATGCAAAAGCTACACTTCTGTAAATTTGCATACAAACATTCTTTTCTCAAAGTAGACAAAACAGATCGTACATGTTCAACATGCTCATCTAAGGATTTAGAATAAACAAGAATATCATCAAAGTAGACAACCACAAACTTCCCTAAGTATTCTCGCAAGACATGATTCATTAACCTCATGAATGTACTAGGTGCATTAGTCAATCCAAAAGGCATAACTAACCATTCATAAAGGCCATACTTAGTTTTGAAAGCAGTTTTCCATTCATCACCAATATGCATGCGAATTTGATGATAACCTGATTTCAAATCAATCTTAGTAAAGAGACTACATCCATGCAACTCATCAAGCATATCATCTAATCTAGGAATTGGATGTCTATACTTAATAGTTATCTTGTTTATAGCCCTACAATCAATACACATACATACGCCATGACCCATCTTTCTTAGGCACAAGAATAACTGGAATAGAACATGGACTCAAACTCTCACGTACATACCCTTTAGCAAGGAGTTCACTCACTTGCCTTTGTATCTCTTCGGCCTCCTTTGGATTAGTCCTATATGCTGGACGGTTTGGAATGGTTGCTCCCGGAATGAAGTCAATCTTATGCTCAATTCCTCTAAGTGGTGGCAAACCACTAGGCATCTCCTCTGGAAATAAATCTTCAAACTCCTTCAAAAGTAAAACAAAAACACTAGGCAAAGAAGGGTTAAACTCGTTAGTAAAGAAACAAGACCCTTTGCACATAAGTACAAGAATGGTCCTATTAGAAAGCAAAACATTCCTAGCCTCACTTGACCTAGCATACAAACTCACTATTTTGGCTTTTCTCTCATTTTTTCCTCTAGGCCGATTGCTACTCTCTTGCTTTTCACTCAAACTCTTTTTTTCTCTCGATTCTTTTTCTATTATTTCATTTTCACTTTTTGCTTTTGCATCAGCCTCTTGCCTTTTTTTTTCAAGTTTGCATTGATCAATAAATACATCTTTTGGAGACAATGGAACAAGAGTAGTTTTTCTACCATTATAAGTAAAAGAGTAACGATTTGCATACCTGATATGAACCAAGGACCACCTATTGTCATGCCTGAAGGTCCAATTACAAGGTCGAGAGCCAAGAAGCTACAACAAGCTTTAATCACTCATATTCAAGCTATGGTGAGCTCAAAAGAGGAGGTTCTAGAAGATGTTGGAGTCTTTCCCTACATGTTGTGCAAAGTTGAACTTCAAGATGGAGACGCATTAAATGCATTCTAACTTGCACTTAATGAACTCATAGCTAAATTTATGGAACTTAAGTTTAACTTGGGTTTCACCTAAAAGAACTAAGTTGAACTAAAGTAACATTTAATATGGTGATGTTTGAACTGAAGTTGCATTCAATGAGGTGGAGATGGATTCAATGAAGTCAAGTATCATTACAAGCTTCATTCAAGACAAGCTAAGCTTCAATTATGGAACACAAGTTCAAACCATTTACAACTATGGATTAGTATTAAAATAATGGTTACAAGACAACACCTTTATTAGTTTTAAATGTAATTTCAGTTTTGTTTATCATTTAAGTTTGTTTTCAATATGGGAGTTGTGGTTAAATTGTAACTCATATAGGTTACTCTTTTCCCCACTAACTAGCCCATATAGTTAGTGTCTATTTGTCAATTAGGTTAAGGGTCTCAAAGGCTATATAAAGCCCTCTCTTCTTCCATTGTAGACAGAATTTTAAAGTGAATGAATTGAGTTTTCTTTTAGCTTTGTTGAGAGCTAAGTTTTCCTTATTGCAATTTCTTGTGTTTAGAATTTGCATGCTAGAGTCATTCAAGTGGTGTTGATCGTACCTCTTGTGGAGTGATTCGAATCACGAGTTTAGAAACGAGTTTTCTTTACTCTTGATCTTGATCATCAAGGTAATCCGTTCCAAACTTTTCCTTGGGTTGATTCCATGTCGTTTTGGGGTTTTTAAGTTTTAGATCTAAAGGTCTTGTTTTCTCAACAAGGTTGTTAGGTCTAATTCTTGGGAGTTACTTAACAATACCCATCATATACTACCCGACGATCAAATTGCCAAGGCCTCCCCAACAATAAATCTCCAGCATGCATGGATACAACATCACACAAAACATCATCATTATACTTTCCAATGGTAAAAGAAACAAGAGCTTGCTTACTCACCCTTACTTGCGCACAATCATTCAACCATTGAAGTTTATATGGTCTAGGATGTGGTTTGGTCTCTAAATTAAGCCTCTTGACCAGAATTGTACTCACAACATTGGTGCAACTACCACTATCAATGACCACACTACAAGGCATAGATTGAATAAGGCACCTAGTGTGAAACAAGTTCTCTCTTTGGTCTAGACTATCCTCCTTAATTTGGGTGCTTAAAGCTCTCCTAGCAACTAAGGACAAGTTTGCAGGATCCTCTTCGCTTAACTCCTCATTCTCACTCTCATCATTTTCTTCCTTAACCTCATCTTCCTCTTCATCATCAGTCACAATCTCTCCCTCTCTAATGGTCATAATTCTCCTATTAGGGCAATCTCTACTATAGTGACCTACCCCTTGACATTTCCAACATTTCAAATCCCTATTTCGCACATTAGATTCATCTATCTTCTCTTTCCCCTTTTAGAACTCTCCCTTTCTCTACATTTGCTTTAGGTTTCTCATATATCTCTTGGTTTCTAAGCTTAGATTCAATCTTCTTACTATCCTTTTTCCATGTAGAACTAGAGTTGGAAAAATATTTAGAAGAATACCGTCAGAGACGTTCGTTGGATTTGCCTCTCGATCTTGATTGCAATATGCAACAACCCCTCAATGTCAGAGTAAGGTTGTAGGTCAACCTTGTCTGCAATCTCCGTGTTTAGCCCATTAAGAAACCGTGCCATGAGACTCTCCATATCCTCATCTAGATCAAGTCGATCCATCAATGTATCCATCTCCTTGTAATAATCCTCCACGGACTTGTTGCCTTGTTTCAATGCTTGAAGCTTTTGAGCCATGTCTCGTTGGAAATGTTTTGGAACAAAACGCTTCCTCATGGACTCCTTGAACTCGTACCATGAATTGATTGGTGCTTCAAGATTCCTTCTCCTACTTGACATCAATTTATCCCACCACGTTTGAGCATATTGTTTAAATTGAGCAACACAAAGCATTACCTTCTTTTCTTCACTGAAATTATGGCAATTGAACACCGACTCCACTGTTTTCTCCCATTGAAGGTACTCCTCCGGATCAGTTTTGCCATAGAACTTCGGAAGTTTCAATTTCATGCTTCCCACGTTTCGGTCAATTCCTTCTTCATAAGGAACTCGCCTTTGTAAATGTTGATGTCTTCGTCCCTGACCTCTTCCCCTATTCAAGCCACGACCAACACGTCTTTCTCCCCTTCGTGGTGCTGCTATTAATGTAACTTGGTCATCTTCTAGTTTATCAGAACTTCCTCCCTCATATTCGTTGTCATGGTCATCCTCACGTTGTTGTGGAGGGGGTGGAATTCTCCTCCTAGCGTGGTTTTGAACCTCCAACCTCCGTATACGCTCCGATAACTCTTCTATTCCACGAATCATTCTCTCCATGGTTCCTTGTTGTGCCTCCCTCATTCGGGCTTCGCTAATGTTAAGATCACCTTCTTGTGCCATGCTGCAAAATACGGTAAAGTAACAAAAGAAAGAAAAAAAAAAGGACCTCGCAAGCACTCCCTCACGTATTTCACTCGTTAATGAAGTTCACTCGTGTTTAACACTCAACACTCTAATTAATGTATCACTCCCTTACCTCACAACCTCACAAAGCACTCAGAAACAGATTGGTGTATGAGTATAGCAAAGTCAAAGAGCTAAGTGCAATTCAAAGTGATTAGACAACACACTAAGAATACAAACAAGTGTATTGAAGAAGCAATCCGAATAACAAAAAAGAAACAAGTTTAAGAAAAAAAAAGACAAAATGAAAGGAATTCAAGAGGGAAAACAAAAATAGACCTAGAACAAATGATCAAATATCAATTCATCAAGAGAGTACTATCAAAGGAATAATTGAATTCAAGTTACCTTGAAACAATGAACAAAAAAAATTAAAACAGAAAATTTGCTCTCGGATATGCTGTCTTCTTTTGACAGATTTGCAAAATATGAATATTTCACTCTGAAGAAATCCGATTTTGAAGATATCAAAGAATAACAAATTGTAGATCAGATCTAGATCTCAAATCTTGTAGAAGACGATATAATGAAATACGGAACGGAAAGGATATTTTTTTGTATTTTTTATTCAGAATAAGAACATGCTCGGATCTTCAAAAACTGAAGCTAAAGAGAAAAGAACTCAAAGAGATAAATGCAAGGAAACATATGTCCGATCAAAGAGCCTAATGCTCTGATACCAAATGTTAAGTAACTCCCAAGAATTAGACCTAACAACCTTGTTGAGAAAACAAGACCTTTAGATCTAAAACTTAAAAACCCCAAAACGACATGGAATCAACCCAAGGAAAAGTTTGGAACGGATTACCTTGATGATCAAGATCAAGAGTAAAGAAAACTCGTTTCTAAACTCGTGATTCGAATCACTCCACAAGAGGTACGATCAACACCACTTGAATGACTCTAGCATGCAAATTCTAAACACAAGAAATTGCAATAAGGAAAACTTAGCTCTCAACAAAGCTAAAAGAAAACTCAATTCATTCACTTTAAAATTCTGTCTACAATGGAAGAAGAGAGGGCTTTATATAGCCTTTGAGACCCTTAACCTAATTGACAAATAGACACTAACTATATGGGCTAGTTAGTGGGGAAAAGAGTAACCTATATGAGTTACAATTTAACCACAACTCCCATATTGAAAACAAACTTAAATGATAAACAAAACTGAAATTACATTTAAAACTAATAAAGGTGTTGTCTTGTAACCATTATTTTAATACTAATCCATAGCTGTAAATGGTTTGAACTTGTGTTCCATAATTGAAGCTTAGCTTGTCTTGAATGAAGCTTGTAATGATACTTGACTTCATTGAATCCATCTCCACCTCATTGAATGCAACTTCAGTTCAAACATCACCATATTAAATGTTACTTTAGTTCAACTTAGTTCTTTTAGGTGAAACCCAAGTTAAACTTAAGTTCCATAAATTTAGCTATGAGTTCATTAAGTGCAAGTTAGAATGCATTTACAAAGGCGAGTTCCTTATGAAGAAGACATCAACATCAATAGGGGAAGAGGTCATGGACGAAGACATCAACATTTACAAAGGCGAGTTCCTTATGAAGAAGGAATTGACCGAAACGTGGGAAGCATCAAATTGAAACTTCCAAGTTCTATGGCAAAACTGATCCGGAGGAGTACCTTCAATGGGAGAAAACAAAGTGGAGTCGGTGTTCAATTGCCATAATTTCAAAGTGAAGAAAAGAAGGTAAGGCTTTGTGTTGCTCAATTTAAACAATATGCTCAAACGTGGTGGGATAAATTGATGTCAAGTAGGAGAAGGAATCTTGAAGCACCAATCGATTCATGGTACGAGTTCAAGGAGTCCATGAGGAAGCGTTTTGTTCCAAAACATTTCCAACGAGACATGGCTCAAAAGCTTCAAGCATTGAAACAAGGCAACAAGTCCGTGGAGGATTATTACAAGGAGATGGATACATTGATGGATCGACTTGATCTAGATGAGGATATGGAGAGTCTCATGGCACGGTTTCTTAATGGGCTAAACACGGAGATTGCAGACAAGGTTGACCTACAACCTTACTCTGACATTGAGGGGTTGTTGCATATTGCAATCAAGATCGAGAGGCAAATCCAACGAACGTCTCGACGGTATTCTTCTAAACATTTTTCCAACTCTAGTTCTACATGAAAAAGGATAGTAAGAAGATTGAATCTAAGCTTAGAAACCAAGAGATATATGAGAAACCTAAAGCAAATGTAGAGAAAGGGGAGAGTTCTAAAAAGGGGAAAGAGAAGATAGATGAATCTAATGTGCGAAATAGGGATTTGAAATGTTGGAAATGTCAAGGGGTAGGTCACTATAGTAGAGATTGCCCTAATAGGAGAATTATGACCATTAGAGAGGAGAGATTGTGACTGATGATGAAGAGGAAGATGAGGTTAAGGAAGAAAATGATGAGAGTGAGAATGAGTTAAGCTTAAGAGGATCCTGCAAACTTGTCCTTAGTTGCTAGGAGAGCTTTAAGCACCCAAATTAAGGAGGATAGTCTAGACCAAAGAGAGAACTTGTTTCACACTAGGTGCCTTATTCAATCTATGCCTTGTAGTGTGGTCATTGATAGTGGTAGTTGCACCAATGTTGTGAGTACAATTCTGGTCAAGAGGCTTAATTTAGAGACCAAACCACATCCTAGACCATATAAACTTCAATGGTTAAATGATTGTGCAAGTAAGGGTGAGTAAGCAAGCTCTTGTTTCTTTTACCATTGGAAAGTATAATGATGATGTTTTGTGTGATGTTGTATCCATGCATGCTGGAGATTTATTGTTGGGGAGGCCTTGGCAATTTGATCGTCGGGTAGTATATGATGGGTATGCAAATCGTTACTCTTTTACTTATAATGGTAGAAAAACTACTCTTGTTCCATTGTCTCCAAAAGATGTATTTATTGATCAATGCAAACTTGAAAAGAAAAGGCAAGAGGCTGATGCAAAAGCAAAAAGTGAAAATGAAATAATAGAAAAGAATCGAGAGAAAAAAAGAGTTTGAGTGAAAAGCAAGAGAGTAGCAATCGGCCTAGAGGAAAAAATGAGAGAAAAGCCAAAATAGTGAGTTTGTATGCTAGGTCAAGTGAGGCTAGGAATGTTTTGCTTTCTAATAGGACCATTCTTGTACTTATGTGCAAAGGGTCTTGTTTCTTTACTAACGAGGTTAACCCTTCTTTGCCTAGTGTTTTTGTTTTACTTTGAAGGAGTTTGAAGATTTATTTCAGAGGAGATGCCTAGTGGTTTGCCACCACTTAGAGGAATTGAGCATAAGATTGACTTCATTCCCGGAGCAACCATTCCAAACCGTCCAGCATATAGGACTAATCCAAAGGAGGAGAGAAGAGATACAAAGGCAAGTGAGTGAACTCCTTGCTAAAGGGTATGTACGTGAGAGTTTGAGTCCATGTTCTATTCCAGTTATTCTTGTGCCTAAGAAAGATGGGTCATGGCGTATGTGTATTGATTGTAGGGCTATAAACAAGATAACTATTAAGTATAGACATCCAATTCCTAGATTAGATGATATGCTTGATGAGTTGCATGGATGTAGTCTCTTTACTAAGATTGATTTGAAATCAGGTTATCATCAAATTCGCATGCATATTGGTGATGAATGGAAAACTGCTTTTAAAACTAAGTATGGCCTTTATGAATGGTTAGTTATGCCTTTTGGATTGACTAATGCACCTAGTACATTCATGAGGTTAATGAATCATGTCTTGTGAGAATACTTAGGGAAGTTTGTGGTTGTCTACTTTGATGATATTCTTGTTTATTCTAAATCCTTAGAGGAGCATGTTGAGCATGTACGATCTGTTTTGTCTACTTTGAGAAAAGAATGCTTGTATGCAAATTTAAAGAAGTGTAGCTTTTGCATGGAAAAAATTAATTTTCTTGGATTTGTAGTTTCATCTAATGGTGTTGAGGTTGATGAGGAGAAGGTAAAGGCAATAAAAGATTGGCCTACACCTAAAACTGTGAGTGAGGTAAGAAGTTTTCATGGTCTTATGGGTTTCTATCGTAGGTTCATTAAGGATTTTAGTACCATTGCTTCACCCTTGAATGAACTTGTTAAGAAAAATGTTTCTTTCATATGGGGAAAAGACCAAGAACTTGCTTTTAACACTTTGAAAGAAAAATTGTGTGTTCTACTCCATTGCTTGCATTACCTAATTTTGAGTTAACCTTTGAAATTGAATGTGATGCTAGTGGTGTAGGAATAGGTGTTGTTTTAATGCAAAATCAAAGACCTTTAATGTTCTTTAATTGAATGGTGCTTCTTTGAAGTATCCAACATATGACAAAGAACTTTATGCTTTGGTTCGTGCATTACAAACATGGCAACATTATCTTTGGCCTAAGGAGTTCGTTATTCATACGGATCATGAATTTAAAGCATTTGAGGGGACAAAATAAACTCAATCGATGGCATGCCAAATGGCTGGAGTTTATTGAAACATTCCCTTATGTGATTAAGTATAAACAAGGTAAGGAGAACATTGTTGCGGATGCTTTATCACGAAGGTATGCTTTACTCAATGCTTTGAATGCTAAGTCGTTAGGGTTTGAACATATAAAGACTTTGTATCCTCATGATGCATTCTTTGCTCCTTTTGTTGAATCTTGTGAAAAAGGACTTGTTGTGGATGATTACATGTTTTTTGATGGATTTTTGTTTAGGAAAGGAAAACTTTGCATCCCATCTTGTTCTATTCGTGAGTTATTGGTAAAGGAAGCTCATGGAGGCGGTTTAATGGCGCATTTTGGAGTTTCTAAAACTTATGATATGCTTGTTGAACATTTTACTGGCCTAAAATGAGGCATGATGTTAATAAAGTTTGTGCTCGATGCATAGCATGTAAACAAAGCTAAGTCTAGGCTTCAACCACATGGTTTGTATTCTCCTTTACCCGTTCCTAATGGTCCTTGGATTGATATATCGATGGATTTTGTTTTAGGCTTACCTAGAACTAGGAAAGGTAGAGATAGCATATTTGTTGTGGTCGATAGATTTAGTAAAATGGCACATTTTATTCCTTGTCACAAAACAGATGATGCAAAACTTATCGCTGACTTATTCTTTTAGGAGGTTGTGAGATTGCATGGTATTCCTAAAAGCATAGTTAGTGATCGTGATGTTAAATTTTTAAGCCACTTTTGGCGTGTTTTGTGGGGTAAGTTGGGAACTAAGCTATTGTATTCAACTACATGTCATCCTCAAACGGATGGTCAAACCGAGGTTGTTAATAGAACCATGACTACTATGCTTAGGGCTATTATTAATAAGAATCTTAAGACTTGGGAGGATTGTTTGCCATTCATAGAATTTGCATATAATAGGGCTGTTCATAGCACTACTAAATGCACTCCTTTTGAAATTGTTTATGGCTTTAATCCTTTAACACCTATTGATTTATTGCCTATGCCCCTAATGAGTTTGTGAGTCTTGATGCGAATGCAAAGGTTGAGTTTGTTCATAAGTTGCACAAGAAAGTTAAAGAGCACATTGAGAAGCAAAATTTCAAGGTTGCTTCAAAAATCAATAAGGGGCGTAAACCCTTAGTCTTCAAACCGGGAGATTGGGTTTGGGTACATTTTCGACAAGAAAGGTTTCCTAATCAAAGAAAATCAAAGCTTTTACCACGAGGAGATGGACCTTTCCAAGTTCTTGAGAGAATCAATGACAATGCTTATAAAATTGATTTACCAGGTGAGTATGGTGTTAGTGCAACCTTTAATGTTGCTGACTTGAGTCCCTTTTGATGTAGGTGATGGTTATGATTCGAGAGGCGAATCCTTCTCAAGAGAGGGGAGGATGATATGAACCAAGGACCACCTATTGTCATGCTGAAGGTCCAATTACAAGGTCGAGAGCCAAGAAGCTACAACAAGCTTTAATCACTCATATTCAAGCTATGGTGAGCTCAAAAGAGGAGGTTCTAGAAGATGTTGGAGTCTTTCCCTACATGTTGTGCAAAGTTGAACTTCAAGATGGAGACGCATTAAATGCATTCTAACTTGCACTTAATGAACTCATAGCTAAATTTATGGAACTTAAGTTTAACTTGGGTTTCACCTAAAAGAACTAAGATTGAACTAAAGTTACATTTAATATGGTGATGTTTGAACTGAAGTTGCATTCAATGAGGTGGAGATGGATTCAATGAAGTCAAGTATCATTACAAGCTTCATTCAAGACAAGCTAAGCTTCAATTATGGAACACAAGTTCAAACCATTTAAAGCTATGGATTAGTGTTAAAATAATGGTTACAAGACAACACCTTTATTAGTTTTAAATGTAATTTCAGTTTTGTTTATCATTTAAGTTTGTTTTCACTATGGGAGTTGTGGTTAAATTGTAACTCATATAGGTTACTCTTTTCCCCCACTAACTAGCCCATAAAGTTAGTGTCTATTTGTCAATTAGGTTAAGGGTCTCAAAGGCTATATAAAGCCCTCTCTTCTTCCATTGTAGACAGAATTTTAAAGTGAATGAATTGAGTTTTCTTTTAGCTTTGTTGAGAGCTAAGTTTTCCTTATTGCAATTTCTTGTGTTTAGAATTTGCATGCTAGAGTCATTCAAGTGGTGTTGATCGTACCTCTTGTGGAGTGATTCGAATCACGAGTTTAGAAACGAGTTTTCTTTACTCTTGATCTTGATCATCAAGGTAATCCGTTCCAAACTTTTCCTTGGGTTGATTCCATGTCGTTTTGGGGTTTTTAAGTTTTAGATCTAAAGGTCTTGTTTTCTCAACAAGGTTGTTAGGTCTAATTCTTGGGAGTTACTTAACAAGTTGTAAGTTACAACCTTTCAATTGACCATAGGTTACTCTAGGGTTGATTTTGAGGCTATATAAAACCATGTAACTTGGAAAGGAGGATAAAGGATTGAAAATGTAATCAAAGGAGCCTTCGTGCTTTTTTATAACCTTGATATATGTCTTTGCAATTCTATGTAGATTAGGTTGCATGCTTAGAATCATTCAAGCTTGATTTGATCAATCTTGCTTGTGGAGTGATTCAGATCTCATACAAGTTCTCTTGCCTTGAGATGTTTGATCGACAAGGTAATTCAATTTTACTTTCCTTGAGTTGATTTTCAAAATTCGTTTTGGGGCCTTTGAGATTGAGTTATCTAAAGGTCTTGTTTCTTTAAGCAAGGTTGTTAGATCCGATTGTCAAGGGTTACTTAACATTTTGATATTATAATCTTTGGCTTCTTTGATTTCATTTCGATTTGGAGTTTTGGGGTTTTAGATCTAAAGGTCTTGTTTGTTCCATAACAAGGTTGTTAGATTTTCAAATTCCTCATGAAATTTCTTATCATTTGGTATCAGAGGCTTAGGCTTAAGATCGGATATATGTTTCCTTTGCGTTTATCTTCAAGTTGTTTTAAATTTTCATGTTCTAGTTTCTTTCTTGTTATCTGTCCAGTTTTTTTTTTTAAAACGGTAAAAAAGCATTAAAATAACATACTTTGGTTTGTCAATTCATCTTGATGTCTTCTTCAATATTGTAGATCTTGATGTAAGCTACAACTTTTTCTTCTTTGAGATTTTCTAATGCAACTTTCTTGAGGGTGAAAAATATGCATTTATTTCTTAGTCTGAAAAAACTGCTATAACCGAGAACTTGTGTTCTTGTTTTGTTCTTGCTGTTTTTGCCTCTAAAGCATGCTATATCCAAAAATTTATAATTAGATCTGATCATTATGTTCAAATTTAACCATTTGGTATTCAATCTTAGATGTTACACTTTGAGAATTTGTAAAAGTTGCCTGTTATGCATTAAATATGGTAGTTACATGGCACATGAATTTTCCAACCATTAGTTTTCAATTTGTAACTCCTATGTTTAAATTCCAGCCATTGGTTATTTTATCCAAGAGTTACATTGCTTCTTCTTCATTTATCTAGCCATAACCTTAAATTTTTCAATAGTCAAGTTAGTTTATTTGTTTCCAAAGTGTGCAACAATCCATGGGATTGCAAATTATCTTGGCTTCATCATTTCCAAATTTGAGAGGTAAAACTTCGATGATATTGAGTGATTTGAGAAATTGAGTGTCTCTTTGAGTGTACAAGTAAAGGAGTGTGGAAAGGTCCTTTCTTTTGTTACTTTAAACTGTTTTGCAACTTGTTTCACAAAAAGAACTCATCTAAATCCAATGATTGCAAAAAAAAATATGACGAAGAAATTACAGAGAGCAAGACCAAAGATTGAAATAAATTTTAAGTTTGTGTTCCAATGACATCCTTAGATTCGAGGACGAATCTTCTTGAAGAAGGGGAGAATGATACGAATCATACCATGCTATTCAAGACTAGAGAAAAGCTTCAAAATAGAGTTGAATTAAATGTTGTCCAACGTCATTTATGACGAGCTAAAGATGCATTTAATGAACTCAAGTGCAATAAATGCGTCATTAAAGACAAACCAAGCTTCATTTATGCAACAAGGGTTTCAAAATAAATAAAGTGAAGCTTCATTTATGCATGGGAGGTTACAAAGACTTTCAAAACTACCAAGGGACTCCAATCTCGGATTTATGGCCATTTCAATGTAATTTTCAGTTTTAAAGTTTTGTTTTCAATGATTTAAGTTAAAATTTAGCTAGTGGACATTATGGTATTGATGAGTTGTAAGTTACAACCTTTCAATCGACCATAGGTTACTCTAAGGTTGATTTTGAGGTTATATAAAGCCATGAAACTTGGAAAGGAGTAGAAATGATTGAAAATGTAATCAAAAGGAGCCTTTGTGCTTTTTTATAGCCTTGAGCTATGTCTTTGCAATTCTATGTAGATTAGGTTGCATGCTTAGAATCATTCAAGCTTGACTTGATCAATCTTGCTTGTGGAATGATTCGGATCCCATACAAGTTCTCTTGCCTTGAGATGTTTGATCGACAAGATAATCTGATTTTACTTTCCTTGAGTTGATTTTCAAAATTTGTTTTGGGGTTTTTGAGATTGAGTTATCTAAAGGTCTTGTTTCTTTATGCAAGGTTGTTAGATCCGATTGTCAAGAGTTACTTAACATTTTGATATTAGAATCTTTGGCTTCTTTGATTTTATTTCGATTTGGGGTTTTGTGGTTTTAGATCTAAATGTCTTGTTTGTTCCATAACAAGGTTGTTAGATTTTCAAATTCCTCATGAAATTTCTTATCACAGGACTAACTTGGATCCCGGGGACGAACTTATTCTTTTAAACTCGTCAAACTTAGAATGGAGTCAACTTTGGTCCATCTAGGTCGAAACGGGATGAACTTCGCTCTAGAGGAAGAACTCATTGTTTCAAGGTCGACAAACTTTGAAAGGTTACAACTTTGGCCCAGCTTGGTCCAAACAGGACGAACTTCGCTCTAGGGGACGAACTTATTGTTTGAAGGTCGACAAACATCGAAAGGTTACAACTTTGGTCCATCTTTATCCAAACAAGACGAACTTCCTTCTAGGGGACGAACTTAATTCATGGTCGAAAAACTTCGAAAGGTTACAACTTTGGTCCATCTTGGTCAAATCAGGATGAACTTATTTTTTCAAGGTCGAAAACTTCGAAAGGCTAGAACTTTTTCCCATCTTGGTCAAAAAACGACGAACTTTGCATTTAATTAAATGGTGCAACAGGATTGATATGAATTGTATCGTGTTATTCAAGACTTGAAAAGCTTCAAGATGGAGTTGAATTAAATGTTGTCAAGCTTCATTTATGATGAATAAAAGTTGCATTTAATTAACTCAAGTGCAACTCATGCTTCATTAAATACAAGTCAAGCTATATTTTGAAGGGAATGAGAATCCCCGCGCAGCGGAAGACGATTGAATCGTCATGGTATCATCATGCTACATGTGTTTATTAAAATGATCTAGCTATTAGATAGGCTAAACATGCTAAATTGTACAGCAAGAAGAACATACTTACTTGTTAGACCAATTCAGCAATCTCTCCTGCAGATCACGATTCTTCGTGCTCCTCGATCTCAACGAACTCTTCCCACGATCGGATCCCAAAACACTACCAAAATAGATCTTCTTGGTTGTTCTCTTTTGGAGAAAGGAAGTTGGTGGGAACTTTTGTGTTTTGGAAGGTGAAGAGAATTGAGAGAGTAGAGAGAATATGACTTTTGGATTCTTAGGGCAAAATCCAAAAAGACAACTTGGCTTCACTTAGATTTTCTTAACAAAACCCTTTTGCAAAGGGGTTTAAATAGTGGAATGATGGAGTTCAAAACTTCACATTATTACTACTTTACCACAACTATAGGTTATGTAAATCTCATTTACATAATCACATAATATAAGATATCTCATATCTCAATAATTGTGTATTAATTAAATTGAATCACATCCAATTTAATTTCTCTCAATTAATTTCTCCATTTAGCCATTGATTCAACAATTAGGTTGACATATAGTTTATTATGAATCTCATTCATATTAAACTATATATTATATCATCTATATCTCATATAAATGATATAAATACTCTTAAAAGTGAAATTGAACACTTCAATTTCATGCCAAAACATTAATCCTTCTTTTATCCCATATTGAGCCAACCAAGGGACCTAATGGACCTCAAAGTGATTGGCTGCCCAATGATATGAGGTTAACTCACAAACTCTTTGACCTAATCAACTAATATTCATTAGCTACAGTAATATTCCACTATAGCCTGTGAAATGCACTCCCATCGATGTAGAATATTACGTGTCCACCGATATAACCAATGCCCATGAGTCGACCCTTCACAAAGTTGTTCAGTAGACATGGTTGGGTCAAATTACCATTTTACCCCTATGTCTACTTCTTGTTCCTTAAGTCCACACTGCTCCTCTAATGAACAACATATTGTGATGGTCCAAACACAACACTCTTCTCTCGCCGGTGAGAAGGTGGGCGCCGTTGTCCAAGCCCAGAGACAAAGACTTAAGGGAACAACCTCTAGATTTTCTATAAAGTGGAACGCAGTGAATTCCATCTCGCGTAGTTAGGTTCCCGACTCTCTCTACTTGGTTCTCACCCCGAGAAGATAGACATATTGGGTAAGTAATCGAGACCACCTCACCCGTACTAGTCAAAGGACGGACTTCGCATGTGAGTCCGTAATACGCTCGGATTCGTGTCGAGTCACTAATGGTCATCTATGAATTTATTAGTCTTTCTTTGCCAACGGTGTTATGTCGTAAGTCTAATAATTCAGTCGATCTTATACAATCTCATTGTACAGGATGCCCCACTCGCATGTCAACCACATGAACAAGTCGGATCACCTCGCGTTTGTATCTAATACAAAGCGAGCCGCATCCACAGAGATTCCGTGATTAGGTCTCCAACCTCATCCTTATATCAGAGACCGCTCGGTCATTTACTCGAACGTGATCCTCCTTGTGTGTCAACTACACACCGCTCAAGTTCTAGTTTTCTTATATATTCAATGACCCTTGAGCTTAGTTTAAAATATTGCGAGACACAAAGTAAAGAAATGAATAACTCTTATTAATTTCAAAACAATATTTTACAAACACGAGATTAGGATAGAAATCCCAACAAACTCCCACTTGGACTAAGCTAGTGGAGAAGATACATTTCAAAAATGTATTTGAGTTACAATAAAAATACAATAAACTAGGGCATTGAATACCCAGTTTACACATCTCCCACTTGCCCTAGTCGGAAGCTCTCGAATACCTAGACTCTCAGGTGACCCTCAAACACTTTAGCCGTGAGGGGCTTTGTAAATGGATCAGCTACATTGTGCTCCGATGCTATCTCGCGTGGATCTGCCACGTCTCATGGTGCACATTTTTCCGTGATCGATGATACTTGCGCCAATGTGTTTACCTCTTTTATGGCTTCGAGGCTCACGTGAGTTGGCTATCGCACCACCGTTATCACAGAACAACGTGATTGGCAAGTTCATATTTGGAACAACTTCCAAATCCGTCATGAACTTCCTAAGCCAAACAGCTTCCTTTGCAGCTTCACAAGCCGCAACATACTCTGCTTCCATAGTGGAATCATCAATGCATCCCTGCTTGATGCTTCGCCATACTACAACTCCTCCATTCAAGACGAAGGCTGGCCCCAAAGTGGATTTCCTAGAATCCTTATCGGTCTGAAAATCAGAATCTGTGTATCCTGTAAGGATCAAATCCCCACGCCCATACACTAAGTTGTAGTTCCTCGTTCTCCTAAGATACTTGAGGATTGTCTTTACGACTGTCCAGTGATCTAATCCTGGATTGGACTGATATCTACTGACAATTCCTACTGCATAACAAATGTCGGGCCTAGTACACAGCATTGCATACATCAAGCTCCCCACAGCTGAAGCATATGGAATGCGTCTCATATCCTCAACATCTTGAGGAGTCTTAGGACACTGATCCTTAGACAAGTGAACCCCATGTCTAAAAGGCAGCAAGCCCTTCTTGGAGTTCTGCATCTTATATCTAGACAACATCTTGTCAATATAAGACGCCTAAGACAAGGCTAGCATACTGTTCTTCAGGTCTCGGACTATCTGGATACCTAGAACATACTGAGCTTCTCCCAAATCTTTCATTTGGAATTGTGAAGCTAGCCACTTCTTAACGTCAGTAAGAAATTCTACCTCATTCCCAATGAGAAGAATATAAATCCACATACAACACCAAAAATGCGACAGTTTTGTCAACGATTTTCTTGTAGACACAAGGCTCGTCGGCATTTTGATCAAAGCCATAAGACTTGATTGCCTCATCAAATCTTATATTCCAAGACCTCGAAGCTTGTTTCAGTCCATAAATGGACCTATGAAGCCGACAAACCTTTTGCTCTTGGCCTTGGGCAATGAACCCTTTGGGCTGGTCCATGTAGATGGTCTCATCAAGTTTTCCATTCAGAAAGGCTGTCTTGACATCCATCTGCCATACCTCGTAGTCATAATACGCGGCGATGGCCAGAAGGATCCTGATTGACTAACCATGGCAACAGGTGAAAAGGTCTCCTCATAGTCAACCCCTTCAACCTGGGTAAAACCCTTTGCCACTAGTCGGGCTTTGAAGGTTTGCACCTTCCCATCTACGCCACGTTTACGCTTGTAGATCCATTTACAACCAATAGGTTTTACCCCATCCGGTTGATCCACGAGCTCCCAGACAGAATTAAAGTACATAGACTTCATTTCTTGGTCCATAGCTTTAATCCACTCGTCTTTATCAACATCAGTCATTGCCTGATCATAGGTCAATGGATCCTCACACTCATCGTCAGGAGCGACAACTGAGGTTTCAGCTAAACCCATATAGCGATCGGGCTGTCTCACAGTCCTCCCACTACGTCGAGGCATTCCCAACTCTTGGGAACGGATTTGACTAGACGTGCTAGGGTCAACAACGCTTGTTGACGTACTAGCCTTATCAGCAACTCTTGCTGATGTATTGTCCATTTCATTCAATACAATTTTACTCCTTGGTAAATGATCCCTTACGTGGTCTTCCTCTAAGAAAATGGCGTTTGTCGACACAAGCACCATATTTTCCTTGGGATCGTAAAACAGACCACCCCTAGTCTCTTTAGGGTAACCTACGAATAGGCACAATTTCGAACGGGGTTCCAACTTTTTCGGTTTTGACACCAACACATGGGTCGGGCATCCCCAAATTCTGAAGTGATGTAAATTGCCTTTACGTCCACTCCAGAGCTAAAAGGGTGTTTCACAAACACTCTTTGATGGAACATTGTTCAAAATGTAAGCCACAGTCTCTACTACGTACCCCCAAAAAGAATCAAGGAGACGAGCATAGCTCATCATCGACCGAACCATGTCCAACAAGGTTCTGTTTCTCCTCTTCGATACACCATTCTGCTGTGGCATACCAGGTGCTGAGAGTTAGGACGTAATTCCGTGTTCTATCATATAGTCCTGGAATTCAGTGTCCATGTACTCTCCACCTCGATCCGATCGAAGTGTTTTAAGCGATTTACCTAAGAGGTTCTCAACCTCAGTCTTATACTCCTTGAACTTTTCAAGAGTTTTGGACTTCTTATGCATTAGGTAAATATACTCATATCCGAGTAATCGTCTATGAAAGACACGAAGTACTCATAACCGCCCGAGCTTTAACATTCATCGGACCACGAGAGGTCGAGAATGTACTAACTCAAGAGGCTCTTTGGCTCTATATCCTTTCCACTAAAAGGACGTTTGGTCATTTTGCCTTCAAGGCATGACTCACATATCTCGGCAAAGAGTTTTCTTCCAACTCGTTTAGAAGTCCACTCTTCACTAGTTTCTCAATCCTATTGAGATTAATGTGGCCTAACCGTAGATGCCAAAGATGGGCATTTTCTTTTGGAGAAATTTTTGCTTTCTTAGTTCGTGTTTCCGCAGTTTTAAACAATTCAGTATTCAAAACACTTTTAACCGAATTGGATTTTAAAACATACAGATTATTTTCAAGTGAAGCTGAACAAATAACATTCCCTTTGAAAGAAATAAACGCTTTATTTAATTCAAAAGAAAGCGAAATACTGATGTTCAATTAAGCGGGAAATAGAAACAAGGTTTCTAGTAAACCCTGGAACTATGTACAAATTGTCTAACAATAAGTACTTCCCGCCAAAATCTTTGACTTCACCGTGTCAATTCTTCGCAGCAGAGAGACAAGCTCCCGAATCCAACTCGTAGAGTCACCTCACCCTCTCGCAGCGGCTGCCAGGAATCAATCCCCTGAAAAGAAGAACAAACGTGGTTAGTGGCGCCTGAATCTAATATCCAGGAATAGTCATTACTCTCCACTAAACATGTTTCTACCACAAGTAAATCACATTTACCTTGGTTCTTCCTCTCGGCCAGGAATTTGGACAGTTTCTCTTCCAGTGTTCGCTTCCATTGCAGTGGAAACACTTTCCTTTCTCTGCAACCTCCTTGACCTTCTTGCCCTTCTAGGCGGCAGCTCGGTCAGTTTTACCTCTCTTCATCCTCTTCTTCCCTTTCGGGGTAAAGGAGCAACAGATTTTGTCCTGCAGGTCGAACCCCGTGATAAGACTCCAGAGGCAACATTTGCCTCGATTCTTTGACTGCTCGTGGACTGGAATTCTCAGAGCTCATTGAGGAGGGTAGTCGATTGTAGCTAATTTTGTTCATAACAAAGATTGCTACTTAAAATCAAGGAAACTCTTGGAAGAGTCTCCATGATAAAATCGACTGCTCGACTCGTCGATCGAAGCCCCATTCATCTCGGCGATTAAAGCGAGTCATCATGTCTAGAACATGTTCACGACGATGACGACGACCCTCTTTCATCCGAAAGCGTTGAAAATGTATTTTGGCGAGTCATGCCGGACTGAAAGGATCGTTGTCCAAACATTTCTCGCAAGGACTCCATGATTTCTTAGCGGAAACCATCACTCATGCTTCTTTGCCAAGACATCGGACATGCGCGGCAATTATATAGACCTTGGCCTTTTCATTGGCCCCGATCCATCGATCGACGTATCGCGAACAACTCGCGATGCGGTCGCGCCCGCAGATCGAGGACACTCCTCTCGGACAACACGAACTTTATGTCGTCGATTACCAATATTGTATTGATGTTGTTTTTCCAGCTCTGGTAATTATCTCCCACTAACTTATCAGAAGCAAGTAAAGCTATAATAGCGCTAGACATTTTTAGCTGAAAAATTTAAAAAACTTTGTATTAGTCTCGCAAAACCTTTTAAAATTAATCTAATTTTAGCAAAAATATTTCATGATCTAGGTCATTCAAAATTTTGCAAGGATACCCTAAACGTTTAGAATGATCGCCACACAGGAAGGGTGAGCAGAACACTCCTCCTCTAGGACGAGACTTTCTCGATCGGACCTAATCCCAAAATAACTCTTATTCCATTAGGCATCCAATTGCCATTGTTCGGTCAAATTCATTAACACTTAACGAATTCTGTGAGTGTCACCCTCAATCTTTAAGTTTCCAAGTATCCGTCCTAACAATAGCCACCGAAGGGTGAACTAAGAAGGAAAACCAACCAGAAATCAGATATCCTTTCGGGAATTCATCGTGTTCAGACTCCCATGATCAAGCCCTCGGAAGGGATTATGCGGTCAGCCAAACTAGCGAGCGGATCATAGGTGTCTCACGGTGTGAATCGAAAGAAGAGACCGTGGGTCTCGTTTTCACAAGTCTCGCTCCCACTCACTATAAAGTACTCTCTCCATCCACGATGATATTGACCTATACAAATGCCACCCGAAGGGGAACGCTCCCATTTGCGTCACGAGGCCGAGTATAGATCTCACGGTGCGGACTTGAAGGAGATTTGTGGTTGAAAATTGAAATGTATCTCATACACTATATTTCCTCCCACTTAGTACTTTAATTTTATTAGGGATTGACCTAGATAATCGGCTAAAAAATACCTAAGTCTACCAATATAACTCTTATATGGTATTTTGCCTAAGTCTATAATCACATTATTAACTTAGGTCTATGTGAGAAAATTAATTAACACTTAATTAACGACGCTCACGTAAATATAACCTAAGAATCTCCGGACCGAATTCACTCCCAGATCGGTTTCCAGGTAGGGGTGTTCCGCAAGCGTCAACTTAAATACCCCAACCTTAGACAAAACCTTCCTTAGGCAGAGTTACTAATCAGAAATAAATTTAGTACCCCTAGGTGGCAATTATTTAATTAAATAAAATTAATAATATTTAATAAAATAATTAAAGAAATAAATTTAAAAAAAAAAACAAAACGTTTTTTTATAAAAAAATTGAAAAATTAATAAAACCAACGGTCAAAAACGCTCCACGTCGCGCATTATTAATTCTTCAGCAACGCATACGCGTTGTAAGCGTTGTCGCCTTATAGCGTCGGCGCGTGCTTCAACGCCGCGTTGGTAACGCTTACGCCACGCGCCAGCGTTAACGCCATCATCGTCTTCGCATAGCCTCCGACCGCAAGCACGGCGTTGAGATGCCGCGGCAAGCGGCGTCTCAACGCCATTGATGAGACAAAGCAATCTTCTGCTGCTTTCCCCGGTTTTTCGCTGTTTCGCTCCGATTTCTTCACAGCAACTCTTGCTACAAATGACCCGGACTTACAGACTCGATTTACAACAAAATTGCCCAAAACAACGGGCCCTTACATTGATCTCATCAACATAATTGTAAATCTAATCTAGTGCCAAAAACCGAAAACATCCATTTCGCAAACCAACAATTCATCTCATGAAAAATGGTAAAATACCCACCTAAATCTTAATAAAACAGTGCATAGATGAATGACCAACGAAATGGCTCTGATACTAATTGAAGGGAATGAGAATCCCCGCACAGCGGAAGACGATCGAATCGTCATGGTATCATCATGCTACATGTGTTTATTAAAATGATCTAGCTATTAGATCTAGGCTAAACATGCTAAATTGTACAGCAAGAAGAACATACTCACTTTTGTAGACCAATTCAGCAATCTCTCCTGCAGATCACGATTCTTCGTGCTCCTCGATCTCAACGAACTCTTCCCACGATCGGATCCCAAAACACTACCAAAATAGATCTTCTTGGTTGTTCTCTTTTGGAGAAGGGAAGTTGGTGGGAACTTTTGTGTTTTGGAAGGTGAAGAGAATTGAGAGAGTAGAGAGAATATGACTTTTGGATTCTTAGGGCAAAATTCAAAAAGACAACTTGGCTTCACTTAGCTTTTCTTAACAAAACCCTTTTACAAAGGGGTTTAAATAGTGGAATGATGGAGTTCAAAACTTCACATTATTACCACTTTACCACAACTATAGGTTATGTAAATCTCATTTACATAATCACATAATATAAGATATCTCATATCTCAATAATTGTGTATTAATTAAATTGAATCACATCCAATTTAATTTCTCTCAATTAATTTCTCCATTTAGCCATTGATTCAACAATTAGGCTGACATATAGTTTATTATGAATCTCATTCATATTAAACTATATATTATATCATCTATATCTCATATAAATGATATAAATACTCTTAAAAGTGAAATTGAACACTTCAATTTCATGCCAAAACATTAATCCTTCTTTTATCCCATATTGAGCCAACCAAGGGACCTAATGGACCTACAGTGACGGGCTCCAATGATATGAGGTTAACCTGCCAAACTCTTTGACCCAGTCAACCAATATTCATTAGCTACAGTAACATTCCACTATAGCCTGTAGCTGTACTCCCATCGATGTAGAATATTACGTGTCCCTTGATATAACCAATGCTCATGAGTCGACCCTTCATAGGTTGTTCAGAGACATGGTTGGGTCAAATTACCGCTTTACCCCCGTGTCTACTTCTTGTTCCTTAAGTCCCCACTGCTCCTCCAACGAACAACATATTGTGATGATCCAACCATACACAACACCCTTCACGGCCGGTGAGAAGGTGGGCGCCGTTGTCCAAGCCCGAGAGACAGCACATAAGGGAACAACCCTCTAGATTCCCTATAGCGGAACGAGTGAATTCCATCTCGCGTAGTTAGGTTCCCACTCTCTACTTGGTTACGTCCCGAGAAGATAGGCATATTGGGCAAGAATCGAGACCACCTCACCCGCATTTAGTCAAAGGACGCACTTCATGCATGGAGTCCGTAATACGCTCGGGATTGTGTCGAGTCACTAATGGTCATCTATGAATTTATTAGTCTTTCATGCCAATGGTGTTATATCGTAAGTCTAATAATTCACGGTCGGTCTTGTACAATCTCATTGTACAGGATGCCCCCACTCACATGTCAACCACATGAACGAGTCAGATCACCTCGTTTGTATCTAATACAAAGCGGGCCACATCCACAGTATATATAAGATTAGGTCTCCAACCTCATCCTTATACTGTAGACCGTTCGGGTCATTTACTCGAACGTGATCCTCCTTGTGTGTCAACTACACACCGTTCAAGTTCTAGTTTTCTTATATATTCAATGACCCTGGAGCTTAGTTTATTGGAAAGGTTTAAAATATTGCGAGACACAAAGTAAAGAAATGAATAACTCTTACTAATTTCAAAACAATATTTTACAAACACGAGATTAGGACAGAAATCCCAACATATTTATGCAACAAAAGCTTCAAGTTACTTCAAGTGGGGCTCCATTTATTCATGGATGGTTACAAAGTATTGATAGGCTTAATAGAAGTTTAATTCTCGGAATTATGGAGGTTTTAATTTAATTTTCAGTTTTGAAGTTATGTTTTCTAAAAAAAAAAAAAGAAGATTGAAAATGTAATCAAAAGAGGCCATTGTGCTTATTATAGCCTAGTACTATGTTTTTTTGCAATTCTATTTAGATTAGGTTGCATGCTTAGAATCATTCTATTTAGATTCGGATCTCATACAAGTTCTCTTGCCTTGAGATGTTTGATCGACAAGGTAATCCGATTTTACTTTCCTTGAGTTGATTTTCAAACTTCGTTTTGGGGCCTTTGAAATTGAGTTCTAAAGGTCTTGTTTCTTTAAGCAAGTTTGTTAGATCCAATTGTCAATGGTTACTTAACATTTTTGACATTAGAATCTTTGGCTTCTTTGATTTCATTTTGGTTTGGAATTTTTGGATTTGTGATCTTGGTCTTATTTTTTGTTAATAAGGTCGTTAGAGTTTTGGTTTGGAATCATTCAAGCTTCCGTTTTAAATTTCTCTGATACCAAATGATAAGAAATTTAAAAAGGAATTTGAAAAACTCTAACAACCTTGTTAACAATAAACAAGAATTTTAGTGCTTAATCTATTTGAATTGCATAGAATCTGTTGAGCCTCATGTTATTTTATCCCTAAATTGTGTGTGTTAGCTTTAATATCTTGAATTTAAGTATTAGGTTCAAAAAGAATTAATTTTGATGTTTTTATGCTTTAATTGAAGGAATTTGGAAAAATAAGCTAACGGTTAATTAAAGACCAGAAGACGAGATTTTTAAATCCAAAAATCCTTGCATATTTAGTTTGATTTATAATTGACTTCATGAATTTATTTCGGATTTTCCTGTGTGCAGGAGATTATAAAAATTATAAGAGTCCCTAAGGGCATTTTAGACATTTTACCCGAAGGGTAAGATGGTCTTTCTACTCCTAAGGGCATTTTTGTAATTTACGGAGTTAGGGCAACACCACCATATAAGGAGGCTAGGGTTTACAAGTGCAAACGGGGAGAGAAGTTGCGGCAAGAGGAAGAGATCGAGAGGGAGAAGAAGAAATCGTGAAGTTGTTGAAGTAAAGGGGCGTGCATTGGAAGAAGAAATCACGAGAGGGAGGCGTTGTTGAAGCTAACCGTGAAGTACAGGTTGCTCATCTGCTGGAATCAACCTACATTTGCTGAAGCAAAATCGAGAGTAGGGGTTTGACCACCTGCTGTCACTTGCACATCTTTGTTGAAGCAAAATCGAGAGCTACAAGGGGAGATTAGTGCAGTTCGATTTTTCACAGACGATGCTCATAAAGTTGTCGTTTGCAAGAGTTTCAACAGTTGGATTGTGCTAAAATTTTGTCATCTTGTTGGGGACTCATAAGGCTTCGTTTTGAACGGTTGGATCATCGTTCAGAGCGTCAGTTCATCAGATATTGCTGTCGGACAGAACCTAAAAAACACTGAAACCACTTCTATTGCATGCTGCCTTCGGTGGGATCTTTGGCGTTTTGCTGAAGCAAAACACATGTCAATTGCCTCGCGTAAACCGCTCCTATTCCCTAATTATTTTTTATTATTGTTACTGCAATTTTGAGCGTTTATTGGGCTCTTTTTACTCACTGTTTTAGGTTAAATTCATGAATGTTTTTGGGTTGAATTTGTGATTAATTTGGGTTGTTTTGTGATACTATTACAACACGTATTTGAATTTATTAAACAACACAAGCATGCATAAATTAGAGTTTTGTGAGTTGATTTACGCCATGAACTTAACTTCTTTAGGCGAGGGTTAGGTTGTTTTGAAGGTAAATTTTGGAACGAATTTATGATTGATGTTGTGGTTGGATTTATGAAATTTTATTGATTTTAATGGTGCATGTGAATTAAAGATTGACCACTTTAACTTCTCTAGAATTCATAAACTTGGGAAAGCTAATGAATTAGAAAACTAAAATTTCATTCTACGATTCTTGAGTTGATTAGGGATAATTAACCCACCTAGAACCTAAAATCATGAGCATAATTTATGATAACGCCGAATTTGTTGGTTTAACAAAGCTAGAGGTCCTTCTAGGATCTTTGCAAACGTCACGAACAAGGCTAACTTAACGAATTGATTCCAACTAAGAGTTTAGTTAGAAGATGAATCACTCTTAGATCAAACTTAGAATAAGGATGGTCACTCCTAGATCCTAAGACGACTCACTCCAGAATTAGCTTGATCGGGGCTAATCCAATGAATCGGTTAAACATCAAACCTAAAGCAAGATTTGAAAGAAAGTTAACACCAAATGGGGCTAAACAAAACTCAAGTTTTTTTCATAAAGGTTCTGCCTTTTCCATGCCAATACAAGCCTTTAAATAGGCCAAAATGGTCGTGCAAAGCACCAAAGACCAAAAGTCTTTAAAAAGCATTAAATGTGAAATGAAGAAAAAATTGACCTAGGAATTTAAAACTTGATTGCACAACATTTGAGAGCTCTAAATATGGAACGAAAAACATAGAAATGCTTTAAATGGTCTTAATTATCTACTGTAGGATCCGCCATGCATGACTATTTCGTTTGACGAGGTTTGACATCACGAAATCCCAAGAGGTGCAATCTAGATAGCCACTGTTCACATTTTCTGCACACACTTTTTTGTCCTCCGTGCCATCTTTCAAACTAGACAACTTTTCCCGTGTCATCTTCACTCCATTCTCATCTTGACTTGTTGTACTAACATTATAAAGAATTTTGGGCTCAAAAATCTTGGTCTCTCCTTGTGCATTCACGAGCTTTTGGAGATGCAATGTGAAAGCCTCTTGAATCTTCTTGGCCTTGCTCCTTGTTATTTCTCCTTCAGTACATGCAATGGATCAATGGTTTGATTCACATCATCCCCCTTTCTTTAAAAGGATTTGTCCTCAAATCAACGCGTCTTCATTTCCTACATCAAAAGGAGTCAAATCAGCCACATTAAAAGTAGAACTTACATTGTACTCACCTCGGAGATCTAGTTTGTATGCATTTTCATTGATCCGCTCTAATACTTGAAATGGACCATCTCCCTTGGTTGAAGTTTAGACTTCCTTTGGTCCGGGAAACCTTTCCTTTCGTAGATGAACCTGCACCCATTCACCCGGCTTAAAAATCAATTTCTTTCTCCCTTGGTTCTTCTGAGTGACTAGCTTTTCATTTTTCTTTTCAATTCTTTCCTTGACTTCTTTGTGCAGATTTTTGATGTATTCGGCTTTAGAAACAATTTTGCATCACTAGAAAACATATTAGGTGGTAAAGGTGATAAATCTAGAGGAGTTAAGGGATTAAATCCATACACAACCTCAAAAGGTGAACAATGAGTGGTGCTATGTATCGCTCTATTGTATGCAAACTCCACAAAAGGTAGAGTCTCTTCCCAAGACTTAAGATTCTTAGAAATTAGCGATCTAAGTAATGCCCCTAAAGTTCTATTAACCACCTCGGTTTGCCCATCAGTTTGGGGGTGACAAGTTGTAGAAAACAAAAGCTTAGTTCCCAATTTACCCCACAAAACTTTCCAAAAATGACTTAAAAATTTGGCATCTCTATCACATACAATGGTTTTTGGAATGCCATACAATCTAACTACTTCCCTAAAGAATAGATTAGCTATATTAGTTGCATCATCTGTTTTGTTACATGGAATGAAATGTGCCATTTTACTAAACCTATCAACCACCACAAAAATGCTATCATGATGTCTCCTAGTCTTTGGCAATCCTAGAACAAAATCCATGCTAATGTCAACCCACGGTTCACTAGGAACATCTAAAGGTGTATAAAGTCCATGTGGTTGTGTTTTAGACTTAGCTTCCTTACATTTGAAACATTGCTTGCACACTTTATTCACATCCTTCCTCATTTTCAACCAATAAAAGTGTTCACACAACATGTTGTATGTTTTAAACTCCCCAAAATGTCCCATAAGACCTCCCCCATGAGCTTCCTTCACAAGTAACTCTCGAATAGAACACTTAGGAATGCAAAGTTTACCCTTCCTAAAAAGCATACCATCAAATACAACATGATCATGTACGTTGTTTCCTCCTAAACATTGCATATACACATCATGAAATTCAGATTTCTCAACTTTGTAAAGCTCAATCATATGTTTAAAACCAAGAATCTTTGCACTAAGGGCAGAAAATAATGCATACCTTCTTGATAATGCATCGCCACCACATTATCCTTACTTTTTGTAATGAATGACATAAGGAAATGTCTCAATGAACTCTACCCATTTCGCATGCCTCCTATTTAGCTTTGTTTGGCTTTTGAGGTGCTTCAAACTATTCATGATCAGTGTGGATGACAAACTCTTTTGGCCACAAGTAATGTTGCCAAACTTGCAAAGTCCTCACAAGTGCATGCAGTTCTTTGTCATATGTCGAGTAGTTGAGTTGTGCTCCATTTAGCTTCTACTAAAGAACATGATTGGCCTCTTTTCTTGCATCAAAACAGCTCCTATACCTATCCCGCTCGCATCACATTCAATCTCAAAAGATTTGTCAAAGTTAGGTAAAGCAAGACAAGGTGCATTGGTCAATTTATCTTTTTAATTCATTAAATGCATCTTCTTGTTTTTCTGTCCATTCAAATTTCACATGTTTTTTGACAAGTTCATTTAATGGTGAGGCTATACTACTGAAATTCTTAATAAACCTCCTATAAAAACTAGCCAAACCATGAAAAGATCTCACCTCATTTGCATTGGTAGGTGTTGGCCACTCTCGGATAGCCTTTACCTTTTCTTCATCAACTTGCACACCATTCCTTCCAACAATGAAACCTAGGAAATTGACTTGGTCTAGACAAAAACTACACTTTTTGAAGTTGGCATATAGCTTCTCTTCTCTAAGTTTAAGTAAAATTGTCTTAACATGCAAAATATGATCATCCAAGCTTTTTGAGTAAACAAGAATATCATCAAAGTACACAACAACAAATTTTCCAATGTACTCTCTCAACACATGATTCATTAGCCTCATAAAAGTACTTGGTGCATTAGTAAGGCCAAATGGCATAACAAGCCACTCATAAAGTCCAAATTTTGTTTTGAAAGCCGTTTTCCACTCATCTCCCACATGCATTCGAATTTGATGATAACCACTTTTAAGATCTATTTTTGAAAACAGATTAGCACCATGTAATTCATCTAGCATGTCATCCAATCTAGGAATGGGATGTCGATATTTTTATCGTTATCTTGTTGATGGCTCGACAATCAACACACATTCTCCATGTGCCATCCTTCTTGGGTACCAAAATCACCTGAATCGAGCAAGGACTCATGCTTTCTCTAACATAACCTTTATCCATGAGTTCTTCTACTTGCCTTTGAATCTCCTTAGTCTCGGTTGGATTGGTCCTATAAGCTGCCATGTTTGGAAGAGTTGCCCGGGTATGAAGTCAATTTGATGTTCAATCCTCTTAAAGGAGGTAAACCAGTAGGTGCATCTTCATGTGGAAACATATCATTAAATTCCTGCAAAAGAGACTTAAAAGAACTTGGCAAAACATCATTAGATTTTGGGTTAGTTGTTAAACACATCCCTTTGCACATAAGTACAAATTTTGGTTGTTGTGTCAACAACACATTCCTCACTTCCCCCTTTCTTATAACCAAACTCACATTCTTTCTTTTTTCCTCAAAATCACTCTTTTTTCTCTCTTGGTTTTCACTCACCTTTTGCCCCTCACTTCTCTCTTTCTTTTCACTCTTTTCTTTTCTTTTAACTTACTTTCTTTCTCTCCTCTCTTGTTCTTCAAACTCTTTTCTTTTCTTCTCTAATTTCAAATGATCACAATGTACTTCATATGGAGACAATGGAAGTAAAGTAAATTTCTTCCCGTTGAAGGTAAACGAATACTTATTTTTCACTCCATCAAATGTGACCTCTCTATCATATTGCCAAGGTCGGCCTAACAATATATCCCCCGCATGCATAGGTAAAACATCACAAAGTACTTCATCCTTATATCTTCCCAAAGTAAAAGGAATAAGAACTTGAGAATTTATCTTAAGTTCTCCTTTGTTTGTCAACCATTGAAGTTTGTATGGCTTTGGATGTGGACGGGTAGTAAGTTGAAGTCTCTTTACAAGAAAACTACTTACCACATTTGTGCAACTCCCACTATCAATCACCAAACTGCATGGACTTCCTTTAATTAGGCATCTTGTGTGAAACAAGTTTTCCCTTTGGTCTTCAACTTTGTCTTCCTTGATTTGCATACTAAGGACCCTCCTTGTGATCAACGATATGGAGTTACCTTCTTCAACATACTCATCATCACATATTTCAGATTCTTCCTCAAATGGGGCATCATGCTCCTCACATTCATCCTCCGAATCAACTACACCATTTCTTATCACCATAACTCTTTTATTGACACATTCTTTGCTCACGTGTCCAAACCCTTTGCACTTCCAACATTGAATAGAACTAGACTTTTCCCTTATCTCCTTTGAAGCTTCATTCTTTTTAGCATTGGAGCTTTCGGCCTCCACTCTTTTGGCAGCAACAAACTTGCTTCTTTGTTGTGTCGGTTCATTCCTATTCACAAAACTATCCTTGTTCCATGCATTAGAGTTTGAAAAGGTACTAGCTTTAGGTGTATACCTTTTGAATGCTCCTTTTCTTCCTTCAATTGAGCTTCAATTTTGATAGCATAATGATACATATCTTCAAGGTAAGGTGGTGGATTTCTATCAACCGGATGAGCAATTTCTCGATTCAAACCTCCAAGGAATCGAGACATGGTGTCTTCCTCTTCTTCTCGAATTTTTGCTCTTTCCATCAAGGACTCCATCTCTTGATAATATTCAAAGCAACACTTTTTGTTCCCTGTCTCAAAGATTGCAATTTAGTTTTCAAATCTCTTTCATAATGTTTTGGAACATACCTCTTTCTCATGGCTTCTTTAAGTTCTTCCCAAGTTTCTATTGGATCTTCCTCTTTCCTTCTTCTCTCGGATTTGAGATGTTGATACCATTCTCCCGCATGATTGGTGAATTCGGCAATGGCAAGTTTCATCTTCTTATTCTCACTATACATATTACAATCAAATACATGTTCTATTTTTCTTTCCCATTGCAAGCATGCCTCGGAGTCCGCGGTACCACTAAAGGGTGGAATTCTGAGTTTCACTCCGCTATCCCTTTCTTCATTCACTCTTTCCACTCTTCTAGGTTGCACAATGTTTGCAACGTTATTTCTTCCTCTTCCCCTCACATTTCCTCTTCCTCCTAAGTTTCTTTCTTGTACCTGTAAATCAAACATGCCTTCATCTTCTTGCAAGATTCGTTCTTCTCTTTGTTGTTGTGCTCTCCTTTCTTCCCTTTCTTCTCTCATCATCTCCATCATACCTTGAATTGCTTGAAGAATAGCCATATTTGGATCTACCACTTCATGGAACTTTTTCTTTATTATCTTGTGACATTTTTGTTTTAAGGACCTCTCCACACTTCTCACCAAGATATCACTCAAGGACACTCGTGTTTATCACTCAAGGGTAGGCTTTTGGTACTAGGTCAAAGATGTAAGGGTTGGTTTTAGAAATTTGGTGCAACTTTGCTTTTCAACTTGATATAAAACTAAATCAATGATAACCTTTCACAAGCTAAGACTAGAGAAACTCATCCTAAGGATCTACAACTCAAAGTTTTGAGAAAATAAAATTTAAAATCAAGAACTTTTGTGTGTCTTGGATCCTTGAACACTTTTTTTTTCTTTGCTACTATTTTTTTTTCTACTTTTTGCTACTGCTTTTTTTTTTCACTTTTTGCTACTTTTTTTTTTCACTTTTTGCTACTGTTTTTTTTTTTTATCCAAGAACTAAACACAAAAAAATGGAAGAAAAGTTGTAGGATGCCTTGTATTAAACTTTGTAAATGATAAAAAAAATGAAAGAAAATAAAGTAAAGCAAATTGAAGATATTTCACCTCTAGAGAGTCGGCCAAAGGATGTCGACCAACGAGCTCTGATACCAAATGATAAGCGCCGAATTTGTTGGTTTAACAAAGCTAGAGGTCCTTCTAGGATCTTTGCAAACGTCACGAACAAGGCTAACTTAACGAATTGATTCCAACTAAGAGTTTAGTTAGAAGATGAATCACTCTTAGATCAAACTTAGAATAAGGATGGTCACTCATAGATCCTAAGACGACTCACTCCAGAATTAGCTTGATCGGGGCTAATCCAATGAATCGGTTAAACATCAAACCTAAAGCAAGATTTGAAAGAAAGTTAACACCAAATGGGGCTAAACAAAACTCAAGTTTTTTTCATAAAGGTTCTGCCTTTTCCATGCCAATACAAGCCTTTAAATAGGTCAAAATGGTCGTGCAAAGCACCAAAGACCAAAAGTCTTTAAAAAGCATTAAATGTGAAATGAAGAAAAAATTGACCTAGGAATTTAAAACTTGATTGCACAACGTTTGAGAGCTCTAAATATGGAACGAAAAACATAGAAATGCTTTAAATGGTCTTAATTATCTACTGTAGGATCCGCCATGCATGACTATTTCGTTTGACGAGGTTTGACATCACGAAATCCCAAGAGGTGCAATCTAGACAGCCACCTGTTCATATTTTCTGCACACTTTTTTTGTCCTCCGTGCCATCTTTCAAACTAGACAACTTTTGCCGTGCCATCTTCACTCCATTCTCATCTTGACTTGTTGTACTAACATTATAAAGAATTTTAGGCTCAAAAATCTTGGTCTCTCCTTGTGCATTCACGAGCTTTTGGAGATGCAATGTGAAAGCCTCTTGAATCTTCTTGGCCTTGCTCCTTGTTATTGCTCCTTCAGGTACATGCAATGGATCAATGGTTTGATTCACATCATCCCCCCTTTCTTTAAAAGGATTTGTCCTCAAATCAACGTCTTCATTTCCTACATCAAAAGGAGTCAAATCAAACCTAAAGAAAGATTTGAAAGAAAGTTAACACCAAATGGATCTAAACAAAACACAAGTTTTTTCATAAAGGTTCTGCCTTTTCCATGCCAATACAAGCCTTTAAATAGGCCAAAATGGTCGTGCAAAGAACCAAAGACCAAAAGTCTTCAATAAGCATTAAATGTAAAATGAAGAAAAAATTGACCTAGGAATTTAAAACTTGATTGCACAACGTTTGAGAGCTCTAAATATGGAACAAAAAATATAGAAATGCTTTAAATGGTCTTAATTATCTACTGTAGAATCCGCCATGCATGACTATTTCGTTTGACGAGGTTTGACATCACGAAATCCCAAGAGGTGCAATCTGGACAACCACTTGTTCACATTTTTTGCACACTTTTTTTGTCCTCCATGCTATCTTTCAAACTACACAATTTTTCCCGTGCCATATTCACATCATTCTCATCTTGAATTGATGTACTAACATTATAAAGAATTTTGGGCTCAAATATCTTTATCTCTCCTTGTGCATTAACGAGCTTTTGGAGATGCAATGTGAAAGCCTCTTGAATCTTCTTGTGATAAGTGCCGAACTTGTTGGTTTAACAAAGCTAGAGGTCCTTCTAGGATCTTTGCAAACGTAACGAACAAGGCTAACTTAACGAATTAATTCCAACCAAGAGTTTAGTTAGAAGATGAATCACTCATAGATCAAACTTAGAATAAGGATGGTCACTCCTAGATCCTAAGACGACTCACTCAAGAATTAGCTTGATCGGGGCTAATCCAATGAATCGGTTAAACATCAAACCTAAAGCAAGATTTGAAAGAAAGTTAACACCAAATGGGGCTAAACAAAACACAAGTTTTTTTCATAAAGGTTCTGCTTTTTCCATGCCAATACAAGCCCTTAAATAGGCCAAAATGGTCGTGCAAAGCACCAAAGACCAAAAGTCTTCAAAAAGCATTAAATGTAAAAATGAAGAAAAAATTGACCTAGGAATTTAAAACTTGATTGCACAACGTTTGAGAGCTCTAAATATGGAACAAAAAACATAGAAATGCCGTAAATGGTCTTAATTATCTACTGTAGGATCCGCCATGCATGACTATTGTAAACCCGAGATCTTTCTTTGGAACCTCCTTATTATCAAACAACAAAAGAAAGGAAGAAATGAATGCTTAAAACTTGGTTTTCCTTGTTTTAAAAAGGAAAGAAATGAAGTGAAAGGCAAAAGGAAAACAAGGAAGGAAGGTTTAAACCATTTCGGTTTGGATTGCTTTTAAGACAAAAGAAGAAAAGGAAATGAAACAAATGTTTAATATACTAAGTTTGCTTTGTTTTGTTAAGAAAAGAAAAGAAAAGAAAAGAAATGGAAGGAAGGGATAAAGGAAAGAAAAAGAAAAGGAAAAAGAAAAAGAGAAAAAGGGGAAAAAGACAAAACCACCTCTTTCCACCGATTGTATTGTTTTAAAAAGGGTTTTCTCTTCAATTTCTTCTCTTTCATCACAAACCAAGCTGATATTTCGTGGGAGAAGGAGAAAGGAAGAAGAGGAAGCCATTTTTTCATAAATTTGGAGCTGTAGTTGCAGAAGAAAGGAGAAGAACTCAAGAGGATTCTTTATGACAGCAAGGTAATCACTCTGCCATGTTCTGCTATTTTGTTTATCTCGAGCTCCACAGAAAGAGGTAAGAGCTGAAATGTTGGTTCATGAAAGTTAACTCATATTGGAACAAAATTCGTGAAGGAAGCTCGAGCAAATTCGGATCTTAAGCTACTGATTTGTGAAGAGGAAGACAGAACCCAGAATTTACTGTCAAATCCGAGAAGTCTCTGATGTTTGGGTTGTACTAACCTGTAGAGTTGGAATCAGACGCTCTATTAGGTATGGTTGGAAAGCTTATTGAATTTCCTACAACTTTCATGAAGGAATCGTGAATAGAAAATGATTGGAAGATGTTGTAAATAGCAGGTCAAGTTTCGGGTTGCAGCAGAAATTCGAATCTGGAATAGCAGAAGTTAGTTCCGGGGAAAGGAGCTTTCGAGGTATTTCTGAACCAATCTATTGGGAATCTCATTTTCATGTCTTCATAAGAGTTTTAGAGGATTCGAAAAGGAAGAGTTTGGTATAAAGTACATTCTTTTTGGATAAGTAATGAAGAAGTTATAGCTGTCTGAATACGGGCATAAAATCTGTTAAATGCTGGAATTTTTGTTGGAGTGTTTTCTTGTAGTTTTAAAGTTAAAACCATGAGCTCGAGGTTCTAAAACATGGTTTTGGTTTGTTTGACAGGCCAAGAACAAAAGGTCGAGTGTACGGGTCAAGACTTTAGTTCTAACACTGTGAGTGACAAAACGAACCTTGAAAATGGTTTATAGGCTTGTATTATGCTTATGAAATGCAAGGTTTTGCGAAAACGAGATGGTTTAGATGTTTATTGTTTTCTTGAACACTTGTTTATGAGCATTCATGATTTCTTAGAAATGTTTTAAAGTGTTCATGATGAGCCTAAAAGTCTTATTAAAGTTTATACATGAGCATATGTCCAATGGTTGCCAAAACTTATGAAAATGTGATGATTTCAAGCAAGCATGTACTAGCAAGTATGTTTTAAAGATTTCTAGTTTTATGAACAAGCTAAGTAAGCTTGAGTTTTATGAAAGAAAAAGATAAGCTGACATGTTCAAATGTTTTCATGTGATCTTCTGAGATATTGAGCCCGAGGCTATGTAATACCGTGTGCACACAGGTCTTATTCTGTTGTCGACGTTGAGTGTACTCCGTGACAACAGCGCTGTCGTGAGTGCTGGGCGGGCCCCACTACGACAAAGACGATGGGAGTGCTGGGCGGGCCCCACTACATCGTAGAATAAACGTTGGTGTACTGGGCGTGCCCTACACAACGTAGATTGTGACATGTTTTAAAAAAAGTTTATATCATTTACATGCCTTACGAGATTTTAACGGTGTCTTGCTAGTTTTCATGAAAAGCTATAATGATTACACGATTACTTTTAACGCTTGATTACAGATGCATATGCTCATAGATGGCCAGGTGATATGATTTACGAGTTAATAGCTTTCTTTTAAACTCAAGTCACTCACTGAGCTTTATAGCTCATTCTTTCAGTGTTTTTCCACTTTTCAGGTAGAGATCGAGCTCCCGGTGCCTGATAACCTGCCATAGTCTGCTGGAAGCTTCTCATGTTTGATATGTTGTACGTGGTTGGTGTAGTTTAGCAAGTCCATATGTTTGTAAATTATTTTAAGAGAACTATGTTGTTATAGTCGTATGTGCTTTAGAGGTTGTGGTTGCCTAATTAGTGGTTTGGACTGTTTGTGGTTCTGATGTTCTTGCTCGTTTTAGTTTCCAGGAGAGACTTAAGAAGAGTTTCTCCTCATGTACGTCTTAGAGATGTCCAGTTTCCGCTGTGTTAAGTTTAAAGTGTTCCATATGCGAACATAGTTTGTTTCGAGTAAAGTAGTAGTGTCGCAGGTATTGTTAAGAGGTAACAATGTCTGTTGGCTTCATGCCGTCTCCCGGGCTAAGTTAGCGAGTGGTTCAGGAGGGGGTGTGACAACTATTTCGTTTGACGAGGTTTGACATCACGAAATCCCAAGAGGTGCAATCTGGACAACCACTTGTTCACATTTTCTGCACACTTTTTTTGTCCTCTGTGCCATATTTCAAACTACACAACTTTTCCCGTGCCATCTTCACATCATTCTCATCTTGACTTGATGTACTAACAATATAAAGAATTTTGGGCTCAAATATCTTTATCTCTCCTTGTGCATTAACGAGCTTTTGGAGATGCAATGTGAAAGCCTCTTGAATCTTCTTGGCCTTGCTCCTAGTTATTGCTCCTTTAGGTACATGCAATGGATCAATGGTTTGATTCACATCATCCCCCCTTTCTTTAAAACGATTTGTCCTCAAATCAAAGTCTTCATTTCCTACATCAAAAGGAGTCTGATAAGACAACCCTAATTCTCAATCCAAAGATCCAAGCTATGGATAAGCAAGAACCATTAAACTAAGAGATTAACACCTCCCTATACAATTTAGAATCAACCAAGAGGAAAGGCTAGAAATCGATTACCTCTTATGATCAAATATCTAGAAGCAAGATTGGAAATCTTGTTCTAGATTGAGTCATTCCACAATCAAACGTGATCAAGGATGGATTGAGTGCCTCAAAATGCAATCTATCACAAGAATTGCAAGAAACCTTAGAAAAGGATTTTTAAGAAAACTCTCTAACTTGAGAGATCAAATTTCATTCATCCAAGTCTGAGTTTTACATGGCTAGGATGTGGCTTTTTATAGCCCATATGTGAATAAAACCGCCAACCTTTCATTTTTCCCAAAAATAAAACCTACAACTATTAATGACCATAATCGACCTACTTAGTAACTCCCCACAATTGAAGTCTAACTTTGAAACCATAGTTTGGAAGCCAAAAGTTCAAAAATTACAATCAAAAGTTCATGACTAAAAATAGAAAATGAGTCTTTAAAATGTTGACACAACGTCAATCTTGCAAACGTTGACCTTCACATCGTCGTGCGCTCTTGGATCAAGTTGGAGCATATGAAATGGAGGTTGAGCTGAACCTATCCAATTTTGTATGTGAATAAAGAATGCTTGTTTGCTTCTTAGTTTTCGCGCGTGTAATAGGTCCAGTTGGGAAGTGTGGAAGACCACGATTCTTATCAGAGTCAAATCAGCAACATTAAGGGGTTGTTTGGCGCCACAGAGTTGGAATCGAAACCACGGGTTTCTTGGTTGGAATCAAAACACCGGACTTGCGTAAAACAATGTTTGGAGCGCAGGTTGTGTTAGGTCGTGTTGCAGAAAACAGATTTGGGAGTGCGAGTGTTGTCTTTGGGATGGGTTGCATAAAAATGAGTGTTTGAGGTGCAAGTGTTGTGTTGGGTTAGGTGTGTGAAATCTCATTTTTTCTAAAATAAATACTTAATTAAATCTAGTAATTTTGTCTTCTTACTTTATTTTTTTAACTTCATAACTACATAATTACCTATCAACAATTTATCTAATGTATCTAATTTAAGTTTATAATACTTTGTAAGAGTATATATTATATTTATAATGCACTTCACTCATGATGACATAAAGTAAAACAACTAATCGTATGTTGTAATGTGTAATGTAAGAACTGCGCCAATGATAAAGTAAAACAATCGATGCATAGAAATATGTTGGTTAAAGATAACATGTTATACTGATGAAATAAATAATAAAAAGTAGAGATAGTTGTCCAATGAAGTTCATTTAAACATAAAATTCTAAAAAGTCATAGAGAGTGGTAGATGGAAATAGAATTAGGTTCCGATGCTTTCCCCCAGAACTTCACACACAGAATCATACTTCCAATTTGGGGTGGTTCATGCAAAGAAAGAGTTCAACATCATACTATTCGAGAGATGCGTTTTTGCAACAACCATGCGATCCCTGCCTTGTTATCCTCGGGATTGCCTTCAATTTTGCATATAGCTCGTTCACTCACTCGAGCTACTAATATTATATTAATAATATTTACAAGCAAAAATATTATCCACCACAATGTATGTAGTGCATATATAAAAATCTAATCAATATATATATATATATATATATATATATATATATATATATATATGTTTGATTCAACAATCATCAATTCCCATTCCAATTCCTACATATATGATTTGCGAGATTTCCCTCCATTCAGTCCGGACATCTGTTGTCTCTACAAATCCAACGTTGTTTGTGTTCATCCCGGTTGAATCGGGGTCACTTGTGTGTGTGCTTCTCGAATGTGGGATCCGGGTCCATCTTTTGTATAATTAACTTGTGCGACAAACAACATGCGATTATAGTCCTGCACTAGACTTCTACTGGGTAAAAAGACTTTCCTCCTAGTATCGCCCATCGACCCTTCAGCATACCAAATGCTCTCTCAATGACATTTCGAGCGGATGAATGTCTCATGTTGAACAACTCTTTCGGATTGACGGTGGTTGGGGCATCAAAGTATCAAGTTGTTTGGGTGGTCGTGTCACAGGGGCGATCGTTAAATTAATCTATATAGTTTTCATTGTAGTTATCGATGGAGGTAATCGTCGCGATGGTCGATCTTGTGTGGTCGTTGAAGTTTTTCGTTCACGGTAGTGATCAGGCAGTCATCGGAGTTGCCATTAGAGTTAGTCGGTCGCCGGTGTGGTTGTTGAAATTGTCATCGGAGTTGGTCGTGGGGTCGCCGGTGTGGTCGTCGAAATTGTCATCGAAGTTGGTCGGGGTCGTCGGTGTGGTCGTCGGAATTTTCATCGGAGTTGGTTGGAGTCACCGGTGTGGTCATTGAAATTGTCATCGGAGTTGGTCGGGGTTGTCGGAATTGTCACCAGAGTTGGTCGGGGTCACCAGTGTGGTCGTCGGAATTGTCATCGGAGTTGGTCGGGGTCGCCGGTGTGGTCGTCGAAATTGTCATCTGAGTTGGTCGGGGGTCGCCGGTGTGGTCGTCGGAATTGTCATCGGAGTTGGTCAGGGTCGCTGGTGTGGTCGTCAAAATTGTCATCCGAGTTTGTCGGGGTCGCCGGTGTGGTCGTCGAAATTGTCATCGGAGTTGGTTGGGTCGCTGGTGTGGTCGTTGGAATTGTCATCGGAGTTGGTCGGGGTTGTCGATGTGTTTGTCGGAATTGTCATCGGAGTTGGTCGGGGTCGCAGGTGTGGTCGTCGAAATTGTCATCGGAGTTGGTCGGGTCGCCGGTGCGGTCGTCGAAATTTTCATCAGAGTTGGTTGAATCGTCGGTGTGATTATCGAAGTTTTCATCGGAGTTGGTTGAGTTGCTAGTGTAATCGTCGGAGTTGTCGTTGTTGGTGGTCGTTTGAGTTGTTATCGGAGTTGGTCGGGTCACCGGTGTAGTCGTCGGAGTTGTTGTCGAAGTTGTCATCGGAATTATTGTTGAAGTGGTAATCGAAAATGAAAAACGACAAATAGAAGTGGAAAATATGGTACAAAACCCATGGGGTTGTGTTTCAAAACCCATGGGGTTGTGTTTTCAAAACCTTTGGTTTTGAAACCCTTTGTACCAAACATGGTGTTGGGTTTGAAACCCAACACCACCCTAACCCAAACCAATGGGCCAAACACCCCCTAAAAGTAGAACTTACGTTGTACTCACCTCAGAGATCTAGTTTGTATGCATTGTCATTGATCCGCTCTAATACTTGAAATGGACCATCTCCCCTTGGTTGAAGTTTAGACTTCCTTTGATCCGGAAACCACTCCTTTCATAGATGAACCCAAACCCATTCACCCGGCTTAAAAATCAATTTCTTTCTTCCTTGGTTCTTTTGAGTGACTAGCTTTTGATTTTTCTTTTCAATCCTTTCCTTGACTTCTTTGTGCAGATTTTTGATGTATTCGACTTTAGAATCAGCTGCATCACTAGAAAACATATTAGGTGGAAAAGGTGATAAATCTAGAGGAGTTAAGGGATTAAATCCATACACAACCTCAAAAGGTGAACAAAGAGTGGTGCTATGTACCGCTCTATTGTATGCAAACTCCACAAAAGGTAGAGTCTCCTCCCAAGACTTAAGATCCTTAGAAATTAGCAATCTAAGCAATGCCTCTAAAGTTCTATTAACCACCTTGGTTTGCCCATCGATTTGGGGGTGACAAGTTGTAGAAAACAAAAGCTTAGTTCCCAATTTACCCCACAAAACTTTTAAAAAATAACTTAAAAATTTGGCATCTCTATCACTTACAATAGTTTTTGGAATGCCATGCAATCTAACCACTTCCCTAAAGAATAGATTAGCTATATTAGTTGCATCATCTGTTTTGTTACATGGAATGAAATGTGCTATTTTACTAAACCTATCAACCACCACAAAAATGCTATCATGATGTCTCCTAGTCTTTGGCAATCCTAGAACAAAATCCATGCTAATGTCAACCCACGGTTCACTAGGAACATCTAAAGGTGTATAAAGTCCATGTGGTTGTGTTTTAGACTTAGCTTCCTTACATTTGAAACATTGCTTGCACACTTTATTCACATCCTTCCTCATTTTCAACAAATAAAAGTGTTCACACAACATGTTGTATGTTTTAAACTCCCCAAAATGTCCCATAAGACCTCCCCCATGAGCTTCCTTCACAAGTAACTCTCGAATAGAACACTTAGGAATGCAAAGTTTACCCTTCCTAAAAAGCATACCATCAAATACAACATGATCATGTACGTTGTTTCCTCCTAAACATTGCATATACACATCATGAAATTCAGATTTCTCAACTTTGTAAAGCTCAATCATATGTTTAAAACCAAGAATCTTTGCACTAAGGGCAGAAAATAATGCATACCTTCTTGATAATGCATCGACCACCACATTATCCTTACCTTTTTTGTAATGAATGACATAAGGAAATGTCTCAATGAATTCTACCCATTTCGCATGCCTCCTCTTTAGCTTTGTTTGGTTTTTGAGGTGCTTCAAACTTTCATGATCCGTATGGATGACAAACTCTTTTGGCCACAAGTAATGTTGCCAATCTTGCAAAGTCCTCACAAGTGCATGTAGTTCTTTGTCATAAGTTGAGTAGTTGAGTTGTGCTTCATTTAGCTTCTCACTAAAGAACATGATTGGTCTCTTTTCTTGCATCAATAGCTCCTACACCTATCCCACTTGCATCACATTCAATCTCAAAAGATTTGTCAAAGTTAGGTAAAGCAAGACAAGGTGCATTGGTCAATTTATCTTTTAATTCATTGAATGCATCTTCTTGTTTTTCTGTCCATTCAAATTTCACATGCTTTTTGACAAGTTCATTTAATGGTGAGGCTATACTACTGAAATTTTTAAAAAAAACCTCCTATAAAATCTAGCCAAACCATGAAAAGATCTCACCTCATTTGCATTGGTAGGTGTTGGCCACTCTCGGATAGCCTTTACCTTTTCCTCATCAACTTGCACTCCATTCCTTCCAACAATGAAACCTAGGAAATTGACTTGGTCTAGACAAAAACTACACTTTTTGAAGTGGGCATATAGCTTCTCTTCTCTAAGTTTAAATAAAATTGTCTTAACATGCAAAATATGATCATCCAAGCTTTTTGAGTAAACAAGAATATCATCAAAGTACACAACAACAAATTTCCAATGTATTCTCTCAACACATGATTCATTAGCCTCATAAAAGTACTTGTTGCATTAGTAAGTCCATATGGCATAAGAAGCCACTCATAAAGTCCAAATTTTGTTTTGAAAGTCGTTTTCCACTCATCTCCCACATGCATTCGAATTTGATGATAACCACTTTTAAGATCTATTTTTGAAAACAGATTAGCATCATGTAATTCATCTAGCATGTCATCCAATCTAGGAATGGGATGTCGATACTTTACCGTTATCTTGTTGATGCTCGACAATCAACACACATTCTCTATATTCCATCCTTCTTGGATACCAAAATCACCGGAACCGAGCAAGGACTTATGCTTTCTCTAACATAACCTTTATCCATGAGTTCTTCTACTTTCCTTTGAATCTCCTTAGTCTCAGTTGGATTGGTCCTATAAGCTGCCATATTTGGAAGAGTTGCCCCAGGTATGAAGTCAATTTGATGTTCAATCCCTCTTAAAGGAGGTAAACCCGTAGGTGCATCTTCATGTGGAAACATATCATTAAATTCCTGCAAAAGAGACTTAAAAGAATTTGGCAAAACATCATTAGATTTTGGGTTAGTTGTTAAACACATTCCTTTGCACATAAGTACAAATTTTGGTTGTTGTGTCAAAAACACATTCCTCACTTCCCCCTTTCTTATAACCAAACTCACATTCTTTCTTTTTTCCTCAAAATCACTTTTTTTTCTCTCTTGGTTTTCACTCACCTTTTGCCCCTCACTTCTCTCTTTCTTTTCACTCTTCTCATTCTCATTTAACTTACTTTCTTCTCTCCTCTCTTGTTCTTCAAACTCTTTCCTTTTCTTCTCTAATTTCAAATGATCACAATGTACTTCATATGGAGACAATGGAAGTAAAGTAAATTTCTTCCCGTTGAAAGTAAAAGAATACTTATTTTTCACTCCATCAAATGTGACCTCTCTATCATATTGACAAGGTCGACCTAACAATATATCCTCGCATGCATAGGTAAAACATCAGAAAGTACTTCATCCTTATATCTTCCCAAAGTAAAAGGAATAAAAACTTGAGAATTTACCTTAAGTTTTCCTTTGTTTGTCAACCATTGAAGTTTGTATGGTTTTGGATGTGGACGGGTAGTAAGTGGAAGTCTCTTTACAAGAAAACTACTTACCACATTTGTGCAACTCCCACTATCAATCACCAAACTGCATGGACTTCCTTTAATTAGGCATCTTGTGTGAAACAAGTTTTCCCTTTGGTCTTCAACTTTGTCTTCCTTGATTTGCATACTAAGGACCCTTCTTGTGATCAACAATATGGAGTTACCTTCTTCAACATACTCATCATCACATATTTCAGATTCTTCCTCAAATGGTGCATCATGCTCCTCACATTCATCCTCCGAATCAACTACACCATTTCTTATCACCATAACTCTTTTATTGACACATTAGGCTCATGTGTCCAAACCCTTTGCACTTCCAACATTGAATAGAACTAGACTTTTGCCTTACCTCCTTTGAAGCTTCATTCTTTTTAGCATTGGAGCTTTCGGCCTCCACTCTTTTGGCAGCAACAAACTTGCTTCTTTGTTGTGTCGGTTCATTCCTATTCACAAAACTATCCTTGTTCATGCATTAGAGTTTGAAAAGGTACTAGCTTTAGGTGTATACCTTTTTGAATGCTCCTTTTCTTCCTTCAATTGAGCTTCAATTTTGATAGCATAATGATACATATCTTCAAGGTAGGGTGGTGGATTTCTATCAACCGGATGAGCAATTTCTCGATTCAAACCTCCAAGGAATCGAGACATGGTGTCTTCCTCTTCTTCTCGAATTTTTGCTCTTTCCATCAAGGACTCCATCTCTTGATAATATTCAACAACACTTTTTGTTCCCTGTCTCAAAGATTGCAATTTAGTTTTCAAATCTCTTTCATAATGTTTTAGAACATACCTCTTTCTCATGGCTTCTTTAAGTTCTTCCCAAGTTTCTATTGGATCCTCCTCTTTCCTTCTTCTCTTGGATTTGAGATGTTGATACCATTCTCCCGCATGATTGGTGAATTCGGCAATGGCAAGTTTCATCTTCTTATTCTCACTATATGTATTACAATCAAATACATGTTCTATTTTTCTATCCCATTGCAAGTATGCCTCGGAGTCTGTCGTACCACTAATGGGTGGAATTCTGAGTTTCACTCTGCTACCCCTTTCTTCATTCACTCTTTCCACTCTTCTAGGTTGCACAGGAAGTCTGAAACTCTTGAAAAGTTCAAGGAGTACAAGACTGAGGTTGAGAACCTCTTAGGTAAATCGCTTAAAACACTTCGATCGGATCGAGGTGGAGAGTACATGGACACCGAATTCCGAGGACTATATGATAGAACACGGAATTACGTCCCAACTCTCGGCGCTGGTATGCCATGCGAGAATGGTGTATCGAGAGGAGAAAGCAGAGAACCTTGTTGGACATGGTTCGGTCGATGATGAGCTATGCTCGTCTCCCGATTCTTTTTTTGAAGTACGCAGTGGAGATCGCAGATTTATATTTTGAACAACGTTCCGTCAAGAGTATTTGTGAAACACCTTTCGAGTTCTGGAGTGGACGTAAAGGCAGTTTACATCACTTCAGGACTTGGGGATGCCCGACCCACGTGTTGGTGTCAAACCGAATGAAAAATTTGGAACCCCGTTCGAAATTGTGCCTATTCGTAGGTTATCCTAAAGAGACTAGGGGTGGTCTGTTTTACGATCCTAAGGAAAATATAGTGCTTGTGTCGACAAACGCCACTTTCCTAGAGGAAGACTACATCAGGGATCATTTACCAAGGAGTAAAATTATGTTGAATGAAATGGACAGTACATCAGCAAGAGTTGCTGATGGGGCTAGTACGTCAACAAGTGTTGTTGATCCTAGCACGTCTAGTCAAATCCGCTTTCAAGAGTTGGGAATGCCTCGACGTAGTGGGAGGGCGTGAGACGACACCGATCGCTACATGGGTTTAGATTGAAACCTCGCTTGTAAGCTCCCGATGATGATTGTGAGGATCCATTGACCTATGATCAGGCAATGGTTGATGTTGACAAAGACGAGTGGATTAAAGCTATGGACCAGGAAATGGAGTCTATGTACTTCAATTTTGTATGGGAGCTTGTGGATCAGCCGGATGGAGAAAAACCTATTGGTTGCAAATGGATCTACAAACGTAAACGTGGCGTAGATGGGAAGGTGCAAACCTTCAAAGCCCGACTAGTGGCAAAGGGTTTTACCCAGTTGAAGGGTTGACTATGAGGAGACCTTTTCACTGTTGCCATGGTAAAGTCGATCAGGATCCTTCTGGCCATTTCCGCGTATTATGACTACGAGGTATGGCAGATGGACGTCAAGACAACCTTTCTGAATGGCAAACTTGATGAAACCATTTACATGGACCAGCCCAAAGGGTTCATTGCCCAAGGCCAAGAGCAAAAGGTTTGTCTTCATAGGTCCATTTATATGGGTGAAACAAGCTTCGAGGTCTTGGAATATAAGGTTTGATGAGGCGATCAAATCTTATGGCTTTTGATCAAAATGTCGACGAGCCTTGTGTCTACAAGAAAATCGTTGACAAAAGCTGCCGATTTTTTGTGTTGTACGTGGGGCGATATTCTTCTCATTGGGAATGAGGTAGAATTTCATCGACGTTAAAAAGTGGCTAGCTTCGCAATTCCAAATGAAAGATTTGGGAGAAGCTCAAGTATATGTTCTAGGTATCCAGCATTGTCCGGGAACAGGAAGAACGTAACGCTAGCCTTGTCTCAAAGCGCCTTATATTGACAAGATGTTGTCTAGATATAAGATGCAGAACTCCAAGAAGGGCTTGCTGCCTTTCAGGCATGGAGTTCACTTGTCTAAGAATCAGTGTCCTAAGACTCCTCAAGATTTTGAGGATATGAGACGGATTCCATATGCTTCAGTTGTAGGGAGCCTGATGCCATGCTGTGTACTAGGCCCGACATCCGTTATGCAAAGAGGAATTGTCAAGAGATATCACCCAATCCAGATTAGATCACCGGATACGGTGGAAAGGCAATCCTCAAGTATCTTAGGAGAACGAGGAACTACAGTTTAGTGTATGGTAGTGGGGATTTGATCCTTACAGGATACACGGGTTCTGACTTTCAGACCGATAAGGATTCTAGAAAATCCACTACGGGTCAGCCTTCATTCTGAATGGAGGAGCTGTAGTATGGCGAAGCATCAAACAGGGATGCATCGTTGATTCCACTATGGAAGTGGAGTATGTTGCGGCTTGTGAAGCTTCAAAGGAAGTCGTTTGGCTTAGGAAGTTCATGACAGATTTGGAAATTGTTCCAAATATGAACTTGCCGATCACACTATTCTCGTGATACTTGGTGGTGCGAGAGCCAACTCACGTGAGCCTCGGAGCCATAAGAGAGGCAAACACATTGAGCGCAAGTATCATCTGATACGGGAGATTGTGCACCGCGGAGACATGACGGTCACACAGATAGCGTCGGAGCACAACATAGCTGATCCATTTACAAAGCCCCTCACGGCTGTGTTTGATGGTTACCTAGAGAGTCTAGGTCTTCGAGAGCTTCCTGACTAGGGCAAGTGGGGAGGTGTGTAAACGGGTATTCAATGCCCTAGTTTATTGTATTACTTCATTGTAATTTATGTACATTTCGAAATGTATTTTCTCCTTTGGCTTAGTCCAAGTGGGAGTTTGTTGGGATTTTTGTCCTAATCTCGTGTTTGTAATATATTGTTTGAAATTAATAAGAGTTATTCATTTCATCACTTTGTGTCTCGCAATATTTATAAACTTTTCCAATAAACTAAGCTCTAGGGTCATTGAATTTATGAGAGAACTAGAACTTGAAGCGGTGTGTAGTGGACACACAGGGATGATCACGTTCGAGTTAATGACCCGAACGGTCTCTGTGATATGGATAGGGTTGGAGACCGATCCCGGATACATCGTGGATGCGCGCCACGCTTTGTATTAGATACAAACGAGGTGATCGACTCGTTCATGTGGTTGACATGCGAGTGGGGGCATCTGTGCAATGAGATTGTACAAGACCGACCGTGAATTATTAGACCTACTTATGTAACACCGCTGACAAAGAAGGACTAATAACTTCAGAGATGACCATTAGTGACTCGACCGAATCTCCGAGCGTGTTACGGACTCCCGTCTGCAAGTGGTCTGTCTTTTGACTAGTACGAGTGAGGGTGGTCACAGTTACTCGCCCAATATGCCTATCTTCTTAGGGACAGAACCAAGTAGGGAGCTGGAAACTTAACTACGCGAGATGAAATTCATTCGTTCCCGCCTTTAGGGAAACTAGAGGGGTTGTTCCCTTAAGTGCTGTCTCCAGGGCTTGGACAACGGGCACCCACCTTCTCACTGGCCCGAGAAGGGTGTTGGACATGGTTGGACCATCACAATATGTTGTTCATTAGAGGAGTAGTGGGGACTTAAGGAACAAGAGGTAGACACAGGAAAAAAACGATAATTTGACCCAGCCGTGTCTACGAACAACCTGTGAAGGGTCGACTCATGGGCATTGGTTATATCGGTGGACACGTAATATTCTCGTGATCGACGGGAGTGCGGCTACGGGCTATAGTGGAGTGTTACCGTAGCTAATGAATGTTGATTAAGCAGGTCAAAGAGTTTGTGAGTTAATCTCGGATCATTGGAGCCCATCATCGTGAGGTCCATTAGGTCCCTCGGTTGGCTCAATCTGGGTTAAAAGAAGGGTTAATGTTTTGGTATGAAATTGAAGAGTTCAATTTCACTTTAAGGGCATTTATGTCCTTTATATGAGATATGAATGATATAATATATAGTTTAATGTGAATGAGATTCATAACAAACTATAGGTTAGCCTAATTGTTGAACTAGGGCTAATTGGAGAAATTAATTGAGAGAAATTAAATTGGATGTGATTCAATTTAATTAATCCACAATTATTGCAAATGAGATTTGCAATATGAGATATTAGATATCTTATATTATGTGGTTATGCAAATGAGATTTGCATAACCTATGGTTGTGGTAAAGTGGTAATTATGTGGAGATTTTAACTCCATCAATTCCACTATATAAACCCTTCTTGCAAGAAGGAATGCATCTCATTCTCTTTTTTTTTCATCAAAGAAGAGAAGAAGAATTCTCTCAACCCTTTCTCTCAATTCTCCTCCCTTTCCAAAACTAAAGTCCCACCACTTTCCTTCTTCCTAAGGAAGAACAACCGAGAAGGCCGTTGGTGGTGTTCGTGATATGAACCAAGGACCACCTATTGTCATGCCTGAAGGTCCAATTACAAGGTCGAGAGCCAAGAAGCTACAACAAGCTTTAATCACTCATATTCAAGCTATGGTGAGCTCAAAAGAGGAGGTTCTAGAAGATGTTGGAGTCTTTCCCTACATGTTGTGCAAAGTTGAACTTCAAGATGGAGACGCATTAAATGCATTCTAACTTGCACTTAATGAACTCATAGCTAAATTTATGGAACTTAAGTTTAACTTGGATTTCACCTAAAAGAACTAAGTTGAACTAAAGTTACATTTAATATGGTGATGTTTGAACTGAAGTTGCATTCAATGAGGTGGAGTGGATTCAATGAAGTCAAGTATCATTACAAGCTTCATTCAAGACAAGCTAAGCTTCAATTATGGAACACAAGTTCAAACCATTTAAAGCTATGGATTAGTATTAAAAATAATGGTTACAAGACAACACCTTTATTAGTTTTAAATGTAATTTCAGTTTTGTTTATCATTTAAGTTTGTTTTCAATATGGGAGTTGTTGTTGAATTGTAACTCATATAGGTTACTCTTTTCCCCCACTAACTAGCCCATAAAGTTAGTGTCTATTTGTCAATTAGGTTAAGGGTCTCAAAGGCTATATAAAGCCCTCTCTTCTTCCATTGTAGACAGAATTTTAAAAGTGAATGAATTGAGTTTTCTTTTAGCTTTGTTGAGAGCTAAGTTTTCCTTATTGCAATTTCTTGTGTTTAGAATTTGCATGCTAGAGTCATTCAAGTGGTGTTGATCGTACCTCTTGTGGAGTGATTCGAATCACGAGTTTAGAAACGAGTTTTCTTTACTCTTGATCTTGATCATCAAGGTAATCCGTTCCAAACTTTTCCTTGGGTTGATTCCATGTCGTTTTGGGGTTTTTAAGTTTTAGATCTAAAGGTCTTGTTTTCTCAACAAGGTTGTTAGGTCTAATTCTTGGGAGTTACTTAACATTTGGTATCAGAGCATTAGGCTCTTTGATCGGACATATGTTTCCTTGCATTTATCTCTTTGAGTTCTTTTCTCTTTAGCTTCAGTTTTTGCAGATCCGAGCATGTTCTTATTCTGAATAAAAAATACAAAAAATATCTTTTGGGTTCCGTATTTCATTATATCGTCTTCTACAAGGTTTTAGATCTAGATCTGATCTACAATTTGTTCTTCTTTGATATCTTCAAAATCGGATTTCTTCAGGGTGAAATATTCATATTTTGCAAATCTGTCAAAAGAAGACAGCATATCTGAGAGCAAATTTTCTGTTTTAATTTTTTTTTGTTCATTGTTTCAAGGTAACTTGAATTCAATTATTCCTTTGATAGTACTCTCTTGTTGAATTGATATTTGATCATTTGGAATACATCCATATCAGTTACATCTAGAATTCATAGAAAAGAAAATAGTTGGCCATTAAATATGGCAGTTACAATTGATTAATTCATTGAACTTTTTTTATGGTTGTTATGTGTAACTCCCCTCTGTTATTAAGGTTGGATTCAACTGATATATTCATCCATTGCTGAGAGTTACATCTTATTTTGTCTATTAAATTCAACATTATCTATTGCTAGACACACAATTTCAGTTTGTTCCAATTTTGTTCTTTTCCATTTGTTCTAAGTCTATTTTTGTTTTCCCTCTTGAATTCCTTTCATTTTGACATTTTTTTTCTTAAACTTGTTTCTTTGTTGTTTTCGGATTGCTTCTTCAATATACTTGTTTGTATTCTTAGTGTGTTGTCTAATCACTTTGAATTGCACTTAGCTCTTTGACTTTGCTATACTCATACACCAATCTGTTTCTGAGTGCTTTGTGAGGTTGTGAGGTAAGGGAGTGATACATTAATTAGAGTGTTGAGTGTTAAACACGAGTGAACTTCATTAACGAGTGAAATACGTGAGGGAGCGCTTGCGAGGTCCTTTTTTTTTCTTTCTTTTGTTGCTTTACCGTATTTTGCAGCATGGCACAAGAAGGTGATCTTAACATTAACGAAGCCCGAATGAGGGAGGCACAACAAGGAACCATGGAGAGAATGATTCGTGGAATAGAAGAGTTATCGGAGCGTATACGGAGGTTGGAGGTTCAAAACCACGCTAGGAGGAGAATTCCACCCCTCCACAACAACGTGAGGATGACCATGACAACGAATATGAGGGAGGAAGTTACGATCAACTAGAAGATGACCAAGTTACATTAATAGCAGCACCACGAAGGGGAGAAAGACGTGTTGGTCGTGGCTTGAATAGGGGAAGAGGTCATGGACGAAGACATCAACATTTACAAAGGCGAGTTCCTTATGAAGAAGGAATTGACCAAACGTGGGAAGCATCAAATTGAAACTTCCAAGTTCTATGGCAAAACTGATCCGGAGGAGTACCTTCAATGGGAGAAAACAGTGGAGTCGGTGTTCAATTGCCATAATTTCAGTGAAGAAAAGAAGGTAATGCTTTGTGTTGCTCAATTTAAACAATATGCTCAAACATGGTGGGATAAATTGATGTCAAGTAGGAGAAGGAATCTTGAAGCACCAATCGATTCATGGTACGAGTTCAAGGAGTCCATGAGGAAGCGTTTTGTTCCAAAACATTTCCAACGAGACGTGGGGCAAAAGCTTCAAGCATTGAAACAAGGCAGCAAGTCCATGGAGGATTATTACAAGGAGATGGATACATTGATGGATCGACTTGATCTAGATGAGGATATGGAGAGTCTCATGGCACGGTTTCTTAATGGGCTAAACACGGAGATTGCAGACAAGGTTGACCTACAACCTTACTCTGACATTGAGGGGTTGTTGCATATTGCAATAAAGATTGAGAGGCAAATCCAACGAACATCTCGACGGTATTCTTCTAAACATTTTTCCAACTCTAGTTCTACATGGAAAAAGAATAGCAAGAATATTGAATCTAAGCTTAGAAACCAAGAGATGTATGAGAAACCTAAAGCGAATGTAGAGAAAGGGGAGAGTTCAAAAAAGGGGAAAGAGAAGATAGATGAATCTAATGTGCGAAATAGGGATTTGAAATGCTGGAAATGTCAAGGGGTAGGTCACTATAGTAGAGATTGCCCTAATAGGAGAATTATGACCATTAGAGAGGGAGAGATTGTGACTGATGATGAAGAGGAAGATGAGGTTAAGGAAGAAAATGATGAGAGTGAGAATGAGGAGTTGTTTAAGAGGATCCTGCAAACTTGTCCTTAGTTGCTAGGAGAGCTTTAAGCACCCAAATTAAGGAGGATAGTCTAGACCAAAGAGAGAACTTGTTTCACACTAGGTGCCTTATTCAATCTATACCTTGTAGTGTGGTCATTGATAGCGGTAGTTGCACCAATGTTGTGAGTACAATTCCGGTCAAGAAGCTTAATTTAGAGACCAAACCACATCCTAGACCATATAAACTTCAATGGTTGAATGATTGTGTGCAAGTAAGGGTGAGTAAGCAAGCTCTTGTTTCTTTTACCATTGGAAAGTATGTTGATGATGTTTTGTGTGATGTTGTATCTATGCATGCTGGAGATTTATTGTTGGGGAGGCCTTGGCAATTTGATCGTAGGGTAGTATATGATGGGTTTGCAAATCGTTACTCTTTTACTTATAATGGTAGAAAAACTACTCTTGTTCCATTGTCTCCAAAAGATGTATTTATTGATCAATGCAAACTTGAAAAGAAAAGGCAAGAGGTTGATGCAAAAGCAAAAAGTGAAAAAGAAATAATAGAAAAAGAATTGAGAGAAAAGAAGAGTTTGAGTGAAAAGCAAGAGAGTAGCAATCGGCCTAGAGGAAAAAATGAGGGAAAAGCCAAAATAATGAGTTTGTATGCTAGGTCAAGTGAGGCTAGGAATGTTTTGATTTCTAATCGGACCATTCTTGTACATATGTGCAAAGGGTCTTGTTTCTTTACTAACGAGTTTAACCCTTCTTTGCCTAGTGTTTTTGTTTTACTTTTGAAGGAGTTTGAAGATTTATTTCCAGAAGAGATGCCTAGTGATTTGCCACCACTTAGAGGAATTGAGCATAAGATTGACTTCATTCCAGGAGCAACCATTCCAAACTGATATGAACCAAGACATCTCACGAAGTCGCATTAAATGAAGTCATTCATGGAAGTTTAACATAAGTTGCATTTAATGAACTCAAGTGCAACTCATCATTTATTAAAGAACAACAAGCTTCATTTATGGGACAAGGACTTTGAAAATCTTCAAGATGTGCTTCATTTACTATTGGAAGGTTACAAAGAGTTACAAAGCTAGCAAAGAGACATCATTCTCGGATTTATGGCTAATTTGATGTAAATTTCAGTTTTAAACTATTGTTTTCAATGTTTTAGGTTACAAAAAGGTTAGTGGACATTATGGTATTGATGAGGATGTAAGTTACAACCCTTAACTACCATAGGTTATCTTTAGGTTTAATTTTGAAGGCTATAAATAGCCACATGTATCTTGTAGAAAAAAAAAAAGAAAAGATTGAAAATGTAATCAAAAGAGGCCTTTGTGCTTTTTTATAGCCTTGAGCTATGTTTTTGCAATTCTATGTAGATTAGGTTGCATGCTTAGAATCATTCAAGCTTGACTTGATCAATCTTGCTTGTGGAGTGATTCGGATCTCATACAAGTTCTCTTGCCTTGAGATGTTTGATCGACAAGGTAATCCGGTTTTACTTTCCTTGAGTTGATTTTCAAAATTGGTTTTGAGGTCTTTGAGATTGAGTTATCTAACGGTCTTGTTTCTTTAAGCAAGGTTGTTAGATCCAATTGTCAAGGGTTACTTAACATTTTTTGACATCGGAATCTTTGGCTTCTTTGATTTCATTTTGATTTGGGGTTTGGGGGTTTTAGATCTAAAGGTCTTGTTTGTTCCATAACAAGGTTGTTAGATATTTTAAATTCTTCTTAAATTTCTTATCATAAATCGTCCAGCATATAGGACTGAAAAGGAGGTCGAAGAGATACAAAGGCAAGTGAGTGAACTCCTTGCTAAAGGGTATGTGCGTGAGAGTTTGAGTCCATGTTCTATTCCAGTTATTCGTGTGCCTAAGAAAGATGGTTCATGGCATATGTGTATTGATTGTAGGGCTATAAACAAGATAACTATTAAGTATAGACATCCAATTCCTAGATTAGATGATATGCTTGATGAGTTGCATGGATGTAGTCTCTTTACTAAGATTGATTTGAAATCAAGTTATCATCAAATTCGCATGCATATTGGTGATGAATGGAAAACTGCATTCAAAACTAAGTATGGTCTTTATGAATGGTTAGTTATGCCTTTTGGATTGACTAATGCACCTAGTACATTCATGAGGTTAATGAATCATGTCTTGCGAGAATACTTAGGGAAGTTTGTGGTTGTCTACTTTGATGATATTCTTGTTTATTCTAAATCCTTAGATGAGCATGTTGAGCATGTACGATCTGTTTTGTCTACTTTGAGAAAAGAATGCTTGTATGCAAATTTAAAGAAGTGTAGCTTTTGTGATATGAATTGTATCATGCTATTCAATATTTGAAAAGCTTCAAGATGGAGTTGAATTAAATGTCGTCAAGCTTCATTTATGATGAACAGAAGTTGCATTTAATTAACTCAAGTGCAACTCATGCTTCATTAAATACAAGTCAAGCTACATTTATGCAACAAAAGCTTCAAGCTACTTCAAGTGGGGCTTCATTTATTCATGGATGATTACAAAGTATTGATAGGCTTGATAGAAGTTTAAATCTCGGATTTATGGAATTTTGATGTAATTTTAGGTTTTAAAGTCTTGTTTTCAATGATTTAGGTTACAAAATAGTTAGTGGAGATCATGGTATTGATTGGGATGTAAGTTACAACCTTTCAATAGACCATAGGTTACTTTAGGGTTGATCTTGAGGCTATATAAAGTCATGTATCTTGGAGAGAAAAAAAGAAAAAAGATTGAAAAATGTAATCAAAAGAGGCCTTGAGTTTTTTTTTATAGCCTTTGAGCTATGTCTTTGCAATTCTATGTAGATTAGGTTGCATGCTAGAATCATTCAAGCTTGACTTGATCAATCTTTCTTGTGGAGTGATTCGGATCTCAAGTAAGTTTTCTTGCCTTGAGATATTTGATCGACAAGGTAATCCGGTTTTACTTTTCCTTGAGTTGATTTTCAAAATTGGTTTTGGGGTCTTTGAAATTGAGTTATCTAAAGGTCTTGTTTCTTTAAGCAAGGTTGTTAGATCCAATTGTCAAGGGTTACTTAACATTTTGATATTAGAATCTTTGGCTTTTTTTATTTCATTTTGATTTTGAGATTTTTGGGTTTTGTGATCTAATAGTCTTGTTTGTTCCATAACAAGGTTGTTAGATTTCTAAATTCCTCTTTAAAATTTATCATCATTTGGTATCAGAATGTTAAGAAATTTAAGGAGGAATGTAAAATCTAATCTACCTTGTTAAAACAAACAAGACTATTAGATCACAAAACCCAAAAATCTCAAAAATCAAAATGAAATCAAAAAAGCCAAAGATTCTAATATCAAAATGTTAAGTAACCCTTGACAATTGGATCTAACAACCTTGCTTAAAGAAACAAGACCTTTAGATAACTCAATTTCAAAGACCCCAAAACCAATTTTGAAAATCAACTCAAGGAAAAGTAAAACCGGATTACCTTGTCGATCAAATATCTCAAGGCAAGAAAACTTACTTGAGATCCGAATCACTCCACAAGCAAGATTGATCAAGTCAAGTTTGAATGATTCTAGCATGCAACCTAATCTACATAGAATTGCAAAGACATAGCTCAAAGGCTATAAAAAAACTCAAGGCCTCTTTTGATTACATTTTTCAATCTTTTTTCTTCTTTTCTCTCCAAGATACATGACTTTATATAGCCTCAAGATCAACCCTAAAGTAACCTATGGTCTATTGAAAGGTTGTAACTTACATCCCAATCAATACCATGATCTCCACTAACTATTTTGTAACCTAAATCATTGAAAACAAGACTTTAAAACCTAAAATTACATCAAAATTCCATAAATCCGAGATTTAAACTTCTATCAAGCCTATCAATACTTTGTAATCATCCATGAATAAATGAAGCCCCACTTGAAGTAGCTTGAAGCTTTTGTTGCATAAATGTAGCTTGACTTGTATTTAATGAAGCATGAGTTGCACTTGAGTTAATTAAATGCAACTTCTGTTCATCATAAATGAAGCTTGACGACATTTAATTCAACTCCATCTTGAAGCTTTTCAAATATTGAATAGCATGATACAATTCATATCATTTTGCATGGAAAAAGTTAATTTTCTTGGATTTGTAGTTTCATCTAACGGTGTTGAGGTTGATGAGGAGAAGGCAAAGGCAATAAAAGATTGGCCTACACCTAAAACTGTGAGTGAGGTAAGAAGTTTTCATGGTCTTGCGGGTTTCTATCATAGATTCATTAAGGATTTTAGTACCATTGCTTCACCCTTGAATGAACTTGTTAAGAAAAATGTTTCTTTCATATGGGGAAAAGACCAAGAACTTGCTTTTAACACTTTGAAAGAAAAATTGTGTTCCGCTCCATTCTTGCATTACCTAATTTTGAGTTAACCTTTGAAATTGAATGTGATGCTAGTGGTGTAGGAATAAGTGCTGTTTTAATGCAAAATCAAAGACCTTTAATGTTCTTTAGTGAAAAATTGAATGGTGCTTCTTTGAAGTATCCAACATATGACAAAGAACTTTATGCTTTGGTTCGTGCATTACAAACATGGCAACATTATCTTTGGCCTAAGGAGTTCGTTATTCATACGGATCATGAGAGTTTAAAGCATTTGAGAGGACAAAATAAACTCAATCGACGACATGCCAAATGGTTGGAGTTTATTGAAACATTCCCTTATGTGATTAAGTATAAACAAGGTAAGGAGAACATTGTTGCGGATGCTTTATCACGAAGGTATGCTTTACTCAATGCTTTGAATGCAAAGTTGTTAGGATTTGAACATATAAAGACTTTGTATCCTCATGATGCATTCTTTGCTCCTTTTGTTGAATCTTGTGAAAAAAGACTTGTTGTGGATGATTACATGTTGTTTGATGGATTTTTGTTTAGGAAAGGAAAACTTTGCATCCCATCTTGTTCTATTCGTGAGTTATTAGTAAAGGAAGCTCATGGAGGTGGTTTAATGTCGCATTTTGGAGTTTCTAAAACTTATGATATGCTTGCTGAACATTTTTACTGGCCTAAAATGAGGCATGATGTTAATAAAGTTTGTGCTCGATGCATAACATGTAAACAAGCTAAGTCTAGGCTTCAACCACATGGTTTATATTCTTCTTTACCGGTTCCTAATGGTCCTTGGATTGATATATTAATGGATTTTGTTTTAGGCTTACCTAGAACTAGGAAAGGTAGAGATAGCATATTTGTTGTGGTGGATAGATCTAGTAAAATGGCTCATTTTATTCCTTGTCACAAAACAGATGATGCAAAACTTATTGCTGACTTATTCTTAAGGGAGGTTGTGAGATTGCATGGTATTCCTAAAAGCATAGTTAGTGATCGTGATGTTAAATTTTTAAGCCACTTTTGGCGTGTTTTGTGGGGTAAGTTGGGAACTAAGCTATTATATTCAACTACATGTCATCCTCAAATGGATGGTCAAACCGAGGTTGTTAATAGAACCATGACTACTATGCTTAGGGCTATTATTGATAAGAATCTTAAGACTTGGGAGGATTGTTTGCCATTCATAGAATTTACATATAATAGGGTTGTTCATAGCACTACTAAATGCACTCCTTTTGAAATCGTTTATGGCTTTAATCCTTTAACTCCTATTGATTTATTGCCTATGCCCCCTAATGAGTTTGTGAGTCTTGATGCGAATGCAAAGGTTGAGTTTGTTCATAAGTTGCACAAGAAAGTTAAATAGCACATTGAGAAGCAAAATTTCAAGGTTGCTTCAAAAATCAATAAGGGGTGATTGGGTTTGGGTACATTTTCGAAAGCAAATGTTTGGGTACATTTTCGAAAGCAAATGTTTCCTAATCAAAGAAAATCAAAGTTTTTGCCACGAGGAGATGGACCTTTCCAAGTTCTTGAGAGAATCAATGACAATGCTTATAAAATTGATTTACCAGGTGAGTATGGTGTTAGTGCAACCTTTAATGTTGCTGACTTGAGTCCTTTTGATTCGAGGGTGAATCCTTCTCAAGAGGGGGAGGATGATATGAACCAAGGACCACCTATTGTCATGCCTGAAGGTCCAATTACAAGGTCGAGAGCCAAGAAGCTACAAAAAGCTTTAATCACTTATATTCAAGCTATGGTGAGCTCAAAAGAGGATGTTCTAGAAGATATTGGAGTCTTTCCCTACATGTTGTGCAAAGTTGAACTTCAAGATGGAGACACATTAAATGCATTCTAACTTTCATTTAATGAACTCATAGCTGAATTTATGGAACTTAAGTTTAACTTGGGTTTCACTTAAAAGAACTAAGTTGAACTAAAATTACATTTAATATGGTGATGTTTGAACTCAAGTTGCATTCAATGAGGTGGAGATGGATTCAATGAAGTCAAGCATCATTATAAGCTTCATTCAAGACAAGCTAAGCTTCAATTATGGAACACAAGTTCAAGCCACTTGAAGTTATGGATTATTATTACAATAATGGTTACAAGACAACACCTTTATTAGTTTTAAATGTAATTTCAGTTTTGTTTATCATTTAAGTTTGTTTTCAATATGGGAGTTGTGGTTGGATTGTAACTCATATAGGTTACTCTTTGCCCCACTAACTAGCCCATAAAGTTAGTGTCTATTTGTCTCCTTTGTCAATTAGGTTAAGGGCCTCAAAGGCTATATAAAGCCCTCTCTTCTTCCATTGTAGACAGAATTTTGAAGTGAATGAATTGAGTTTTTCTTTTAGCTTTGTTGAGAGCTAAGTTTTCCTTATTGCAATTTCTTGTGTTTAGAATTTGCATGCTAGAGTCATTCAAGTGGTGTTGATCGTACCTCTTGTGGAGTGATTCGAATCACGAGTTTAGAAACGAGTTTTCTTTACTCTTGATCTTGATCATCAAGGTAATCCGTTCCAAACTTTTCCTTGGGTTGATTCCATGTCGTTTTGGGGTTTTTGAGTTTTAGATCTAAAGGTCTTGTTTTCTCAAGAAGGTTGTTAGGTCTCATCATTTGGCTCTGATACCAAATGATGAGAAATTTTAAAGAAGGAATTCGAAAAAATCTAATCTACCTTGTTAAAACAAACAAGACTATTAGATCACAAAACCCAAAAATCTCAAAATCAAAATGAAATCAAAGAAGCCAAAGATTCTAATGTCAAAATGTTAAGTAACCCTTGACAATTGGATCTAACAACCTTGCTTAAAGAAACAAGACCTTTAGATAACTCAATCTCAAAGACCCCAAAACCAATTTTAAAAATCAACTCAAGGAAAGTAAAATCGGATTACCTTGTCGATCAAACATCTCAAGGCAAGAGAACTTGTATGAGATCCGAATCACTCCACAAGCTATTGATCAAGTCAAGCTGATAAGTAACTCAGCTTGAATGATTCTAAGCATGCAACCTAATCTACATAGAATTGCAAAGAAATAGCTCAAGGCTATAAAAAAGCACAAAGGCTCCTTTTGATTACATTTTTCAATCTTTCTTTTTTTTTTTTCCATGGATTGCATGTAGCTATTTATAGCCTTCAAAATTAAACCTAAAGATAACCTATGGTAGTTTAAGGGTTGTAACTTACATTCTCATCAATACCATAATGTCCACTAACTATTTTGTAACCTAAAACATTGAAAACAAGAGTTTAAAACTGAAATTTATATCAAATTAGCCATAAATCCGAGAATGATGTCTCTTTGCTAGCTTTGTAACTCTTTGTAACCTTCCAATAGTAAATGAAGCACATCTTGAAGTCCTTGTCACATAAATGAAGCTTGTTGTTCTTTAATAAATGATGAGTTGCACTTGAGTTCATTAAATGCAACTTATGTTAAACTTCCATGAATGACTTCATTTAATGCAACTTCGTGAGATGTCTTGGTTCATATCAAAGTTTGTTGCTGCCAAGAATGTAGAGGCCGAGAGTTCCCATACTAAAAAGAACGAAGCTTCAAAGGAGGTAAGAGAGAAGTGCAAGAGGTTTGGACACATGAGCAAAGAATGTGTCACTAAAAGAGTTATGGTGATAAGAAATGGTGAACTTGATTCAGAGGATGAATGTGAGGAGCATGATGCACCATTGAGGAAGAATCTAAAATATGTGATGATGAGTATGTTGAAGAGGGAAACTCCATATCGTTGATCAAGAAGGGTCCTTAATATGCAAATCAAGGAAGACAAAGTTGAAGTTCAAAGGGAAAATTTGTTTCACACAAGATGTCTAATTAAGGAAGCCCATGAAGTTTGGTGATTGATAGTGGGAGTTGCACAAATGTGGTAAGTAGTTTTCTTGTAAAGAGACTTCAACTTACTACCCGTCCACATCCAAAACCGTACAAATTTCAATGGTTGACAAACAAAGGAGAACTTAAGGTAAATTCTCAAGTTCTTAGTCCTTTTACTTTGGGAAGTTATAAGGATGAAGTACTTTGCGATGAAACCTATGCATGCGAGGTGATATGAACCTTACAATGCCAATCAAGAATAAAGAAGAGTTTCAAGATGGAGATACATTAAATGCACCATGGCTTTATTTATGATGAACTCAAGTTACATTGAAGGAATTAAATTTGAATTAAATGAACTCAAGTACATCTCAAGTTCATTTAATGCAAGTCAACCATCAATTAATGGAATTGATTCAAGTTACTTCAAGTTGAGCTTCATTTAGCCTTGAGAGGTTACAAAGACTAGAGTTGTTCAATTCTAGGATTTATACCTCATTTACTTGTAATTTCAGTTTTAAAGTTTCTATTTCAATGTTTTAGGTTAAATTTGAGTAGTGGATGGTTATGACATTAAAGCTAGGGAAGTTACATTCTTAAACTTGTCCTTTTAGCTTAGTTTTAGGTTACAATTGAAAGGCTATATAAAGCCATCTAAGATGTATTGTAAAGAAGACTTTGAATCATGTTTTAAATGAAAAGTTGCATATTTTTCTTCTTAAGCCATGAGCTTGTTTCTTTGCATCTTGTGTTTAGATTTGCATGCTAGGATCATTCAAGTAGCGTTGATCAAACTACTTGTGGAGTGATTCGAATCTTGAGTTTAGAAACAAGTTTTCTCTACTCTTGATCTTGATCATCAAGGTAAATTCGTTTCTATCTTCTTCCTTGGGATGAAATCATCTAGATTTGGGGTTTTTGAGTTTTAGATCTAAAGGTCTTGTTCTTCAACAAGGTTGTTAGATTTAAATCATCAAGGGTTACTTATCACCGGGGACATATTGTTAGGCCGACCTTGGCAATAATGATAGAGAGGTCAGATTTGATGGAGTGAAAAATAAGTATTCTTTTTACTTTTAATGGAAAGAAATTTACTTTACTTCCATTGTCTCCATATGAAGTACATTGTGATCATTTGAAATTAGAGAAGAAGAGAAAAGAGTTTGAAGAACAAGAGATGAGAGAAGAAAGTGAGTGAAAAGAAAGAGAGAAGTGAGGGGCAAAAGGTGAGTGAAAACCAAGAGAGAAAAAAGAGTGATTTTGAGGAAAAAAAGAAAGAATCTGAGTTTGGTTATAAGAAATGGGGAAGTAAGGAATGTGTTGTTGACACAAAAACCAAAATTTGTACTTATGACAAAGGAATGTGTTTAACAACTAACCCAAAATATAATGATGTTTTGCCAAGTTCTTTTAAGTCTCCTTTGCAGGAATTTAATGATATTTCCACATGAAGATGCACCTATGAGTTTACCTCTTTTAAGAGGGATTGAACATCAAATTGACTTCATACCCAGGGCAACTCTTCCAAATATGACAGCTTATAGGACCAATCCAACCAAGACTAAGGAGATTCAAAGGCAAGTGGAAGAACTCATGGATAAAGGTTACATTAGAGAAAGCATGAGTGCTTGCTTGATTCCGGTGATTTTGGTACCCAAGAAGGATGACACAAGGAGAATGTGTGTTGATTGTCGAGCCATCAACAAGATAACGGTAAAGTATCGACATCCCATTCTTAGATTAGATGACATGCTAGATGAATTACATGGTGCTAATCTGTTTTAAAAAATAGATCTTAAAAGTGGTTATCGTCAAATTCGAATGCATGTGGGAGATGAGTGGAAAACGACTTTCAAAACTAAATTGGGACTTTATGAGTGGCTTGTTATGCCATTTGGCCTTACTAATGCACCAAGTAATTTTATGAGACTAATGAATCATGTGTCGAGGGAGTATATTGAAAAATTTGTTGTTGTGTACTTTGATAATATTCTTATTTACTCAAAAAGCTTGAATGATCATATTTTATATGTTAAGACAATTTTACTTAAACTTAGAGAAGAGAAGCTATAGTGCAGTTTTTGTCTAGACCAAGTCAATTTCCTAGGTTTCATTGTTGGAAGGGATGGAGTGCAAGTTGATGAAGAAAAGGTAAAGGCTATCCGAGAGTGGCCAACACCTACGCAAATGAGGTGAGATCTTTTCATGGTTTGGCTAATTTTTATAGGAGGTTTATTAAGAATTTCAGTAGTATAGCCTCACCATTAAATGAACTTGTAAAAAAACATGTGAAATTTGAATGGACAGAAAAACAAGAGGATGCATTCAATGAATTAAAAGATAATGCACATTTTTTTTGCTTTACCTAACTTTGACAAATCTTTTGAGATTGAATGATATTGGTATGAATCCTACAACGGTAGTCAAGACAAAATAAGAGCTAAAAATGGAGTTCATTAAATGCATAAAGGCTTCATTTCTGATGAACTCAAGTTGCATTAAAGTTGAAGTCAAGTTGCATTGAAAGAACTTTAGTTGCAATCTTAAGTTCTTTCAATGCAACTTGACTTCAACTTTAATGCAACTTGAATTCATCATAAATGAAGCCTTGATGCATTTAATGCAACTCCATTTTTAGCTCTTCTTTTGTCTTGACTAGCGTTGTAGAATTCATATCAGATATAAACCAAGGCATCTCATGAAGTCACATTAAATGAAGTTAAATTCATGGAAATTTAACATAAGTTGCATTTAATAAACTCATCATTTATTAAAGAACACTTGCTTCATTTATGGAACAACAACTTCAAGATACTTCAAGATGTGCTTCATTTACTATTGGATGGTTACAAAGAGTTACAAAGCCAACAAAGAAACATCATTCTCGGATTTATGGCTAATTTGATGTTTCAGTTTTAAAGTCTTGTTTTCAATGTTTTAGGTTACAAAATGGTTAGTGGACATTATGGTATTGATGGAAATGTAAGTTACAACCCTTAAATTGCCATAGGTTATCTTTAGGGTTTAATTTTGAAGGCTATAAATAGCCACACATGTAATTCATGGAAAAAAAAAATTGAAAATGTAATCAAAAGAGGCCTTTGTGCTTATAGCCTAGAGCTATGTTTCTTTGCAATTCTATGTAGATTAGGTTGCATGCTTAGAATCATTCAAGTTTGACTTGATCAATCTTGCTTGTGGAGTGATTCGAATCTCATACAAGTTCTCTTGCCTTGAGATTTTTGATCGACAAGGTAATCCGATTTTACTTTCCTTGAGTTGATTTTCAAAATTGGTTTTGAGGTCTTTGAAATTGAGTTATCTAAAGGTCTTGTTTCTTTACGCAAGGTTGTTAGATCCAATTGTCAAGGGTTACTTAACATTTTGACATTAGAATCTTTGGCTTCTTTGATTTCATTTTGATTTGGGGTTTTTGGATTTGTGATCTAATAGTCTTGTTTGTTGTTAACAAGATAGATTAGATTTTTCGAATTTCTCTCCAATTTCGTATCATTGAATGTGATGCAAGTGGGATAGGTATAAGAGTTGTTTTGATGCAAGAAAAGAGACCAATCATGTTCTTTAGTGAGAAGCTAAATGGAGCACAACTCAACTACTCGACTTATGACAAAGAACTACATGCACTTGTGAGGACTTTGCAAGTTTGGCAACATTACTTGTGGTCAAAAGAGTTTGTAATCCATACAGATCATGATAGTTTGAAGAACCTCAAAAGCCAATCATAGCTAAATAGGAGGCATGCAAAATGCATAGAATTCATTGAGACATTTCCTTATGTCATTCATTACAAGAAAGGTAAGGATAATGTTGTGGTCGATGCATTATCAAGAAGGTGTGCATTATTTTCTGCCCTTAGTGCAAAGATTCTTAGTTTTAAACACATATTTGAAAGAGTCTAAATTAAGAAAGCGGAAGCAATTTAGGATCTTGAACAATTTGATCAATTTTGCAAAATAAAATGCATGCTCAAAGCTGAAAAAACTGGGAGTTAAGTGATGTGAATCAAACCATTGATCCATTGCATGTACCTGAAGGAGCAAGGCCAAGAAGATTCCAGAGGCTTTCACATTATATCTCCAAAAGCTCGTTAATGCACAAGGAGAGATAAAGATATTTGAGCCCATTCTTTATAATGTTAGTACATCAAATCAAGATGAGAATGGTGTGAAGATGGCACGGGAAAAGTTGTGTAGTTTGAAAGATGGAACGGAGGACAAAAAAACTGTGCAGAAAATGTGAACAAGTGGCTGTCCAGATTGCACCTCTTGGGATTTTGTGATGTCAAACCTCGTCAAATGAAATAGTCATGCATGGCGGATCCAACAACAGATAATTAAGATCATTTAAAGTATTTCTATATTTTTTGTTCCATATTTAGAGCTCTCAAACGTTGTGCAATCAAGTTTTAAATTCCTAGGTCAATTTTTTCTTCATTTTACATTTAATGCTTATTGAAGACTTTTGGTCTTTGGTGCTTTGCACGATCATTTTGGTCTATTTAAAGGCTTGTATTGGCATTGATATGAACCGTATCATGTTATTCAAGATTAAAGAAAAGCTTCAAGATGAAGTTGAATTAATGTTGTCAAACTTCATTTATGACGATCTCAAGATGCATTTAATGGACTCAAGTGCAACTCATGCTTCATTAAAGACAAGTCAAGCTTCATTTATGCAACAAGAGCTTCAAGCTACTTCAAGGGGGCTTCATTTATTCTTGGATGGTTACAAATTATTGATTGGTTTATTAGAAGTTCAATTCTCGGATTTATGGGGGTTTTAATGTATTTTTCATCTTAAAGTGTTGTTTTCAATGTTTTAAGTTACAATATGGCTAGTGGGCATTATGGCATTGATGGGGATGTATGTTACAACCTTTCAATAGACCATAGGTTACTCTAGGGTTAATTTTGAGGCTATATAAAGCCATGTAACTTGTAAGGAAAAAAGGAAGATTAAAAATGTAATCAAAAGAGGCCTTGAGCTTTTTTATAGCCTTTGAGCTATGTCTTTGCAATTCTATGTAGATTAGGTTGCATGCTTAGAATCATTCAAGCTTGACTTGATCAATCTTGCTTGTGGAGTGATTCGGATCTCATACAAGTTCTCTTGCCTTGAGATGTTTGATCGACAAGGTAATCCGATTTTACTTTCCTTGAGTTGATTTTCAAAATTGGGTTTGGGGTCTTTGAAATTGAGTTATCTAAAGGTCTTGTTTATTTAAGCAAGGTTGTTAGATCCAATTGTCAAGGGTTACTTAACATTTTGATATTAGAATTCTTTGGCTACTTTGATTTCATTTTGATTTTGAGATTTTTGGGTTTTGTGATCTAATAGCCTTGTTTGTTGTTAACAAGGTAGATTAGATTTCTAAATTCTTCATAAATTTCATATCATTAATGATGAGAAATTTTAAGAAGGATTGAAAAATCCAGCAATCTTGTTCATAAAAATCTCAAATCAAAATAAAATCAAAGTAGCCAAAGAATTCTAATATCAAAATGTTAAGTAACCCTTGACAATTGGATCAGTTTCTCTAGTCTTAACTTGTGAAAGGTTATCATTGATTTAGTTTTATATCAAGTTGAAAAGCAAGGTTGCACCAAATTTTTTAAACCAACCCTTACATCTTTGACCTAGTACCAAAAGCCTACCCTTGAGTGATAAACACGAGTGTCCTTGAGAGATATCTTGCTAAGAAGTGTGGAGAGGTCCTGATATGAAATTTAGAGGAATTTGAAATATCTAATCTACCTTGCTAACAACAAACAAGACTATTAGATCACAAAACCCAAAAATCTCGAACCCAAAATGAAATCAAAGAAGCCAAAGATTCTAATGTCAAAATGTTAAGTAACCCTTGACAATTGGATCTAACAACCTTGTTTAAAGAAACAAGACCTTTAGATAACTCAATTTCAAAGACCCCAAAACGAATTTTGAAAATAAACTCAAGGAAAGTAAAATCGGATTACCTTGTGATCAAGCATCTCAAGGCAAGAGAACTTGTATGAGATTCGAATCACTCCACAAGCAAGATTGATCAAGTCAAGCTTGAATGATTCTAGCATGCAACCTAATCTACATAGAATTGCAAAGACATAGCTCAAAAGCTATTAAAAAGCTCAAGGCCTCTTTTGATTACATTTTTAATCTTTTCTCCTTTCTTCTTTCTTCCAAGATACATGTGGCTATTTATAGCCTTCAAAATTAAACCTAAAGATAACCTATGGTAGTTTAAGGGTTGTAACTTACATCCTCATCAATACCATAATGTCCACTAACTATTTTGTAACCTAAAACATTGAAAACAATAATTTAAAACTGAAATTTACATCAAATTAGCCATAAATCCGAGAATAGTGTCTCATTATTAGATTTGTAACTCCTTGTAACCATCCAAGAGTATATGAAGCACATCTTGAAGTATCTTGAAGCCCTTGTTCCATAAATGAAGCTTGTTGTGTCTTTAATAAATGATGAGTTGCACTTGAGTTCATTAAATGCAACATATGTTAAACTTCCATGAATTTGACTTCATTTAATGTGACTTCATGAGATGCCTTAGTTCATATCATTCTCCCTTCTTCAAAAAAAGATTCGTCCTCGAATCTACTTGTGTGAAACATTGCTGCAAAACCATGTTAAGAAAACACGAAAGACCTCACAACACTCTCTCACATGTTTACACTCAAGGAAATGTAGATCACTTGTGTTTGCACTCATTTTCACAAATCAAACTATATAAGTTCTCATTCTTACCACTCAATGTTTTTTTGATCTATTGAAGCCAAGATTTGCAATCCCATTGATTAGCACACTTTGAATACAAACAAGCAAAACTAGGCTTATGAAAAGAAAAATTCAGAATGATTAACCTATGAAAATTTTATCTAAGGGTAGAAAAATTAAGAACAAGATATGTAACTCTCACAAATTAAGAACAATGGATGGAATTTTAAATACAAGAGTTGTTATTTAAAACCAATAGTTGGACATTTAAAACATGAGTTACAATTTGAAACTAATGGATAGAAAATTCAATGTGCGAAATGTAACTGCCCATATTTAATATGTTTTAGCCAACTTTTCAAACTTTCAAAGTGTAACATCAAAGATTGAATACCAAATGGTTAAACATAATGATCAAATCTAATTGAAAATTTTCGGATTGAGCATGCTTTAGAGGCAAAAACAGCCAGAACAAAACAAGAACTCATGTTCTCGGATACAGCAATTTTTTCAGAACCAGTTGTAAACATGCATACTTTTTACCCTCAAGAAAGCTGAATTAGAAACTCTCATAGAAGACAAAGTTCAAGCTTAGCCCTTGATCTACAATAATGATGAAGACATCAAGATGAAAATAATTGTAGAAATATGACTTTTTGGTGCTTTTTCAGAGACTACGAAAACTGGACAGTTTGCAAAACAAAACAAAAAACTAAAACATGAAAATTTAAAACAAATTCAATAAAAACGCAATGGAAACATATGTCCGATCTTGAGCCTAAGGCTCTGATACCAAATGATGAGAAATTTTAAAGAGGAATTTGAAATATCTAATCTACGTTGTTAGCAACAAACAAGACTATTAGATCTAAACCCCAAAAAAACTCCAAATCAAAATGAAATCAAAGAAGCCAAAGATTCTAATATCAAAATGTTAAGTAACCCTTGACAATCGGACCTAACAACCTTGCTTAAAGAAACAAGACTTTTAGATAACTCAATTTCAAAGACCCCAAAACGAATTTTGAAAATAAACTCAAGGAAAGTAAAATCGGATTACCTTGTGATCAAGCATCTCAAGGCAAGAGAACTTGTATGAGATTCGAATCACTCCACAAGCAAGATTGATCAAGTCAAGCTTGAATGATTCTAGCATGCAACCTAATCTACATAGAATTGCAAAGACATAGCTCAAAGGCTATTAAAAAGCTCAAGGCCTCTTTTGATTACATTTTTAATCTTTTCTCCTTTCTTCTTTCTTCCAAGATACATGTGGCTATTTATAGCCTTCAAAATTAAACCTAAAGATAACCTATGGTAGTTTAAGGGTTGTAACTTACATCCTCATCAATACCATAATGTCCACTAACTATTTTGTAACCTAAAACATTGAAAACAATAATTTAAAACTGAAATTTACATCAAATTAGCCATAAATCCGAGAATAGTGTCTCATTATTAGATTTGTAACTCCTTGTAACCATCCAAGAGTATATTAAGCACATCTTGAAGTATCTTGAAACCCTTGTTCCATAAATGAAGCTTGTTGTGTCTTTAATAAATGATGAGTTGCACTTGAGTTCATTAAATGCAACTTATGTTAAACTTCCATGAATTTGACTTCATTTAATGTGACTTCATGAGATGCCTTGGTTCATATCAAGTCCTTATAAAAAAAAATGTCACAAGATAATAAAGAGTGTTTTCCTCACTCTTCACACATTTCTAGATATTTCTTCTTCACCTCATTCTCAACACATACTTCAAATATCACCTTATCTACCTCAACAACATCACCATTCGAACTTTCCTTTTGGGCTTGTGGTAAGTAAGAACTTGTTCCTAACTTCAAGATTTCGAACTCTCCACAATCTAATTGATCAAACTAGATTGAAAGTTCTAAAACATGCATTCTAAACACAAGAATACAAAGAAAGCATAAAGCTTGAGGGACTAAACTCAATATGAGATTCTATTGAAATTCAACTTGTCTTCAAATGAAAAAAAAAATGACAACCTATTTATACTAATTGAAAGAACATATTGAAAGGACACATCCCTTCATCTATGTAGTCTAAATTCGACCCCCAACCCTTGAAATTCATACATGAACCATATTAATTGTAAATACATGATACAAATCCTACCATGCTATGCAAGATGAGAGAAAAGCTTCAAAATGGAGTTGAAATAAATGTTGTCCAACTTCATTTATGACGAACTGAAGATGCATTTAATGAACTCAAGTGCAACAAATGCATCTTTAAAGATAACTCAAGCTTCATTTATGGAATAAGGGCTTCAAGATACTTCAAGATGTGCTTCATTTACTCTTGGATGGTTACAAAGAGTTACAAAGCTAACAAAGAGACACCATTCTCGGATTTATGCCCAATTTGATGTAAATTTCAGTTTTCAAGTCTTGTTTTCAATAATTTAGGTTACAATTTGGTTAGTGGAGATCATGGTATTGATGGGGATGTAAGTTACAACCTTTCAATTGACCATAGGTTACTCTAGGGTTGATTTTGAGGCTATATAAAGCCATTTACCTTGTAGGAAAAAAGAAAAAAAGATTAAAAAGATTAAAAATGTAACCAAAGAGGCCTTGAGCTTTTTTATAGCCTTTGAGCTATTTCTTTGAAATTCTATGTAGATTAGGTTGCATGCTTAGAATCATTCAAGCTTGACTTGATCAATCTTGCTTGTGGAGTGATTCGGATCTCAAGTAAGTGTTTTCTTGCCTTGAGATATTTGATCGACAAGGTAATCCGGTTTTACTTTCCTTGAGTTGATTTTCAAAATTGGTTTTGGGGTCTTTGAGATTGAGTTATCTAAAGGTCTTGTTTCTTTAAGCAAGGTTGTTAGATAAAATTGTTAAGGGTTACTTAGCATTTTGACACTAGAATCTTGGCTTCTGTGATTTCATTTTGATTTTGAGATTTTTGGGTTTTATCTTGTTTGTTGTTAACAAGGTTGATTGGATTTTTGAAATCGTCTTAAATTACTTATCAATACATGAATTAAATAAGTACATAATGTATTAAACTGTGAATGAATCTAGTTTTTTAGAGACATTATGACTCTTGGGTGAAAAGGTGCCTTATCAAGAATGAACGGTTGCAACTCTACACAACTTGTAGACATTTTATCTAAGTATTCATTGTGGCTTGAAGTCTTTTAGCTCTTTTGATAGTAACTCTTGATGATTTTAAATCTAACAACCTTGTTGAAGAACAAGACCTTTAGATCTAAAACTCAAAAACCCCAAACCTAGATGATTTCATCCCAAGGAAGAAGATAGAAACGGATTTACCTTGATGATCAAGATCAAGAGTAGAGAAAACTTGTTTCTAAACTCAAGATTCGAATCACTCCACAAGTAGTTTGATCAACGCTACTTGAATGATCCTAGCATGCAAATCTAAACACAAGAAATGCAAAGAAACAAGCTCATAGCTTAAGAAGCAAAATATGCAACTTTTCATTCAAAACATCATTCCAAGTCCTCTTTACAATACATCTTTGATGGCTTTATATAGCCTTTAAATTGTAACCTAAAATAAGCTAAAATGGCATGTTTAATATTGAAACTTCCACAACTTTAATGCCATAACTATCCACTACTCAAATGTAACCTAAAACTTATGAAATATGCTTAAAAACTAAAAATTACATAATAGAGGGCCATAAATCCGAGAAATGAATATTGCATTCATTCTTCTAGCTATTTGTAACCATCTATTAGTAAATGAAGCTCATGTTGAAGTAGCTTGAATGTAGTTCTATTAATTGATGGTTGACTTGCATTAAATGAACTTGAGATGTACTTGAGTTCATTTAATTCAACTTTGATTCCTTCAATGCAACTTGAGTTCATCATAAATGAAGCCATGGTGCATTTAATGTATCTCCATCTTGAAGCTCTTCTTTATTCTTTATTGGCATTGTTGGGTTCATATCAACAATTTAGGATCACATCGTTTGTACTTTACAAAGTGGGTCGCGTCCATAGTGTCCCCATGATAAGGTATACTTTTATGTCATACATAAACTTCAAGTATTCATCCTATAGCCAAGGGTTCTTTATTGGGTTAGGGTTACTGACACAATTCCACTTTATTCAATAACACATTTATTGAATAAATCTCAATAACATCTTTATTGAAAAAATAGAATATACATTCAATTTACAAAACCACGAGTTTTAGGACATAAAACCCAACAATATTAAGCTTTACAAAATTGAGAAATCTGATGATATGAACAAAGACATATCACGAAGTCGCATTAAATGAAGTCATTCATGGAAGTTTAACATAAGTTGCATTTAATGAACTCAAGTGCAACTCATCATTTATTAAAGAACAACAAGCTTCATTTATGGGACAAGGACTTTGATACTTCAAGATGTGCTTCATTTACTATTGGAAGGGTACAAAGAGTTACAAAGCTAGGAAAGAGACATCATTCTCGGATTTATGGCTAATTTGATGTAAATTTCAGAGCAATGTTTCGCAATGGAAACATATATCCGATCTTGAGCCTAAGGCTCTGATACCAAATGATGAGAAATTTTAAAGAGGAATTTGAAATATCTAATCTACGTTGTTAACAACAAACAAGACTATTAGATCTAAACCCCAAAAAAACTCCAAATCAAAATGAAATCAAAGAAGCCAAAGATTCTAATATCAAAATGTTAAGTAACCCTTGACAATCGGACCTAACAACCTTGCTTAAAGAAACAAGACCTTTAGATAACTCAATCTCAAAGACCCCAAAACAAATTTTGAAATTCAACTCAAGGAAAGTAAAATCGGATTACCTTGTCGATCAAACATCTCAAGGCAAGAGAACTTGTATGAGATCCGAATCACTCCACAAGCAAGATTGATCAAGTCAAGCTTGAATGATTCTAGCATGCAACCTAATCTACATAGAATTGCAAAGACATAGCTCAAAGGCTATTAAAAGCTCAAGGCCTCTTTTGATTACATTTTTCAATCTTCCTCCTTTTTTCTCTTGGATTACATGTGGCTATTTATAGCCTTCAAAATTAAACCTAAAGATAACCTATGGTAGTTTAAGAGTTGTAACTTACATCCTCATCAATACCATAATGTCCACTAACTATTTTGTAACCTAAAACATTGAAAACAAGAATTTAAAACTGAAATTTACATCAAATTTGCCATAAATCCGAGAATGATGTCTCTTTGCTAGTTTTGTAACTCTTTGTAACCTTCCAATAGTAAATGAAGCACATCTTGAAGATTTTCAAAGTCCTTGTTCCATAAATGAAGCTTGTTGTTCTTTAATAAATGATGAGTTGCACTTGAGTTCATTAAATGCAACTTATGTTAAACTTCCATGAATGACTTCATTTAATGCGACTTCGTGAGATGTCATGGTTCATATCATCTTGTTTTCAATGTTTTAGGTTACAAAATAGTTAGTGGACATTATGGTATTGATGAGGATGTAAGTTACAACCCTTAAACTACCATAGGTTATCTTTAGGTTTAATTTTGAAGGCTATAAATAGCCACATGTAATCCATGAAAAAAAAAGGAAAAAAAGATTGAAAAATGTAATCAAAATGAGCCTTTGTGCTTTTCTATAGCCTTGAGTTATGTCTTTACAATTCTATGTAGATTAGGTTGCATGCTTAGAATCATTCAAGCTTGACTTGATCAATCTTGTTTGTGGAGCGATTCAGATCTCATAGTTCTCCATAGAATTGCAAAGACATAGCTCAAAGGCTATAAAAAAGCACAAAGGCTCCTTTTGATTACATTTTTCAATCTTTTCTCCTTTCCTCATGGATTACATGTGGCTATTTATAGCCTTCAAAATTGAACCCTAAAGATAACCTATGGACATTTAAGAGTGGTAACTTACATCCCCATCAATACCATAATGTCCACTAACTATTTTGTAACCTAAAACATTGAAAACAAGACTTTAAAACTGAAATTTACATCAAATTAGCCATAAATCCGAGAATGGTGTCTCTTTGTTAGCTTTGTAACTCTTTGTAACCATCCAAGAGTAAATGAAGCACATCTTGAAGTATCTTGAAGTCCTTGTCCCATAAATGAAGCTTTTTGTTCTTTAATAAATGATGAGTTGTACTTGAGTTCATTAAATGCAACTTATGTTAAACTTCCATGAATGACTTCATTTAATGCGACTTCGTGAGATGCCTTGGTTCATATCATTGAACCTCCAACCTCCGTATACGCTCCGATAACTCTTCTATTCCACGAATCATTCTCTCCATGGTTCCTTGTTGTGCCTCCCTCATTCGGGTTTCGTTAATGTTAAGATCACCTTCTTGTGTCATGCTGCAAAATACGGTAAAATAACAAAAGAAAGAAAAAAAGGACCTCGCAAGCACTCCCTCACGTATTTCACTCGTTAATGAAGTTCACTCGTGTTTAACACTCAACAATATAATTAATGTATCACTCCCTTACCTCACAACCTCACAAAGCACTCAGAAACATATTGGTGTATGAGTGTAGCAAAGTCAAAGAGCTAAGTGCAATTCAAAGTGATTAGACAACACACTAAGAATACAAACAAGTATATTGAAGGAGCAATCCGAATAACAAAAAAGAAACAAGTTTAAGAAAAAAAAATGACAAAATGAAAGGAATTCAAGAGGGAAAACAAAAATAGACTTAGAACAAATGGAAAAGAACAAAATTGGAACAAACTGAAATTGTGTGTCTAGCAATAGATAATGTTGAATTTAATGGTCAAAATAAGATGTAACTCTTAGCAAATGATGAATATATCAGTTGAATCCAGCCTTAATAACAGAGGGAAGTTACACATAACAACCACAAAAAGTTCAATGAATTAATCAATTGTAACTGTCATATTTAATGCCCAACTATTTTCTTTTCTATGAATTCTAGATGTAACTGATATGGATGAATTCCAAATGATCAAATATCAATTCAACAAGAGAGAGAAATCTTTGAATTCAACTTTGAAACAATGAACAAGAAAAAAACAGCAAGAAATTTGTTGATACGAATCCTACCATGCTATGCAAGATGAGAGAAAAGCTTCAAAACGGAGTTGAAATAAATGTTGTCGAACTTTATTTATGACGAACTAAAGATGCATTTAATGAACTCAAGTGCAACCCATACTCCATTAAAGACAAACCAAGCTTCATTTATGCAACTAGAGTTTCAAGCTACTCCAAGTGGGGATCTATTTATGCATGGAAGGTTACAAACTTTATGTAGGTTGATCAAAAAGTCAATTCTCGAATTTATGGCTAATTCCATGTAATTTTCAGTCTTAAAGTGTTGTTTTTAATGTTTTAAGTTACAATTTGGTTAGTGGAGATCATGGTATTGATGGGGATGTAAGTTACAACCTTTCAATTGACCATAGGTTACTCTAGGGTTGATTTTGAGGCTATATAAAGCCATGTACCTTGTAAGAAAAAAAAAAGATTAAAAATGTAATCAAAAGAGGCCTTGAGCTTTTTTATAGCCTTTGAGCTATTTCTTTGCAATTCTATGTAGATTAGGTTGCATGCTTAGAATCATTCAAGCTTGACTTGATCAATCTTGCTTGTGGAGTGATTCGGATCTCAAGTAAGTTTTCTTGCCTTGAGATATTTGATCGACAAGGTAATTCGGTTTTACTTTCCTTGAGTTGATTTTCAAAATTGGTTTTGGGGTCTTTGAGATTGAGTTATCTAAAGGTCTTGTTTCTTTAAGCAAGGTTGTTAGATCCAATTGTCAAGGGTTACTTAACATTTTGACATTAGAATCTTTGGTTTCTTTGATTTCATTTCGATTTGAGATTTTTAGATTTTCCAAATTCCTCTAAAAATTTCTTATCATTTGCTCTCGGATTTGTTGTATTCTTATGACATATTTTCAGAATATCAATATTTCACCCTGAAGCAATCCGATTTTCAAGATATCAAAGAAGAACAAAGTGTAGTTCAGATCTAGATTTAATTGAAAACTGATATGAACCTCAACAAATTCATGCAATTTGAAACTGATTGAATACATGGCATGAACAATTTAAGAACTCAACATGAAACGATTCTGGATTTTTTTTTTTTTTGCTTTTGTCAAGATTTCAATGTGATCTTTAAGATGGGAATGAGATTAGAATCAAAAGATGAATAACAATGGATGCAATGACAGAAACGAACAAAATGGCTAGAATTTAAAATAAATGAACAATGAAAATGGAAGATAGAATCAATTCTAGAGTAGGTCACACAACGATGCAACCTAGGCTCTGATACCAAAATGATAAGGCAACCCTAATTCTCAATCCAAAGATCCAAGCTATGGATAAACAAGAACTATTAAACTAAGAGATTAACACCTCCCTATATAATTTAGAATCAACCAAGAGGAAAGGCTGGAAATCGATTACCTCTTGATGAGAAATTTTAAAGAGGAATTTGAAAAATCTAACAACCTTGTTATGGAACAAACAAGACCTTTAGATCTAAAACCCCAAAACCCCAAATCGAAATGAAATCAAAGAAGCCAAAGATTCTAATATCAAAATGTTAAGTAACCATTGACAATTGGATCTAACAACCTTGCTTAAATAAACAAGACCTTTAGATAACTCAATCTCAAAGACCCCAAAACGAATTTTGAAAATCAACTCAAGGAAAGTAAAATCGGATTACCTTGTCGATCAAGTATCTCAAGGCAAGAGAACTTGTATGAGACCGAATCACTCCACAGCAAGATTGATCAAGTCAAGCTTGAATGATTCTAAGCATGCAACCTAATCTACATAGAATTGCAAAGACATATAGCTCTAGGCTATAATAAAGCACAAAGGCCTCTTTTGATTACATTTTTTCAATCTCTCCTTTCTTTTTCTCCAAGATACATGACTTTATATAGCCTCAAGATCAACCCTAAAGTAACCTATGGTCTATTGAAAGGTTGTAACTTACATCCCAATCAATACCATGATCTCCACTAACTATTTTGTAACCTAAATCATTGAAAACAAGACTTTAAAACCTAAAATTACATCAAAATTCCATAAATCCGAGAATTGATATTTTTAATCACCCTACATAAAGTTTGTAACTTCTCATACTTAAATGGAGCCCCACTTGAAGTAGCTTGAAACTCTTGTTGCATAAATGAAGCTTGACTTGTCTTTAATGAAGCATAAATTGCACTTTAGTTCATTAAATGCATCATTAGTTCAACATAAATGAAGTTTGACAACATTTATTTTAACTCCATTTTTGAAGCTTTTCTTTGGTCTTGATGGCACGATAGGATTCATATCATTCTCCCCTTCTTCGAAAAGATTCGCCCTCGAATCTAAGGATGTCGTTGTAACGCAAACTGAAATTTATTTCAGTCTTTGGTCTTGGTCTCTTCAATTTTTTCTTCGCATCATTTTCTTTGTGAAAGATTGCTGCAAAAATAAATTAAGAAAATACAAAGGCCCTCACAACACTCCCTCACAAGTTTACACTCATGTTTGCACTCAATTTTGAGAAAACACAATGATTCTCAATCTCACCTCTCAAAATTTGTATGGAGAAGCCAAGATAATTTGCAATTCAATGGATAAGTGCACACTTTGAAAACAAACAAACTAACTTGACATTTGAAAAATTGAAGGCCATGACTAGATAAATGAAGAAGAAGCAATGCAACTCTTGGATAATAACCAATGGCTGGAATTTTTAAACATAAGAGTTACATATTGAAATCTAATGGATAGAAAATTCAATGTGCAGAAATGTAACTGCCCATATTTAATATGTTTTAGCCAACTTTTAAAACTTTCAAAGTGTAACATCAATGAATGAATGCCAAATGGTTGTATTAAACAAAAATGATCAGTTCAAATGAGAGATTTTCAGATCTAGCATGCTTTAGAAGAAAAAACAGTAAGAACAACACAAGAACACATGTTCTCCGGTATAGCAGTTTTTCAGAACAAGTTATAATAATTCAGCTTTTTCAACGTAAAGAAAGCCGGATTAGAAATTCTCATAGAAGACGAAGTTATAGATAAGATACTGATCTACAACATTGATGAAGACTTGAAATTTAAATAACAAACAGAAATATGAGTGTTTTGTGTTTTTCAATAGATTACAAAAACTGGACAGATTACAAAAAATAACCAGAACATAAAAATTGAAAAGAAATTGAAGATAAACGCAAAGGAAACATATGATCTTGAGCCTAAGGCTCTGATACCAAATGATAAGAAATTAAGAGGAATTGAAATATCTAACAACCTTGTTATGGAACAAACAAGACGATCACAAAACCCAAAAATCTCAAAATCAAAATGAAATCAAAGAAGCCAAAGATTCTAATGTCAAAATGTTAAGTAACCCTTGACAATTGGATCTAACAACCTTGCTTAAAGAAACAAGACCTTTAGATAACTCAATTTCAAAGACCCCAAAACCAATTTTGAAAATTAACTCAAGGAAAAGTAAAATCGGATTACCTTGTCGATCAAACATCTCAAGGCAAGAGAACTTGTATGAGATCCGAATCACTCCACAAGCAAGATTGATCAAGTCAAGCTTGAATGATTCTAAGCATGCAATCTAATCTACATAGAATTGCAAAGAAATAGCTCAAAGGCTATAAAAAAGCTCAAGACCTCTTTTGATTACATTTTTAATCTTTTCTTTGGTCTTGATGGCACGATAGGATTCATATCACATCATCACATATTTCAGATTCTTCCTCAAATGGTGCATCATGCTCCTCACATTCATCCTCCGAATCAATTACACCATTTCTTATCACCATAACTCTTTTATTGACACATTCTTTGCTCATGTGTCCAAACCCTTTGCACTTCCAACATTGAATAGAACTAGACTTTTCCCTTACCTCCTTTAAAGCTTCATTCTTTTTAGTATTGGAGCTTTCGGCCTCCACTCTTTTGGCAGCAACAAACTTGCTTCTTTGTTGTGTCGGTTCATTCCTATTCACAAAACTATCCTTGTTCCATGCATTAGAGTTTGAAAAGGTACTAGCTTTAGGTGTATACCTTTTTGAATGCTCATTTTCTTCCTTCAATTGAGCTTCAATTTTGATAGCATAATGATACATATCTTCAAGGTAAGGTGGTGGATTTCTATCAACCGGATGAGCAATTTCTCGATTCAAACCTCCAAGGAATCGAGACATGGTGTCTTCCTCTTCTTCTCGAATTTTTGCTCTTTCCATCAAGGACTCCATCTCTTGATAATATTCAGCAACACTTTTTGTTCCCTATCTCAAAGATTGCAATTTAGTTTTCAAATCTCTTTCATAATGTTTTGGAACATACCTCTTTCTCATGGCTTCTTTAAGTTCTTCCTCCTAAGTTTCTTTCTTGTACCTGTAAATCAAACATGTCTTCATCTTCTTGCAAGATTCGTTCTTCTCTTTGTTGTTGTGCTCTCCTTTCTTCCCTGATGAGAAATTTAAGAAGAATTTAAAAATCTAATCTACCTTGTTAACAACAAACAAGACTATTAGATCTAAAACCCCAAAAATCTCAAAATCAAAATGAAATCAAATAAGCCAAAGATTCTAATGTCAAAATGTTAAGTAACCCTTGACATTTGGATCTAACAACCTTGCTTAAAGAAACAAGACCTTTAGATAACTCAATCTCAAAGACCCCAAAACAAATTTTGAAAATCAACTCAAGGAAAGTAAAATCGGATTACCTTGTCGATCAAATACCTCAAGGTAAGAAAACTTACTTGAGATCCGAATCACTCCACAAGCAAGATTGATCTAGTCAAGCTTGAATGATTCTAAGCATGCAACCTAATCTACATAGAATTGCAAAGAAACATAGCTCTAGGCTATAAAAAAGCTCAAAGGCTCATTTGATTACATTTTTCAATCTTTTTTTTTTCCCTCAAGGTACATGATTTTATATAGCCTCAAAATCAACCTTAGAGTAACCTATGGTCAATTGAAATGTTGTAACTTACATCCCCATCATTACCATGATCTCCACTAATCAAATTGTAACTTAAAACATTCAAAACATAACTTTAAAACTGAAAATTACATCAAAATTGCCATAAATCCGAGAATTAAACTTCTACTAAGCCTATCAATACTTTGTAACCATCCATGAATAAATGAAGCCCCACTTGAAGTAGCTTGAAGCTTTTGTTGCATAAATGTAGCTTGACTTCTATTTAATGGAGCATGAGTTGCACTTGAGTTAATTAAAAGCAACTTCTGTTCATCATAAATGTAGCTTGAGAACATTGAATTCAACTTCATCTTGAAGCTTTTCAAGTCTTGAATAGCACGATACAATTCATATCATTCCCTTTCTTCCCTCATCATCTCCATCATACCTTGAATTGCTTGAAGAATAGCCATATTTGGATCTACCACTTGCGGAACTTTTTCTTTATTATCTTGTGACATTTTTTTATAAGGACCTCTCCACACTTCTCACCAAGATATCACTCAAGGACACTCGTGTTTATCACTCAAGGGTAGGCTTTTGGTACTAGGTCAAAGATGTAAGGGTTGGTTTAAAAAAATTTGGTGCAACCTTGCTTTTCAACTTGATATAAAACTAAATCAATGATAACCTTTCACAAGCTAAGACTAGAGAAACTGATCCTAAGGATCTACAACTCAAAGTTTGAGTAAATACAATTCAAAAACAAGAACTTTTGTGTGCCTTGGATCCTTGGTTACCCTTTTTTTTTTTGCTACTTTTTTTTTTTTTTTTTTTTGCTACTGATTTTTTTAACTTTTTGCTACTGATTTTTTTTTTTAATGATCCAAGAACAAAATACAAAGAAATTAAAGACAAGTTGTAGATGCCTTGTATTACACTTTGTAAATGCTTAAAAAAAAGTGACAGAAAAAAGTAACAAAAATTGTAGATATTTCACCTCTAGAGAGCCGACCAAAGGATGTCGACCAACGAGAGCTCTCGATACCAAATGATAAGCGCTGAATTTGTTGGTTTAACAAAGCTAGAGGTCCTTCTAGGATCTTTGCAAACATCACGAACAAGGCTAACTTAACGAATTGATTCCAACCAAGAGTTTAGTTAGAAGATGAATCACTCTTAGATCAAACTTAGAATAAGGATGGTCACTCCTAGATCCTAAGACGACTCACTCCAGAATTAGCTTGATCGGGGCTAATCCAATGAATCGGTTAAACATCAAAACTAAAGCAAGATTTGAAAGAAAGTTAACACCAAATGGGGCTAACAAAACACAAGTTTTTTTTCATAAAGGTTCTGCCTTTTCCATGCCAATACAAGCCTTTAAATAGTCTAAAATGGTCGTGCAAAGCACCAAAGACCAAAAGTCTTCAAAACAGCATTAAATGTCAAATGAAGAAAAAATTGACCTAGGAATTTAAAACTTGATTGCACAACGTTTGAGAGCTCTAAATATGGAACAAAAAACATAGAAATTCTTTAAATGGTCTTAATTATCTACTGTAGGATCCGTCATGCATGACTATTTCGTTTGACGAGGCTTGACATCACGAAATTCCAAAAGGTGCAATCTAGACAGCCACCTGTTCACATTTTCTGCACACTTTTTTTGTCCTCCGTGTCATCTTTCAAACTAGACAACTTTTCCCGTGCCATCTTCACTCCATTCTCATCTTGACTTGTTGTACTAACATTATAAAGAATTTTGGGCTCAAAAATCTTGGTCTCTCCTTGTGCATTCACGAGCTTTCGGAGATGCAATGTGAAAGCCTCTTGAATCTTCTTGGCCTTGCTCCTTGTTATTGCTCCTTCAGGTACATGCAATGGATCAATTGTTTGATTCACATCACTTTAGTCTTGACTAGCGTTGTACGATTCATATCATCATCCCCTTCTTCAAGAGGATTCGTCCTCGAATCAAAAGGGTCTCCAACATCAAATGGACGAAAATCAGCAGCATTATAAATGTAATTGACATCCTCCTCTCCTTGTAGAGCAATTTTGTAGTCATGGGACGTCATAGGTATATTGTGTCTTGAATTCCACTTAGGTTTCTTGTGAAATGAACAACGATCCTTCCAAAAGTGTCTCCAAACCCAATCACCTTATGCTTGCTTCCATGTATGAAATTAGAAGCAATTTTGAAGAGTTGGCTCCCAATAAATGCTTTGGCATTAACTTTTGAATCAAGATTCTCAATGAGTGCTTTGGCATCCTGTAAGAACTCAAATGAAAAACTAGAAAAACATGGTTTGAGCTCACCCGTTAGAAAACAAGTTTCTTTATACAAAAGATAAAAAATATTTTGTTTTGAAAACAAAATAGATTTAACCTCACAAGATCGTTCACACACGCTCACATTCTTGGCTTCTCTCTCTTTTTTCTCTATAGGCCATAGACTAATCACATGCTTATCTCTCTCACACATTTTCTCACAAGATTCTTTTTCAAACAATTGACATGCAAGTCTCGACCTTTTTTTTCTTTTTTCCCTAACTCACACACATCAACATGTCATCAAGAGTAGGTGTTACAATAGTAGAAGTGTTACAAACAAATAAGTCTTTGCAATCTAATCTCCTAGTAAACTCACTAGCATGTGTTGACACTAAATTACAAAGCAAATCATTTTGAATTTTTTCACTTTCTACCTCAACAATAGACTTATTTTCAGTAGGTAAACTAACCCTTTCCAAAGTTGAACTAACATTTAAAATTGGTTTAGGTTTAGTGTACCTTGTAGACTTCCTTTGGAGACGCTTTTCAATCTTTATGGCTATGTGCACCATCCTCTCCAAATCCTCATAAGGTTGAAGATCAAGCTGAATTGCAATCTTCTTGTTAAGTCCTCTAAAGAATCGAGCCATTGTAACCGTCTCATCCTCATAAATTTCGAGATCTTCAAGCAACGTTTGCATCTCCATGTAGTAAGCCTCCACACTTTTGCTCCCTTGTCTCAAAGTTCGCAAGTTATGGAAAAATTTAGGAATAAAGTGATCCCGCATTATTTGCTTAAGAACATTCCATGATTCAATTGGACGGTTAAGGTTCCTCCTACTCACAAACAATTTATTCCACCAAGTAATGGCATAATCTCTAAGATGAGAAACAATGAGTTTTACCTTTTTCTCCTCATTCAAAGTGCCATGATCAACTTGTCTTTCCCATTGAATGTACTCGGTCGGATTTGTACTTCCATGGAATTTAGGAAATTTCAGCTTCATGTTTTTTTTTTGTTTGTTTCTGCAAAACTAAAAAAAAAAGTAACACAAAAATGGACCTCACAAGCACTCCCTCACGTGTTTTCACTCGTTAAGGTATAGTCACTCGTGTTTGCACTCAAAACAGAAACACACTCTCAACAAACTCACAATTTCACTCGCATGAGCTAATAAGCAAAGTTCGCAATCAAGTGATAGACAACACACTGAGAAAATAAAATAGCATAAATATGGAGCAAAACGAATACCGAATAAGAAACAAGTTATGAACGAAAGAAAATGACAGAATTGTAACAAAAAAAAATGGAAGGATAAGAGATGGAATGGGACAAAGGGTATAGGAGATACAATATTAAACACCAACAACTAATGCAATGTTCCAACAAATAACTCTTCCAAATTTAATGATCTATAGTCAATGTGTAATTGAATGAGTTACAATCTGATTTTATAACATTAAAAACAGATTGGAGTTACACACAACATAATCAATGTATTTATAAGCAAGGCTGGAACTTTTAATGTGTAACTTACATGCATTTATTGCAAATGACAATTTGTAACATATATGGGGAAATCAAACAACAACATTCAGATCTAACATGGGAATATCAGATCTAAGCTCAAGAAATGAAAATAGAAACAAAGAACACCATAAAACATCAAGAATCAAAGAAAACTAATGTTCTCGGTTTTCTCGGTTTTCCAGAATAGATTATCAAAATGAAGCATTTTAACCCTTAAGCAAGTTGAATTTGAAGAACTTGTAGGAGATAAATTTAAAGTTTAGACAGAGATCTATAACTTTGCAACATAGAAAAATAACAAAATATTGACGCAAATGACACTATTTTTGAGTTTTTATGATAAGACAGAATCTGACGAGATGAACATAAGGTATAAAAAAATCAGAATAAAAATGAAGAAAAGAATAGAAAAAATGGAAACATATATCCGATCTAGAACCTAATGCTCTGATACCAAATGATAAATAACTCTTGATGATTTAAAATCTAACAACCTTGTTGAAGAACAAGACCTTTAGATCTAAAACTCAAAAACCCCAAACCTAGATGATTTCATCCCAAGGAAGAAGATAGAAACGGATTTAACTTGATGATCAAGATCAAGAGTAGAGAAAACTTGTTTCTAAACTCAAGATTCGAATCACTCCACAAGTAGTTTGATCAACGCTACTTGAATGATCCTAGCACAAATCTAAACACAAGATATGCAAAGAAACAAGCTCATGGCTTAAGAAGCAAAATATGCAACTTTTCATTCAAAACATGATTCCAAGTCTTTCTTTACAATACATCTTTGATGGCTTTATATAGCCTTTGAATTGTAACCTAAAATAAGCTAAAATGACATGTTTAATATTGAAACTTCCACAACTTTAATGCCATAACTATCCACTACTCAAATGTAACCTAAAACTTATGAAATATGCTTAAAAACTGAAAATTACATAATAGAGGGCCATAAATCCGAGATTGAATATTGCATTCATTCTTCTAGGTATTTGTAACCATTCATTCTTGAGGAATTTGAAAATCTAATCTGCCTTGTTAACAACAAACAAGACTATTAGATCACAAAACCCAAAAATCTCAAACCCAAAATGAAATCAAAGAAGCCAAAGATTCTAATGTCAAAATGTTAAGTAACCCTTGAATTGGATCTAACAACCTTGTTTAAAGAAACAAGACCTTTAGATAACTCAATTTCAAAGACCCCAAAACGAATTTTGAAAATAAACTCAAGGAAAGTAAACTCGGATTACCTTGTGATCAAGCATCTCAAGGCAAGAGAACTTGTATGAGATTCGAATCACTCCACAAGCAAGATTGATCAAGTCAACCTTGAATGATTCTAGCATGCAACCTAATCTACATAGAATTGCAAAGACATAGCTCAAAGGTTATTAAAAAGCTCAAGGTCTCTTTTGATTACATTTTTAATCCTTTTCTTTTCTTCTTTCTTCCAAGATACATGTGGCTATTTATAGACTTCAAAATTAAACCTAAAGATAACCTATGGTAGTTTAAGGGTTGTAACTTACATCCTCATCAATACCATAATGTCCACTAACTATTTTGTAACCTAAAACATTGAAAACAATAATTTAAAACTGAAATTTACATCAAATTAGCCATAAATCCGAGAATAGTGTCTCTTTATTAGATTTGTAACTCCTTGTAACCATCCAAGAGTATATGAAGCACATCTTGAAGTATCTTGAAGCCCTTGTTCCATAAATGAAGCTTGTTGTGTCTTTAATAAATGATGAGTTGCACTTGAGTTCATTAAATGCAACTTATGTTAAACTTCCATGAATTTGACTTCATTTAATGTGACTTCATGAGATGCCTTGGTTCATATCATTCTCCCCTTCTTCAAAAAGATTCGTCCTCGAATCTACTTGTGAAACATTGCTGCAAAACCATGTTAAGAAAACACGAAAGACCTCACAACACTCTCTCACGTGTTTACACTCAAGGAAATGTAGATCACTTGTGTTTGCACTCATTTTCACAAATCAAACTATATAAGCTCTCATTCTTACCTCTCAATGTTTTTTGATCTATTGAAGCCAAGATTTGCAATCCCATTGATTAGCACACTTTGAATACAAACAAGCAAAACTAGGCTTATGAAAAGAAAAATTCAGAATGATTAACCTATGAAAATTTTATCTAAGGGTAGAAAAATTAAGAACAAGATATGTAACTCTCACAAATTAAGAACAATGGATGGAATTTTAAATACAAGAGTTGTTATTTAAAACCAATAGTTGGACTTTTAAAACATGAGTTACAATTTGAAACTAATGGATAGAAAATTCAATGTGCAGAAATGTAACTGCCCATATTTAATATGTTTTAGCCAACTTTTCAAACTTTCAAAGTGTAACATCAAAGATTGAATACCAAATGGTTAAACATAATGATCAAATCTAATTGAAAATTTTCGGATTGAGCATGCTTTAGAGGCAAAAACAGCAAGAACAAAACAAGAACTCATGTTCTCGGATATAGCAATGTTTTCAGAACCAGTTGTAAAAATGCATACTTTTTACCCTCAAGAAAGCTGAATTAGAAAATCTCATAGACGACAAAGTTCAAGCTTAGACCCTGATCTACAATACTGATGAAGACATCAAGATGAAAATAATTGTAGAAATATGACTTTTTGGTGCTTTTTCAGAGACTACGAAAACTGGACAGTTTGCAAAACAAAAAAAAAACTAAAACATGAAAATTTAAAACAAATTCAATAAAAACGCAATGGAAACATATATCCGATCTTGAGCCAAAGGCTCTGATACCAAATGATAAGAAATTGAAGAGGAATTTGAAAATCTAATCTACCTTGTTAACAACAAACAAGACTATTAGATCACAAAACCCAAAAATCTCAAACCCAAAATGAAATCAAAGAAGCCAAAGATTCTAATGTCAAAATGTTAAGTAACCCTTGACAATTGGATCTAACAACCTTGTTTAAAGAAACAAGACCTTTAGATAACTCAATTTCAAAGACCCCAAAACGAATTTTGAAAATAAACTCAAGGAAAGTAAAATCGGATTACCTTGTGATCAAGCATCTCAAGGCAAGAGAACTTGTATGAGATTCGAATCACTCCACAAGCAAGATTGATCAAGTCAAGCTTGAATGATTCTAGCATGCAACCTAATCTACATAGAATTGCAAAGACATAGCTCAAAGGCTATTAAAAAGCTCAAGGCCTCTTTTGATTACATTTTTAATCTTTTTCTTTTCTTCTTTCTTCCAAGATACATGTGGCTATTTATAGCCTTCAAAATTAAACCTAAAGATAACCTATGGTAGTTTAAGGGTTGTAACTTACATCCTCATCAATACCATAATGTCCACTAACTATTTTGTAACCTAAAACATTGAAAACAATAATTTAAAACTGAAATTTACATCAAATTAGCCATAAATCCGAGAATAGTGTCTCTTTATTAGATTTGTAACTCCTTGTAACCATCCAAGAGTATATGAAGCACATCTTGAAGTATCTTGAAGCCCTTGTTCCATAAATGAAGCTTGTTGTGTCTTTAATAAATGATGAGTTGCACTTGAGTTCATTAAATGCAACTTATGTTAAACTTCCATGAATTTGACTTCATTTAATGTGACTTCATGAGATGCCTTGGTTCATATCAATGTGGCTTTTTATAGCCCATATGTGAATAAAACCACCAACCTTTCAGTTTCCCAAAAATAAAACCTACAACTATTAATGACCATAATTGGGCTACTTAGTAACTCCCCACAATTGAAGTCTTACTTTTAAACCATAGTTTTGCCCAAAAGTTCTAAAATTAAAATCAAAAGATAATGACTAAAAATAACAAATGAGTCTTTAAAATGTTGGCACAACGTCAATCTTGCAAACGTTGGCCTTCACATCGTCGTGCGCTCTTGGATCAAGTCAGAGCATATGAAATGGAGGTTGAGTTGAACCTATCCAATTTTGTATGTGAATAAAGAATGCTTGTTTAAGCTTCTTAGCTTTCGCGCGTGTAATAGGTCTAGTTGGGAAGTAAGGAAGACCACGATTCTTATCATTTGTCCATCTTGGTCAAAACAGGACAAACTTTGCTCTCGGCGACGAACTTATGGTTTCAGATTGGACAAATTTCGAATAGAGACAACTTTGGTCCATCTTGGTCCAAACAGGACGAGCTGCGCTCTAGGGGATGAACTTATGGTTTCAGACTCAACAAACTTCAAATGTAGACAACTTTGGTACATCTTTGTCCAAACAGAACGAACTTGGCTCTAGGGGACGAACTTATGATATCAGATTGGACAAATTTCGAATGGAGACAACTTTGGTCCATCTTGGTCCAAACAGGACGAATTGCGCTCTAGGGGATGAACTTATGGTTTCAGACTCGACAAACTTCAAATGTAGACAGCTTTGGTCCATCTTTCTCCAAACAGGACGAACTGGGCTCTAAGGGACGAACTTATGATTTCAGACTCGACAATCTTCGAATGGAGACAAGTTTGGTCCATCTTGGTCAAAACAGGACGAACTTCGCTCTAGGGGAAGAACTTATGGTTTCAGACTCGACAAACTTTGAATGGAGAAAACTTTGGTCCATTTTCATCCAAACAAGATGAACTGCGCTCTAGGGGATGAGCTTATGGTTTAAGACTCGACAAACTTCGAATGGAGACAACTTTGGTTCATTTTGGTCAAAACAGGACGAACTACGCTCTAGGGGACAAACTTATGATTTCAGACTCGACAAACTTCGAATGGAGACAACTTTAGTCTATCTTGGTCCAAACAGAACGAACTGCGCTCTAGGGGACGAACTTAAGGTTTCAGACTCGACAAATTTCGAATGGAGACAACTCTGGTCCATGTTGGTCCCAACAGGTTGAACTGCGCTCTAAAGGAAGAGCTTATGGTTTACGACTCGACAAACTTCGAATGGAGACAACTTTGGTCCATCTTGGTCAAAACAGGACGAACTTCGCTCTAAGGGACGAACTTATGGTTTCAAATTCGACAAATTTTGACTGGAGATAACTTTGGTCCATTTTAGTTCAAACAGGTTGAACTGCGCTTTAGGGCACGAGCTTATGGTTTCAGACTCGACAAACTTCGAATGGAGACAACTTAGTCCATCTTGGTCAAAACAGGGCGAACTTCGCTCTAGGGGACGAACTTATGGTTTCAGATTCGACAAATTTTGAATGGAGATAACTTTGGTCCATTTTAGTCCAAACCTGTTGAACTGCGCTCTAGGGGACGAGCTTATGGTTTAAGATTTGTCAAACTTCAAATGGAGACAACTTTGGTCCATCTTGGTCCAAACAGGACGAACTGCGCTCCAGGGGGCGAAGTTATGGTTTCAGACCCGACAAACTTCGAATTGAATCAACTTTGGTCCATCTTGGTCCAAACTGGACGAACTGCGCTCTAGGGGACGAACTTATGGTTTCATACTCGAAATATTTCGAATGGAGACAACAAGTCTATCTTGGTCCAAACTGGAAGAACTGCACTCCAAGGGGCGAACTTATGGTTTCAGTCTCGATAAACTTCGAATGGAGACAACTTTGGTCCATCTTCGTCCAAATAAGACGAACTGCGCATTAGGGGACGAACTAATGGTTCAAGACTTGACAAACTTCCAATTGAGACAACTGTGGTCCATCTTGGTCCAAACTGGACGAACTGCGCTCTAGGGGGCGAAGTTATGGTTTCAGACTCGACAAACTTCGAATTGAATCAACTTTGGTCCATCTTGGTCCAAACTGGACGAACTACGCTCTAGGGGACGAACTTATGGTTTCATACTCGACAAACTTCGAATGGAGACAACTTTGGTCCATCTTCGTCCAAACAAGACGAACTGCGCTCTAGGGGATGAACTTATGGTTTAAGACTCGACAAACTTCGAATGGAGACAACTTTGGTCCATTTTGGTCAAAACAGGACGAACTACACTCTAGGGGATGAACTTATGATTTCAGACTCGACAAACTTCGAATGGAGACAACTTTTGTCTATCTTTGTCCAAACATATTGAACTGCGCTCTAGCGGACGAACTTAAGGTTTCAGACTCGACAAATTTCGAATGGAGACAACTCTGGTCTATGTTGGTCTAAACAGGTTGAACTGCGCTCTAGGGGACGAGCTTATGGTTTCAGACTCGACAAACTTCGAATGGAGACAACTTTGGTCCATCTTGGTCAAAACAGGACGAACTTCGCTCTAGGGGACGAACTTATGGTTTCAGATTCGATAAATTTCGACTGGAGATAACTTTGGTCCATTTTAGTTCAAACAGGTTGAACTGCGCTCTAGGGGACAAGCTTATGGTTTCAGACTCGACAAACTTCGAATGGAGACAACTTTGGTCCATCTTGGTCAAAACAGGACGAACTTCGCTCTAGGGGACGAACTTATGGTTTCAGATTCGACAAATTTCGACTGGAGATAACTTTGGTCCATTTTAGTTCAAACAGGTTGAACTGCGCTCTAGGGGAAAGCTTATGGTTTCAGACTCGACAAACTTCGAATGGAGACAACTTTGGTCCATCTTGGTCAAAACAGGACGAACTTCGCTCTAGGGGTCGAACTTATGGTTTCATATTCAACATATTTCGACTGGAGATAACTTTGGTCCATTTTGGTTCAAACAGGTTGAACTGCGCTCTTGGAGACAAGCTTATGGTTTCAGACTCGACAAACTTCGAATGGAGAAAACAAGTCCATCTTAGTCCAAACAAAGGTTGCATGATATGAACCATATCATGTTATTCAAGACTAAAGAAAAGCTTCAAGATGAAGTTGAATTAATGTTTTCAAACTTCATTTATGACCAACTCAAGATGCATTTAATGGACTCAAGTGCAACCCATGCTTCATTAAAGACAAGTCAAGCTTCATTTATGCAACAAGAGCTTCAAGCTACTTCAAGGGGGCTTCATTTATTCTTGGATAGGTTACAAATTATGTATTGGTTTAGTAGAAGTTCAATTCTCGGATTTATGGGGGGTTTAATGTATTTTTCAGTCTTAAAGTGTTGTTTTTAATGTTTTAAGTTACAATTTGGTTAGTGGAGATCATGGTATTGATGGGGATGTAAGTTACAACCTTTCAATTGACCATAGGTTACTCTAGGTTTGATTTTGAGGCTATATAAAGCCATGTACCTTGTAGGAAGAAAAAAGGAAAAAGAAAAAAGATTGAAAATGTAATCAAAAGAGGCCTTGAGCTTTTTTATAGCCCTTGAGCTATGTCTTTGCAATTCTATGTAGATTAGGTTGCATGCTTAGAATCATTCAAGCTTGACTTGATCAATCTTGCTTGTGGAGTGATTCGGATCTCATACAAGTTCTCTTGCCTTGAGATGTTTGATCGACAAGGTAATCCGATTTTACTTTCCTTGAGTTGATTTTCAAAATTGGTTTTGGGGTCTTTGAAATTGAGTTATCTAAAGGTCTTGTTTATTTAAGCAAGGTTGTTAGATCCAATTGTCAAGGGTTACTTAACATTTTGATATTAGAATTCTTTGGCTTCTTTGATTTCATTTCGATTTTGAGATTTTTGGGTTTTGTGATCTAATAGTCTTGTTTTTTTTAACAAGGTAGATTAGATATTTCAATTCCTCTTTAAATTTCTTATCATTTAGATCCGAATCACTCCACAAGCAAGATTGATCAAGTCAAGCTTGAATGATTCTAAGCATGCAACCTAATCTACATAGAATTGCAAAGACATAGCTCAAGGGCTATAAAAAAAGCTCAAGGCCTCTTTTGATTACATTTTTCAATCTTTTTTCTTTTTCCTTTTTTTCTTCCTACAAGGTACATGGCTTTATATAGCCTCAAAATCAAACCTAGAGTAACCTATGGTCAATTGAAAGGTTGTAACTTACATCCCCATCAATACCATGATCTCCACTAACCAAATTGTAACTTAAAACATTAAAAACAACACTTTAAGACTGAAAAATACATTAAACCCCCCATAAATCCGAGAATTGAACTTCTACTAAACCAATACATAATTTGTAACCTATCCAAGAATAAATGAAGCCCCCTTGAAGTAGCTTGAAGCTCTTGTTGCATAAATGAAGCTTGACTTGTCTTTAATGAAGCATGGGTTGCACTTGAGTCCATTAAATGCATCTTGAGTTCGTCATAAATGAAGTTTGACAACATTAATTCAACTTCATCTTGAAGCTTTTCTTTAGTCTTGAATAACATGATATGGTTCATATCATTGCATGTTATTTCTTGCTTGTGGAGTGATTCGGATCTCAAGTAAGTGTAGATTAGGTTGCATGCTTAGAATCATTCAAGCTTGACTTGATCAATCTTGCTTGTGGAGTGATTCGGATCTCAAGTAAGTGTTTTCTTGCCTTGAGATATTTGATCGACAAGGTAATCCGATTTTACTTTCCTTGAGTTGATTTTCAAAATTTGTTTTGGGGTCTTTGAGATTGAGTTATCTAAAGGTCTTGTTTATTTAAGCAAGGTTGTTAGATCCAATTGTCAAGGGTTACTTAACATTTTAACATTAGAATCTTTGGCTTCTTTGATTTCATTTCGATTTGAGATTTTTGGGTTTTATGATCTAATAGTCTTGTTTGTTGGTAACAAGGTAGATTAGATTTTCAAATTCCTCTTCAATTTCTCATCATTTGGTTCATATCATTATGGGTCCAGACTCGACATACTTCGAATGGAGACAACTTTGGTCCATATTGGTCAAAACAGGACGAACTTCGCTCTCGGGGGCGAACTTATGGTTTCAGATTCGACAAATTTCGACTAGAGATAACTTTGGTCCATTTTGGTTCAAACAGGTTGAACTGCGCTCTAGGGGACGAGCTTATGGTTTCAGACTCGACAAACTTCGAATGGAGAGAACTTTTGTCTATCTTCGTCTAAATAAGACGAACTGCGCTTTAGGGGACGAACTAATGGTTCAGGACTTGACAAACTTCCAATGGAGACAACTTTGGTCCATCTTTGTCCAAAAAGAACGAACTGCGCTCTGGGGACGAACTTAAGGTTTCAGACTCGACAAATTTCGAATGGAGACAACTCTGGTCCATGTTGGTCCAAACAGGTATAACTGCGCTCTAGGGGACGAGCTTATGGTTTCAGACTCGACAAACTTCGAATGGAGACAACTTTGGTCCATCTTGGTCAAAACAGGACGAACATCGCTCAGGGGACGAACTTATGGTTTCGGATTCGACAAATTTCGACTGGAGATAACTTTGGTCCATTTTGGTTTAAACAGGTTGAACAGCGCTCTAGGGGACGAGCTTATGGTTTCAGACTCGACAGACTTCGAATGGAGACAACTTTGGTCCATCTTGGTCAAAACAGGACGAACTTCGCTCTAGGGGACGAACTTATTGATATGAACCGTATCATGTTATTCAAGATTAAAGAAAAGCTTCAAGATGAAGTTGAATTAATGTTGTCAAACTTCATTTATGACGAACTCAAGATGCATTTAATGGACTCAAATGCAACTCATGCTTCATTAAAGACAAGTCAAGCTTCATTTATGCAACAAGAGCTTCAAGCTACTTCAAGGGGGCTTCATTTATTCTTGGATGGTTACAAATTATTGATTGGTTTATTAGAAGTTCAATTCTCGGATTTATGGGGGTTTTAATTTATTTTTCATCTTAAAGTGTTGTTTTCAATGTTTTAAGTTACAATATGGCTAGTGGGCATTATGGCATTGATGGGGATGTAAGTTACAACCTTTCAATAGACCATAGGTTACTCTAGGGTTAATTTTGAGGCTATATAAAGCCATGTAACTTGTAAGGAAAAGGAGAAAGGTTTAAAAATGTAATCAAAAGAGGCCTTGAGCTTTTTTATAGCCTTTGAGCTATTTCTTTGCAATTCTATGTAGATTAGGTTGCATGCTTAGAATCATTCAAGCTAGACTTGATCAATCTTGCTTGTGGAGTGATTCGAATCTCATACAAGTTCTCTTGCCTTGAGATGCTTGATCACAAGGTAATCCGATTTTACTTTCCTTGAGTTTATTTTCAAAATTCGTTTTGGGGTCTTTGAGATTGAGTTATCTAAAGGTTTTGTTTCTTTAAACAAGGTTGTTAGATCCAATTATCAAGGGTTACTTAACATTTTGACATTAGAATCTTTGGCTTCTTTGATTTCATTTGCATTTGAAATTTTTGGGTTTTTAGATCTAAAGGTGTTGTTTTATGAACAAGATTGTTAGATTTTTCAAATTCCTCTTTAAAATTTCCTATCATTTGGTATCAGAGCCTTAGGCTCAAGATCAGATATATGTTTCCATTGCGTTTTTATTGAATTTGTTTAAAATTTTCATGCTTAAAATTTCCTATCATTTGGTATCAGAGCCTTAGGCTCAAGATCGGATATATGTTTCCTATCATTAAATGCATCCTGAGTTCGTCATAAATGAAGTTTGACAACATTAATTCAACTTCATCTTGAAGCTTTTCTTTAATCTTGAATAACATGATACGGTTCATATCACTTATGGTTTCAGATTCGACAAATTTCGACTGGAGATAACTTTGGTCCATTTTAGTTCAAACAGGTTGAACTGTGCTCTAAGGGACGAGCTTATGGTTTCAGACTCGACAAACTTCGAATGGAGACAACTTTCGTCCATCTTGGTCAAAATAGAACGAACTTCGCTCTAGGGGACAAACTTATGGTTTCAGATTCGACAAATTTCGAATAGAGATAACTTTGGTCCATTTTAGTCCAAACAGGTTGAACTGCGCTCTAGGGGACGAGCTTATGGTTTAAGACTTGACAAACTTCGAATGGAGACAACTTTGGTCCATCTTGGTCCAAACAGGACGAACTGCGCTCCAGGGGACGAATTTATGGTTTCAGACTCGACAAACTTCGAATGGAATCAACTTTGGTCTATCTTGGTCCAAACTGGACGAACTGCGCTCTAGGGGACGAACTTATGGTTTCATACTCGAAAAATTTCGAATGGAGACAACTTTTGTCCAACTTGGTCCAAACAGGAAGAACTACGCTCCAAGGGGCGAACTTATGGTTTCAGACTCGACAAACTTCGAATGGAGACAACTTTGGCCCATCTTGGTCCAAACAGGACGAACTGCGCTCTTGGAGATGAACTTATGATTTCAGACTCGACAAACTTCGAATGGAGACAACTTTGGCCTATCTTGGTCCAAACAGAATAAACTGCGCTCTAAGGGATGAACTTATGATTTCAGACTCGACAAATTTCGAATGGAGAAAATTTTTGTCCATGTTAGTCCAAACAGGTTGAACTGCGCTCTAGGGAACGAGCTTATGGTTTCAGACTTGACAAACTTCGAATGGAGACAAGTTTTGTCCATCTTGGTCAAAATAGGACGAACTTCGCTCTCGGCGACGAACTTATGGTTTCAGATTGGACAAATTTCGAATGGAGACAACTTTGGTGCATCTTGGTCCAAACAGGACGAACTGCGCTCTAGGGGATGAACTTATGGTTTTAGACTCAACAAACAGGACGAACTTGGCTCTAGGGATTGAACTTATGATTTCACATTGGACAAATTTCGAATGGAGACAACTTTGGTCCATCTTGGTCCAAACAGGACGAATTGCGCTATAGCGGATGAACTTATGGTTTCAGACTCGACAAACTTCGAATGTAGATAGCTTTGGTCCATCTTTGTCCAAACAGCACGAATTGGGCTCTAGGGGACGAACTTCTGATTTTAGACTCGACAAACTTCGAATGGAGACAAGTTTGGTCAATCTTGGTCAAAACAGGACGAACTTCGCTCTAGGGGACGACCTTATGGTTTCAGACTCGACAAACTTCGAATGGAGAAAACTTTGGTCCATCTTCGTCCAAACAAGACGAACTGCGCTCTAGGGGATGAACTTATGGTTTAAGATACGACAAACTTCGAATGGAGACAACTTTGTTCCATTTTGGTCAAAACAGGACGAACTACGCTCTAGGGGACGAACTTATGATTTCAGACTCGACAAACTTTGAATTTAGATGACTTTAGTTTATCTTGGTCCAAACAGAACGAACTGTGCTCTAGAGGATGAACTTAACGTTTCAGACTCGACAAATTTCGAATGGAGACAACTCTGGTTTATGATGGTCCAAACAGGTTGAACTGCGTTCTAGGGGATGAGCTTATGGTTTCAGACTCGACAAACTTCGAATTGAGACAACTTTGGTCCATCTTGGTCAAAACAGGACAAACTTCGCTCTAGGGGACGAGCTTATAGTTTAAGACTTGACAAACTTCGAATTGAGACAACTTTGGTCCATTTTGGTCCAAAAAGGACGAACTGCGCTCCAGGGGGCGAACTTATGGTTTCAGACTCGACAAACTTCGATTGGAATCAACTTTGGTCCATCTTGGTTCAACCTGGACGAACTGTGCTCTAAGGGACGAACTTATGATTTCATACTCGAAAATTTTCGAATGGAGACAACTTTTGTCCAACTTGGTCCAAACAGGAAGAACTACGCTCCAAGGGGCGAACTTATGGTTTCAGACTCGACAAACTTCGAATGGAGACAACTTTGGCCCATCTTTGTCCAAACAGGACGAACTGCGCTCTTAGAGACGAACTTATGATTTCAGACTCGAAAAATTTCGAATGGAGATAACTTTTGTCCATCTTGATCCAAACAGGACGAACTGCGCTCTAGGGGACGAACTTGTTCATTTCGATTGAGATTTTTATGAACTCTTGCTGGATTTTTCAATCCTTCTTAAAATTTCTCATCATTTGGTATCAGAGCCTTAGGCTCAAGATCGGATATATGTTTCCATTGTGTTTATATTGAATTTGTTTTAAATGTTCATGTTTTAGTTTTTTTTTGTTTTGCAAACTGTCCAGTTTTCGTAGTCTCTGAAAAACACCAAAAAGTCATATTTCTGCAATTGTTTTCATCTTGATGTCTTCATCATTATTGTAGATCAGTTGAACTTTGTCTTCTATGAGATTTTCTAATTCAGCTTTCTTGAGGGTAAAAAGTATGCATTTTTACAACTGGTTCTGAAAAAAACTGTTATATTCGAGAACATGAGTTCTTGTTTTGTTCTTGCTGTTTTTGCCTCTAAAGCATGCTAAATCCGAAAATTTCCAATTTGATCTGACCTTTCTGTTTCATATAAGCATTTGGTATTCATTCTTAGTTGTTACACTTTGAAAATTTGCAAAAGTTGGTTGTTACACATTAAATTTGGGAAGTTACATTTCTGCACAATGAATTTTTAAGCCATTAGTTTTCAAATTGTAACTCATATATTTTAAAAGTCTAACCATTAGTTTTAAATAGTAACTCTTGTATTTAAAATTCCAGTCATTGTTCTTAATTTGTGAGAGTTACATATCTTGTTCTTAATTTTTCTACCCTTAGATAAAAGTCTCAAAGGTTCATCATTCTGAATTTTTCTTTTCATAAGCCTTGTTTTGCTTAATTGTATTCAAAGTGTGCTACTATCCATGGGATTGCAAATCATGGCTCAATACTTCAAAAAAAATTTGAGAGCAATGTTTCACATGTAGATTCGAGGACGAATCTTTTTGAAGAAGGGGAGAATGATATGAACCAAGACATCTCACGAAGTCGCATTAAATGAAGTCATTCATGAAAGTTTAACATAAGTTGCATTTAATGAACTCAAGTGCAACTCATCATTTATTAAAGAACAACAAGCTTCATTTATGGCACAAGGACTTTGAAAATCTTCAAGATGTGTTTCATTTACTATTGGAAGGTTACAAAGAGTTACAAAGCTAGCAAAGAGACATCATTCTCGGATTTATGGCTAATTTGATGTAAATTTCAGTTTTAAACTATTGTTTTCAATGTTTTAGGTTACAAAATAGTTAGTGGACATTATGGTATTGATGAGGATGTAAGTTACAACCCTTAAACTACCATAGGTTATCTTTAGGTTTAATTTTGAAGGCTATAAATAGTCACATGTATCTTGGAAAAAAAAAGATTGAAAAATGTAATCAAAAGGAGCCTTTGTGCTTTTTTATAGCCTTTGAGCTATGTCTTTGCAATTCTATGTAGATTAGGTTGCATGCTAGAATCATTCAAGCTCGACTTGATCAATCTTGCTTGTGGAGTGATTCGAATCTCATACAAGTTCTCTTGCCTTGAGATGCTTGATCACAAGGTAATCGGATTTTACTTTCCTTGAGTTTGTTTTCAAAATTGGTTTTGGGGTCTTTGAGATTGAGTTATCTAAAGGTCTTGTTTCTTTAAGCAAGGTTGTTAGATCCAATTGTCAAGGGTTACTTAACATTTTGACATTAGAATCTTTGGCTTATTTGATTTCATTTTGATTTGAGATTTTTATGAACAAGATTGCTGGATTTTTCAATCCTTCTTAAAATTTCTCATCATATGGTCTCATACTCAAAAAGTTTCGAATGAAAACTTTTGTCTATCTTGGTCCAAACTGAAAGAACTGCACTCCAAGGGGTGAACTTATGGTTTCAGACTCGACAAACTTCGAATGGAGACAACTTTTGTCCATCTTCGTCCAAATAAGACGAACTGCGCTTTAGGGGACGAACTAATAGTTCAAGACTTGACAAACTTCCAATGGAGACAACTTTGGTCCATCTTGGTCCAAACTGAATTGCGCTCCAGGGGATGAACTTATGGTTTCAGACTCGACAAACTTCGAATGGAGAATGTTTGGTCCATCTTGGTCCAAACTGGACGAACAACGCTCTAGGGGACGAACTTATGGTTTCATACTCGAAAAATTTCGAATGGAGACAACTTTTGTCCATCTTGATCCAAACAGGAAGAACTGCGCTCCAAGGGGCGAACTGATGTTTCAGACTCGACAAACTTCGAATGGTGACAACTTTGGCCCATCTTGGTTCAAACAGGAAGAACTGCGCTCATGGAGACGAACTTGTGATTTCAGACTCGACAAACTTCGAATGGAGACAACTTTGGTCTATCTTGGTCCAAACAGAACAAACTGCGCTCTAGGGGACGTACTTATGATTTCAGACTCGACAAATTTTGAATGGAGGCAGTTTTGGTCCATGTTGGTCCAAACAGGTCGAACTACACTCTAGGGGATGAGCTTATGGTTTCAGACTCGACAAACTTCGAATGGAGACAAGTTTTGTCCATCTTGGTCAAAACAGGACGAACTTCGCTCTCGGCGACGAACTTATGGTTTTAGATTGGAAAAATTTCGAATGGAGACAACTTTGGTTCATCTTGGTCCAAACAGGACGAACTGCGCTCTAGAGGATGAACTTATGGTTTCAGACTCGACAAACTTCGAATGTAGACAACTTTGGTCCATCTTTGTCCAAATAGGATGAACTTGGCTCTAGGGGACGAACTTATGATTTCAGACTCGACAAACTTCGAATGGAGACAAGTTGGTTCCATCTGGGTCAAAACTGGACGAACTTCGCTCTAGGGGACGAACTTATGGTTTCAGACTCGACAAACTTCGAATGGAGAAAACTTTGGTCCATCTTCGTCCAAACCAGACGAACTGCGCTCTAGCAGATGAACTTATGGTTTAAGACTCGACAAACTCTGAATGGAGACTATTTGGTCCATTTTGGTCAAAACAGGACGAACTACGCTCTAGGGGACGAACTTATGATTTCAGACTCGACAAACTTCGAATGAAGACAACTTTAGTCTATCTTGGTCCAAACAGAACGAACTGCGCTATAGGGGCGAACTTAAGGTTTCAGACTCGACATATTTCGAATGGAGACAACTCTGGTCCATTTTGGTCCAAACAGGTTGAACTGCGCCTATGGGACGAGCTTATGATTTCAGACTTGACAAACTTCGAATGGAGACAACTTTGGTCTATCTTGGTCAAAACAGGACGAACTTCGCTCTAGGGGACGAACTTATGGTTTCAGATTCGACAAATTTCGACTGGAGATAACTTTGGTCCATTTTGGTTCAAACAGGTTGAACTACGCTCTAGGGGACGAGCTTATGGTTTCCGACTCGACAAACTTCGAATGGAAACAACTTTGGTCCATCTGGGTCAAAACAGGACGAACTTCGCTTTAGGGGACGAACTTATAGTTTCAGATTCGACAAATTTCGAATGGAGATAACTTTGGTCCATTTTAGTCCAAACAGGTTGAACTGCGCTCTATGGGAGGAGCTTATGGTTTCAGACAAACTTCGAATGAAGACAACTTTGGTCCATCTTGGTAAAACAGAACAAACTGCGCTCTAGGGGACGAACTTATGGTTTCAGGCTCGAAAAATTTCGTATGGAGACAACTTTTGTCCATCTTGATCCAAACAGGACGAACTGCGCTCTAGGGGACGGACTTATGGTTTCAGACTCAAAAAATTACGAATGGAGACAACTTTTGTCTATCTTGGTCCAAACTGGAAGAACTGCACTCGATTGGGCGAACTTATGATTTCAGACTCGCCAAACTTCGAATGGAGACAACTTTGGTCCATCTTGGTCCAAAAAAGACGAACTGCGCTCTAGGGGACAAATTTATGGTTTAAGACTCGACAAACTTGGAATGGAGATTTCTTTGGTCCATCTTGGTCCAAACAGGACGACGCGCTAGGGGACGAACTTATGGTTTCAGCCTCGACAAACTTCGAAGGGAGACAACTTTTAGTCCATCTTGGTCCACAGGACGAACTACGCTCGAGGGGACGAATTTATGGTTTCATACTCGACAAATTTCGACTGGAGACAACTTTTGTCCATCTTGGTCCAAACAGGAAATACTGCGCTCCAAGGGGCGAACTTATGGTTTCAGACTCGACAAACTTCGAATGGAGACAACTTTGGCTCATCTTGGTTCAAACAGGACGAACTGCGCTCTTGGAGACGAACTTATGATTTCAGACTCGACAAACTTCGAATGGAGACAACTTTGGTCTATCTTGGTCGAAACAGAAGAAATTGCGCTCTAGGGGACGAACATATGATTTCAGACTCGACAAATTTCGAATGGAGATAATTTTGGTCCATGTTAGTCCAAACAGGTTGAACTGCGCTCTAGGGGACGAGCTTATGGTTTCATACTCGACAAACTTCAATGGAGACAAGTTTTGTTCATCTTGGTCAAAATAGGATGAACTTTGCTCTCGACGACGAACTTATGGTTCAGATTTGACAAATTTCGAATGGAGACAACTTTGGTTCATCTTTGTCCAAACAGACGAACTGCGCTCTAGGGGATGAACATATGGTTTCAGACTCGACAAACTTCGAATGTAGACAACTTTGGTCCATCTTTGTCCAAACAGGACGAACTGGGCTCTAGGGGACGAACTTATGATTTCAGACTCGACAAACTTCGAATGGAGACAACTTTGGTCAATCTTGGTCCAAACAGGACGAACTTCGCTCTAGGTGACAAACTTATGGTTTCATATTTGACAAATTTCGAATGGAGAAAAGTTTGGTCCACCTTGTTCCGAACAGGACGAACTGCGCTCTAGGGGACGAACTAATGGTTTAAGACTCGACAAACTTCGAATGCAGACAACTTTCGTTCATCTTGGTCCAAAAACGACAAAACTGCGCTCTAGGGGACGAACTTATGATTTCAGACTCGACAAACTTCGAATGGAGACAACTTTTGTCCATCTTCGTCCATACAAGGCGAATTTCGCTCTAGGGGGTGACATTATGATTTTATACTCGACAAACTTCGAATGGAGACAACTTTGGTCCATCTTGGTCCAAGCAGAACGAATTGCACTCTAGGGGACGAACTTATGGTTTCAGACTCGACAAACTTCGAATTGAATCAACTTTGGTCCATCTTGGTCCAAACAGGACGAACTGCGCTCTTGGAGATGAACTTATGATTTCAGACTCGACAAACTTCGAATGGAGACAACTTTGGCCTATCTTGGTCCAAACAGAATAAACTGCGCTCTAGGGGATGAACTTATGATTTCAGACTCGACAAATTTCGAATGGAGAAAATTTTTGTCCATTTTGGTCCAAACAGGTTTAACTGCGCTCTACTATGTATATACCTGCTGCTACACCAACGACGGTAAATCTGAAATAATAAAAAAACGAAAATCAAATTTAAAAAAATTTGCTAGATTTGCAAATCTAAAAAATCATAACTAAGTTTGCAAATATACTAATATTTTGTGCTACCCATTACAATGCCCCTAAAATTAAAATAAATATTAATATGATTAATTTGATTAATCATATTAAATATTAATTAATTAATGGGAACGTGTCACGATGACACGTTCCCATCACTCCCCAATCCCCTCTCGATATGGAATGGGGAGTTACCCTGCTTCTACTATTTCTTCTCCTGGTGAGAAGAGGTTGATGATCGATGGTTTTTTGTGCAATTAACGAATTGTTGTGAAATTCTCTCTAACTCATAAAATTTTCTTTCCTATCAATTGTTGATCCCTTCCCACAAAGGGTTAATCTAAGCAGAATCCAGAGAATAGAAGGTTCATCATGTTGGTAGTGTTTTGTTGGAACATAGAAGAACCTTGTAGTTGTGTTGTTGTGCAATTGGAGCAAGGAGTTGCTGATTGGGAAAACTACAAAGGTAATTGTTCATTCCTTTTTAGTTTAGTTATTTTACAGCATGTTTGCATGTCTAAATTCCATGCTCTAATTAGATTAGGTTGAATTGCTTATTCTCTGTATTTTTGCCAATGTATTGGTATTTGCGTTAAACCAAAATAAACAAGCAATTGGTCTTTAAAACCACATTTTCGTTGCTCTCGGGGATCAGATCTCCATCATGAAGGAGTCTATATGAAGAAAGCGGAAGCAATTTAGGATCTTGAGCGATAAGTTGATCAATTTTGCAAAAAAAAAAAAAAATCATGCTCAAATTTGGAAAAACAAAGAGTAAGAACACATACATTTCAAACTCTAAATTCTTCAAATCTGTGGGCAATCTCTTGTCACAAACACTTTGTGGACCACCTCTAGTGTCTTCCCTACTATTCTCAGACCTTGGAACAGATTGTGGGATCTTAGATTGAGAGAATTTGAAGAGAGAATGAGAATGGTTCAAAACCAAGTGCAATGGGAATTTCTGAAAAATTGACCACAATCACCTCAAATCTCCATCATTTAAAGCTTCAATAAGCTTTGGGAAGATGACGGCAAAAGAGTGATGAGGATAATTTGAGTAGGAGGTGGAAAACTCTAGTGAATTTGACAAAGCAAGTAGCATACTCACTAAATCATGCATTTGGTCCAAAATGAATTTGATTTTCTTTTTAATTTTAATTCAGAATTAATATAAAATTAAATTAAAATAAATTTATTAATTAAATTAATTAAACAATTTAATTAATTAATTATTTAATTTAATATCAAATACCAAATTAAATAATTGGATCAATCTCGATTTCTTAAATCGATTATTCGAACATGAATCCCTATTCATGTTATAAACCGAACCAATATTTAAATCATATTAAATATGTCCACCTCTTCTTTATCAATTCATAATTAATCTATGACACATTATGTATATCACATCTAATTAACATTTTCTCCCAAAACCAAATTTGAACAATTCAAATTTTTTTCTGTCAAATTGTTACAAGGCTTAGTCCGAGCTAATAACGAGGACCTAATGGACCTACAGATCATGAGCTCCAACGATACGAGATTAACCGGCCAAACTCTTTATTGCTAATCAACATTCGTTAACCACTGGGACACTCCACTAAAGCTCAGTGGGTACACTCTCCTCACTGTAGATATATTTTTGTCCACTCGATATAACCATAATTAGTAAGTCGATCCTTCACAGGTCGTTCGTAATTACAGCTGGTTCAAATTTACCGTTTTACCCCTGTAATTACTTATTATTCCTTAAGTCCCACAGATCCCCTAATGAATAATTGGTTTGTGGTCCAACAAACAACTGAATCCCTCTCGGGCCAATGAGAGGGGTGGACCCTTTGTTCAAGACCCGGAGTCAACACTTAAGGGAACAACCTCTCTACTAAACCCTAAAGCGGGTAGGAGTGAATTCCATCTTGCAGAACTATGTTCCCAGTTATCTACCAAGTCTTATCCCTGAATTGGAGTCGGCAATCTCGGGCCACTCTCACCCATGCCAATCTAAGGATAATCCGAATAAACAGGAGTTCATAGCACGCTCAGGATTAAGATCGAGTTACCTAAGTCATCGTATGAATATAGTCAGTTATGACAGTAAACGGGGTTATGAAGTCTAAGTACTATTTCTTGGTCCGATCTTATAAAAACACATTGCATAGGGTACCCCAACTTTCATGTCTCCACATGAACGTTTTAGGATCACATCGTAATACTCTACAAAGTGAGTCGCGTCCATAGTGTCCCCAGGATAAGGTACCCATCCCTATCCTTATACAATAGACCGTTCTGGCTATAACTTGAACTTGATCCACTTTTATGTCACACATAAAGTTCAAGTGTTCATCTTATAGCCAAGGGTTCTTTATTGGATTAGGGTTATAGAATACACAATTCACATTACTCAATAACACCTTTACTGAATAAACCTCAATAACATCTTTATTGCAATAATAGAATGTACATTCAGTTTACAAAACCACGTGTTTTAGGACATAAAACCCAACAAACTCCCACTTGGACTAAAACGTCGGTGAAGTCAAACATGTTGAGCGAAAAATATTGTCCTACTGTACAACCCGTAGTCCTAGACTTTCTAGGTGTCCCTCAAACACTTTAGTCGTGAAGAACTTTGTAAATGGATTAGCAATGTTGTATTCCGAAGCGATCTGCGTGACGATCACGTCTCCTCGTTGCACAATCTCCCTGATGAGATGATATTTGCGCTCAATATGCTTTTCGTGCTTATGGCTTCTAGGTTCTTTAGAATTTTCTACTGCACCACTATTATCACAATAAAGGGTGATAGACAAATTCATATTTGGAACAACTTCCAAATCAGTCAAGAACTTTCTAAGTCATACAACCTCCTTCGCTGCTTCGCAAGCTGCAACGTATTCAGCCTCCATGGTGGAGTCAGCAAATACAACCTTGCTATATACTCCTCCATACTATAGCTCCTCCGTTAAGAGTGAACATTGATCCTGATGTGGATTTCCTCGAATCTACATCAGTATGAAAATCAGAGTTAGTATCCTGTAAGGATCAAATCCTTTGCGCCATATACAAGCATATAGTCCCTCGTTCTCCTAAGATACTTGGGGATGTTCTTAACTCGTTCAATGATCATTTCCTGGATTTGACTGATACCTGCTGACAATTCCCACTGCATAGCATATGTCGGGTCGAGTACATAGCATGACATATAAATTCCATGCCTGAAAGGTAATGATCCCTTCTTGAGGTGTCTTATGAGACTGTTCCTTAGACAGATAAATTCCATGCCTGAAAGGTAATGATCCCTTCTTGGAATTTTGCATCTTATATCTAACCAACATCTTGTCAATATAAGATGTCTAAGACAGTGCTAGCGTTTTGTTCTTGCGATTCCAAACAATTTGGATTCCAAGGACAAAATGAGTCTCTCCCAAATCTTTCATTTGGAATTGGGTCACTAGTCATTGCTTAATGTCAGTCAGGAATCATGCATCATTCCCAATGAGCAGAATATCGTCTACATATAAGACTAAGAAACCTACAGTAGTATTGACTATCTTCTTATAGACACAAGGCTCGTCAATATTCTGTTAAAAGACATAAGATTTAATCGCAGTATCAAACCTTATATTCCAGGATCTAGAAGCTTGTTTCAATCCATAGATGGATCGTTTAAGCTTGCAAACCTTTTGCTCTTGACCCTGAACTACGAACCCTTCTAGTTAATCCATATAGATACTCTCTTCAAGATTGTCATTCAGAAAGGTTCTCTTGACATCCATTTGCCAAATTTCGTAGTCATAAAACGTGGCAATAGACAAGAGTATTCTAATTGTCACACCCCCTCCCGAACTACCTGTTAACTCAGCTCGGAAGGCGGCGTGAAGCCAACAGACATTGTTTACCTCTTAACAATACCTGTTGACCCTGTTTGACCTGAAAACTATGGACACTGGCACTCCGTATTGACTCACAATTTTATCGACGTATAGCTTAGCAAGCTGATCAAGCGTAAATGTCGCTTTAATCGGTATAAACCGTGATGTCTTAGTGAGTCTATCCACTATTACCCAAATACCATCATGTCCACTTGAAGTACGTGGTAATCCAAACAGAAAATCCATAGTAATATGCTCCCATTTCCACTCTGGCACTGGCAGTGGGTTAAGGAGTCCTCCTGGCCTCTGTCTAACTAGTTTAACCTGTTGGCAGATCAAACATCTATCAACATAATCAGCTATCTCTCGTTTCATCCCAGGCCACCAATACATTCCCTTCAAAGTCTTATACATCTTGGTGCTTCCTGGATGCATAGCGTAAGCTGAACTGTGAGCTTCCTCTAGAATAGCATCTTTAAGCTCACTAACACTCGGAACGCATAGTCTTCCTTGCCTCTCTATGGCCCCGTCTGATCTCATCTTAAACTCTGCTTCTGGGCCCTGTTTGGACTTCCAAAACATTTTCTGCAAGTTACTATCCTCTGGGTGTCTATAGTTTCAGATAGAGATCCGAGATTTACTTCTAAGTTTTGGCCTAGCTTACAGAAAGCTATGGGAACAATGTTGAATTTTAGTACAACGTTCCATCCTCAGACAGATGGGCAGTCAAAGAGTACCAAGTCAATCTGCCAGATCCACAGCAAGACCACTGACAATGCAGGAGTCTGTTGCTAGTGCAACAAGGAGAACTCCATGTGCAAATTGTGGTAAGAATCATCGAGGCCAATGTTTTGTTGGTGTCGGTGTGTGTTACCAGTGTGGACAGCCAGGGCATTTCAAGAGGGATTGTCCACAACTTAGAGCAGCCGCACAGAGGGACCAGAGAGTTGGGTCCTAGACAGTTGAGCAGCCGAGAGTTTCAGTAGCTGCAAGAGAGGGCACCAACGGTTCCAAACAGAAGGGAGTTGTAGGGAGACCTAGGCAACAGGGAAAGGTCTATGCTATGACTCAGCAAGAAGCAGAGGATGCACCAGATGTGATTACTGGTACGATCTCTATTTGTAATGTACCTGCATATGTTTTAATAGATCCAGGTGCTACGCATTCCTTTGTTTCCAGTATATTCCTAACTAAGCTTAATAGGAAGCTAGAGCCTTTATTTGAGGAGTTAGTTATATACACGCCAGTTGGTGATGCTTTATTAGTCGAGGCAGTATTGCGAGATTGTGAGGTCTTAGTAGAAGGTCTCAATATGTCAGTGGATCTTCTACCATTAGAGTTGCAGGTGTTAGATGCAATCTTAGGGATGGATTTCTTATTCACTCATTATGCTTCCATGGATTGCCATAGAAAGGAAGTTGTTTTTAGAAAACCAGGATTGGCTGAAGTGATTTTTAGGGGTTAAGCTACTGAGGTATTTTCGAACCAATACGTTAGGAATCTCATTTTCATGTCTTCATAAGAGTTTTAGAGGGTTCAAAAAGGAAGAGTTTGGTATAAATTACATTAATTTTGGATAAGTAATGAAGAAGTTATGGCTGTCTGAAAACATGGTAGAAAATCTGAAAATGCTGGAAAATTGGTTGGAGTGTTTACTTGTAGTTTTAAGGTTAAAAACCATGAGCTCGAGGTTCTAATACATGGATTCGGTTTGTTTGACAGGACAAGAGGAGATAGGTCAAGTGTACAGGCCAAGGTTCTAGTTTAACACTGTGAGTGACAAAACGAACTTTGGATACGATCTTATGCTTGAAATACGCTTTGAGAAATACAAGTTTTGCTAGAATGAAAGGGTTTCAATATTTCTTGTTTTTCTTGAACACATACTTATGAGCATTCATGTTTTCCTAGAAATGATTTCAAGTACTCATTGTGAGCCTAAATGTTTTGATGAAATTTATACATGAGCATATGTTTATTGTTTGCCGAAATTTATGGAAATGTTATGATTTCTAGTAAGTGTGTTCTAGTAAGTATGATTTAAAGATTTCAAGTTTTTACGATGAACTGAGTAAGCTTGAGATTTAGGGAAGAAAAGATAAGCAGGCATGTTCAAATATTTTTATGTTATTTTCTGAGACTCGAATAACTAAGATATTGCGCCCAAGGCTTTATAGTACCATGTGCACATAGGTCATATTCGTTGTCGACGCGTTGAGTGTACTCGTGACAACAATGTTGTCGTGAGTCTTGGGGCGAGCCCCACTACGACAAAGACGATGGGAGTGTTGGGCGGGCCCCACTACATCGTAGAGCAAATGTGGTTATTCTGGGTGTGCCCTACATTGTGTGGAATGTTATATGTTATTATAAGGATTATTAATATCGATATGCCTTACGAAATTTAATGTCATGCTTCTTTGGATTTACAAAAAGCTACCATGATTACACGTTTACTTATAAAACTTTGCTCTGGATGCTTATGCTCATATGTTGTCGTGATATGATTTATGAGTTATAGATTTTATACTCAGTCACTCACTGAGCTTCATAGCTCATTCTTTCAATGTTTTCAAACTTTTCAGGTAGAGATCGAGCTCCTGGTACCTGATATCCTGCCATAGCCTGCTGGAAGCTCCTTAGGTCTTGATACTTTGTACGTGGCTGGTGTTGTATAGCAAGTCCTTACGTGTTATAGTTTATTTGAGAAGATTATGTAGTTATAGCTGTTTGTACATTAGTGGTTGTATAAACAGTGGTTGTTGTGTTTTAAGTAGTGATGCACTTTCCGTTTAGGTTTTCAAGAGAGACTTATGAAGAGTTTCTCCTTATGTATGTTTAGTAGTTGTTAAGTTTTCGCTGTGTTATGTTAAAGTGTTCCAAAAGCGAACATAGTATGTTTATCAGGTAAAATAGGGTCAGCAGGTATTGTTAAGAGGTAAACAATGTCTGTTGGCTTCACGCCACTTTTCGGGCTAAGTTAGCAGGTAGTTCGGGAGGGGGTGTGACACTAATGGATTTAAGCATGGCAACAGGGGAGAACGTTTCTTCATAGTCCACCCCTTCCCTCTAGGTATAACCCTTTGCCACAAGTCGAGCCTTAAAGGTTTGCACCTTATTGGCATGATCTTGTTTTCTCTTGTAGATCCATTTGCAACCGATAGGTCTTTCACCATCTGGTTGATCTACAAGTTCCCAGACTGAATTGAAGTACATTTACACCATTTCGAGGTCCATGGCTTTAATCCACTGGTCCCTATCTGTATCATTCATTGCTTTTTTATAGGTTAATGGATCCTCAATGCCATCATCAGGTATGATGTAAACCCGATCTCTTTGGAACTTCCTTTTTAACAAACAACAAAAAGAAAGAAGAAATGAATGTTTAAAACTTGGTTTCCCATGTTTTAAAAAGAAAAGTAATGAAGTGAAAGACAAAAGGAAAATTAGGAAGAAAAAGTTTAAACCATTTTTGGTTTGGTTTGCTTTAAAAGATAAAAGAAGAAAAGAAAATGAAACAAATGTAAATATGTTAAGTTTTGTTTTGTTTTGAAAAGAAAAGAAAAGAAATGGAAGAAAGGGATAAAGGAAAGAAAAAGAAAAGGAAAAAGAAAAAGAATAAGCAAAAAGGGAAAAGGGAAAAAGGACAAAAGAAACCTCTTCCATTGATTGTTTTTTTTAAAAAAAGACTTATCTCTCCATTTTCTTCTCTATCTTTACAAACCAAGCTGAAGTTTCGTGGGAGAAGGAGAAAGGAAGAAGAAGGAAGCCATTTTTTCGTGATTTTGGTGCTGGAGTTGCAGAAGAAAGGAGGAGAACTCAAGGAAGTTAATATTGCAGCAAGGAGATCAACTCAGACCAGTTCTCATCTTTTGATCTTCTCGAGCTCCACAAGAAGAGGTAAGAGCTGAGGCTTAGTTTTCTTGAAAGCTAACTCATTTTTAAACAAAGTTTATGAAGGAAGCTCGAGCAAATTCGTATGTTAAGTTACTGTTTTGTTAAGAGGAAGGCAGAAGACAGAAATTTTTCTGTCAAATCTGAGAAGTCTCTGATGTTTTGGTTATTCTGATCTGTATACTTGGAGTTAGAAGCTCTAATTGGTATGGTTCGAAAGCTTATTAAATTTCCTACAAGTTTCGTGAAGGAATCGTGAGAAGAAAATGATTGGAAGATATTGTAATCATCAGGTTAAGTTTCGGGTTGCAGCAGGAAGTGAAATCTGGAACAGCAGCAAGATCATTTTAGGGGTTAAGCTACTGAGGTATTTTCGAACCAATACGTTAGGAATCTCATTTTCATGTTTTCATAAGAGTTTTAGAGGGTTCAAAAAGGAAGAGTTTTGTATAAATTACATTATTTTTGGATAAGTAATGAAGAAGTTATGGCTGTCTGAAAACATGGCAGAAAATCTGAAAATGCTGGAAAGTTTGAAAGTGTGTTTTCTTGTAGTTTTAAGGTTAAAAAGCATGAGCTCGAGATTCTAATGGTTGATTTGGTTTGTTTCACAGGCCAAGAGGAGATAGCTCGAGTGTACGGGCTAAGATTCTAGTTCTAACACTGTGAGTGATTAAACGAACTTCGAAAGTTAACCAAATGCTTGAAATATGCTTATATGCTTTAAGAAATGCAAGTTTTGCTAGAATGAATTGTTTCGAAGCTTGTGTTTTATTTTTGAACACATGTCTATGAGTATTCTTGTTTTCCTAGAAATGCTTCAAGTGTTCATTGTGACCCTAAAAGTCTTTATAAAATTTATACATGAGCATATGTCCAATGGTTGCTAAAACTTATGGAAATGTTATGATTTCAAGCAAGCATGTACTAGCAAGTATGTTTTAAAGATTTCCAGTTTTATGAACAAGCTGAGTAAGCTTGAGTTTTATGAAAAAAAGATAAGCGGTGCATGTTCAAATGTTTTCATGTGATTTTTACGAGATATTGAGCCCGAGGCTTTATGGTACCGTGTGCACATGAGTGTCTTATCTCGTTGTCGACGTTGAGTGTACTCGTGACAACAGCCACTGTCGTGTGAGTCTTTGGCGGGCCCCACTACGACAAAGACGATGGGAGTGCTGGGCGGGCCCCACTACATCGTAGAGTAAACGTTGGTTGTACTAGGCGTGCCCTACACAACGTGGATTGTGACATTTTTTTTTTAAAGAGTTTATCTCATTTACATGCCTTACGAGATTTTGATAATATACTTGTTGGTTTTCTGAAAGTCTATTATGATTCTACGTTTACTTTCAATGCTTGAATACAAATGCATATGCTCATAGTTTTCAGGTCATATGTTTTACAAGTTATAGATGTTAAACACAGTCACTCACTGAGCTTCATAGCTCATTCTTTCAATGTTTTCAAACTTTTCAGGTAGAGATCGAACTCCTGGCACCTGAGTTACTGCCATAGTCTGCTGAAGCTTCATAAGTTTAATACTTTGTACGTGGCTGGTTTTGTTTAGCAAGTCTCTATGTTTGTAAATTATTTTGAGAGGACTATGTTGTTATAGTTGTTTGTACATTAGAGGTTTTATGAACAATGAGTTGTCTTGTGTTGTTTTGATGCACTTGACTTTTTAGTTTCCAAAAGAGACTTAAGAAGGGTTTCTCCTTGTGTATGTTTAATAGTTGTCCAGTTCCCGCTGTGTTGTGTTAAAGTGTTCCATTTGCGAACATAGTATGCTTAACAGGTCAAACAGGACCAACTGGTATTGTTAAGAGGTAAACAATGTCTGTTGGCTTCACGCCGCCTTCCGAGCTGAGTTAGCAGGTAGTTCGGGAGGGGGTGTGACATATGACAACCTGGGTTTCAGTCAAATCCATGTAATGGTCGGGTTGTCTAACATCCCTCCTACTACATCGAGACATTCTCAACTCTTGAGAAGAACCAGCTTGATCAACAACTTTTGTTGATTTATCTGTAGCTTCCCTGGAAATTTCACTCAAGACAATTCTACTACGAGGTTGAGCTTCAATTTTGATAGCATAATGATACATCAAGGACTCCATCAACTGGATGAGCAATTTCTCGATTCAAACCTCCAAGGAATCGAGACATGGTGTCTTCCTCTTCTTCTCGAATTTTTACTCTTTCCATCAAGGACTCCATCTCTTGATAATATTCAGCAACACTTTTTGTTCCCTGTTTCAAAGATTGCAATTTAGTTTTCAAATCTCTTTCATAATATTTTGGAACAAACCTCTTTCTCATGGCTTCTTTAAGTTCTTCCCAAGTTTCTATTGGATCCTCCTCTTTCCTTCTTCTCTCGGATTTGAGATGTTGATACCATTCTCCCACATGATTGGTGAATTCGGCAATGGCAAGTTTCATCTTCTTATTTTCACTATAGGTATAATCAAATACATGTTCTATTTTTCTTTCCCATTGCAAGTATGCCTCGGAGTCCGCCGTACCACTAAAGGGTGGAATTCTGAGTTTCACTCCGCTATCCCTTTCTTCATTCACTCTTTCCACTCTTCTAGGGTTGCACAATGTTTGCAACGTTATTTCTTCCTCTTCCCCTCACATTTCCTCTTCCTCCTAAGTTTCTTTCTTGTACCTGTAAATCAAACATGCCTTCATCTCCTTGCAAGATTCGTTCTTCTCTTTGTTGTTGTGCTCTCCTTTCTTCCCTTTCTTCCCTCATCATCTCCATCATACCTTGAATTGCTTGAAGAATAGCCATATTTGGATCTACCACTTGCGGAACTTTTTCTTTATTATCTTGTGACATTTTTTTTTTGTAAGGACCTCTCCACACTTCTCACCAAGATATCACTCAAGGACACTCGTGTTTATCACTCAAGGGTAGGCTTTTGGTCCTAGGTCAAAGATGTAAGGGTTGGTTTAAAAAAATTTGGTGCAACCTTGCTTTTCAACTTGATATAAATCTAAGTCAATGATAACCTTTCACAAGCTAAGACTAGAGAAACTCATCCTAAGGATCTACAACTCAAAGTTTTGAGCAAATAAAATTTAAAATCAAGAACTTTTGTGTGTCTTGGATCCTTGAACACTTTTTTTTTTGCTACTATTTTTTTTCACTTTTTGCTACTGTTTTCTTTTTAATTTTTTTGTTGCTGATTTTTTTTTATCCAAGAACTAAACACAAAGAAATGGAAGAAAAGTTGTAGGATGCCTTGTATTACACTTTGTAACTGATAAAAAAAATGACAGAAAAAATGAAGTAAAGAAAATTGAAGATATTTCACCTCTAGAGGATGTCGACCAACTTGTCTCTGATACCAAATGATAAGCGTCGAACTTGTTGGTTTAATTAGCTAGAGGTCCTTCTAGGATCTTTGATAAGTAACCCTTGAGAATTTAAATCTAACAACCTTGTTGAAGAACAAGACCTTTAGATCTAAAACTCAAAAACCCCAAACCTAGATGATTTCATCCCAAGGAAGAAGATAGAAACGGATTTACCTTAATGATCAAGATCTAGAGTAGAGAAAACTTGTTTCTAAACTCAAGATTCGAATCACTCCACAAGTAGTTTGATCAACGCTACTTGAATGATCCTAGCATGCAAATCTAAACACAAGAAATGCAAAGAAACAAGCTCATGGCTTAAGTAGCAAAATATGCAACTTTTCATTCAAAACATGATTCCAAGTCTTTTTTTTACAATACATCTTAGATGGCTTTATATAGCCTTCCAATTGTAACCTAAAACTAAGCTAAAATGACATGTTTGAGAAACTTTAAAACTGAAATTACAAGTAAATGAGGTATAAATCCGAGAATTAATCTTCTAACAACAATTCTAGTCTTTGTAACCTCCCAAGGTGTAAATGAAGCTCCACTTGAAGTAACTTGAAGTGTTTAATTGATGCTTGACATGCATTAAATGAAGCTTGAGATGCACTTAAGTTCTTTCAATGCAACTTGAGTTCATCATAAATGAAGCCTTGATGCATTTAATGCAACTCCATTTTTAGCTCTTCTTTAGTCTTGACTAGCGTTGTAGGATTCATATCATCCTCCCCTTCTTCAAGAGGATTCGTCCTCGAATCAAAAGGGTCTCCAACATCAAATGGACGAAAATCAGCAGCATTATAAATGTAATTGACATCCTCCTCTCCTTGTAGAGTAATTTTGTAGTCATGGGACGTCATAGGTATATTGTGTCTTGAATTCCACTTAGGTTTCTTGTGAAATGAACAACGGTCCTTCCAAAAGTGTCTCCAAACCCAATCACCCGATTTTAACACCTTATGCTTGCTGCCATGTATGAAATTAGAAGCAATTTTGAAGAGTTGCCACCCAATAAATGCTTTGGCATGAACTTTTGAATCAAGATTCTCAATGAGTGCTTTGGCATCCTGTAAGAACTCAAAAGAAAAACTAGAAAAACATGGTTTAAGCTCACCCGTTAGAAAACAAGTTTCTTTATACAAAAGATCAAAAATATTTTGTTTTGAAAACAAAATAGATTTAACCTCACAAGATCGTTCACACAAGCTCACTTTCTTGGCTTTTCTCTCTTTTTTCTCTGTAGGCCATAGACTAATCTCATGCTTTTCTCTCTCACACATTTTCTCACAAGATTCTTTTTCAAACAATTGACATGCTTTTGTCTCGACCTTTCTTGCCTTTTTCCCTAACTCACACACATCAACATGTACCTCATCAAGAGTAGGTGTTACAATAGTAGAAGTGTTACAAACAAATAAGTCTTTGCAATCTAATCTCCTAGTAAACTCACTAGCATGTGTTGACACTAAATTACAAAGCAAATCATTTTTAATTTTTTCACTTTCTACCTCAACAATAGACTTATGTTCAGTAGGTAAACTAACCTTTTCCAAAGTTGAATGAACATTTAAATTTGGTTTAGGTTTAGTGTACCTTGTAGACTTCCTTTGGAGACGTTTTTCAATCTTTATGGCTATGTGCACCATCCTCTCCAAATCCTCATAAGGTTGAAGATCAAGCTGAATTGCAATCTCCTTGTTAAGTCCTCTAAAGAATCGAGCCATTGTAACCGTCTCATCGTCATAAATTTCGAGATCTTCAAGCAACGTTTGCATCTCCATGTAGTAAGCCTCCACACTTTTGCTCCCTTGTCTCAAAGTTCGCAAGTTATGAAAAAACTTAGGAACAAAGTGCTCCCGCATTATTTGCTTAAGAACATTCCATGATTCAATTGGACGGTTAAGGTTCCTCCTACTCAAAAACAATTTATCCCACCAAGTAATGACATAATCTCTAAGATGAGAAACAATGAGTTTTACCTTTTTCTCCTCATTCAAAGTGCAACAATGAAAGACATGCTCAACTTGCCTTTCCCATTGAATGTACTCGGTCGGATTTGTACTTCCATAGAATTTAGGAAATTTCAGCTTCATGTTTTTTTTTTTTTGGTTTGTTTCTGCAAAACTAAAAAAAAAAAAGTAACACAAAAATGGACCTCACAAGCACTCCCTCACGTATTTTCACTCGTTAAGGTATAGTCACTCGTGTTTACACTCAAAACAGAAAAACACTCTTAACAAACTCACAATTTCACTCGCATGAGCCAATAAGCAAAGTTTGCAATCAAGTGATAGACAACACACTAAGAAAATAAAATAGCATAAATATGGAGCAAAACGAATATCGAATAAGAAACAAGTTATGAAAGAAAGAAAATGACAGAATTGTAGCAAAACAATGGAAGGATAAGAGATGGAATGGGACAAAGGGTAGGAGTTACAATATTAAACACCAACAACTAATGCAATATTCCAACAAATAACTCTTCCAAATTGAATGATCTAGTCAATGTGTAATTGAAAGGAGTTACAATCTGATTTTATAGCATGAAAAATAGATTGGAGTTACACAAGACATAACCAATGTATTTAAAAACATATGGGTGGAATTTTAAATGTGTAACAGACATGCATTTATTGCAAATGGAAATTTGTAACCTATATGGGAAAATCAAACAACAACATTCAGATCTAACATGGAAATATCAGATCTAAGCTTAAGATATGAAAGATAGAAACAAAGAACACCATAGAACATCAAGAATCAAAGAAAACTCATGTTCTCGGTTTTCTCGGTTTTCCAGAACAGATTATCAAAATGAAGTGTTTTCACCCTTAAGAAAGTTGAATTTGAAGAACTTGTAAAAGAAAAATTTGAAGTTTAGACAGAGATCTATAACTTCACAGAATACAAAAACAAAAAAAGATTGACACAAATGACACTATTTTTGAGTTTTTATGATAAGACAGAATCTGACGAGATGAACATAAGGAATAAAAAAAAATCAGAATAAAAACAGAAAAATCGGAAACATATATCCGATCTAGAACCTAAAGCTCTGATACCAAATGATAAGTAACCCTTGAGAATTTAAATCTAACAACCTTGTTGAAGAACAAGACCTTTAGATCTAAAACTCAAAAACCCCAAACCTAGATGATTTCATCCCAAGGAAGAAGATAGAAACGGATTTACCTTAATGATCAAGATCTAGAGTAGAGAAAACTTGTTTCTAAACTCAAGATTCGAATCACTCCACAAGTAGTTTGATCAACGCTACTTGAATGATCCTAGCATGCAAATCTAAACACAAGAAATGCAAAGAAACAAACTCATGGCTTAAGTAGCAAAATATGCAACTTTTCATTCAAAACATGATTCCAAGTCTTTTTTTTACAATACATCTTAGATGGCTTTATATAGCCTTCCAATTGTAACCTAAAACTAAGCTAAAATGACATGTTTGAGAATGTCACTTCCCTAACTTTAATGTCATAACTATCCACTACTCAAATGTAACCTAAAACATTGAAATAGAAACTTTAAAACTGAAATTACAAGTAAATGAGGTATAAATCCGAGAATTAATCTTCTAACAACAATTCTAGTCTTTGTAACCTCCCAAGGTGTAAATGAAGCTCCACTTGAAGTAACTTGAAGTGTTTAATTGATGCTTGACATGCATTAAATGAAGCTTGAGATGCACTTAAGTTCTTTCAATGCAACTTGAGTTCATCATAAATGAAGCCTTGATGCATTTAATGCAACTCCATTTTTAGCTCTTCTTTAGTCTTGACTAGCGTTGTAGGATTCATATCAATCTTTGCAAACGTCACGAACAAAGCTAACTTAAATCAAACTTAGATCAAACTTAGAATAAGGATGGTCACTCCTAGATCCTAAGACGACTTACTCCAGAATTAGCTTGATCGGGGCTAATCCAATGAATCGGTTAAACATCAAACCTAAAGCAAGATTTGAAAGAAAGTTAACACCAAATGGGGCTAAACAAAATACAAGTTTTTTTTTCATAAAGGTTCTGCCTTTTTCATGCCAATACAAGCCTTTAAATAGGCCAAAATGGTCGTGCAAAGCACCAAAGACCAAAAGTCTTCAATAAGCATTAAATGTAAAATGAAGAAAAAATTGACCTAGGAATTTAAAACTTGATTGCACAACGTTTGAGAGCTCTAAATATGGAACAAAAAACATAGAAATGTTTTAAATGGTCTTAATTATCTACTGTAGGATCCGCCATGCATGACTATTTCGTTTGACGAGGTTTGACATCACGAAATCCCAAGAGGTGCAATTTGGACAGCCACTTGTTCACATTTTTTGCGCACTTTTTTTGTCCTCCGTGCCATCTTTCAAACTACACAACTTTTCCCGTGCCATCTTCACATAATTCTCATCTTGACTTGATGTACTAACATTATAAAGAATTTTGGGCTCAAATATCTTTATCTCTCCTTGTGCATTAATGAGCTTTTGGAGATGCAATGTGCTTTCTCTTGAATCTTATTGGCCTTGCTCCTTGTTATTGCTCCTTCAGGTACATGCAATGGATCAATGGTTTGATTCACATCAAGTACTGTCTCTAGGGCTTGGACAACGGGCGCCCATCCTCTCATTGGCTCGAGAGGGATGTTGTGTTATGGTTGGACCATGCAACAAAGTTGTTCATTAGAGGAGCAGTGGGACTTAAGGAATGAGAGGTAGACACATGAGTAAAACGGTAATTTGACCCAGTTGTGACTACGAAGAACCTGTGAAAGGACGACTCACGGGCATTCGTTATATCGATGGACACAACTTGTCCTACAGTGAGGAGAGTGCAACTGAGGGCTTTAGTGGAGTGTTACCGTAGTTAATGAATGTTGATTAATCGGATCAAAGAGTTTGATCGGTTAATCTCGTATCATTGGAGCTCGTCATTTGTAGGTCCATTAGGTCCCTCGGTTGGCTCAAATTGGACTAAATGAGGGTGTACAGTTTGGAGTGGATTTGAAGTGTTCAAATTCATTAATAGGGTACTTATGTCTTTTATATGTGATATAATGAACATAATATATAGTTTAATGTGAATGTGATTCATAATAAACTATAGTCTAGCTTAATTCATTAATTATGGCTAATTTGGAAAAATTGAATTGAGAGAAATTAAATTGAATATGATTCAATTTAAAATTCCACAATTATACAAATGTGATTTGTATAATAAGGTATGAGATACCTTATATTATATGATATGCAAATATGATTGCATATTATATAATTGTGGTAAATTGGTAAAAGGTGGAGATTTTAACTCCACCATATGACATTATAAATAAGTAGAATGTGAGACATTCCATAAGGTTTGTTCTCATTTTATGGAATTGCATCCAAAGGAAAAGCCAAATTCTCTCAACTATCTCTCAATTCTGTCTACACTCTCTCCACCCAAATTCCAAAGGGAGTCCCACAACTCTCCCTCATCCTCCCGAGAACACCCGAGAAGATCAAGTGGAAGTGTCCGACTTGATCCGTTCGTGGTACGAGTTCGTGAGATCGTTAGATCGAGAGAGATCGTCATCGAGGAGGAAATTCGAAGAAGTGTTCTTCAAGAGGTTAGTAATATCATTACTTTCTGTTTTTTCCTTCTCGAAAAGTATGCTTAGCCTAGTTAGTATGTTGATACTTTCTGTTTTTAAGAAAATTAGAACTACAACGAACCAATGGCGATTCACGTTGCTTCCGTTGCAGGAAATCTATTCCCTTCAATTGGTATCAGAGCCCAACGTTGCTCTTCATTGTTGGTTCTGGAATTTTCTTAAAATTAGGTGGGTAGCCTTAATTTTCATGTGATGAATGTTTCGGTTTGCATTTGGATGTGTTCGATTTTTGGCACTTAGAATAGATTTACATTTTCGTTGATGAGATCAATGTAAGGGCCCGTTGTTTTGGGCATTTTTTAATGTAAATCGAGTCTGTAAGTCTGGGTCGTTCGTGGCTAGAGTTGTTGTAAAGAAACGGGAAAAAAATAGCAAGGAGTGTTGTTGGATAGAGGACAGCGTTGCGACGCTGTTCATTGGCGTCGCAACACTATCCGAGCCGGAGGATGCACGCTGCAGGCGAGGTGTTGAAACGTTGTCTGCGTTGAGCACGCTGGCTTGGCGTTGAGCATCGCAGCGTTACAACGCTGCAGCGATGGTGGTAGTTGCACGAGCTTTTCGTAGAGATATGGACATTGAGGATGTGGTTTCAGCCGAATTTATTATTATTTATTTAATTTATTTTTTATGTAAATTAAGTAATTAATTAATTTTATTAATTAATACTAATATAATTGTTATATTAATGTTAATTAATTTAATTAATGTCCCTAGGGTGCCAAAAATTGGTCCAATTTGCTATTTTATTTTATGCAAGTGTTGTATGAAATAATTATGTGCATAATGTATGTCATATAGTTTAAAATCTCACCTTAGGTTAAGCACTTCATGCATCATGTTTATATTATAAGTGTTAAATATAGGGGCACTTGCATGAATAGCAAAAAAATATATAAATATTGCACTCATGTGACTCCTTAATTCAATTTGCAAAAATAACAATAAAAAAAGACTCATCCCAAACGGATGGCGTGCAAAGTAGAAAATATCCTTATATTTTTCGCATGCGTTTTTTAATCTAAAGTATATTAATAGCCTATCAATAGTCTATCAAAAACATACTTATCAATAGTCTATCAAAAACATATTGATGATGTGCTTATGATATAGTATTGATATACTAATGATATACCTAAAATGAAATATACTATTGATATACTACTGATATACCAAATATAAATTATATCAGATATACTGTTGATATACTACTATATCCAAAAAACTATTGCTAGATTTACAAATACCTTCTCCGTGTTGTTCAATATAGAGAAAATCAGTAGTCTATCAACAATAGATCTAATATAGCAACGATATATCTAACCAAAAAATAGTTGTATATATACTACTGATTCTGTTGATATCACTAATATTAAGTATATATCAATGTGATATACTACTGATATACTTTATTTAGTATATCAACATTATATCACAAATAAGGATTTATGTTTGATAGTGATTTATGTTGACATACTTTATTTAATATTAGGTATATCAATGGAATCTCAAAATCTATTGCTAGATTTACAAATGTCCTCCTTGTGTTTTTCAATATCGAGAAAATAAGTAGTTTATCAATAATAGATCTGATATACCAATGATATAGCCAACAAAAAGTAATTACATGAATGATATGATATTTGTTGATTTCACTAATATTAAGTATATATCAGTATGATATACTAACGATATACTTTATTTAATATATCAACGGTATATCACAAATGGTGATTTATGCTTGACAGTGATTTATGTTGATATATTTTATTCAGTAATATTAAGTATATCAACGAGATCTAAAAAACTATTGCTAGATTTGGAATGCCCTCCCGTGTTTTTCAATATCGAAAAAATCAGTAGTTTGTTAACAATAGATCAAATATACCAATGATATATCTAACCAAAAAATAACTAATAGCCGTTGATTTCACTAATATTAAGTATATATCGGTGTGATATACTACCAAAATATTTTATTCAGTATATCAACGATATATCACAAATTATGCTTGATAGTGATTTATGATGATATACTTTATTCAGTAATATTAAGTATATCAACAGGATCTCAAAAGCTATTTGTAATGTCCGACATTTCAGGTAGAGTAAATTTCAGGTTATGCTTTTAAATTTCAGGTAGAATTCATAATTTAAAACCAAATTGGATTGTAAATCTTATTGTGTGAGATGTGTTATTGTATAGAGTATATCACTAATATACTACTGATATATGTATATGAAGTTAATTAAGAGTATATCAGTAACTCGCATATGATATATGTTCATGATATGAACCAAGGCATCTCATGAAGTCACATTAAATGAAGTCAAATTCATGGAAGTATAACATAAGTTGCATTTAATGAACTCAAGTGCAACTCATCATTTATTCAAGAACAACAAGCTTCATTTATGGAACAAGGGCTTCAAGATACTTCAAGATGTGCTTCATTTACTCTTGGATAGTTACAAAGAGTTACAAAGCTAACAAAGAGACACCATTCTCGGATTTATGGCTAATTTGATGTAAATTTCAGTTTTAAAGTCTTGTTTTCAATGTTTTAGGTTACAAAATAGTTAGTGGGCATTATGGTATTGATGGGGATGTAAGTTACCACTCTTAAATGTCCATAGGTTATCTTTAGGGTTCAATTTTGAAGGCTATAAATAGCCACATGTAATCCATGAGGAAAAAGGAGAAAAGATTGAAAAATGTAATCAAAAGAGGCCTTGAGCTTTTTTATAGCCTTTGAGCTATTTCTTTGCAATTCTATGTAGATTAGGTTGCATGCTTAGAATCATTCAAGCTAGACTTGATCAATCTTGCTTGTGGAGTGATTCGAATCTCATACAAGTTCTCTTGCCTTGAGATGCTTGATCACAAGGTAATCCGATTTTACTTTCCTTGAGTTGATTTTCAAAATTGGTTTTGGGGTCTTTGAAATTGAGTTATCTAGGTCTTGTTTCTTTAAGCAAGGTTGTTAGATCCAATTGTCAAGTGTTACTTAACATTTTGACATTAGAATCTTTGGTTTCTTTGATTTCATTTTGATTTTGAGATTTTTGGGTTTTGTGATCTAATAGTCTTGTTTGTTGTTAACAAGGTAGATTAGATTTTCAATTCCTCTTTAAATTTCTTATCAGTTCATTTCACTAATATACTAATGATATACTAAATGATAAGAAATTTAGAGGAATTGAAATATCTAATCTACCTTGTCAGCAACAAACAAGACTATTAGATCTAAACACCCAAAAATCTCAAAACCAAAATGAAATCAAAGAAGCCAAAGAATTCTAATATCAAAATGTTAAGTAACCCTTGACAATTGGATCTAACAACCTTGCTTAAATAAACAAGACCTTTAGATAACTCAATTTCAAAGACCCCAAAACCAATTTTGAAAATCAACTCAAGGAAAGTAAAATCAGGTTACCTTGTCGATCAAACATCTCAAGGCAAGAGAACTTGTATGAGATCCGAATCACTCCACAAGCAAGATTGATCAAGACAAGCTTGAATGATTCTAAGCATGCAACCTAATCTACATAGAATTGCAAAGACATAGCTCAAAGGCTATAAAAAAGCTCAAGGCCTCTTTTGATTACATTTTTAATCTTTTTCTTTCTTTTTCCTTTCTACAAGGCACATGGCTTTATATAGCCTCAAAATCAACCCTATAGTAACCTATGGTCAATTGAAAGGTTGTAACTTACATCCCCATCAATACCATGATCTCCACTAGCTATTTTGTAACCTAAATAATTGAAAACAAGACTTTAAAACTGAAAATTACATGGAATTAGCCATAAATCCGAGAATTGACTTTTTGATCAACCTACATAAAGTTTGTAACCTTCCATGCATAAAATGATCCCCACTTGGAGTAGCTTGAAACTCTAGTTGCATAAATGAAACTTGGATTGTCTTTAATGAAGCATGGGTTGCACTTGAGTTCATTAAATGCATCTTTAGTTCGTCATAAATAAAGTTGGGCAACATTTATTTTCAACTCCATTTTGAAGCTTTTCTCTCATCTTGCATAGCATGGTAGGATTTGTATCATTCTCCCCTTCTTCAAGAAGATTCGTCCTCGAATCTAAGGATGTCGTTGTAACACAAACTGAAACTTTATTTCAATCTTCGGCCTTGCTCTCTTGAATTTCTTCCTTGTATCATTTTCTTTGTGAAAGATTGTTGCACAAATAAGCTAAGAAAATACAAAGGACCTCACAACACTCCCTCACAAGTTTACACTCAATAATATTTAGGTCACTCATGTATGCACTCAATTTTGAGAAAACAAAATGATTCCCAATTTCACCTCTCAAAATTTGTATGAAGTAGCCAAGATAATTTGCAATTCAATGGATAATTGCACACTTTAAAAACAAACCAACTAACTTGACAATTGAAAAATTTAAGGCCATGGCTAGATAAATGAAGAAGAAACAATGTAACTCTTGGATAAGTAATAACCAATGGCTGGAATTTTTAAACATAGGAGTTACAAATTGAAATGTAATGGCTGAAAAATTCATGTGCAGAAATGTAACTGCCCATTTTTAATATGTAACCACCAACTTGTCCAACTTTCAAAATGTAACATCTAAAATTGAATACCAAATAGTTAAATTTAAACATAATGATCACATCTAATTGGAAATTTTAAGATTTAGCATGCTTTAGTGGCAAAAACAGCAAGAACAAAACAAGAACTGAGTTCTCGGGTATAGTAGCTTTTTTTGCAGCACCACTTGTAAAAATGCATCCTTTTCACCCTCAAGAAAGTTGAATTAGAAAATCGCAAAGAAGACAAAGTTGAGGATTAGACCCTGATCTACAATCTTTATGAAGACATCAAGATAAATTGACATATTGAAATATGAGTTTTGAACAATATTTGAGAGACTACGAAAACTGGACGGATTGTAGAACAAAAAAAAAAACTAGAACGTAAAAATAAAATCAAATAAAAGATAAGCGCAAAGGAAACATATATCCGATCTTGAGCCTAAGGCTCTGATACCAAATGATGAGAAATTTAAGAAGAATTTAAAAATCTAATCTACCTTGTTAGCAACAAACAAGACTATTAGATCTAAACACCCAAAAATCTCAAAACCAAAATGAAATCAAAGAAGCCAAAGAATTCTAATATCAAAATGTTAAGTAACCCTTGACAATTGGATCTAACAACCTTGCTTAAATAAACAAGACCTTTAGATAACTCAATTTCAAAGACCCCAAAACCAATTTTGAAAATCAACTCAAGGAAAGTAAAATCGGATTACCTTGTCGATCAAACGTCTCAAGGCAAGAGAACTTGTATGAGATCCGAATCACTCCACAAGCAAGATTGATCAAGTCAAGCTTGAATGATTCTAAGCATGCAACCTAATCTACATAGAATTGCAAAGACATAGCTCAAAGGCTATAAAAAAGCTCAAGGCCTCTTTTGATTACATTTTTAATCTTTTTCTTTCTTTTTCCTTTCTACAAGGTACATGGCTTTATATAGCCTCAAAATCAACCCTATAGTAACCTATGGTCAATTGAAAGGTTGTAACTTACATCCCCATCAATACCATGATCTCCACTAGCTATTTTGTAACCTAAATAATTGAAAACAAGACTTTAAAACTGAAAATTACATGGAATTAGCCATAAATCCGAGAATTGACTTTTTGATCAACCTACATAAAGTTTGTAACCTTCCATGCATAAAAAGATCCCCACTTGGAGTAGCTTGAAACTCTAGTTGCATAAATGAAGCTTGGATTATCTTTAATGAAGCATGGGTTGCACTTGAGTTCATTAAATGCATCTTTAGTTCGTCATAAATAAAGTTGGGCAACATTTATTTTCAACTCCATTTTGAAGCTTTTCTCTCATCTTGCATAGCATGGTAGGATTTGTATCACTAAATGTTAGGTATATTAGTGAAATAAACATATCTAAAATGAAGTAAATTAGTGATATACTAATATGCAAAATATCTCTAATTTGCTACGGATATATAGGAAGTATATCATTCTAAATGATACCTAAAAGAAGGGTATCCGTAGTATATCAGTAATATACTATTAACATACTTCGTTTTAGGTATATATTGGTATACCAATATAAAGTATATCAGATATACTTCTGATATACCAATATAAAGTATATCAGATATACTACTGATATACCAAATGTAAATTATATCAGATACACTACTGATATACCTTCTGCTACACCAATGAGGGTAAATCTGGAATAATAAAAAAATAGAAATCAGATTTAAAAAAATTTGCTAGATTTGCAAATCTAAAAAATCATAGCTAAGTTTGCAAATATGCTAATATTTTGTGCTACCCATTACAATTCCCCTTAAATATATAGTATGCATGATAGGTTATATTATAAGAGTTATAATATAATGTATGTTTTAATTTAATTAATATAAGTGTTATATTATTTAGATTAAAAACATTGGCATGCACTTTTATTCATGTGATGAATGTATGTTATATAGTTTAATTATTCATGTGATGAATGATCAAACATTATATACATAGAAATGAATATAACCTAAGTTAATTAATTAGTTTAAAATGGTTTAGAACTTGAATTAATTAGACTTAGGTTTTCTAGTTCTAATAAGATTAGAATTAGGAAATCAAATGTAACTTATGGATGGTGAGTAATTAGTAATTTTGTCTAAGGAAGGTTCTGTCTAAGGCTGGGCCTTAATCATGGGAGTCGGAACACCGTGAATTCCAGAAAGGGATACGATTTCCTTTGTTTGTTTTCTTCGTAGTCCTCTCTTCGGCGGCTACTGTTTGGATGGAAACTCTGAAAATTTAAAGATAGAGGGTAACACTCACTGGATTCATTAAGTGTTAATGAGTCTGGACCGAAAAATGGTAACTGGATGCCTATAGGAATAAGAGTTATTCTGGTATTAGGGTCTGGTCGAGAAAGTCTCGTCCCAGAGGAGGAGTGATTCTGTCTACCCTTCGGTGGCGGTCATTCTAAACCTTTGGGGTATCATTACAATTTTTAATGACCTAGGGATCATAGAATAAAATTTGTTAAAAAATGATTGGAGTTTCAAAAGATTTTTGCGAGAACTAATATAAAGTTTTTCTTTTCAGCAAAAATGTCGAGTTCAATAATAGCCTTCTTAGCTTCCGACAAACTCGTAGGAGACAACTATCAAACGTGAAAAAATAATATAAACACGATCTTAGTTACCGACGACCTTAAGTTCGCGCTCACTGAGGAGTGTCCTTAGGTGTCGGGCCCGACTGCATCGCGAAGTATTCGTGATATGTACGATCAATGGACCAAGGCTAATCAAAAGGCCAAGGTCTACCTCATAACCAGCTTGTCTGAAGTCTTGGCTAAGAAGCACGAGGTCATGGTCACTGCTAAGGAGATCGTGGAGCCGTTGCAAAACATGTTTGGACAACAGTCCTTTCAGGTTAGGCATGACGCTCTCAAACATGTGTTCAATGCTAGGATGAAGGAGGGCACGTCTGTTAGGGAACATGTTCTCGACATGATGACCCACTTTAACTTGACGGAAATGAACGGTGCTTCGATTGACGAGTCGAGCCAGGTCAGTTTTATTCTGGAGACTCTTCGGAAAAGTTTCCTGCAGTTTCGTAGCAATGTTGTTATGAACAAAATTAGCTACAATCTGACCACCCTCTTCAACGAACTACAGACCTTCCAGTCCTTGATGAAAGTTAAGGGACATGAAGCTGAGGCAAATGTTGCCTTTTAGGTCCTTTCACATGGGTTCGACCTCTGGGACGAAGTCTATGGGTTCTTCAGGCCCGAAAGGGAAGAAGAAGAAGTTGAAAAAGGTTGGTAAAGATGACCGTGTTGCCGCCCAGAAGGGCAAAAAGGTCAAGGAGGTTGCAGAAAAAAGAAAGTGTTTCTACTGCAATGGGGACGACCACTAGAAGAGGAACTGTCCCAAATTCCTTGCCGACAAGAAGAAGGAAGGTAAATACGATTTACTTATTACTGAAACTTGTTTAGTGGAGAGTAGTGATTTTGTCTGGATACTTGATTCAGGCACCACTAACCATGTTTGTTCTTCTTTTCAGAGAATTAGTTTCTGGCAGCGACTACAGGATTGTGCGATAACGCTCAGGGTTGGATCCAGAGAAGTTGTCTCGGTTGCAGTTGTGGGCACGGTGAAGCTTTTCTTCGGCAGGAAGTGCATTTTATTGGATACCATGTACATAGTTCCAGGGTTTACTAGAAACCTTGTTTCAATTTCCTGTTTAATCGAACACTGTATTTCCATTTCCTTTGAGTATAATAAAGCGTTTATTTCTCATAAAGGCAATGTGTTGTGTTCTGCTTCACTTGAGAATAATTTATATGTTTTAAAGCCAAATTCGATCAAAAGTGTTTTGAATATTGAATTGTTTAAAATAGCTGAAACGCAAACTAAAAGGTTAAAAGATTCTCCTAAAGAAAACGCCCATCTTTGGCATTTAAGGTCCACATAAATCTCAATAGGATTGAGAGACTAGTGAAGAATGGACTTCTAAGCGAGTTAGAAGAAAATTCTTTACCGGTTTGTGAGTCATGCCTTGAAGGCAAAATGACCAAACGACCTTTTAGTGGAAAAGGTCATAGAGCCAAAGAGCCTTTTGAGCTTATACATTCTGACCTCTGTGGCCCGATGAGTGTTAAAGCACAAGGAGGTTACGAGTACTTTGTATCTTTTATAGATGACTATTCGAGATATGGGTACGTTTACCTAATGCATCGAAAGTCTGGAACTCTTGAAAAGTTCAAGAAATACAAGACTGAGGTTGAGAAACAGTTAGTAAAACGATTAAAACACTTCGATCGGATCAAGGTGGAATATGGACACTGAATTCCAGGACTATATGATAGAACATGGAATTACGTCCCAACTCTCAGCATGTCACACCCCCTCCCGAACTACCTGCTAACTTAGCCCGGCAGACGGCGTGAAGCCAACAGTCATCGTTCACCTCTCTAACGATACCTGTTGACCCTGCTGTACCTGATAAGCATACTATACTTGTATAAGAAACACTTTAAACATAACACAGCGGAATATTGACAATTACGTAACCTACGTAAGGAGTAACCCTACTTAAGACTCTCTGGAAAACTGAAATGTATGTGAACATCACAACCAAAACATACCCAACCATGGTCTACACAACCACAACCTAAAATGTACACATAAACATAACTTCATAGTCCTTCTTCTATACATAGAGACTTTCTATACAACTCCACCCACGTACAACATATCAAACTTGTGGAGCTTCCAGCAGACTATGGCAAAGTTATCGTGCACTGGGAGCTCGATCTCTACCTGAAAAGTGGGAAAAACACTGAAAGAATGAGCTATGAAGCTCAATGAGTGACTTGAGTTTAAAAGAAAACTATTAACTCGTAAATCATATCACCTGGCCATCTATGAGCATATGCATCTGTAATCAAATGTTAAAAGTAACTGTGTAATCATAATAGCTTTTCAGGAAAACCAGCAAGTATGTCGTTCAATCTCGTAAAGCATATGAATGATATAAATCCTTTTTAAAACATGTCACAATCCACATTGTGTAGGGCACGCCAGATACAACTAACGTTTTTACTCTACGATGTAGTGGGGCTCGCCAAAGACTCCCATCGTCTTTGTCGTAGTGGGGCCCGTCCAGCACTCACAACAGCATTGTTGTCACGGAGTACACTCAACGTCGACAACAGAAAATGCCCTGTGTGCACACGGTACCATATAGCCTCAGGCTCAATATCTCAAAAAACATCATACAAACATTTGAACATGCCTACTTATTTTTTCTTTCATAAAACTCAAGCTTACTCAGCTTGTTCATAAAACTGAAAATCTTTAAATCATACTTGCTAGTACATACTTGCTTGAAATCATTACATTTCCATAAATTTCGACAATCAAGAACATATGCTCATATATAAATTTCATCAAGACATTTAGACTCACAACAAGCACTTGAAATCATTTCATGGAAAATATGAATACTCATAAACATGTGTTTCAAGGAAAACTTAAAGCATTGAAATCTTTCATTCTTGCAAAACTTGCATTTCTTAAAGCATTTTTCAAGCATATAGTTTATTTTCGAAGTTCATTTTGTCACTCACAGTGTTAGAACTAGAGTCTTGACCCGTACACTTGACCTATTCCTTCTTGGCCAGCCAAACAAACCAAAACCATGTTTAAGAACTGAGCTCATGGATTTTAACCTTGAAATTACAAAAAAACACACCATTCAAAATTCCAGCATTTACAGATTTCATGCCTTGTTTTCAGACACTCATAACTTCTTCATTACTTAGCCAAAAAGAGTGAACTTTATACCAAACTCTTCCTTTTTGAACCCTATAAAAATCATATGAAGACATGAAATTGAGATTCCCAACATATTTGTTCGAAAATACCTCGAAATCTTCATCCCCAGGAATTAACTTCTGCTATTCCAGATTCGATTTCCTGCTGTAACCCGAAACTTGACCTGATATTTACAACATCTTCCAATCCTTTTCTATTCACGGTTTCTTCACGAGAGTTGTAGGAATTTCAATAAGCTTTCCAACCATACCTATTAGAGCTTCTGATACTAAATCTACAGATCAGGACAACCAAAAAACCAGAGACTTCTAGGATTTGACAGCAAATTTCTGTCTTCTGCCTTCCTCTTCATAAAACAGCAACTTAAGTTCAGAATTGGCTCAAATATCCTTCACGAACTTTGTTCAAAAATGAATTAGCTTTCAAGAAAACCAAACCTAAACTCTTACCTCTTCCTGTGGAGCTCGAGATTAACAGAAAACCAGAACAGGGTTGAGTTGATCATCTTGCTGCTATAATCAAACTTTGAGTTCTCCTCCCTCTCTTCTGCAATTCCAGCTCCAAAATCACCTTCTTCCTCTTCCTTTAAGCTTCTCCCACGAAACCCTTACCTCCCTTTTGATAAATGAAGAAGAAGATCGATGGAGGAAGAGTTTTTAAAAAGAAAACAAAGGTGGGGTCCCACCTCCCACCTCCCACTTTCCCTTTTTCATTCTTTTCCTTTTTCCTTTCTTTTCTTTTCTTTTCTTTTCTTTTCAAAACAAATCCAACCATAATACATTAACCTTTTCTTTCTTGAATTCTGAAGAATGATCTCGGGTTTACACAGCACCTGGTATGCCGCAGTAGAACGGTGTATCGGAGAGGAGAAACAGAACCCTGTTGAGCATGGTTCGGTCGATGATGAGCTATGCTCGTCTCCTGACTCGTCTTGGGATTACGCAGTGGAGACTGTGGTTTACATTTTGAACAATGTTCCGTCGAAGAGTGTTTGTGAAACACCTTTCAAACTCTGGAATGGTCGTAAAGGCAGTTTATGTTATTTCAGGATTTGGGGATGCCCGACCCATGTGTTGGTGTCAAACCTGAAGAAGTTGGAATAATGTGAAATTCAAGAAGAATTTATAAATCTAACAACCTTGTTCATAAAACAAGACCTTTAAATCTCAAAACCCAAAAAATTCAAATGAAAATGAAATCAAATAAGCCTAAGATTCTAATGTCAAAATGTTAAGTAACCCTTGACAATTGGATCTAACAACCTTGCTTGAAGAAACAAGACCTTTAGAACTCAATCTCAAAGACCCCAAAACGAATCTTGAAAATCAACTCAAGGAAAGTAAAACCGGATTACCTTGTCGATCAAGCATCTCAAGGCAAGAGAACTTGTATGAGATTCGAATCACTCCACAAGCAAGATTGATCAAGTGAAGCTTGAATGATTCTAAGCATGCAACCTAATCTACATAAAATTGCAAAGAAATAGCTCAAAGACTATAAAAAAGCTCAAGGCCTCTTTTGATTACATTTTTTTAATCTTTTTTTTTTCCCATGGATTACATGTGTGGCTATTTATAGCCTTCAAAATGAAACCCTAAAGATAACCTATGGCAATTTAAGGGTTGTAACTTACATCCCCATCAATACCATAATGTCCACTAGCTATTTTGTAACCTAAAACATTGAAAACAAGACTTTAAAACTGAAAATTACATCAAATTAGCCATAAATCCGAGAATGATGTCTCTTTGTTAGCTATGTAACTATTTGTAACCATCCAAGAGTAAATGAAGCACATCTTGAAGTAATCTTGAAGCTCTTGTTCCATAAATAAAGCTTGTTGTTCTTTAATAAATGATGAGTTGCACTTGAGTTCATTAAATGCAACTTATGTTAAACTTCCATGAATTTGACTTCATTTAATGTGACTTCATGAGATGCCTTGGTTCATATCATGGAACCTCGTTCGAAATTGTGCTTCTTCGTAGGTTACCCAAAAGAGACGAGGGGTGGTCTATTTTACGATCCTAAGGAAAATAGGGTGCTTGTGTCGACAAATGCCACATTGCTTGAGGAAGACCACATTAGGGATCATAAACCTAGGAGTAAGATTGTGTTAACGAAATGAGCAGTTCATCAGCAAGAGTTGTTGATGGTGCTAGTACATCAACAAGTGTTGTTGATCCTAACTCGTCTAGTCAAGTACGTTCTCAAGAGTTAAGAATGTCTCGACGTAGTGGGAGGGTTGTGAGACAGCCTGAACGTTATATGGGTTTGGTTGAAACCCAAGTCGTCATACCTGATGATGACTGTGAGGATCCATTGACCTATGATCAGGCAATGAATGACATTGACAAAGACGAATGGATTAAAGCCATGGACCAAGAAATGGAGTCTATGTAGTTCAATTCCGTCAGGGAACTTGTAGACCAACCGAATGGGGTTAAACCTGTTGGTTGCAAGTGGATCTACAAGCGTAAACGTGGTGTAGATGAGAAGGTGCAGACCTTCAAAGCTAGACAGACTAGTGGCAAAGGGTTTTACCCAACGAGAAGGGGTTGACTATGAGGAAACCTTTTCTCCTATTGTCATGGTAAAGTCTATCAGGATCCTTCTGGCCATCGCTGCATATTATGACTATGAGGTATGGCAGATGGATGTCAAGATGGTCTTTTTGAATGGCAATCTTGACGAGACCATCTACATGGACCAACCCAAGGGGTTCATTACTCAAGGCCAAGAGCAAAAAGTTTGCAGGCTTCAAAGGTCTATTTATGGACTAAAACAAGCCTCATGGTCTTGGAATATAAGGTTTGATGAGGCTATCAAATCTTATGAGTTTAATCAAAATGTTGATGATGAAAGAGTCTATATTAAGAAAGCAGAAGCAATTTTGGATCTTGAACACTCTAAGTTGATCAATTTTGTAAAATAAAATGCATGCTCAAAGCTGGAAAAACAAAGGGATAGAAAACTCAATTTTGAAGATCAAATTCTCTTCACCCGGTGGATGGTTTTCAACACGAACACTTCGTGGACAACCGTTAGAGTCTTCCCTACTATCCTCAGACCTTATAACGGATTGTGGATCCCAGGTTTAGAGAATTTGGAAGAAAAGACCTCAAAGGTCACTAACTCGGGAATTCTTTTTTCTGCAAAAATCTCTCAAAACACCTCAAAACACCATTAAATAAAGCTTCATCAAGCTTCATTTGAGTGACAACTCAAGGGTGACGAGGATGCTTTGAGATGGAGGTGGCCAAATTTGGTGAATTTAAAGATGAGAGGGATTGGGCAAGTTGCATTTTTGGATTTCATGGAAAATTCATGATAATCCACTATTTTCATTTAATTTTAATTCTAAAATCAATATTAAATTGATTTTAATTTAAAATTAATTTAATTAATTAAATAATAGAAAAAAATGAATTTAATTAATTAATTAATTTTAATTTAATTTAATATCAAATATTCAAATAAATTGTCCGACCCCGATCGATTTTTTCGAACATGAATCCTTATTCATGCTATAAACCGATCCAATATTTAAATATATCCACCTCTTTTAAATCATAGTTTAATTCATAATTAAGCTATGACTCATTAATTATATCACATATAATTAACGATTTCTCCCAAAACGAATTTGAACAATTCAAATTCTTTTCTCTCAAAATGTTACAAGGCTTAGTCCGAGCTAGTAAGGAGGACCTAATGGACCTACAAATCATGAGCTCCAACGATACGAGATTAACCGGCTAAACTCTTTAGTCTAGCTAATCAACATTCGTTAACCACCGGGACACTCCACTAAAGCCCAGTGGTTGCACTCTCCTCACTGTAGATATATTTTTGTCCACTCGATATAACCATGATTAGTAAGTCGATCCTTCACAGGTCGTTCGTAATTACAGCTGGGTCAAAATTATCGTTTTACCCCTGTAATTACCTCTTGTTCCTTAAGTCCCACTGATCCTCTAATGAATAATTGATTTGTGGTCTAACCAGCAAACTGAATCCCTCTCGGACCAATGAGAGGGGTGGGCCCTTTGTTCAAGACCCAGAGTCAGCACTTAAGGGAACAATCTCTCTACTTATCCCTAAAGCGGGTAGAAGTGAATTCCATCTTGCAGAACTATGTTCCCAGCAATCTACCCAGACTTATCCCTGAAATGGGAGGCTTATTGAGTCGGCAGTCTCGGGCCACTCTCACCCATTCATCTAAGGATAATCCGAATAAACAGGAGTTCATAGAACGCTCAAGATTAAGATCGAGTTCCCTAGGTCATCGTATGAATATAGTCAGTTAAGACAGTAAACGGAGTTATAAAGTCAAGTGACTATTTCGCGGTCCAGTCTTATGCAAACTCATTGCATAGGACGCCCCCACTCGTATGTCTCCACATGAACGATTTAGGATCACATCGTTTGTACTCTACAAAGTGGGTCGCGTCCATAGTGTCCCCAGGATAAGGTACCCAACCCTATCCTTATACTATAAACTGTTCTGGCTATAACTTGAACTTGATCCACTTTTATGTCACACATAAAGTTCAAGTATTCATCCTATAGCCAAGGGTTCTTTATTGGATTAAGCTTACACCATACACAATTCACTTTATTTAATAACACCTTTACTGAATAAATCTCAATAACAACTTTATTGCAAAATAGAATATACATTCAGTTTACAAAACCACGAGTTTTAGGACATAAAACCCAGCAGATGAGCCTTGTGTCTACAAGAAAATCATCAACAACACTGTCGCATTTCATATATTGTATGTGGATGATATCCCACTCATTGGGAATAATGTAAGATTCCTTACTAACATTAAGGAAAAACCGGCTTCGCAATTCCAAATGAAAGATTTGGGAGAAGCTTAGTATGTTCTAGGTATCCAGATAGTCCAGAACCAGAAGAACAGAACGTTAGTCATGTCTCAAGCATCTTATATCGACAAGATGTTGTCGCGGTATAGTATGCAAACTCCAAGAAGGGCTTGTTGCCTTTCAAGCATGGGGTTCATCTGTCTAAGGATCAATGTCCTAAGACTCCTCAAGAAGTTGAGGATATGAGACGAATCTCTTATGCTTCAGCTGTAGGAAGTCTTATGTATGCCATGTTGTGTACTAGGCTCGACATCTGTTATGCACTTGGGATTGTCAGTAGGTATCAATCCAATCCAGGATTAGATCACTGGACAATCGTAAAGGCAATCCTCAAGTATCTTAGGAGAATGATAAGAATCATGGTGTTCCACACGCCCCAATTGGACCTATTACACGTGCAAGAGCTAAGAAGCTTCAACAGTCATTCTTTACTCACATACAAAATTGGATAGATTTAGATACACCATCATTTCATATACTGCAAATTGATCCAAGATCGGATGCCGATTCGAAGACCAACGTTTGCAAGATTGACATTGTGCCAACATTTTAAAGACTCATTAGTTATTTTTAATAATGATTTTTTTTATTGTAATTTTTAAACTTTTAGGCTTCCAAAATATGTTTCCATAATTAGACTTCAATTATGGGGGGTTACTAAGTAGGCCAATTATGGTCATTTATAATTGTAGGTTTTATTTTTGGAGAACTGAAAGGTTGGGAGTTTTATTCACTTTTAGGCTATAAAAAGCCACATCCTAGCCATGTAAAACTCAGACTTTGATGAATGAAATTTGATCTCTCAAGTTAGAGAGTTTTCTTAGAAATTCTTTTCTAAGGTTTCTTGCAATTCTTGTGATAGATTGCATTTTGAGCCATTCAATCCAGCCTTGATCACGTTTGATTGTGGAATTACTCAATCTAGAACAAGATTTCCAATCTTGCTTCTAGATCTTTGATCATAAGAGGTAATCGATTTCAAGCCTTTCCTCTTGGTTGATTCTAAATTGTATAGGGAGGTGTTAATCTCTTAGTTTAATGGTTCTTGCTTATCCATAGCTTGGATCTTTGGATTGAGAATTTGGGTTGCCTTATCAGAGAATGAGGGACTACATGCTTGTGTATGTGGGGATTTGATCCTTACGAGATACACATACTCTGACTTTCAGACCGATAAGAATTCTAGGAAGTCCACATCGGGGTCAGTGTTCACTCTTAATGGAGGAGTTGTAGTGTGGTGAAGCATCAAACAGGGATGCATCGTTGATTCCACGATGAAGGTCGAGTATGTTGTGGCTTGTGAAGCTGCTAAGGAAGTTGTTTGGCTTAGGAAGTTCATGTTAGATTTGGAAGTTGTTCCAAATATGAACTTTGCTAGTGACGTTGTTTTGTGACAACAATGGTGCAGTAGCCAACTCGAGAGACCCTTGGAGTCATAAGAGGGGCAAGCATATTGAACGCAAGTATCACCTGATACGGGAGATTGTGCATCGCGGAGACGTGACCGTCACGCAGATAGCTTCGGAGCACAACACTGTTGATCCATTTACAAAGGCCCTTACGGCTAAGGTATTTGAAGGTCACCTAGAGAGTCTAGGTCTACGAATGCTTCCTAACTAGCGCAAGTGGGAATATTGTAAAGGGTATTCAATGCCCTAGTTTATTGTATTACTTTTATGTATTACTTTACATTTGGGAAATGTATTATGTACTCCACTAGCTTAATTCAAGTGGGAGTTTGTTGGGATGTATGCTCTAATCTCGTGTAGTTTGTAATACTCGTTGATTTAATAAATAAAGGTTATTTATTTAACAAACTTTGTATCTCGCATTTTATAACTTAATCCAATAAACTAAGCTCCAGGGTCATATTATTTGAGAGAACTAGAACTTGAACGGTGTGTAGTAGACACACGGAGAAGATCACGTTCTAGTTAATTACTCGAACGGTCTACATTATACGGATAGGGTTGGGAACCTCATCCTGGTGACACTGTGGATGTGACCCGTTTTGTATTGGATACAAACGAGGTGATCCAGCTCGTTCATGTAGTTGACATGCGAGTGGGGGCATCCTGTACAATGAGATTGTACAAGTTCAGACCATGAATTATTAGACCTACTGATATAACACCGTTAACAGTATAGGACTAATAACTTCGTAGATGACCATTAGTGGCTCGTCCTTAATCCTGACTGTGTTACGGACTCCTGACTGTGTTACGGACTCCTGTCTGCGGGGGTCTGTTCTTTGACTAGTACGGGTGAGGGTGGCCAGTGTACGCTCAATATTCCTATCTTCTTGGGGACAGAACCTCGTGGGGAGCTGGGAACTTAACTACGCAAGAAGGAATTCACTCGTTCCCGAGCTAGGGAAACTAGAGGGTTGTTCCCTTAAGTACTGTCTCCAGGGCCTGGACAACGGGCGCCCATCCTCTCATTGGGTCGAGAGGGATGTTGTTTATGGTTGGACCATGCAACAAAGTTGTTCATTAGAGGAGTAGTAGACTTAAGGAACAAGAAGTGGACACAGGGGTAAAATGGTAATTTGACCCAGCTGTGACTACGAACAACCTGTGAAGGGATGACTCACGAGCATTGGTTATATCGATGGACACAACTCGTTCTACAGTGAGGAGAGTGCAACTGCGGGCTTTAGTGGAGTGTTACCGTAGTTAATGAATGTTGATTAATCGGGTCAAAGAGTTTGATCGGTTAATCTCGTATTATTGGAGCTCGTCATTTGTAGGTCCATTAGGTCCCTCGGTTGGCTCAAATTGGACTAAATGAGGGTTTACAATTTGGAGTGGATTTGAAGTGTTCAAATTCATTAATAGGGTATTTATGTCTTTTATATGTGATATAATGAACATAATATATAGTTTAATGTGAATGTGATTCATAATAAACTATAGTCTAGCTTAATTCATTAATTAGGGCTAATTTGGAGAAATTGAATATGATTCAATTTAAAATTCCACAATTATACAAATGTGATTTGTATAATAAGGTATGAGATACCTTATATTACATATGCAAATATGATTTGCATATTATATAGTTGTGGTAAATTGGTAAATGGTGGAGATTTTAACTCCACCATATGACATTATAAATAAGTGGAATGTGAGACATTTCATAAGGCTTGTTCTCATTTTTTGGAATTGCATCCAAAGGAAAAGCAAAATTCTCTCAACTCTCTCTCTCAATTCTCTCTACACTCTCTCCACCCAAATTCCAAAGGGAGTCCCAACTCTCCCCCATCCTCCCGAGAAGATCAAGTGGAAGTGTTCGACTTGATCCGTTCGTGGTATGAGTTCGTGAGATCTTTGGATCAAGAGAGATCGTCACCGAGGAGGAAATCCAAAGAAGTGTTCTTCAAGAGGTTAGTAATATCATTACTTTCTGTTTTTTCCTACTCGAAAAGCATGCTTAGCCTAGTTAGTATGTTGATACTTTCTGTTTTTTAAGAAAATTAGAACTACAACGAATCAATGGTGATTCACGTCGCTTCCGCTGCGGGAAATCCATTCCCTTCAACCTTTACGTCCTTTCCATAACTCATAGGGTGTTTCTGAAACACTCTTAGAGGGAACCATGTTCAAAATATATGCAGCAACTTCTACTGCATATCCCAAAACGACTTAGGCAGTTGAGCATAGCTCATCATGGATCAAACCATGTCAACAAGGTTCTGTTTCTCCTCTCGAATAAACTGTTCTGTTGAGGTGTACATGACGCTGACAGTTGGGAAACAATTCCATGTTCTATCACATAGTCTTGGAATCTCAAATCCATATATTCTCCACCTCGATCTGATCGAAGTGTTTTTATTGTTTTGCGTAATGTGTTCTCAACCTCTGCCTTATACTCCTTGAACTTTTCAAGAGTTTCGGACTTATGATACATTAAGTAAAGATAGCCATACCTAGAATAATCATCAATAAAACTGATGACATATTCATACTCTCATCGTGCCTTAACATTCATAGGACCACATAGATTTGAATGTACGAGTTCCAAGGGTTCTTTGGCCCTATAACCTTTTTTCAGAAAAAAAGTCGTTTAGTCAGTTTTCCCTCAAGGCAGGACTCGCATGGTGGTAAAGAGTTGTCCTCTAACTGATTTAGGAGGCCACTCTTAACCAATCTCCCAATCATATTGAGATTAATGTGACTTAGTCTCAAGTGCCAAAGGTAGGTAATTGGAGAAAGCTTCTACCTTTTATTTTGAGTATCAGTTGTTTTAAACATCTCAGTGTTCAAAATAGTTTTTACTTCTGTTGGTCTTCACACGTATAAGTTGTTTTCAAGTTTAGCAGAATATATTTGTACACCTCTTTTGCAAATGAACACTTCATTATGATCAAAAGATACTTTCTACATATGTTCAAGCAAACAAGAGATAAATACGATATTTTTTTTTTATTCCAGGAACCAAAAGTACATTTTCTAGTAAAATGAATCTATCTCTGAATAAGACCTTCACCACTCCCACTGCTCTGCCCGAGGCAACCTCTTCTGTTCCAACCCTGAGAGTTATCTCCCTATTAGTAAGTTGCCTCCAGGAACTAGTTTCTTGAAAAGAAGAACAAACATGGTTAGTAGCTCCTGAATCTAATATCCAGGTGGAATCATCATGTTCCACTAAAGATGTTTCAACAACGAGTAAATCATATTTACTTTTTTGTGTTTTCTCAGCTTTCCTCTCCATCATATGGGAGTTAGAAACATCCTCAAGGGCATCATTATTGACCGACGAGGACGATTGTCCAACCATCATCTATAATGAACGTATGATCTCCTTAGCGGTGATCATCCCCTCATGTTTCTTACCTAGCACATCAGATATGTCGGTCAAGCGCTAGTCCATTTGTCAAAAGCATCCTGGACAATTCGAGTTGCAGACGAGCTGAGAGGGGAAGGACATTCCTCCGTTAAGACGAACCTTAGATCATCGATAGTTAGAATTGATAGAGATCTAATCCCCTTGAGCAGCGGAAACGTGTTTGGAATCGTAATTTGCAAGTTTATTTTGGTTGAAATGCAAAAATCAGTACATTGACAAAAAAGCAGAACAAACATGGATTTTCTAATCTAATTAGGTATGGAGATTTACATGCAAACATGTTGTGTAATTAAACTAAACTAAAAAGGAATTCAAAATTTACCTTTGTAGTTTCTACGATTCAGCAACTCCTTGCTCCAAGTGTGGTTCTCCAAAATTTAATAACACAGAAAGAAACTCCTCTGTTTTCCTTCAAGCAAGACACTACCAGTAGTGAGAACTTCCTATGACTCTGAGTTTCTACTTAGATCTTCCTTAGGTGGGAAGGATCCAATAATTGGAGAATTTTTGGGAATTAAGAGAGAGAGAGAATTTTTCTGTCGTTCAATCAAAAATCAATTGATCGATTGATCATCCTCTTCTCACCAGGAGAAGAAGATCAATTCAGTGGGTAACTCCCCACTCCCTATCGAGGGGGAATTGGGGAGTAGTGAGAACGTGTCATCATGACCCGTTCCCTATGTCACACCCCCTCCCGAACTACCTGCTAACTTAGCCCGACAGACGGCGTGAAGCCAACAGACATCGTTCACCTCTCTAACGATACCTGTTGACTCTGTTTTACCTAATAAGCAGGCTATACTTGTATAAGAAACACTTTAAACATAACACAGCGGAATATTGACAATTACGTAACCTACGTAAGGAGTAACCCTACTTAAGACTCTCTTGAAAACTGAAACGGATATGAACATCACAACCAAAAACATACCCAACCATAGTTTACACAGCCACAACCTAGAATGTACACATAAACATAACTTCATAGTCCTCCTACAATACATATAGACTTCCTATACAACTCCACCCACGTACAAAATATCAAACTCGTGGAGCTTCCAAAGAAACTATGGGCAAAGTTATCAAGCACTGGGAGCTCGATCTCTACCTGAAAAGTTTGAAAACACTGAAAGAATGAGCTATGAAGCTCAGTGAGTGACTGAGTTAAAGATCTAATAACTCATAAATCATATCACCTGGGAACCTATGAGCATATGCAGGTAATTAAGTGTTAGAAATACACGTGTAATCATAATAATTTTTCAGAAATCCAACAAGAATGTCGTTAAAATCTCGTAAGGCATATTAAATGATATAAACTCTTTTAAAACATGTCACAATCCACGTTGTGTAGGGCACGCCCAGTACAACCAACGTTTACTCTACGATGTAGTGGGGCCCGTCCAGCACTCTCATCGTCTTTGTCGTAGTGGGGCCCGCCTAGCACTCACGACAGCATTGTTGTCATGGAGTACACTCAACGTTGACAACAGAATATGACTTGTGTGCACACGGTACCATAAAGCCTCGGGTCAATATCTCAGTCATTTACTCATTCGAGTCTCAGAAAACACATAAAAATATTTGAACATGCCTGCTTATCTTTTCTTTCGTAAAACTCAAGCATACTCAGCTTGTTCATAAAAACTGGAAATCTTTAAATCATACTTGCTAGTGCATACTTGCTAGAAATCATAACATTTCCATAAATTTCGGCAAACAATAAACATATGCTCATGTATAAGTATCATCGGGAAATCTAGGCTCACATCGAGCACTTGAAAACATTTCCAAGAAAACATGAATGCTCATAAACATGTGTTCAAAAGAAAACGTAAAGCATTGAAACCTTTTCATTCTTAGCAAAACTTGCATTTCTTAAAGCATATTTCAAGCATATAGATCGTTTTCGAAGTTCATTTTGTCACTCACAGTGTTAGACTTGAACTCTGGCCCGTATACTCGACCTATTTCTTTTGAGCCTGCCAAACAAACCAAAACCGTGTTTTAGAACCTCGAGCTCATGGATTTTAACCTTGAAATTACAAAAAAACACACCACTCAAAATTCCAGTATTTACTGATTTCATGCCCTATTTTCAGACACTCATAACTTCTTCATTACTTAGCCAAAAAGGATGTACTTTATACCAAACTCTTCCTTTTTGAACCCTCTAAAAATCATATGCACAAATCAAATTGAGATTCCCAACGGATTTGTTCAAAAATACCTCAAAAGCTTCTTATCCAGAAACAAACTTCTGCTATTCCAGATTCGTTTCCCTGCTGCAACCCAAAACTTGACCTGAAATTTAAAACATCTTCCAGTCGATTTCTACTCATGATTTCTTCATGAAAGTTGTAGGAAATGCAATAATTTTTCCAACCATACCTATTAGAGCTTCTGATTCCAACTCTACAGATCAGCACGACCCAAAAACTAGAGACTTCTCAGATTTGACAGCAAAATCTTTCCTCTGCCTTTCTTTAAACAAATCAGTAACTTAGACTTAGAATTTGCTCGAGCTTCCTTCACGAACTTTGTTCAAAAATGAATTAACTTTTAAGAAAATCAAATCTCAACTTTTACCTCTTCTTGTGGAGCTCGAAATGATTCAAATAACAGAATATAGTTGAATTGTTCATCTTGCTGCCATGGGAGGTTGGATCGAATTTCTCCCTTTCTTCTTCAACTTCAAACCAAAAACCACTTTCTTCTCCTTCCTTTAACTTCCTCTCATGAGGCTCTCTGGTTTTCCTTGATAAAATGACAAGAAAATGGAAAGAAGGTGAATTAAATCCTTTTAGAAATGCTTGGCGGTGGAAAAGTTTTTTTGTCCTTTTCCTTTTTCCTTTTTCTTTTTTCTTTATTCTTTTCCTTTATCTCATTCTTCTTTTTCTTTTCTTTTGTTTTCTTTTTTTTTTTTTTTTAAGAAAATTTCAAAGAGAGATCTCGGATTTACACCCTAATTAATTAATAAAGTAATTAATTAATTAATTAATTAAATTAAATCACATTTAATTTAATTAATTCATTAAATCTAATTTAATTAAATACTAAATGATTAAATCTTATTTAATCATTTTACTCTTTAATCTATAGCTTAATGCACATCAAAAGCATATTAGATTTTAACCTATAGTTTTCAAATATGAATCACATTCTGATATGAACCAAGACAACTCATGGCGTCACATTAAATGAAGTCAAATTCATGAAAGTTTAACACAAGTTGCATTTAATGAACTCAAGTGCAACTCATCATTTATTAAAGAATAACAAGCTTCATTTATGGAACAAGGGCTTCAAGATACTTCAAGATGTGTTTCATTTACTCTTGGATGGTTACAAAGAGTTACAAAGCTAACAAAGAGACACCATTCTCGGATTTATGGCTAATTTGATGAAATTTCAGTTTTAAATTATTGTTTTCAATGTTTTAGGTTACAAAATAGTTAGTGGACATTATGGTATTGATGAGGATGTAAGTTACAACCCTTAAACTACCATAAGTTATCTTTAGGTTTAATTTTGAAGGCTATAAATAGCCACATGTATGTTGGAAGAAAGAAGGAAAAAAAAAGATTAAAAATGTAATCAAAATAGGCCTTTGTGCTTTTTTATAGCCTTGAGCTATGTTTTTGCAATTCTATGTAGATTAGGTTGCATGCTTAGAATCATTCAAGCTTGACTTGATCAATCTTGCTTGTGGAGTGATTCGGATCTCATACAAGTTCTCTTGCCTTGAGATGTTTGATCGACAAGGTAATCCGATTTTACTTTCCTTGAGTTGATTTTCAAAATTGGTTTTGGGGTCTTTGAGATTGAGTTATCTAAAGGTCTTGTTTCTTTAAGCAAGGTTGTTAGATCCAATTGTCAAGGGTTACTTAACATTTTGACATTAGAATCTTTGGCTTCTTTGATTTCATTTCGATTTGAAGTTTTTGGATTTTAGATCTAATAGTCTTGTTTGTTCCATAACAAGGTTGTTAGATATTTCAAATTCCTCTAAAAATTTTTTATCACATTCACATTTGAATTTAATATTTGAACTCTTTCAAATATTTAATTCTCTCATATAATTTAATATGAATCATATTCACATTAAATTTGTAATATATAGTTCCAAAACTATATATTATATCGTATCAATATACTTTAAGTTTATTCTCTTATGAATTTGAACATTTCAAATTCAAACGATCTAAGAACCCTTTACGAGCTAGAAGGTGGACCTAATGGACCTACAGATCAGAAGCTCCAACGATACGAGATTGCTCGGTTAATCTCATTAACCTCTCGATCAACATTCGTTAACTGCAGGAACACTCTACTAAAGTCCCGCAACTGCACTCTTCTCACTGCAGATATATTTCTGTGTCCATGGATATTGACCAATAACATCAAGTCAATCCTTCACGAATGTTCATAATACCAACTGGGTCAAATTACCGTTTTACCCCTGGGTTACATCTTGTGCCTTAAGTACCAGTGTTCCTCTAATGAACAATTTGTTTGTGATCCTACCAACAAACAGAGTCCCTCTCGGGCCAATGAGAGGGTCGAGCCCTTTATTCAAGTCCAGGAGACACCACTTAAGGGAACATTCCTCTACTTACCCTAGTAGGCGGGAATGAGTGAATTCCATCTTGCTAAGTTAAGTTCTCAGCCGCTTACTCGGTCTTGTCCCCAAGAAGGTAGGCATATTGAGTCGGCGAATCTGGCCACTCTCACCCATACTAGTCAAAGGACAATCCCTCGCGAACAGGAGTTCGCAACCCGCTGAAATTGAGATCAAGTTGCCTAGGTCATCCTAGTGAAATAGAAACCTAACTAGTCAACGGAGTTACAGCTAGAGGTTACTATTTCGTGGTCCGGTCTTATGTAATCTCATTACATAGGATATCCTCACTCACATGTCATCTACACGAACACATTAAGATCATTGTGTTTGTATCGTATACAAAGTGGGCCACATCCATAGTTTTACCAGGGTAAGGTACCCAAACCTTATCCCCTAACTATAGACCCTTTAGGTTGTATCTCGAACCGAGATCCTTTATATGTACATTACATTCAGTTAAAGATACATTTTACAGCCTTGGATGTTTAGTTTATTGGATTTAGGGTTAAGACAAAGGCAAACTCGTAGATAACGAACAATAACTCTTTATTGAAATAATAACAATTTATTACATTAATTAGAACATAATTACAAACTACGAGTTTTGGGCACAAACCCAACAAACACCCATTTGAACTAAAACTCTAGTGGGGTACATCATAATCTAAAACAGGTGGTTACAGAGATAGAAAAACAATAAACTAGGGCATCCATATACTCATTACATATCTCCCACTTGCCCTAGATTAGCCTATGTACTCGTCTCCTAGGCCTAGACTCTCCAGATGACCCTCAAACACTTTAGTCGTGAGAGTCTTTGTAAATGGATCAGCAATATTGTGCTCTGAAGCGATCTTCATGACTGTCACATCTCCTCGTTGCACTATTTCTCGTATCAGGTGATACTTCCTCTCGATGTGCTTGTGATAAGAAATTGAAGACGAGGAATTTGAAATATCTAAGAACCTTGTTATGGAAACAAGACTATTAGATCACAAAACCTAAAAATCTCAAAATCAAAATGAAATCAAATAAGCCAAAGATTCTAATGTCAAAATGTTAAGTAACCCTTGACAATTGGATCTAACAACCTTGCTTAAAGAAACAAGACCTTTAGATAACTCAATCTCAAAGACCCCAAAACCAATTTTGAAATTCAACTCAAGGAAAGTAAAATCGGATTACCTTGTGGATCAAATATCTCAAGGCAAGAGAACTTGTATGAGATTCGAATCACTTCACAAGCAAGATTGATCAAGTCAAGCTTGAATGATTCTAAGCATGCAACCTAATCTACATAGAATTGCAAAGACATAGCTCAAAGGCTATAAAAAAACTCAAGGCCTCTTTTGATTACATTTTCAATCTTTTTTTTTTCCTCAAGGTACATGGCTTTATATAGCCTCAAAATCAACCCTAGAGTAACCTATGGTCAATTGAAAGGTTATAACTTACATCCCCATCAATACCATGATCTCCACTAACCAAATTGTAACTTAAAACATTAAAAACAACACTTTAAGACTTAAAAATACATTAAACCCCCCATAAATCCGAGAATTGAACTTCTAATAAACCAATACATAATTTGTAACCTATCCAAAAATAAATGAAGCCCCCTTGAAGTAGCTTGAAGCTCTTGTTGCATAAATGAAGCTTGACTTGTCTTTAATGAAGCATGGGTTGAACTTGAGTCCATTAAATGCATCTTGAGTTCGTCATAAATGAAGTTTGACAACATTAATTCAACTTCATCTTGAAGCTTTTCTTTAGTCTTGAATAACATGATACGGTTCATATCATTCTCTCCTTCTTCAAGAAGATTTGTCCTCAAATCTAAGGATGTCTTTGTAATGCAAACTTGTAATTATTCCAGCCTTTTGGTCTTGCTCTCTTGGATTTCTTCTTTGTACCTTTGGTCATCCAATGAATTTAAAGTATTTGTGGAACATGCTCTCAAATTTGGAAATAGTTAAGCCAAGATAACTTTGCAATCCAATGAGAAGTAGCACACTTTTATCACACAAGTTAACTCGACTTATGGAAACATTCAAAATTCAAACAAGTAACCATATTGGAATATTGAGAAATATGCATATTAAACAAGGTTTATGAAAGATAGTGATTGAAGATAAACTCAATGCTATTGATAATTGGAGTTTAAAACCCAAGAATATAACTCTTAAAACAATTAATTCCAATGACTATTTGAGAAGTTATGGAATTAAAATAGCCTTAAAACATATGTGAGTTACAGAAAAGTAAAACATCAAGAGCATTAAACTTCCAGCAGAAATTTAATTTTCTAAAATTGTAACTACCAAAACATTGATGAGTAAATAACAGCTTGATTATAACACATTTAAAGAGATAACTTGTGTGCAATCTAGATCTAGCATTTTCTGGAGGCAAAAACAATAAGAACAAAAAAAGAACTCATGTTCTCGTGTATAACAGTTTTCCAGAACAACTCGTAAAAATATATACTTTTCACCCTCAAGAAGACCGAAATAGAAATTCTCATAGCAGCATAAAATGTCGATAAGATCCAGATCTATGAAATTGAAGAAGACTCCAAGATGAAAAGATAGTTAGAAGTATGAGTTTTTTGTGCTTTTTGAAAGGCTATAAATCTGGACAGATTACGAAAAAAAAACTAAAACATAAAATTCAAAAACAAATACTAAGATAAGTGCAAAGGAAACATATATCCGATCTTGAGCCTAAGGCTCTGATACCAAATGATGAGAAATTTTAAAGAGGAATTGAATTTAAAAATCTAATCTACCTTGTTAACAACAAACAAGACTATTAGATCTAAAACCCCAAAAATCTCAAAATCAAAATGAAATCAAATAAGCCAAAGATTCTAATGTCAAAATGTTAAGTAACCCTTGACAATTGGATCTAACAACCTTGCTTAAAGAAACAAGACCTTTAGATAACTCTATCTCAAAGACCCCAAAACCAATTTTGAAATTCAACTCAAGGAAAGTAAAATCGGATTACCTTGTGGATCAAATATCTCAAGGCAAGAGAACTTGTATGAGATCCGAATCACTTCACAAGCAAGATTGATCAAGTCAAGCTTGAATGATTCTAAGCATGCAACCTAATCTACATAGAATTGCAAAGACATAGCTCAAAGGCTATAAAAAAACTCAAGGCCTCTTTTGATTACATTTTCAATCTTTTTTTTTTCCTCAAGGTACATGGCTTTATATAGCCTCAAAATCAACCCTAGAGTAACCTATGGTCAATTGAAAGGTTGTAACTTACATCCCCATCAATATCATGATCTCCACTAACCAAATTGTAACTTAAAACATTAAAAACAACACTTTAAGACTGAAAAATACATTAAACCCCCCATAAATCCGAGAATTGAACTTCTAATAAACCAATACATAATTTGTAACCTATCCAAGAATAAATGAAGCCCCCTTGAAGTAGCTTGAAGCTCTTGTGCATAAATGAAGCTTGACTTGTCTTTAATGAAGCATGGGTTGAACTTGAGTCCATTAAATGCATCTTGAGTTCGTCATAAATGAAGTTTGACAACATTAATTCAACTTCATCTTGAAGCTTTTCTTTAGTCTTGAATAACATGATACGGTTCATATCAGCTTGCCTCGCTTATGGATGCGAGGTTCCTTCGAATTGGCTACCGCACCACTGCTGTCACAGTATAAGGTGATGGGAAATTCCATATTTGGAACGACTTCCAAATCAGTAAGGAATTTCCTTAGCCAAACAGCCTCCTTAGCTGCTTCACAAGCAGCGACATACTCAGCCTCCATGGTGTAGTCAGTGATGCATCCTTGCTTGATGCTTCGCCATACTATAGCTCCCCGTTAAGGGTGAAAACTGATCTCGATGTAGATTTTCGAGAATCCTTATCGGTCTGAAAATCAGAATCAGTGTATCCAGTAAGGATCAAATCCTTAGTCCCATACACAAGCATATAGTCCCTCGTTCTCCTAAGATACTTGAGGATATTTTTAACTGTTGTCCAGGGGTCTAACCCTAGATTGGATTGGTACCTATTGACTATTCTCACTGCATAACAAATGTCTGGCCTCGTGCACAACTTAGCATACATTAAGCTACCTACTGCAGAGGCATAGGGAATACGTCTCATATCCTTAACTTCTTGAGGTGTTTTAGGAAACTGTTCCTTAGACAGATGAACTTCATGCCTGAAGGGTAATAAGCCCCTCTTGGAATTCTGCATCAATATCGGGACAACATTTTGTCGATATAAGACGTTTGAGACAGAGCTAGCGTTCTGTTCTTGCGATTCCTGAAGATCTGAATCCCAAGAACATATTGCGCCTCTCCAAAATCTTTCATTTGGAATTGGGTCGCCAGCCAATTCTTTATGTCAGTTAGGTATCCTACATCATTCCCAATGAAAAAAATATCATCCACATAAAGTACTAAGAAAGCTACTTTGTCGTTGATGATCCTCTTGTAAACACAAGCCTCATTAACGTTTTGGTCAAAGCCATAAGACTTGATTGCAGTATCAAATCTTATATTCCAAGATTTGGATGCATGTTTCAACCCATAAATGGATCGATTGAGCTTGCAAATTTTTTGCTCCTGACCTTGGGTTATGAACCCTTCGGGCTGAGACATATAGATGCTCTCATCAAGATTACCATTCAAAAAGGTTGTCTTGACATCCATTTGCCAGATTTCATAATCATAAAACGCGGCTATGGACAAGAGTATCCTTATAGACTTCAGCATAGCAACAGGGGAAAAAGTTTCTTCATAGTCAACTCTTTCCCTTTGGGTAAGACCCTTTGCTACAAATCTAGCCTTAAAGGTTTGTACCTTTCCGGCTGCATCTCTCTTTCTCTTATAGATCCATTTACACCCTATGGGTCTAACCCCTTCAGGTTGGTCTACAAGTTCCCATACTGAATTGAAGTCCATTGACTCCATTTCAAGATCCATGGCTTTGATCCATTGGTCCTTGTCTACGTCATTCATTGCCAGTTTATAAGACAATGGATCTTCTACGTCGTCATCAGGTATGACGACTTGAGTTTCAGCTAAACCCAAGTAGCGGTCAGGTTGGGAAACAACTCAATCCGTTTCTATCTAATCCTTGGGATGAAATCATCTAGATTTGGAGTTTTTGAGTTTTAGATCTAAAGGTCTTGTTCTTCAACAAGGTTATTAGATTTAAATTCTCAAGGGTTACTTATCAAGTATCCATGTAGAATCATCATTTTCCACTAAGCAAGTTTCAAGAACAAGCAAATCTAATTTACCTTTTTTCTCTTTGAGCTCATTGTCTTCAGTAGCAGAAGCTTTCCCTCTTCCTCCTTTCCTCTTCTTCTGAGTCTTCTTAATCCCAGAAGAAGAACCACAGGGCTTGGCTCCAGAGGATGAACCCATCTGAAGCCTTTTGGAATGGGCAAACTCATTTGACTCTCCATCAACCTGTCCCTTATTATCCTAAGAGACTGGTAAGTCTGCAGTTCATTTAGGAGGGAAGTCAGGTTATACTCCTTTTTGTTCATCTCCGCATTGCTACGGAATGGCAGGAAACTTTTCGAAAGAGATTCTAAGATGAAGAATACCTGACTCGGCTCATCCAAGACCGCTCCGTTCATTTCGGCCACGTTTGAAGTGAACTATAAGATCGAGAACATGTTCTCTCACTGAAGTTCCCTCCTTCATGCGCGCGTTATAAACGTACTTGAGGGATTCATGTCGAATTTGTTCAGACGGTTGTCCACACAAACTTTGCAGATAACCCATGATCTCACGAGCTGAGACCATACCCTCCAACTTCCTGGCTAAAACATCAGATATGCCAACGAGGATATAGGCCTTGGCCTTTTCATTGGCCTTGGACCAGCGGTCAAACGCATCCTTAACAAATTGAGGTGTGTTTTGAGCA